>CAWUFW010000155.1:1160000-2360000 GCA_963921515.1 Calotriton arnoldi | reverse complement strand
AAGATGCCAGGCAGCAAAAGTAGTGGCTGAGGTGAGACAAAATCCCATCACATACCTTTGCTCCTCCAGCAATCTTTGTTAGCTGGTACAGCTGTGGCTTAGTCTTCACACCTGATATGATATACATTAAGGGGGGTAGAGAGTATTGGCTTGATAGAGAAGGGCTTACAAGCCTCAGAGCTGAAAATAAAATGGCAATAAAGTTTTTATTAACTTTTTATTTTTCAGCACCCCATCCTGAACGAAGTGTCAGGGCGGGGCGGGCCAGTGCTGCCGAGTGGCAGCAGCAGGGAGCTGTGCGCTTTAAAATCTTCATGTCCCTTTGGACGGCCGGCTTGCGACGGCCAGCCAGACATGTGCATTTTAAAGTTCTCTAACCTAACTGTCTTATACAGCTAGGTTAGAGAAAGTGCAAGCCCCCAGTGCTCTTAGGGGCGCTGAGAGAGCCTGCTCTATCCAATCCTGGCACTGCTCTCATGCTGTGAGAGCAGCACCAGTATTGGGTAATGCAGCTTCCTGGTCTGGAGCTTCCAGGAGAAGAGAAGACACCCGAGGGAGGATGACGTCGTGCGGCAAGTTGGAAAGGTAAGTCAATGTTTATTTTTTGTGCCCCACCACCCTCGGTACAAGCCAGGCGCCACTGGTGGCAAAATCTAAATCTGGATTTTCCCTTCACTTGATCTGGTTTTGCACGAGGGATAAGATCGGGCCTTAGAACGAGTCAGGGAATGCCGCGCAGCTGCAGCACTTGGAGAGGATCGAATCCCATCCCAGCGCTGCATACTTCATCACCACTGAGGAAGTTTTCTATTATCTGTTTCCTCCTCCACTAGCGTCCTCTTGCTGTAGATAAAAACCAGGCGTGATCTAGGGAGGGGAATCTGACATTATGGTAGACACCTGCAGTGGGACGAGGAGGTAAATGTCAGGACCCCTTTTTGGCCCCTCTCTCCCAGCTGGAATTACCCTTCTCAGCATGTCCGTGTTGTGCTCATGCCCTCATTTGCCTTATGGATCTTCCCCAATTGATGTATTGTTGCCTATGTTAAAAGCCATGCGCCTCACGCATGGAAGGGTGATGTTGGCTAATAGGACGGCCTTTGACCCCCGTGGGGATGTGGAGAGCAGGATCCGATTCTGGGCCTGTGTATCAGACTTTCTCTCACTTTTCTCTGGAGCGACTCAGCATGTCTGGCGGAAACTTCACTGCCTGGTTAATATTTGCTAATTTTTTCACTGACCTTTTAATTTCAAGTAATGAAAGTTGGCTTAAGCAGATATGGCAGCTGTACGTTCTCTTTATGTTAAGCAGTGGCCTCCAGTTGGCCCTTATTATGCTGTTGTGCAGGTCAGAGGGATAAACATACTTCCCAAGACATTGCTCTACTATTTCAAAAGTAAAAAAAAAGAACGGGGTAACTCCAGAACAGGTGCCAGTGTAGATAAAAAACCTTCCAAGGAGGGAAAGGAAGTAAGCAGCGATAGAGGAAAAATACAACAGCTCAAAAGACGTTCCAAAATAAGAAAAGTTAAACTTAAGCAGAAAGAAGATGCAAGGTAATAAAGGAGGAAGTGGCACTGATTTTGACAGATTAATCTTGTGAGCATTATCTCCACTGTTTTCTGATTTCCTGTTCTTTAACTAGTGCTTTCATAGCTACACCTCCAGCATTAACCGAGTGTGCAAACACCCCCGTCCTGGTTTGCGTTTATAACATGAGTTGACTAATAATTCTCCGTTTTGGATTGGTGCACGTGTTTTTCCTTGGACTTGCCACCGGATGTTGTTGTAGGTTTTTTCCTTCATTTATGTACAAGTTACTGAGATATTTTCAAAAACATGACTTTCCCCCAAAAACCTTGAAATTGACTCTGCCCAAAGATCCAGTGGCATGACTTAGACACTCACAATGTTGATCAGAAGGTCCTCGAATGGAGGCAGCATTCCTTCAGGAGGCTTGCGTAGTGTTATCAGAAGCACGCCAACCACTCCGCAGAAATGGGATAGAAAAGAGGCTGCCATAGGTGGCGAGGCCTGCCGGGTGCCCGTCGGAAATCCGCTGTAAGCATCTCCAAGATCTTCCCAAGGCCTGAGCAGACCACCAGATTTAAATTTGTGGGTGGCAGCTTCTACGTGTCATTTGCAAGGGAACACTTTATATGATGTAACAACAATATATTTGCAGGATTAAAGTATATAAAATGGACTGAAGAATTACACATGACAACATTGACAGTTCATAGGGTTACTTAAATGCCTTCATGAGGTTTTATTCTGGGTAGATGTTGAGGGTCATTTAACCAATTCATTTGTACATCCTGCCCATACCCTCACTACAGATCTTGCATTGCAAATGATAGTTCAATATGATTTGAGGTTTTGCAGTTTTGGTCTGCTAGGTGTGTCTATCTTGTCCTTAATTCCTGATTTTTCTGCCACAATCGTATCTGGAAGGCCACAAAGGGGTGATCGGGTTGTCAACATCAGCATTCTTGTAGCAGGGGCAACCGTGTCTTCTCTGCTTGCATATGTTTTGGGTGAGTAGCAGAAACATACTGTTTTCTCAAAAGCACCCTGCAGAAAGTCCGTTTCAAAGATCCCAGCAGGGGACGTTTATTAAAATGCATTTGCTATTGAGCAGAAGTAGCTTAATTGGCTATTAGCAAGTTAAATACCTGAAAAGGTGGCGATTATATCTTTTTTCCTGTGCCTGTAAAATGCGAAATTTTGAACTGAAATAGTATACTCACTAAAAGGTGTTCTTTGAATGAGAGCTCTTGCACCCCGCTTCTGGAACACCTGAGCAGTAGTTGTGCTAAGAGGCAGAAAAACTACAAACTAGCTGAAACGAAGTGTGGCACAGAAAACTGTCAGAAGTAAAGTGTGCAACCATGTAATAATATTAACAAGCCACGGTTCTGGGTAAGCCTTCTTCGCATTTTGCAACTTTTTCTTTCCATCTCCATCTTTGAGACTCTGGTTCTTTTTTGCTCTAACGAGAATTGATTTTTGTAGCCGTTGAGTTCTTCCATTTGCATTGCCTGCACAAATGTAGACTGTGTATTAGTGTTCAGAAGCGATCTCCAACTCTGAAAGAGAGTTTGTCACAGTAAGAACCAGTTCTTGGTGGCCTTTTCCTGGAACAACCATCGCCTGCCACTCTTTGGGATTTACCAGTGCTACTTTCACATCGTCAAACTCCTTTGTCGGCCTTCTTCCGCTTTACATGAGGCTTCATAAGGATGCTCTTTTGTTTGTTAAAGTTCCCTAATGCCATCATAAGTACTTGTTTTCAACCAAAAAGCACTTTATGGTGGAAACAGAACATGAAACCCGCCTCTTGACAACAGTCACACTGCAGCACTTTTATACTGTGTATATCAAACCCTGCCCAATCAGGTTTTTCACTGTATCACAAAGGCCAAATCACTTTATAGTAATTATCATTACTCAGTCCACATATACTCAGACACGGTCTTTACTACTTGAGTGAATCCACCCTGAACGCAGAGAAAACGTGTTTGCTTAATGTAAGGAGTGCTGATTTTTCACCGAGGAGGGGTTAAACATAATTTTTTTGCCTTTAGGGCTCCACCCGTTATTTCTTACAAAGGATCCCCCCCCCTAAACTGGGGGGAAGACAGATGTTTAATGATAGGGCTCAGTTGCATATCTTCCACAACGAAGACTTGGACTTGAGGCATTACGACGTTATCCATCTTCCTTGCTGTAGTCCTCACTTTTTGAGAATATACCGGCCCGCTGAGAATGAAACATCCTGTGACGCTAGTGGTCTATGTAACAAGGCAAAAACAGCTACAAAATCAGTACCATAAAAATGCCTCACAACAGGCACGTTCTGAGGTGCCTCCTCTCCAATGGAGATGGAATAATCACGAAACAGTTTTGGGGGTGGGTGAACTCCTTTTAGGTCTGGCTTGCCTTATTGTTACCAATACTTCAAAATGGGCTTTGGCTTCGTTCAGAGGAATCCATCTTTCTCATCTCATGGTATTGACTGTTTGGTGTATCATTCCGCTGACTATGGAATGCTTGCATTGTAATGCATGATGGACTATGCTACATCTCAATTGTACATTGACTTATCAGACAACTTATTTATCTTACAGATGTAAGTAAACAAAGTATTCTTTGTTTTGTTTTTCACTACAGCAGGCATTTTAATGTTTTATTCAGGACTCAAAATTAAGCCAGACCCATTGGTTTTGTTGAGGCCTGTAAGTAACAGGAGGTGCAGACCTTGAGGTGGTAAATATACATTTTATTTTTCACAAAGGAACAATCAACACTTGTTTTTATTGAGAGCGCAAAATGTCCTGCCTTCACCATGAGTGCCCACTGTCTCACAGGACTGCCCCGAGGGGGTGTCAGAGGGAGCTGTTTGACCTGGGCCCCACACTTTTTCAGGGATTAGGGCTCCTGCCACAATGTGTATTTATATAATCATAAGAAAACAGGAGTTGCTGGATAATTTATATTGACTCAGCTAATGAATGCCAAACTACTTAGGGTGCTAAATGCCAGCGATTCCTTGTAAAAAAAAAAAAAAAACGGACTTTTTTGGGGGGGGATTTTTTTTTCTTCTTAGAGGAATGATGCCCAGCCAGAATGTTTTAGCCAGGGCCACGCAAAAGCTTCTGACATGCTGCCCTTAAGTAGCAGCGACAAGGAAATAGAACAAGTTGATAGTGTAATATATAAGGCCCACTGTTTGCTTGCCTATTTAAAATTCATGTTTGACAAATTGTATGCACAGTCCTTTCCTATGATACTCTTTTAAAACTGCACAAAAAAACCTCACCACAGCTCCAGCCTCTTACGTTTACATACACTGAAAAGTATTACAGAGCCTTTCCTTCTCTGACACAATAGAGCCCAGTAAGCTGGGATATCCAGGGGTCTGACTTTGGACTCACTTTTCAAAAAGTGCATTTCTGCTGAGCAGAAACATCCCAAAACAGGCAGTTGTTGTTTTGTAACAATAAAGGTTGAGACTAAGTTCCGCAGTCTTGTTGGATCTGGCCCTTTTTTCAGGGTTATCCCGAAACTTTTTGCCTTCCTTCTGTAATTTTGTGACTTATTTCTTGCTGGTTTTAGGACTCTGGGCACTTTACCACTGCTAACCAGTCCTAAAGTGCATATGCTCTCAGACTAAAATGTATCAGTGATTGGTTTATCCATGACTGGCACACGGGTGTTCCCAGGGCCTGTAAATCAGATGCTACTAGTGTGCCTACAGCACTGATTGTGCCACCCACATGAGTAGCCATGCAAACATGTCTCAGACCTGGCACTGCAGTGTCTGTGTATGCAGTTTTAAACTGCCATTTCAACCTGTCAAGTGCACCTACTTGCCAGGCCCAAACCTTCCCTTTTACTACATGTAAGTCACCCCTCTGGTAGGCCCAAGGCAGCCCCATGGGCAGGGTGCAGTGAATCTAAAAGGTAGGGCATGTACTGTGGTGTTTTACGTGCCCTAATAGTGAAATATTGCTCATTTTGTTTTTCACTATTGAAAGGACTATCTCTCCCATAGGGGAACATGGGGATTGCCTTGAAATATCCTTTAAGTGTACTTTTCTATTGGGAGGAGATTGAGATTTGGAGTTTGGGGGTCTCTAAACTCACAATTTAAAAATGCATCTTTTGGTGAAGTTGATTTTTGGTAAATGCCACTTTTCAATAAGTGAGCATCTGTGGAGAATACTTCTGTAGTACTCCACCGACAAATAAAACCTATGATCTATGGTCAGAGAGATATTCCCATGTTGTAATACTTTTAGAAAGTGGGCATTTTTTTGCTTAAGTATTCTGTGCCTCTGCCGGTCTGTAGAATCCATGCCTGAGCTGGCTGACAGTTGGACATTCACTGTAGACAGTTACACAGAGGGAGCCGAGGTGTGCTCTATCACAAGGTTGACGAGCCTTCCTGAGCTAGAGTGGTGGGAGGAGTTATCACTAACACCTGAATATGGCTGTGCCTGTCCTCACTCAGAGCTGTCTCCACCCCCTGTAGTGTGCTTGGAGCCAGGTCAGAGAAAGGCAGGGTCTTGTGCATTAAAAGTTTTGAAGTTTGCCTACTTCAAAGGCAGATAGGGGTATAAGTATTGGACCTCTGTCACCCCAAAATCAGAACACTTCGGGACTGAGGACATTCTGCCAGGAAGAAGAGCTAGATTGCGGTCAGGAGTTACTGCCACTTTGCTGGGTTCTTTGCTGGGCTGGCCTGCTGCTTCTGTCATGGGAGTGAAAGGACTGGACTTTGCTTTCTGAATCCTGCTTCCAAGGTTTTCCAAGATCTTGTGCATGCTTGCCTCCTGTTAAGAAGTCTCAGGGCCATCAAAGACTTCACCTGCATCTTGCTAACAGTGCCTGGACTTCTCTGCTGGGAGCCCTGATTGCCAAGTGGTGCCTACTCCAGTTCCTGGGCCCTAGGGATTGTGTGGCTGGTGCTGCAAGTCAAGAAAAGCAGCATCGATGCCATTGGCGACGTAGCTTCCTGCATCAGAGCTGAGGGCACCGCTCGTGAAGAGCACGCCGCTCTGCCCCGAATTAGACCACAGCCGTGGTGTAGCCGACGACAGCAAATTATTGATGCTGACTTCATCATCCAGGCTGCTGCTACACCGGGGCCGAGAGCATTGCTCTGAAGTGCACGACACACTGCCCAACTTGCTTTGCAGCCCGATCTCTCTGACAGTGCTTCGCACCGATGACGCACCACTGCCTGCACCGGAGCCGAAGGCACCGCTCGTGAAGAGCACGATGCACCACCTCGACTTACACCGCAGCCCTGATACCTGTAGATGCTAGCACCTCAATCGCATCATTGCGTTGTTGATAACCGACGTGGGTGACCTCCCGAACTCGACACCGCACCGTCATAAGGAACCGATGCAAGCATCGCTGCTTCACCTCCCCTGCAACAGTTAGGAACTGACATCTCACTTACCCTGCATAGCAGTAAGGAACCAACGTCTCGCCTCCCCTTTGGCAGTAAGGAACCGATTCTGCACCGGCCCAGCGACACCTCCCTGACGCCGTTCAGTCTTTGTTTTCATCTTTTTCAAGGTACTGTTTCTGGGGGTCTGTGTGACTCCGTAGCTGGCCCGTGCTTCTCACAGTCGGCGCCGAACTGTTGGATTAGTACCTGTCACGACATCGAGATCGCCCCGGATAGAGCTATTGTTTTCTAGGAGCTATATTTTTACAGTAATCTTTTTAAAAGTGATATCTCGATTTCTGTATGTTGGATTTTTGTCATTTTGGTCTTGTTTTAATCAGATAAATATTGACTTTCTAAACTGGTGTCGACTCAGTTTGTAGGGTTTTCACTGTGTTACTGTGTGTATGTACACGTGCTTTACACATTGCCTCTGAGATAAGCCTGGGTGCTCGTGCCAAGCTACCAAGGGGGTGAGCAGGGGTTGTCTTAGCTGTGTGACTCCCCTACCCTGGCTAGAGTGAGGGTCCCTACTTAGACAGGGTGCAAACCACTGCCAACTAGAGACCCCATTTCTAACCAGTCTCATCGCCCCTTTTTCTACCTTCCCCCTTTCTTACTTGACCACAAAGTAAAGTCAGTGAGCAGATGTCTTTCTTAGCTGTATATAATGCGCCTGCCTTTCCTTGATATTATGGTTTTCATTTTCTGCCATTAAAGTTAGAGGTTTGCATTCGCTCCTTTGTGTTTGTGTAATTATGCTTTATTTATTTTTATCTGAGACAGCCTATCAGCAGCTAAATGATCTTATATTAGGTCTATTATTTGTACTGTCTACCATTATTTTGTAAATCTCTCGAAATATACAATCTACAAGTGTTAGATTGGCTTGTCTAGTTTTATTTGTAGAACAAATTAAGGAAAAGTAAGATTTATTCGTTCAGCTCCTTTAATCGAACGGCTGCAATATAGCTTTTATGACCATGTTGAGCTGAATTAGCACATCAGACATAGACATTTTGGTGTGTTGCTGCATGACAAATTTGTAAACTTTAGTGTCCTTTTTAGATATACCATATTTATATTATTCTTAAGGAATATATGTGCAGGTTTTCACATCATACTTTGCTAGTCGAGAACTTACAAGTCAGATGTAGCCCAACTGCCTACAAGAGTGTTTTAACTAGATTGTGTACTACAGAAGCACTGTACAAAGGTCATTCACAAAAAATAACAACGCACATATGCTCTTGACATTAACTTTGGGTTTTGATGTTGTTACGGTGAGATGTACATAGTTGCTCCCCTTGACTTCTGCCACCCTTTTTAGGTCGAGCCTAGAGTAGCGCGCAAGCGCTACTTCTGGCGAAGACTTTAAGTAAGGGGGTTTCAGAAGCAGTCCAAACGCTCGGGCGTCGTGGCTGGCCTTTTTCGGATGGTTACGCGCGGCAGACATGTGTTTCCAATTATCGTGCCCAGACGCGTGCGCGATAATTGTAAACACATGCCGGCAAAAGGCCATGACGCACGAGCGTCTGGTCAGCTGAGCAGGCTGCCGCGCTCGCTCGCCCCCGCTCCTCTCTTGTTTCATTTACTTTTGCGTTTTTCCCCATTAAAACTGTGGGCATCCCATCTGATATTTAAATAAGGTTCTGTGAGTAACATGACTTTCTTTCCTAGTCCCTTCCCTGATACAACTAAATAACTCAGCCCAATAGGCGATGGCGGCTACATCACATCTAGTCCACCTTCAAGCTCCATGATATTATATGGTCGCTCTCCGTTTGCTGGCAGCACCTTCTCATCAAACGTCAACAATACACAACAATACACATAAAAGACTGACGCTCCTGTCACTCAATCACCCAAAAACACCTGCCACCGTTTAACGTAATTCTATTTTTTCATGAAAATTTCATACAGCTTTATTGCCTGCTATTAATCTTCATAAAATGTATTCACTCACATTGTAAGAATACATTTCCAAAGCAACACATTATGTTGGTGTCTTTTTAACAGAACAAAGATTTAGTAGTTTAAATGTGAAAACGTACAGTTCATTGAAGATTTTCAAGGTTTACGAAACATACCTTGTTGACAATAAATAAGAATACATCAGTTAAAGATGGCCACCGTCTCTCTGTGTGTTCTTAGCGCGACCACGCCTGCCCTATGCACGCTCCCGGCTCAGAGCACGGACACTCCGCACTGCGCCTGCGCGTCTCCTCGTCCTCATCTGTCAGGGAGAAAATGGCGGCGTCCGTGTGTAGAGCCGGCGGTGCAGCGGGACGAGCGCTTTTACGGACCAGGGGGTGAGTTTCAGGCTCCCAAGGTTGGGAAGGTGTGGTCAGCCGTGACGGACCTAAGATGTAGCCGTGGGCCAGGGGAAAGCCGCCATGTGGCGAGGACAGATACTTGGGTCTGAGTGTAAGGTCATCTGGGTTATGGACTTGGCGTCTCGTAGGGCAGGGAACCGGATGAGTGAAGGGGAAGGTTGATAGTTTCACTTTTGCGAAATGTTGTTTTCCAGTCTGTTGATGTAAAGTGTCCCAAGACTAGCCCGAGAATGTTTTTGGCTGTGGGTTCGCAGAGTTTGTCTTATGTTAACCTATCAACTCATCTTCGTTTGACAGGTGGCATCCTCCCTTCGTTCATACTCTTTTTAACAAAATGCCTCACTTGACCCTCTTTTCAAACCTACATCACCCTGTGGTCAGTACTGACTTGCATAAGGCTGGCCTTTGTTTAGAGTTTCAATGTGGGTGACAAACGATGGGTTGGAATGCTACAACGAGCAATCGATTGCCAGTGCTTAGACTTTGTGTTTGTATTCCTCCCATCACCTTTTGTGTGATTGGTTTTCCGCCCTAACTAGCCAAGGGTAAGGTCAGACGTGGGTCCCTTCCTTGCTCACTGTGCCATTGTATCCAAGCTATACCACACTGACAAGGCCGAAACCAGTCTGGGGATGGTGGTGTTCACTTTTGGAGGGGGCATTGCCTGAAAGGGATGGACAGTTCCCACGAGGAAAAGGGTGAGTATTGATTTGCATATGGCAGGACTATGTCTTGAGTGGCACAGGTGGTAAAAAATGATGGGTTGGGATGCTACCCAGTGCAGTTGCCAGTGGTTCGACTTTTTGCAACCAATCTTCCCAACTCTTTTTTTTTTTTTGTGGTGGGCATTCTCCATTTATGTAAATAAAATCATCCTCCTAAGCAACTGAATTCAGCCTCAGTGGAGTCAATAGGTTGACAAATACATGCTTGGTGATATGTTGAATTTAGCAGTGACACACGGGCATGTGTTTGTGGCACTAGTGTAGGCTGAATTGGATAAAGCTGGGCACTACTAGAGCCGTTTTAAACGCTGATTACTTGAATTAGGGAAATGCATTGCTCTTGCTTTTCTCGGAGCTTAACTATGAAGCGATTTTTCTCATGTATTGACTTAATCCAATGCATAATTTGTAAAACAAAAATTATAATGGGGAGAGGAGTTGGCCTAACGGCTAGGGCGGTCGACCTCGAATCTGGGGAACTGGGTTCGAGTCTCGGCAATGACGCTGTACATCCTGTGATTCTGGGCAAATCTCCCCTGCCTAACCAAAATGAATGCGTGTCCTCATGTAACGTAACTGGTGCCGATTCGGGTCAAGTTCGCGCTATATAAAACTCTGCAAAAAAAATAATAATAATAAAATAAGCACCAAGGCTAATGTTTTTCTCAGAAGCCCACCAGTGCTGCTGATTGTTGGGTTTTCTGAATACCAAGGTTGTTTCACACTATTTCGCTCACAGATTCGGTGATTTTTCATCTTTACTTTCTTACTTTGTCACTTTGTTTTTTTCTTCCTCTTCTGCTTTTCTCTATTTTGGTCTAGTTGATGAAAAATGAGTCCTGGTTTCCAAAAATGGGTACCAATGGGCACCCCTTAAACCTGCAGCTCAATTTAAGCATTCATTCAGCTTGACAGTTTTATTTCCAGAACATTATGGCTGAAGTAGGTCAGTACAGTTTGCATGTAAGGATATTTCTCTTGGTCAAATGTAGCTGGAAAGCAATGGTAAATGTGTAGGGATAACATTTAAGTGTTGTTCATATTGCAGCAGGTGAGAAGTGATCTCAAGTTTTTAGGGTTTACAGTGTTTCTTGAAAACCAGTTTCCTTATGAAGTGCAGGAGTGTTAGAGCAGGTCTTTGGGGAAGCTATTCATATTCTGGCAGCATAACTCGAAAATTTGTGTGTTGCTTTGTTTTCCCCTCACATTTTTGTCTTAACCCTTGTGATGTCTTGCATTCTGGCATGGCGTTGTCCGACACCGTCCTGTGTCACTTAAGATGTAACATTGGAGTCATGTGCTTGAATATTTCAGGCCTTTAAAGGGATGTAATGCACTGTACGTGTTTTTCTGTAGTGAAGATTATAGCTAAATGCACTGTTTATTTCCGCCTGAAACATTGTGCTGTGTCAATATGAAGAATATTGTTTGTATGGATCTTTATTAAGTGATTAATGAAATGTGTGATGAATTTGTATTTTCATTTCATTAACGTGGATCCGGCTCTTATGGTACTGTTAAACAAGCATTGGCATAGCCAATAGGTCTCGCCTTTGGGACCTTATAAGTGTTTAGCCATGCAACAGTTGATGTTGTTGCACCAAGGATATTGTGCTGCATAACTAAATACTTATAAGGTCCCAAAAGCGAGACCTATTGGCTATGCCAATGCTTGTTTTCCCTGTCACAGCCCCCTCTGTGGTAAGTGTCCACCAGCCGACACATCTGAAAGGTTAGGTGTTTTGGGGCAGAGATGGTCTAGCATGTGACTAACGCTTTCTTAGCACTACCAGCCAAGGTATTGATTAGCCCCTTAGGTTTCCCTGTTTTCCACTCATTAAACTTAGTATTCCTTTATTTCAGCTACCTTCCTGCAATTTGATTGCGTCTCACCTTCCCTCAAGCCCCATACCGGGACTCGACTCGAAAGCAGAAGAAACGTTTCCTCAGAGCAAGCACAACTGCCCATAAAAAAAGCTAGAGGATAGCTTTACCCACACAATGATGGTGTAAACCTCCCACCATAATTGTGTTGCGGGTGTTTAACTGGTTTAAAAAAATTTTTTAACAGGCATTTATGATTATTGCCAAGCCACGTACAAACAAAATAGCAAAGCCAGTAAGCTACAAGTTTTTTCATAAGGGTTTTGTGCGCTCTTCTAGTCATGGCCCCACCTTCACGTAGTCCCATTGATCTCAAAGGGACGCACTCCACAGTTTAAGACCTCTGGTCCTCTCGGAGTGCTACACTGTTTCCTCTTTTTACACTGGTTAAGAAAGAGTTCTGAAGTCTGGTTGCTTGTTTTGGCTGTTTCTTTGGAACTGTTCCAGCTTCAAACACCCCTTTTTGGCTGGAGCGAGGCTGGCTTATTTTCCATTAGGTGCTCTGTTCCCAACACGCGCTCTGCAGGGCAACATTTTTATAAAGTTTGATAAAAATTTCTCTTGCTCTGGACTGTAAGTTGCATTTGCATACATATAGTACACCACTGGAGTGGTCATGTCATTAGTATCATTCATGTTGTCACCTGTGACATAACTTGTGAGGTCACGAACCATGCATGGGAGAAATTTGACTACGTAGCTCACTTGTGGATTTCAGTTGATTCAACACTTTGAAACATAGCCATAACATGCCTTGATCTAAAGTTTTTAAGAGTATTAGACTTTAATTTTATAAAGTGACTTATCTTAATAGAAATCCTTAAAATCCCATGACGAGATTTGCCAAGTTCCTGTATTTTGCCATGATCTCTTCCCTCAGTAGACACTGGACAAGTCCTGCAGCTGCATTTTCCAGCTCCTCCCCCGTGACTAGAAGTCACAGAGCCTGCAGCCATACCTGGTTGACATTGTACACTGGTTATGGCCTGTAGCAGCACCCTGTGCCTCTTTCCTGCGTATCTAGAACACAGAGCATAACTTTTGCCTGTGTCCAGTGTACACGAGGAAGTGCATAATCTTGGCCAAGCCCCTCCCCTGGTCTCCGTGCCCACCCAGGCTGCAGGAAATTATCATCTCAAAAAAGGAAAAGGCTTTTGGATATGTACCATGGCCTTTAACCCTCTCATTTGAGTGATCTTTGGGCACACCCAGTCTTTGTGCCCCAGAGTCTGCTGGGCACAGCCTTTGACTGTGTAATCTGAGCATATTGGACACAGTGTGTAGTTGTACCCAGCTAGCTCAGGGCTCTAAAGATTTTTTTCTGAATGTCTGGACTAGTGTTCTTCCATGCTTATCGCTGCTTTTCCGTGTCATATGGGTGTACATGCACTTTAGATGTATTAATCAACCTAACATAATTATTAAATTAGAATGTTTTTAGGTCTGGCTTGAGCGTGCATCTGTCGATAACCGTTTGTTACCAATTCTTTAAACTATACACACTGGGGGCTTTGGCTGTCCAGGGGACCCTTTCTCTCCTACCTCGTGCTATTGGCAGTTTGATGTATCATTCAGCCGTATGTGGAGTGCTTGCACTGTAACGCGTGAGGGATTATTTTACGTTTCAAAAGTACTCTAAATTCTTCATCATTTGTCTGTTAGAGGAATAAATTGTTTTGTTTTTCCTTGCAGCAGACTTTTAAAAAACGTTTTAGTTAGGACTCATATTGCAAGCCAGACCTGTTGGCTCTGACATTGTTTGTTTTAATAGCTATTTCATGTTGAACATACCATTCAGCAGTAAAGAGAGCGTAAACATCATTTACTTTTATGCAAACAGAAATCTGAGGAAGAAGAACTTGTCCTCACTCCTGATGGCACCAGAGAATTCCTGACATTTGAGATTCCTCTCAATGATTCTGGATCAGCTGGACTTGGTGTTAGTGTAAAAGGAAACCGGTCAAAAGAAAACCACGCCGATTTAGGAATATTCGTCAAGTCCATTATCAATGGAGGAGCGGCTTCAAAGGCAAGTGGGCAGGTTGCCTGAATACATTTCTTGTTCAAATACATAGATTTTTTTACCAATTATATAGTCTGAGCAGCCAAACATTGAAGAAAATAGATTTTGCGTAGCAGAAATGTTAATGGTGTGTATGCAAATAATGAATTTAGGTTTAATTATTATAGGCTTCCGTTATGCTCCTTCTGCTGTTTAATGGAACATAGATCATTTAGTTTTGAGTGCACATTTAAGAACGTAAAAAACCCATCCATTTAACTGATAAAAATATTTATACCAATGATGTTTATTTTTGTAAGTTAATCATAATTTCTGTTGGTGAAGTATTGCAGTTGTGCTACAACTGTGAAGTGCAGATTGTTAAGGACCTTGTACTGAAAATGTCTAGTTATTTTATGATTTTTCGTTTTGATTTCATAACTGGAATTACCTGTTGATTTTAGAGAAATACCATAAGCCATTTGGAATAAATGGTTCTGTTCATAACACAAGTGGTTTATTAAATTGACTAATGCCAAAGAAGTATCAGGTACTTCTAGTCTCATTCAGCCAAATGAATTTCAGTTGGAAACTGCAACCCCGCCGCTACCCTATTTGTGATCCACACGTTTTTAGCTGAGAATAGATGTCCTTGATAATTAGTTGCTTCCGCAGTATAACTCCCCTGTCCTTTTTGTTATCCACCAAAGCTGAAGTAGTATGCTTTGTCTTCACATACTCTACTTCTGACTCCTGTTCTGTGGTGCCTCTTCACCGGTCTGTTATCACTGCTTTTGAAACCTAGACGAGATTCCAGAGCCCTTTACTCCCCATTGGTCTTGACATGGTGGCATGGTCTAAACAAACTTTCCTTCTCTTCTCTGCATCTTCCTTTGCTAGTAATTCATCCCCTGGTAAGAACATGAGGACAATGAGACTGTTAGGAGGAAGATCAACTTTGCCCTGCTATGCGGTAGGGCTGTGTAACGCTAAGGCGGAGGAGCGTCGCCCTACTGCCAGAAAGCAGCAAAAGAAAGTAAAAAATAAAATGATAATAACGTAATATTATTATCACTTAATTTTGTCCTGCTGTGGCAGCGTGCGTGAGGGGGTGGGGTGGGGCGGAGCTGCAGAGCAGGGGAGGAGTGGTAGAACACTACTGTGCACAATGACTGTTTGGCCGGCCGTATCGGGCCACCCAAAACAGTCATTCGCACTTCCATCTTCTCCATGCAGGATATAGTACAGCCTGCATGGAGAACATGCCTACCCCTCCAGCCCCTGGCTGAGCATTGTGTCATGGCGCTCAGACCAATCACAACGCTGCATTGCAGCGTTGTGATTGGCTGCAGGGAGCGTGGGAGCCATGGTGCTGCCTGCTTCCTCACAAGAAGCCAGGAAGAGGATGGGACGTGACACAGGAGAGGCAGCGGCTGGGAGGTAAGTGATTTTTTTCCCCCCGATTTTCCCTCCCGCCCCTTCGTCCCCACCCGCCCCACTGCTGTTTCTAGGCAGCAGCCGCGACTGACAACGTGTCAAGCCACTTCATAATTGCAGCCCCGTAGCCAAATAAAGACTCAGGTGGTGCCCCAGAGTAATATCATTCAAAATCATATACTTGGTGGAAAAGATCTAGAAGAAACAAATTTTAGCCTCTGTTTCAGAATTCAGGCTCCACTGTGGATGAGAAGGTCTTTGATTCCACTCTTCCCACAAAGATCATTGGTGATTTCAGCTGCTCTTTGGCAGGAAGATGCTATCTTCCTCAAGCATGGTCCCTCCAGATAAAGACTAAGGTTTCAATTCACAAAGAAATGAGTAAATATATTCTTTTATATTTACATCTACATGCAAATGTAGCTTTACTACTTTCTGGGATTCACATGCATTCCCAGGAATCTGTATGGAAAGTTGTCAGGCAATGTTTCTGTGCAGATTCTGGCAAAGTCATGTGCAATTCCATTGAGATCTAAATCACACTCTGCATAGCAACGGACGTGTAGTAGGATCCCCTGTGCAAACTCTTCACTTTTGTTCCTCTATGGGAAATATATTTTTCCCATTGGAGAAGCCACTTTACCTACAACCCCATCAAATATGGTGGCAGTTCATTATCCTTCCCACTCTAGAAAGGGATTTATGTCAGCAGTGTGCTAGAGTAAAATGTCAACCCTTTCCAGGCAGGAAGAAAGAATAATGGGAGTTCCACGTCTAACCAGGCCTTGAAGAGCTCAAATTCCAGCCCATTGAGTGTTATTTATGAATGTGGAGAACTCCACTCTCTTGGCACAGATCCACACAAATGTGAAAATGTGAGAGGATGAGCTCAGTGACGTCTGTGTAGGATATGATGTTTAGTACATGGGATCTGATGTTGGGTCATGTAGGTATTGAAGTGGGGGGACAGAGGGAGGATCCTTGAGGGACACCGCAGATGATGTCCTTGGGTTCTGAGGTGAATGGAATTAGGCATACCTTCTGCAATCTTCCAGTGATGAAGGAGGCGATCCATTTGTGGTCATTACATTGGATACCAATGTGATGCAGTCTTCTGATCAGGGTGTTATGAGTTACGGTGTCAAAGGCTTCTGAGGGGTCGAGGAGGATCAAAGCTGCTGTTTCTCCCCGGTCGAGGAGGGTTCTTATGTCATCGGTGGCCGCGATCAAGGCAGTCTCGGTACTGTGGTTTGGGCTGAATCCTGATTGGGAGGTGTCTAGGAGAAGGTTCTGCTCCTGATATTTCATGAGTTGTCAGTTGATGGCGTTTCCCAGGAATTTGGCAGAGAAAGGGGAAAAGGGAGATGGCGCGGTAGTTCTTGAGTTCGCTCCGGTTGGCTGATGGTTTCTTGAGGAGTGGTTTGACTTCTGCATGTTTCCAGTCTTTGGGAAAGGTGGCTGTATCGAGTGAAGAGTTGAAGAGGGTGGCGACCTCAGGGCTGATCCTGCGGCTTCCGAGGTTGAAAATGTGGTGTGGGCTGGGGTCCTTGGGGTTCCTGAGTGAACAGAGTTCATGATTGTGGTGGTGTCCTCGGGTTGGAGCTGGTCCCATGCGGTCTGTTTGTTTCAGTGAGTGCGTGAAGGAGGTCTGAGGACTTATGCTAGGGTTTGAAGTTCTTCTAGATGGTGGTGATCTTGCCATGGAAAAAGTCAGTGAGTCTGTCACATAGTTCTTGGGTGGGGGTGATTCTTTTTTCTGTGGCTGTGGGGTTGGCAAACTCTCTGGCGATGTTGAAGAGCTCTTTGCTGTGGTTGGAGCTGAACTCGATGCGTCTGTTAAGGCTTTCCTCCTTGTTTCTCTCAGTAGCTGGAGGTATAGGTTGAGGGAGGTTTTGAAGGTGGTTCTGTCTGAGGTGTCATTGCTTGTGAGCCATCTTCTTTTCAGTTGCTTGCAGTGGTGTTTTGCTGTCCTCAGTTCCTTGGTGTACCATCTTGCCTGCTTGGTAGATCTCCTGTGTCTGCTGGTCTTGATGAGAGCAATGATCTCGGCGCAGTTGGAGATCAAGGATTTGAAGTTTTTGACAGCTTGGTCCAGGTTTGATGCAGTGTTGGAGTATGATGTGTTGAGGGCATAGGCCCATTGGCTCTCTGATACTTGGCTAGTGGTGTTGGTGAGGTCGTCGAAGTTGGAAATTCAGATCTGAGGAAGATGTTGTCTTTTGAGTCAATGGCGAGAGAGGCGATGAAGTTTGTCTGTTGGGGAGGGTGCCTCGGAAGGTGGTTTTTCCGTCTGTTTGGAGTTTGAAGTTGATGTGTCCCATTATCTAGATGGTGTCTTCTGTCTACGTGGTGCAGTGGATGTTTTCGTTGTGGATGATGGTGATCCCTCCTCCAGGTTTGTTGGTTCTGTCTCGGTGTGCGATCTTGTATCAGTCAGGTGTTGCCGTGGCAATATCTGGAGCGGACACAGGGCTGGGCTAGGTTTTGGTGAGGAAGACTACGTCAGGGTGAGGAAGGTGATGAGGTCCTAGATCTCGTTGGCATGTTTGCAAAGCAAGCGTGCATTGAGGAGGAGACAGGCAAGTTGATGTGTAGTAGGTGCGCTGTTTTGGTTGGTTCACGTGGTGGTGGATGGCGTGTTGGTGGGCGATCTGATGGTGCCGGAGAAGGAACAGTGGATGCAGGAGAATGGACCTACCGTGGATCGTAGGGAGATGTGGCAGCTTCGGTTGTTGTGGTGTCTGCGATCTAGTGCTAGTTGTTAGGTGGCAGTGTAGCTGCACGGTGTAGCATAACCAGGGTTCCTGCCAGGCGGACTTGCCTTTTGTGCACCGTGGCTTCAATTGAGTAGGTCCTGGGAGGAGGGAGGGGTGGTGAGCAGGGCTAGCGGGAGGCGGGAAGTGGGCGGCGGCAAAACAAGTGGGAGAAAAAGGAGGGAAAAATGAGTCATAGGCAATGCGGAAGAAAAAAGCGCAGCAAGGCTGAAAAGTAGGGAAATGAGGTGCAGGCAAAAATGATGAGAAAGGCACACAAAGTCAAAGAAGGAAGAACGGGCATAGGCAGTGAGGAAGGCACAAAAGGCAGAGTCTAAACAAAGGAACGACAAGGCACAAGGTGGGCGAGAATCCAGCTGTTCAGGGGATGACCGCAAGAGTGAGAGCTGGGCCTGAGTGACAGGAGATCCAGCTTTTCTTTGCTGGTCTGAAACACTGCTGAAGCTTTTGGGTGAATCCACCTGCTTCCACCAGTGCCTGTCAAAGCATCCTCAATTTGTAAGGGTGGGAGGGTTGGATGAAGTCTTAAAATGTCTTCTCAAACTCATGAAAGAAGAGACCAAGCCCATGTGTTGAGAGAATTTGCTACTTGGTATATCCACTTGCAAAATAAGTGCACCTGCCAGAGTTGGAGGCGACAAATTACGTTAGTGTGTGTGATTGGGCCGATACATTATGACAAGATTCCTGATGTAACAAGCAGCTAGACTGGTGAGGCATGTAAACATAAATAAACCTTCAGACATTGAACCTGGTCCTATAGGAATGTCAGTAGAGCTGGATAAAAACCTTTGTAATGTGATGCGATTCATGTAGACCAAAGAGTAGCCAGGTTGTAGCATTTTATCATATCTGCTGTTTGCAGATCAGACCACCTGGTAAGGTTTTTGTAAAAGTTGTTAGAGTAGTCTAGCCTTCCTAATACAAAGTGTTTTAATGCTACCCAGAAATCCTCTTTCAGATAAAAAGCCTTACCTGATTTAGTGATTGAAAAAGGACAACAGATACTAATGAATTGACAGTTGACGTAAAGCAAAACCGTGTCTGTTATGAATGTTAGGTTTTTACGTCTTACTGTGGGCACAATCTTGCTCTCAATGATAATGAATACCAATCCACTTTGAAGTAGTGTGCATCAGTGTCCCTGAAGGAAAGGGTCAAGCATTATGTTTTAAGGATACCCCAACGTTCTTTAATTATATTCACCATTTTGAGTTAATTTCACTGATTGCAAGATGTCTAAAAGGTACCCTGCTAGTTAATTGCCTGTGTCAGCATTAAAATTCACTCCAGTAACTTCTTGTGGACAACACAGATGAGTAACATTAAACCGTACCACAGGAATGGGAGACAATCAGAGCAACACCATATCCTATGGGATGTTCTCCAGCTGCAAAATTAGCTTGGAAGTTTCCAAAGTGAGAGTCACCATGGAATGGAGACCATCCTGGTATAAAATGTTTAAAATGTTCTCTAAATAGCGTACAAAATGACAATACTGCCTAAGATACTATATCTGCTTCACACCCTAACTTTCCGAATACCAGGGGAATACACAGCTGATCTGTGCCTCTTTTATAGTGCAAAGCAGAGAAGGTTAGTAATTATCTGGGCTGCTAGGCCCTAGATTAGAGGGCCTGGGAATCCCCAACTTGACTTATTACTATGCTGCAACACACCTACACTACCTCATTCACTAGACACAGCGGGAAACGGAGAAGGGGTGGTGCATGGTTGACCATACGATGGCAGTGGGACCCCTGTGGGAGGCCCCTGGCAACCTAGACCAAACTGACAGAAAAAGCTATATGTATCTAACATCACAAGGGTAGCATTGGAAGTCTGAGACAGGATGGGGGTCAGGTGGGGCCTCACCACATTCCCCTCCCCATGCACACCACTCTGGGGCAGCTGCAAACTCCAGCCCGGACTGACTAGAACCCCGTATGCCAAATGTATGGATGGGGTGCAAAACAGAGAGATATATAGCTGGAAGGGTAAATAAAATCCTTTGAACTCCTAAAGGAGGAGTATCATCTCCCAGAGACTGAAAGATACCACTATTTACAATTACTCCACTGGCTACTACACCCTAGAATTAAACTAGGGGGTGAGAGCACTTACTCTTTAAAAAGTGCCTTCTGCACTGCACAGATAAGGACGCCATTTCGGTTGTATACAACTTGCTAAATACCACTGAAGGCCCGCTCAACCACGCATTGCAGCAAGCCTGAGAGAGGAAGCAAAGCATTACTCTAGGTCACAACCAATGGGAGGAAAACTGATTAGCGCGAACAACTATGCGTCGTGCTCGGGAAGGGAGGGAAAGCACACTTAAGATAATGTACCAATGGCATTACACCCAGCTTACCTATCCAAAGAGAGAGGAGGCAGCCCTCTATGCTGGAGCGGGTGTATGGAGGATGGATCCATTACCCATATACTCTGGTCATGCCCCAAGATACAACCCTAATGGACCTAAATATTGTTCACAATAGAACAAATTACTGGTTCAGACGTGCAGAGGTTATTTTGTTGAGATGTTGCATACCAGATATATACCCACTCTATGGTTCACTGGTCAAACTGATATCCCATCTCCTGCTGGCAACCAAGCAAACCATTCTAAGCTTTTGGGGACAACAAACTCTACCATCCGAACGTAAATGGATTGAAAGACTGTGGCGGATTCTTAGTATGGAGAAGCTATTGAAACTAGAGAAAGAAAACCATCACCAAACAATGGGGTCGTCTCTTGGACTACTTCAGCAGAGACTTTAAGGAATCGTTGTGCCCAAAGCGCCCCTGAGCACTGACACTCCTACATCCCTCCAAACTCGAAGATTATTACACTACAAACCTCCAGCACCATGGGGACATATAGGGCCTGGATTTGGCTGACATTGGACCTTAAGAGAGCCAAAACTCTGGTGTTACAGCAACCCGATTTTACAAAGAGTCCAAATGGGTGGGTGGAGGGACATAGATGGCTTGGGGGTGGGGTGACATCTAGATCACAACCTAGGGGACTGCCTGTTGTTCACTGTAGAGCTCTCTTTATATACACATGATATTCAATAGATGTTTGAACATGGCAACAAAAGGTTAATAAAAATGTATTAAAACCTAAAATGCTCTCTAATCCACTGACCTAGCTTCTGCTGTACACACGGGAATATAAAAAGCTAGCAAATCATTAAATTATAGAACATAAGCTGCATAGGTACCACCAATTGACTGTAAAACGGTTAGCAGTTTGGCAGGGCAACAAAGATTAGATGAAACAATGCGATCAACCGATCTTCACCACTCTTATGTTTTGACCTGTTGTCCATATTTTGGTTGTGAATGCTACATAGAGAGTTGGAGCAAGTGACTCAATTTGTCTTAAAATGTTTTTCCTAGTTTTTTTAAGGATAACAACTTGCTAGATCATAGAGGCAGTGTGGTATTGTAAAAACAACGGAAATACTGAGAGGATGTTATAAAGGAGTGGGAGAAGAAAGGGTGAACCTGAATTATTGGGACCTTGAGAATGTATAATTGGAACACCTTTCATTCTTCCCTTTAATTTTGGTTCTCTGCAGAGTGAATAATTCACTGTTGGCTGTCCATGGTTGTAGAATATTTTGGAAATATACAGTGGCATTTGTGGAAGTGTGTTGTATTTAAGTCTAGGAAGAAGCCTCAATCAAGGTGCTTTAGAAGGAAGCCTTCCAAATCTGTTCTCAAGTTTAAATATATAGTAGAGAAAAAGTAATATAACATGTCATTCAGTTGGGTTGAGAGGCATTACTACTCTGTTTGTTGCAATTCATCAGTCTGGTTCTACTCCATATAGCTGCAAAGTTGCATACCATGTATTTGCTCACAAAAGGTTTGAAGAAGCTGCAATATCCTAACTACATCTTTGAGAGCACTCCGCTTATAAAGGGTTATACAAGTGCAGGCATACGTGTAAAATCTAAGCTGTAACCAATACCTTCCTATTCGTTGTTGCTCAATTTTGAATTCTTCTCTCCAGGATGGAAGGCTTCGAGTGAATGATCAGCTTGTAGCAGTAAACAGCGAATCCCTATTGGGAAAGACCAACCAAGAGGCGATGGAAACCCTGCGAAGGTCTATGTCAACGGAAGGAAACAAGCTGGGCATGATCCAACTCATCGTGGCAAGAAGACTAAAACGGAGGGAGGTAATTAAATGTGTTATTTATCCAAACCTCAAAACCTGGTGTGCTGTAAGAGCACAAAGCTTATGAGATTGCTGCAACAGAGGAAGAGGAAAATGATTGAAATCAGCTGTTAAACATGTACAACTTCTGTTCCAATGTCTTCTGCTCTGGAAAAATTGTTAAACACTTCTTTCTTGCCTCCGAGTAACCATCATTTCCACTGTGTGATGTTTTACTTCTGTCAAAACTGTATGCTTGAAAGGGGTCTTCGGACAACAGTTCTGCACTGACCGGTGCTCCTCATGTTTATTTACACCAGGTATTTCACTCTAGCATGGCAATGGGAGGCAGTGCTGCCAATTTGAATATACATTGTTGCAAAACCAATCATTTGTATACAATTTAGGCAGCTTGTTCTTTTGTCTGGTTTTTACTAGCCTAATCTGTTAGCACTTGTGTCTCTAGTCCGAGGTGCTTCTGGGACCTTTCTTCCACCAGGTAAGCTATGAGCAACTAAAAATGTCTGGAAGGGTAAATTGTATTAAAGTCTGCATTGAAGACGAAGGGTGGATGGCGGGAGTAGGCTTTCACTTACTGTAATTGTAGCCTGCAGAAAGAGTATCATTGATTTGCAATGAAAGCGTAATCCTTAAGTCGCTCAAGCACATTATGGTCTTAAAAATATTGATGTAGGCATTTGGAAGTCTATTATCGTGCACTCCTAGCCAAAAATGAATCCCTGTACACTCCCTTCATTGCCAATTAGAGGCCAAGGTGTACATCTGTGAAACCAAAATAATCTGAGAGTTTATTTATAAAGCTGAGTGGCAATTCATACTCACCATGTTTATAATCCTTATAACATGTATTTTTGGTTAAGTTGTGGCTGACCAGTTGCCATCAGCTTATGTTGCTATTTTCCTTTGCAAACTAGATTTAGTTGTGTTCCATTTGTACAGTCAATACACCTCTGGAGTCCTTGGTAACTTTCACTGGCAGGCAGGTGAACGTTTGGTACTCCGTTAACAAACACAAATAAAGTTACCTGTCTTTTTTAAAGGACAAGTTCAATTCAAGGGGTTTTGTTACTTTGTATAATAGATGTTTGTTACTTAACTCAGTGGTACTGTTTTATTGACCTCGAGTGGGTGGAAGCCTGTGTGGGGTTTTATCAGGCCCTAGTTTACTAAAGTTTGTGTTAGCCAGGCAATACAGTGCCCAAAGAATGGAAGCAACTTCAGAGCCCACTTGACATCTAGGTGACTGGACCTCCAGTTCTATGCCGAACAAAACTAGAGGCATGCAAAGAAACTAGGGGATGCATTGAGTTTATAGTCTAGGAAGTGTTTTATTGATTGGTAGCAAATATCACAGGGAAGGCACATATGGAAACATAAGACAACATTCCATATTAAAGTATACTTATTATTTTCTGAATAACCATACATTCTCCAGCCCCTTTTTTTCCTTTATAGGCGTGGGATACAGATCAGTGATATGGGGACAGATGAACTGAGTGATAGAGTAACCTAGTGCTTAATGTCTCCCACCTCTGACCAGCCTCATCCTCTTGCTCTGCTTCCCTTTCTCTCCCCTCAATCATGGAGACAGGACTTGTGGTGATTGATCCCTGCTCTAGGAGCACACCCCACTTGTTCTTCAAAATGTCATTTTAAGACTTTTCTCCTGTTGTAGTGGAATTGCCCTGCTATTTGACAGCTTTCTCTCTATCCTGCTTTCATATGCTTTTTGAGGTATATGGAATATTGCTCTCGTAGGGAACTTTATTTTTGTGGTGATTCATCAAACACTGGTGCTGATATTGGAGTCTCGGTTCACCAACTAACATATTTGCATTTGTGGTTCTTTTAAGAAGAGACTTTTCACTATAAGGGAGCTTGCAAGAGCCACATTCCTTTGGAATTCTAGTGTTTTGGTACAAGGAAGCAGCAAGTGAGCAGACTACATTCTTTACATCCCCCACCCCCAGCCAGACAGACTTATTCCTGGTCGGGGTAACGGCTTGCCGCATCACCAAGCTGACTACCATGATGGCAACCTGAACCAGGATTCCCTTGATGTCTTCAGAATCTTGCACTGGGTTAGGCCCTTAGATGCCTGTAAAGTAGAATGCCAGGCCTCAGTTGCTAAAATAGAGTAATCTTGTTGTTGTATGTTGTTGTGTCCATAATTTCCTGCAGCGGTTTTGCATATTTAGCACAAGATCTCCTTAAATTCTACCAGAGGTTCAATCTATGAGCCCGGAGTACAGAAATCTTTGGCGGTGTGTGTACTGGCTGCAATTTCCTGTGACCCTTGAGGAGCACAGTGATAAGCCAAAATGCCACTGGGCCAGTAATTTGGCCCAGTCACTGCCCCTGGACAAATGGTACCTCCCAAGCATACATTCTCTTTCTGGCACAGGGTTTGCTAGTCATTGGTCTTATCCTATCGAGAAGTGGATGCTGTATTGGTAATTGTAGTTCCACCATTAATACCAGCAATGTTTGTTGTTCCTAATCACTACATTTTCACAGAGTGACAGTTCTAATCACACCAGATAAAAACAAAACATTTGCTGCTTTAATCAGACAACATTGAGTGTTGCAAGGCTACCATCTGGCATTGGTACATTCTTTTACACTTCACTATTGTGTAGAATATAAAGCCTGGACAGCTTCCTAATTTTGTTTTTCAGATTTTCTCAACCTTTTTGAGTTAACTGCAGATACCCTAGTCTTAAACTTCTTCCTATGTTGCAAGTGGGGTCTACCTTCACCACTGATGTGAATTTTGAAAGCATTGCTTGCCCTAAGGATTTACTGAGGTTACCATCTTGGCCTGTCATTTTTTCCTTTTGTTTTTGTTTGACTTAGATCGTGGCTATTGTGGAAACTCAGAAAACTGTTCTTGGAAATGATTTGACAATAAAAGCTTAAAGAGGGTCAGAATGTTAGGGTTCGGATACACTAGAGCTAACGAAACACCAATAGAAGTGAAACTACCTTCCACCTCACATAGCTTTTAGGTCTAGCTTGACAGCGCATCTGTCGCCAAATGTAATGTGATAAACCTAAAAAAAAAAAGCTTTCTGTAGTACTACAGAAAGGGGATTTTGCTCTGCCCACATTTTGGTAGCCAGGAGTACATGTTTTGATTGGGTAGAGGTTGTGTGCTTCTAGAAAAACGTGCTTCCACTCCACACAGCTGTGATTTTATTAATTTATCCAGCTACCTGAGCCAGCAGCAGCATGGATGCTTGAGCTTCAACTTTCAGAGTCACATACAGGCAGCTCTGTTAAAGTGACTTAGATAAGTAGATAACTTATGGTGTTTGTCTTTCTCTGACAGCAGCATAGACTGGAGGAGGGCAGTCATGAGGAATGTATTGCAGTACCAGCATGCTCCCATTCCATCATTAACTTTAGACTTCATGATGAGGTTTTGTCTTTGACAGCAGTATAGGATGCCTTGGGCTGCACAAATCTACATGAATGTTAATGTTTGTCTTGACAACTCAACTGTCGTCTGACCTTATGAGATCAACAAAAAAGACCTTTCAGAGTACTACTGAGAGAGGGGTTTAGGCTCCACCCACATGTTGGGTCCCCTGACTAAAGGATTAGATTTGGGCAAAATTTGTGTTTGTATTCCACTTTTTTGGCTTGTAGCAAAGCTTATCCTCGATACAGCACGCCTTAGTTGGTTATGGTGGCAAACCATTGATAATGGCTATACGCCTGATCTGTTTGTTGTTAAATGTTATGATAAGGGCACTAGGTCTGACATATTTACTGTGAAAGTCACATGTTAAAGTTAATAGGCATTTAAGTCTGGATTTGTATTACTCTTTGTTAAAGCCTATAGACAGGTATTTTGCTACATGAAATCTCAGAGATTACTGTAGTAGGGAATGGTTTTGGTTACAGCATGTGAAAATCCATAGATATAGAAGGTTTGCTCTCTGAGATTCCTTGCTAGACCCTTTTACGAGAGAGAGCTTTTTGCTTAATCAACTGTGATCTTTTATATCTCTCTAATTTTGACATGCGTCTCTTGACTACCTTGTGGAAAAGCTTATGTTCAAAACTGTGTAGACCTGAGTTGGTTATGGTGACAGACTATAGGCCTTAATGGTGCACTCGGAAGCATCATGACCAATGCTATAGGTCTGGTCTTATTCTGAAACGTTATGACAAAGGCATTTGGCCTAGCGTATTAATTGTGAAAAGCATTTTTTAAAGGCAGTTTAACACTTGGGTGTTATCGCGTTGTGTTACCTGCTCTATCAGGTGTCTCCAACGAGTAGATCATGAACTACCAGTAGCTCACAGACACCTTCAGAGTAGCTCACAGCCTTGAGTTAATTTTTAAGTAAGCACAGGGTTACATGTTCCTTTTAAAGTTAAGGGAAGACTGAATTTATTTTACATTATCATCTTCATGCTGCAGATAGCAGGGCCTGATAATGAGCAGGGCTGGAGTCAGATTTATGACCCAGGGCACAGAGGTACAGAACTGAAGCACTGAGGTATTTAAATCTGAAATAAAAGATCTTGTCAACTCAATATTGAAGCATGAGAACAAAATTATGTTTCTGAATGCTTTTAAATGGAAGAAAAATAAAATGAAGAGCTAACTTAATGATTGTCAACTCTTCATTTGAATTTTATCCTATTTAAAATTGTTGCATTTATAAACAGCGGACTTCTCTCTCCCAGTGGCCATTAGATACTGTCCCATATTTATTACTGAAAAATACTGACATTTTTTTCAAATGAAAGAAATTTTAAAGTGGATAAAAATATTTCTGGGAAACATTAAGTCAATGTTTTTCTCCACTTTTCAATTAAGCCAATTACAACTTAACTTTTTATGAAGCATATTTCTTCACTTAAGATTCCTCCTATTTAAACAAATGGCACAGTGTCTACAGACCACTGGGTGCAAGCAGCCTACTGTTTGTAAATGTGACACTTTGAAATGGGAGAAAAAACTCTTCAGTGTACTTTTCTCCCATTTCAAAGTGTTGCATTTACATATAGTAGGCATCTTGCTCCCTGTGGCTGGTAGACACTGTCTCATATTTATAACTGAAAAATACAGCCATTTTTTAAGTGGGAAAATGTAATGTGCTGAAAAATGTTCCATATTATGAAAACGTTTTGCAGAACACTTTAAATTTCTCCCATTTAAAAATAAAATGGTTGTATGATTGTGTTATACATATAACAGTGCCACACATGGTGAAAGGTATGTCCTGTACCCCAAGTACATACAACACAGATTCTCATTCACATATATTCCATTCATATGCACACATGTTCATATATCCCCAAAGACCATGCTCTCACTGACACACATGGCAGAGTGCCCAGAGTCAAAGTATTTTGTTCAAACACTAGTCTTTGGCTCAATGGCCATAGGTTTAAATTCAGTGAAACTGGGTGTGGGGGTGTCTGGTAATGTTGCACGAGTGGCTTGGCTTTCAGTAGCTCAGTGATTTTCACTGATCAGAACTAGCTCACACTACAGAAAAGGTTGGAGACCCCATTTTGTTACAAATCTCACAGATTACCGTAGTAGGTGTTGACACTATTTTATCAGATAATCTAAAGGTAAAGGTTCTATGGTGAATTGGATGGTGTTGTCCTCAAGATCATATGAGGTAATGAGCACCTAAGTTGATTAGATTGTCATCAAAGCAAATTGCATGTTCAGTTAAATAAGCCTTCTTGAGACCTGGTAAAGTTGGAAACCAGGAAGGTCTATTAAATAAAGTTCATTACGGAAGGCAAAATATGAAATCAGTCAAAATGCTTAATAAATCATATTTAGGGAATTACCATAAGACTCATTCAAATGAAGCAGGAAGTCTGACAAAGAATTAAACGTCGGAGAAAATATTCTAAATTCTAAGCGTGAGACAGACTGACAAGGGTCTGCTGTCTAAGAGCCGGGGAAGCAACTCATGATTCGCCTCCAAAACAAACCCTTTTATAGGAAAGTATGCAGCAAAAATAATGTAGTCATCATAAAGTGACTAAAAATGTTTCATAGGATCAACCAATCACAATACAAATAAATGCAGTACAAATCGAGCTCCATAAAAAAGAGAATTACATACTCATGAAATGAGTAGGCTTCCTGAGCCATAGACTGGAAGGACCTTGAACAGTTAAGTTTGGAAGGAAAGTTTTCTCTGGAGTTCATTGAGAACAGCATGTCATTACAAAGCATGGAGAACAGCATCTTTTCACAAAGCATATCATTGGTGCACATTTTGCGGCATGTGAGGAGAGATGAAATGAAACGACAGCCATGTTGAATGAAATTCAAAATGAAGTCGGGCCTAGTTTGGCCAACTTTAGTTAAACATAATTTGGCATAGTACAATTAAATCGTTTTTGATGCAAAACATTCATGACATAAACCAGACATTATTTATTAATTACAAACATCTCTTACATAGGCACAGGTTTTGGTGTTGGCCACCCACTCTGACATCTTTTTCAGTGTGATGTCTTTTCAGGTCCTCTTGAGACTGATTCTATATTGTTTTACAAGCTGAATTTTCCACATTTTTGTAATTTTATAACCATATTTTTGAATAGGCGGTGTTAAATAAAGTGTAAAGCGAATGGTAATGGGTATAAGATATAGGATTAATCGGTTCATTGGGAAAAGCCTTGGCAGATTTCGTAAGTTTGATCTGTTTATTATGAAACATTATGACAAAGTCCGTTGGCCTGACCTACTTATTCTGAAAAGCATGTGTTAAAGGCATTTGCTTTTAAGGGTGGATTGGTATCTGAAAGAGACACGTTAGTGACAGATTCCTTACCTTAGAATATCCCCAGGCGTCAGGCTGGATCTGGAAAGTTTTTGCGTAGCAGTACCCTTGCGCGTCGGTAGGCGGCGTCGTGCGGCTCCGCGTCCGTCGTCGGCGTCGGGACCGCCGGGATGACGTCGCGGGCAGTACTTAGATGCCGCCTTTGCGCGCTGACGTCAGTTCTTCTTTTTCCGCGCCAGTAAGCGCAGATCCGGGAAGAGCAGTGCCCTAGTCATCTTTTTTGACTAACTTTTTGGTGATTTTTCACTGTTTTTCTACACGAGTCTCTCGACTCCGAAGGTGTCGCTAGGGATGCCCGGCTTCAAGCCCTGCGACGTCTGTGGTCGCATGATGTCGATCACAGACCCGCACTTAGAGTGTCTCTACTGCCTCGGCCGCGACCACGACACGAAGTCGTGCCCCGACTGCCGGGCCTTGCACCCGAAGGCTTTGCGAGAGCGGTCTCGAAAGCTCCTCGAGGTCCGGCAGTCGGCTCCGCGCCACACCAAGCCCCGGTCACGTGAGAGGTCGAGGGCCGGTCGCGGAGTCCTCATCGGTCGTCGGGGTCCAAGTCTTCGCACTCCTCTGGTAAGTCGAAGCATAAAAAGTCTAAGAAGCGTCATCGCTCGACGGCTCGCCTCGCCGGTCTCGCGACTCGGCTGAGGCTCCTATCAGCACCGTCCCCGCGGCTCCGGGAGTGCCTGTGGAGCCGCCCCCGCATTACCCGTCCTTCCCGGGTTCGGGGCGACTCCGGCCGAGATACAGGAATTCCTGTCGGCCATGGCCCGCCTCTTCGGGCCTCAAGGTCCCCCGGTGCGCCTTCGGGCCCCACGGGCCCTGATGGGGTTTCTCGGCGCCGCCGGCGACTCCGGTCCCGGCGCCGCCTGTAACACCAGCCTCGGTCCCGACCTCGATCCCGGCTCCGGTGCTGCCGCAACCCCCATCAACGCCGGTTGACCTAACTACACCTCCGCCGGTGCCGATGTCTCCGGTGCCGTTCCCGACGCCGCCCGGGGCTCCGGGCGGCGTCGTTCCCCGGTTCTCTCCGGATCCGGACATGGCGCCGGACCGGCGTCGCTCGACGCCGGCTCCGACGCCGCTGGGACTTTGGGTTCCACATGTCCCTCCTCCTCCTTATTTTGAACCTGAATTTGAGGACGGAGATAACTGGGAGGGGTCTGATGACCCTCTCACACAGCAGTATGAGTTTGATCAGGACTGGACTGAGGAATTTGGGGATGTCAGTGGGCTGGACACCTCCCCTGACTCTGGCATGCTCTCTCCACCATCCGTGGCAACGGAGGAGGGAGCAAATTTTGCAACGTTGTTGCGTAGAGCAGCTGGGGCCTTAAACCTCCAGTTGCCTACAGTGGCTGTCAGGTCTAACATCCTGACGGAAGTGCTTCAGCCGGCGGCTACCTCCTCGGAGCCACTGCTGCCGTTCAACGAGGCGCTTTCAGACGTTCTTTGGGCACCTGGTCCAAGCCCACCACAGGGGCTCCTGTGGATAGGAACGTGACCCGACGCCATCGCCCTGCTCCGGGCGACCCTCCGTTTCTCTCTCTACACCCCACCCCTGAGAGCTTGGTGGTCCAAGCCTCTGCTTCCCAAAGCGCCTTCCCTACCGCTCCCCGGATAGGGAATCCAAACGCCTGGATCAATTTGGGAAGAAGGTCTTTTCTTCCGCCAGTGCTGGCTTGCGGTCAGTCAACACCACTTGCCTCTTGGGCCGATATTCCCACTCCTTGTGGGACTCGGTGGCGGAAGTTCTGCCCCAGTGTCCTGAGGAGGTCCAGACACTGCTTTCCCGCACCATTGCGGAGGGAAGAGATGCGGCAAAGTACACCATCAGATGTGGCCTTGATACCGCCGACTCGCTAGGCAGATCGCTTGCGACGACAGTGGCGCTGCGCCGTCACGCCTTGCTGAGGACCACTGGTTTCTCGGGTGATGTCCAAAACTCTCTTATGGACATGCCCTTTGATGGAGTCGGTCTTTCTGGGACAAAGGCAGACCATGCGCTGGAGCGCTTTAAGGACTCGCGGGCTACAGCCAAGTCCCTGGGCCTTTCTGCTGTGCGCCCTCAGCAACAGTCTGCTTTTCGCCCCTTTCGTGGCCACGGAAGGGGCGCCCAGTCACGTCCGCTGCCCAGCCACCGGCCCGCGCAGCAAACGTCTTCGCGTGGCCGAGGACGTGGCTCCCGCCGTGGCGGGTCAGGCAACCAGCGTGCGGGTCAGGCCACCAACCCCGCCCCGTCCGCGGCCTCCAAGCCCTCCTAGTCCTTTCTTTCAGGTGCACAGCACGCCAGTAGGGGGCAGGGTCCGCCATCACCTTCACCACTGGCGTGCCATCACCTCGGACAGGTGGGTCTTGGACATTGTCCGAAGGGGCTACTCCCTCCCCTTCGTGACCATCCCCCCAGCCATGCCTGCTCAATTCCACCGCATGTCAGGGGATCACTTGGTGCTTCTTCAAAAGGAAGTTGCGGCCCTCTTGGCCAAGAGGGCCATCGAGCGTGTTCCGACCCCAGAAGTAGGACGTGGTTGCTACTCCCACTACTTTCTGGTACCCAAAAAGGACAAGGAGGACATGCATCCTATCTTGGACCCCCGGAATGTCAATCGCTTCCTCCGGAAGGAGAAGTTCAAGATGCTCACCCTAGCTCAGGTCTTGACTGCTCTCGACCCTGGAGACTGGATGGTAGCGTTGGACTTGCAGGACGCATATTTCCACATCCCCGTCCTGCCGGCCCACCGGCGTTACCTGCGGTTCACGGTAGGCCTCGAGCATTTTCAGTTCACCGTGCTCCCTTTTGGCCTTACCAGCGCCCCTCGGGTGTTCACGAAAGTGATGGCGGTGGTCGCAGCCCATCTGCACCGGGCAGGGGTTCCAGTCTTCCCCTACCTCGACGACTGGCTGCTGAAGGCGGGCTCGTCCCAGGCAGTCGTCTCCCACCTCCAGACAACGGCCGAACTCCTGCACTCGCTGGGGTTCTCCATCAAAGTGCCGAAGTCGCACCTGATTCCTTCTCCACAGCTCCTTTTCATCGGAGCAGTTCTGGACACAACGCAGTTTCGGGTTTATCCTCCAGAACGGCGAGTCCGGGATATTCAGGCTATGATTCCGATCTTTCGGCCTTTATCCTGGGTTTCGGTACGGATGACCCTGAGGCTGCTGGTCCTCATGGCTTCCTGCTGGTCGATCATGCCAGATGGCATATGCGGGCTCTGTAGTGGGACCTGAAGTTCCAGTGGGCGCAGCACCAGGGCAACCTGTCCGATCACGTCCAGATCTCGGAGGGGACTGCAAAACAGTTGCAGTGGTGGCTCTCGAACCGGCAATGGGTCATGGGCAGATCCCTCTCCCTTCCCCAGCCAGAGCACACAGTTGTGACGGACGCGTCCCTTCTGGGATGGGGCGGTCACATGGGAGAGGCGGAGATCAGAGGCCTCTGGTCTCCGGCGGAGACCCGGCTCCATATCAATCTTCTGGAGCTCCGGGCGATCCGACTTGCACTCAAGGCATTCCTTCCCTCTGTCAAAGGGAAGGTAGTGCAGGTGTTCACAGACAACACCACCGCCATGTGGTATTGCAACAAACAGGGCGGGGTGGGGTCGTGGACCCTATGTCAGGAGGCTCTGCGCCTCTGGACATGGCTGGAACATCAGGGCATATTCCTGATGGTTCAACACCTGGCAGGTTCCCTGAACGCCAGGGCGGACAAACTCAGCCGCAGGTGCATGATGGATCACGAATGGCGTCTTCACTCGGAGGTGGCGCAAGGTCTCTTTCAGCAGTGGGGAGAGCCTTGGTTAGATCTGTTCGCCACCGAAGAGAACGCGCAATGTCAGCAGTTCTGCGTGTTGGAATTTCCAAGGCGGCACTGGCTCGGCGACGCTTTTCGTCGCGAGTGGAGTTGCGGTCTGTTGTACGCCTTTCCGCCTATACCACTTCTACCCAGAGTGTTGAAGAAGATTCGGCGCGACCGGGCCCAAGTCATTCTTGTGGCTCCGGACTGGGCTCGAAGAGTTTGGTATCCCGAGCTACTCAGTATGAGCGTCGATCCCCCGATCCGTCTGTCTCTTCGGGAGGATCTTCTGTCGCAGCAGCAGGGGACGGTCCTCCACCCGAACCTGTCCAGTCTACACCTGCTTGCGTGGAGATTGAGCGGCGGCAGTTGATTCCTTTCGACTTGCCTCCCGAAGTTTGTGATGTGATTCTGGCAGCCAGGCGTCCCTCCACTTTCCGGATCCAGCCTGACGCCTGGGGATATTTTAAGGTAAGGAATCTGTCACTAACTACTGTCTCTTACAGATATATCGTTACACAAGTTAGTAACTTGTGCATTACGCTGTGAAAACTTGTAGGCTGGTAATTTGTTACACAGAATTTCACAGATTACCGTAGTAGACAAGCATTTTGGTTTTTGAGATCCACCCAAACAGTAGACGATATGAACTAAGAATAAGGTATGATAGGGATAGAAGATATGAACTACAATAATGCTTGTTAGGCTGTCTTAGGAGAGATAGTATTTTGCTTTGACAAGTGTAATTTTGTATACATTTGTACTTTTTGACTGTATACCGGATAATTGTGATTATGGTGACAAGCCAATGATAAAGGCTATAGTCCTGATTGGTGTGCAGAGAAATGTTATGCCAGATGCTGGAGGTCTGGCCTATTTATTATGAAAGGTTATTACAAAGGTCTGTCTTATTTATTGTGAAAGGCATATGGTAAAGTCCAATAGGCATTCTTTAAAAGTGGATTGTTACCATATTATATACAAAACAATGAAACGGCGAGCCAATGCAACAATCGCACCTCCCTCCTTATCCCTCAAAGCAAGTCCAAGTATAAATTGTAGAGAGCAACTTTGTGTGCACATCCACTGCACCCGCTGTTTCCAAGATGCGATCTCAGAGAATCAAACGAGTTCAACAAATAAATTTGAAGTGCACCGCACAATCAAAATTCCACAAAAAGTTAGTCCATTATTTTTATTTTGCGTCCAAGGTATTCTTTATTTTTCATAGAAATGGCACAGAACAGCCAACGTGTTTCGTCCTCTACATGTGGACTTCATCAGGGCATAATTTTTTTGTCTTTCAAAGTATTGAAGCCTGAGGCGTGCCGTAATAAATCATATAGGACAGTGTAGGTTCCCGGTATGGATATTAACCTGTTCTTCATTGGGTCCCCATATGTTTAGGGGTGAGCAAATGTCATCAAGATTCCTGAGTGTATGGCAGGGAGGCACCTTGATAGGTGCTGTCTCCCGCCTCCCAAACTGGCGTCTCTCTGTGAGATCATATTATGTTGCAGGCCGTAGAGAGGTATTCGGTTATGTGTAACCCCACAGATTACCATAGAAGGCAAGGTTTTTAGTGTTGGTCACCAACTCTGACAAACCCTGGGAGTAGAATTTTACTATGTTGATTCTTGTTAGGCCCTATTGAAAGTGTTTTTGTATTAATTTGTCCACTCTACTGTTGTATATATTTGTATTTTATAAATGTATGATTGATGGTTACCAGTTCCTGTGCACTTCAGTAGGCAGTGTTGTGTCTAAAGTCAAAACATTGGTAAAGGCTAGAGGCCTTATTGGTTCACTTGGAAAAGTAATGTCAAATTTCTTAGATGTGACCTGTTTATAATGAAAAGCTATGACAAAGCCAGTAGGCCATAATTATTGTGAAACACGTGTTAAAGGGTGATTGTTATTTCACTGTGCTAAAGCCTGTAGGCAGGTATTTTGTTACATGGAATCTCGCATGTTACAGTAGTAGGCAAGGGCTTTGTTATTGGAGAAACTCCTGAACAAACCATTAGGGATAGACAATGTGCACTGTTGTAATCCTTATTAGGCTCTATTAGTTGGGATTTTATATTGTTTTGACAACTGTATTTTGTTCATATCTGTAATGTAATTACCCTGTACATGATAGCCTTGTGGGAAGACTTATGACAGCACAGCAGGTCTGGATTGGTTATAGTGACAAGCCAAAGATAAAGGTTATAGGCCTGATTGTTTATAATGAAAAGTTAAGATAAAGGCAGTAGGCCTGGCATATTGATTGTTAAAAGTATATGGTAGTCAGTAGACATTTAAGGGGAGATTGATATTACTCTTTGTTTAAAGCCTACAGACAGGTGCTCTTGTAAATTGAATCTCACAGATTGCGTAGCAGGAAAGGGTTTTGGTGCTGGTTACCCCCTCTGACAGACTATGGGTATAGATTTGCACTGTCAGATTGCTTGTTAGGCCCACTTAGGACAGTTAGCATTTTGCTTTGACAACTATAATTGTGTATATGTTTACTTTTATGACTGTACGCTTCATGGTTGCCTTGTTGGAAATCTTAAGCGTAGTACAGGTGGACACAGTTTGTTATAGTGATAAGCCAATGATAACCGCTAGAAGCCTGATACTAAACTAGGGAGGAAAATTTCTGATGCCATAGATCTGATCTGTTTATTATAAAAGCTATGATGAATGCAATAGGGCTGACATAGTCATTGCAAAAACCTATGTTAAAGGCTATAGGCATTCATGGGTGACTTATTTTTCTGCATTAAAGCCTACAGACTTTTTGTTACACAAAATGTTACAGATTACGTTTGTTGGGAAGGGTTTTAGTGTTTACTACCACCTCTGATAAACCCTAGGGTGAGAAGATTTGCACTGTAATAATTCTTGCTAGATTCTCTTCTTAGCTGTTAGGATCTTGTAATAAACAAATCATTAAATAATACATGTTACCTACTGGCGGTCGCCAGTAGGTAGTTCTAGTTAGGACCTATTTTGCATAGGAAATTTACAACATTCTATTCCCAATAACTTTGGCGCCGGTCGACGAATCTTCGCAAATTTTTCAAAACTCGTGGGGCGCTCCGGTCCGCTCCTATCTTGAAAGTTTCGGGGTGATTCGACAAGCGGGGGCCGAGAAAAATGGGGGGTCCCAAAACGTGTTTTCTCCATGTTATTTTCCATAGGAAACTTTAGACAAAGCTACAGCCCGAACTGCTGAACGGAATTACACCAGATTTTGCAAAAAGGTAGCCCTTGGTTCAGAAAGAGCCCTTTTTGTTAAATGGTGTAAATCCGTTAAGTAGTTGCTGAGAAATTCAAAAAATAAGTCAAAAAATCAATTTCCCATAGGGAACTTTGTGCAAGGCTACAGCGGAAACTACTGAACGGATTTACCCCAAATTTGGCATAAAGGTATTGCTTGGCTCAGAAAGCGACCTTTTCAAACATGGTGTAAATCCGTTCTGTAGTTTTTTAAATATTAAAGGAAAAAGAACTTTATATATCTGGGCGGAGCCTAACCACACATGTCATCGTGAGATCTGATTGGCTGTCAGCACTTCATCCAAGAAGTGTTGGCAGCCATCTTGGGACCAATATACATGATAGCACCCCAATGGAAATGCATTGTAGTGAATAGAAGATTTTGAGGGTCACCAAAAGGAGAACTATAAAGGGTGATAACAGACTTTAGTTACATTAGAATTCATTTGTTGATGGTACCATACTAATTTTAGGAATTGTGGTGTGTTCTAGGGTGATTTTACCCTGTGAAAAACCTTCTGCTGGGATTTCATGACTCATGTTTGAGAGAAAAAAAAATTATCATGCTTGTCCCACAGAGGTTTGGAAGGTGCTCCAGAAGCTAAAATGAGAGCATATTTTCTGTAAATTCACATTATCTATCTCAGTCATGTGAGAATGAAGTCTGACATTCTCAGTAAAACATGTAAATCCAACAAGGGCAGAGACTGTCAGTTGATTCCTTTGTGTTCTACTGCAGCTTCCCAGAGTGTTCTAAAGAACAACTAGAGCGCTAACAGTCTTACTTATGACAAAATTATGGCACACCTGAAGCCATCTTGATTGGAATAAACCGGTAACACTTAAAACATTTAATTTAAAAAGGAAAAAATGAGGGGGTTCATTTTGCCATAGAAATTATGGTTAGTTCTGCAGAAAGAAAAATTAGGGCATGTTTTAAGTGAGATCTCAAATCCTCTTCTATTTCATTAGAAAATTCTGACATGCAGACTGAAACCATCACTTTCAATACCAGCAGTAGACTTCCAGTTAACTCCTGGTGAGCAGTAGCTTTACTACAGTGATCTAATGAGCAACTAGAGTGCTAACATTCTGAATGTATGGCAAATGTGTGACACATCTGAATGCCTTCTTGATGGAATCAAAGTAAAAACTGAAAGCATTTCCTACTGAGGAGACTGCAGTAAATGAGGAAATTAGGAAACTTCATAACAAATAAGTATCCCAAGATCGCCACCAGAGAAAAAAGAGCCCAAATGTAGCACAAATATCACCCACATGTAGCCCACATATAGCCCAATTACAGAAGTGTGGAAACCACTTTTTATTTTTAGTTTTTTTGCAGTTTTATATAGTGCAGACTGGTCAGGTATTGGAGCGTTGCATCTTACTTGGACCCCTTATTGCGTATTTTGCACGAAGTACATGAGTTTGATCTTGCGAAACATTGAACTTTACTATTCTGTTAACCTGAAGTTGCTCTGAACCGGGCTTTGTAACACCTGCTTTTACCTACTGGTTTTAATGAATTCTCACTGTATTGTATTAAGAAAGAGGATTTACTGTTTTTATGTACACTTTTATGATCTATGTTTCTAAATCAGATCGAATAAAGTTTAATGAATGTAATCGAAGTCTCCCAAGATGGCCACCAGAGAAAAATGAGCCCAAATGTAGCACAAATATCACCCAGATGTAGCCCACGTATAGCCCAAAGACAGAAGTGTGGAAAACACTTTTATCCTTTGTTTTTTTGCAGTTTTATATAGTGCAGGCTGGTCAGATATTGGAGTGCTTTACATGAACATTGGTTACATCATACAAGGACAAACTCATTTTGGTTGTAGGCATGGGGAGATTAAGTGATTTGACCAGAATCACAGAATGACGAGCTGAAGCAGAAACTCCAACTTGGTAACACCACATTTTCTCCCCTAAGCGTAACATTTAATCAAGTGGTCAACTGGATAAAAAAACATAGAGATAACAAATAATTCAAAAGTGCTTTGTCGCTATTTGAGAACTGCTTGGCTCAGAAAGCGACCTTTTAAAAATGGTGTAAATCCGTTCGGTAGTTGCTGAGAAATTGTAAAAAAACAAATATCGATATCTAGAGGTGCGGTGGATCCGCGAACCCTCCCGACCACGAGCTTCATTTTAATTGGCTGCCAACACTCCAAACCAGGAAGTGTTTATCAGCCATCTTGTGACTCGGTAGAACCGAGTCACAAGAAAACAGGGAAACAAAGGTGAAAAAGAAAAAAAGGGGCAGGGTAGAAACACCCTGACCCCCTAGGCCTGCTCAGGGGGTGCCAAAAAAAGCATTTTGTTTAAAACAAATTGGCGAAATTCGCGCTGGGGTCGCGAATCCCGCCGAAATGTAAAAAAAAATGAAGCGCGGGATAACGCGCTTCATTTAATTGAGACCCCCGGGTGGGCCAGGTCCTGGGGGAGTTGCCAACAAATATATGCAGGGCCCGCGGGGGCCCCCGCAGCCCCGGGGACCGCCACCGCCAGGGCTTTTATCAAATAGGGACCCTCAGGATTCAAGGGGAATTAATCCTCCAACTTACCCTGAGCACTACTGATGCAGTCCAGCCATCGCCCTGTCACTACCCATGCACTCCTCCAATCAACCAGCGAGCACCATGTACTTATCCAATCACTCCGCCAAAACACAAGCACTTATAAATTCACCATCCACTCTCCTTGCAGTACTCTAATCATCCAGTCAGTACCCATGTACTCATCCAATGACCCAGGCACTAACTCATGGCAAATACAGAGGAGGTCATGCTAATCACAGGGGTACCCCAACACATAGTGTTCCCTAGTGTATGTAGGTGTTTTCACTGTATTCTAAGTGTCTTTTACCACCAGAGACAGTCAGTTACCACCAGTACCCATCAGCAAAAGGTTGGGGGCACAGGAGTACTTTCTACTCCTCTGTTGGTTCTTTCTGCACATCTCTTCCTTCTTCTTGCACTTTTCTTCGTCTTTCTGGACTTCTGTTGCCTCTTTCTGCATTTGTCTTCCTTCTTTCTGCGCTTTTCTTCTTCTTTCTTCACGTCTTACCTCTGTAGGCATAGTTAGAAACTAGCATTTTAAAAACCTTTGAAATTCACTTAAAAAACCATAGGTTTTAGGCATGTTATAGTTAGAAATTAGCATTTAAAAAACCTTTGAAATTCACTGAAAAAACCATAGGTTTTAGGAAAGTTATAGTTAGTTGGACATTTCAGTCGTACAAAACCAGAGAAATTCCCCGTTATAGTTAGTTCAGCTAACTATAACTCGCGCCCGCAATGCACTGCTGATGACGTCACATATGACATCACTCATGACATGGTCAGTGACATCACTGATGACATCACTGATGACATCTCAAATGACATCACTGATGACATCATCCATGTGATAATTTGATGCATCTTCTCACACCCTAATGTAACCTTTGATACACCAACTCTAAATAACAGACTGCCATTCTCAAAACCATAGACACTCCAGCAGCAATAACTACATACCCACTCACTGATTCTTAGGTCTAAACACATATCCACTCACTCACCCGTACAGTCACTCATACTTACAATCACTCAGTACAGGACTATCATATGCACTCATACGCCTATATAGACACTCACACACCACCACTCATCCATAGAGGTACTCACACACCTAGTCAGTCATGCAAATAATTAATCACACTCACATTTACTCACCTATACAGTTATACACACACCAGCTCACTTACTCATACAAATACTAGGACATTCTTACGCTCTTATACAATCACTGATACAAGCACACTCATCCATACAGTCACTCTCATAATCACACACTCTCACTTATAGCTATGTATATATTCCAACACACATGTATACTGCCTTTCACATATGTAGTTACTCACACATGTACCACTGAGATATACATTCACTCACTAACACACCCATACAGTCCATTACAGATGCACTCTTGAAACCATGCACCCAGTGAATCACCCACTCACACATCTATGCACAGTCGCACACACCCCACCCATACAAACACTCAGGCATCCATACAGATACTCAGACAACCAATCAATAACCCATATAGACACTCATGTAGCTATTCACAAACCCATGCAGCCGCTTACACACCAACAGACAGACGGATACAGACATTCACACAGTTTAGTCACTAACCCGTGCATTCAGTAAGATACATTTAATCACTCACTTATAGAGTCAGTCACACACCTACTAAATCATCCATTCAGACACTTATACACCCACGCATTCTTCAATACGCCTTTCCCTATATATATTAAACATATTTAAACTTTACAGAAACAGTCACTAGATGTCATCAGTGATGTCATTTGAGATGTCATCAGTGATGTCATCAGTGATGTCACTGGCCATGTCATGAGTGATGTCATATGTGACGTCATCAGCAGTGCATTATGAGGCGCGAGTTATAGTTAGCTGAACTAACTATAACGGGGGAATTTCTCTGGTTTTGTACGACTGAAATGTCCAACTAACTATAACTTTCCCTAAAACCTATGGTTTTTTCAGTGAATTTCTAAGGTTTTTAAATGCTAATTTCTAACTATAACGTGCCTGAAACCTATGGTTTTTTCAGTGAATATATATATATATATATATATATATATATATATATATCAAAGTACCAAATCCTAAATGTTGCTTGCTGGAAGAAACAATCGGGTACGGACTCCTATTGTAATGCGTGTTTATTCAAACTCACTCATTCCATGTCATGAATATATATATACACACACATATATGTGTGTGTATATATATATATATATATATCTCCAAGTCCTGCTGACACCGTAAGGAAGCAAACTCAAGGAGATTATGGATGGAGTGCTGAAACTTTTCAGACACTCACCCCGTAAGAAAAGCGGGCATTCCAGGATGCATGTGCAAATATATGCTGTTTGTTAATTACACGAAACTCAGCCGATCCGAAGCGTTTCGGCTGTAAACAGCCTTTGACAATGTGAGCAATCCCCATTTCCCTTAGAAAATAAGCAATCATAAGTAATGGGCACTGAGAAAATACTACGTGTCTCCATGAGTAAATACAGCTACATCAACCTCAGTGCACCAGAACCTGCTACTCACTCAAATTGATTTTAAGCAATCCAAACATCATTCCAGTATATTAATTCATATTCCCAATTAACCATCGTAATTATTGCATTTATTTAAAAAATGTGATGAACATAGGAACAGTCTTCACAAACGAAAAAGTTGACCAGGCTTCCACATAAAAAGGCTTTGTGGTTGAGGCCCATGGCATCCAGTTTTCAAGGGTAAAATGCTCATATTCATTTTCAGTGTCAGAACAATCATGTAAGTTTCACGATACAAAACAGATCAGTTTATACTGTATAACGTTCAGAGGCTCAAATTATCACCAATATATAAATTCATCTATATGTTTCAATCATGAAAAGATGTCAGATTGCCGGGCAAGTGCCCTTATCTCCTCACTTAAAAACATCAATGTTGCATCAATATTTCCAGATCTGTATATGATTATACAGAATCATGGGGAAGACGCACATGAACATTAGCCCAGTTTCAAATACATCATATAGGTCTTTATGTGCAAGTACCAGCTGTTGGCATGATCAGCTCATTCCCAATACCCCATGAAAACAGACAAACCAATTCATAGGATCGGGATCATAAATGGAAGCAAATACAGAATCAGAAGACAGCTTAACTTTCAGTTTTCCTTCCTGATACAAAAACATGCGGAACCACAAATAGTTAAAGAGTAGGGTAAACTAAGGACCCAAAAGGTGTTGACAGGATAAGGATACAAGGTATTTCCCCCAAGTGTACTTCCAATTCCTCATCCTTATTTAACCCATAAGGGGATTTTGTGTGTAAGTCCAGTATGTACCTCGACTCAAGCTGTCTTAGTCCTTTTACTCTATCTCCACTCCGTATGTTCTTCTCTACCTGATCAATGGCAAAAACCACAATTTGGACACGTCACTGTTATTTGACTGCGAGAAATGTCGCGCCACAGGATACAAAAAAAATCATAATTTCTGATCGCACACTGGTGTTCCAGTATACGTTTCCTAGAGGGAAAGCTAGGACTGCCCATATACATGAATGAACAGGGACACTGAAGAATCTAAATACAGAAGTCGGAGCACAGTTTAAAAATTGCCTGATTTCCCTTTTGTGTCCCCCAGATGATAGAAATCCTGCAGTATTAGATACATATCTGCAGGCTTTGCAATGGCCACACTTATAAAATCCAGTACATTTGGTCAGCCTGGTTGTGGCAATGTGGATCCCCTTGTGGTTACTGTGTGTAAGACAAACCTCCAGGGTCTTCCCTCTTCTATATGTGATGGCGGGTTTAAGTGGCAATTCCGGACCTATCACTGTATCTTTTTTTAAATGTCGTAATGTTTATTCATCAGATTTCTGATCCTGTTCGAAGAGGAATTTTATGTAGTAATGAAACGTATACTTTTATCTTTGGGGTTTCTGTCCTCATTGGGCTATAATAGTTGGTTCCTCGTGAGAGGAGCCGCCTTGTTTTTGGATAGACATAGTACTTTAGCTGTGTATCTCCTGTTCTGAAATCTTTGCCTCATGTATAGTGATTGTTTCATGAACTCTGTGTTCGTGCTTCAGACCCTTTTCAGTTGTAACATTTCCCCATAGGGGATACTGTTGATTAAATTCTGGTAATGATAACTTTTATAAGGTAACACACTGTTGCCAGCAGTTTCCTCGCAGTGTATAGTGGTGTGTACTTCCCATTTACTTCTCAGAATCTGACATCCAAAATATCTATTTCCTTTGTACTTATGGTAGTGGTAACCTGAAATTGTAAGGATTGTCATTGAGTTTATCTTGAAAAGTGCATGCGTTCTCTCGGGGACCATTCCAAAGCAAAAATAAATCGTCGATATACTGAGTCCATATCAAAACATGCTGCATGTACTCTTGTTTACCCTCCACCTCCTCCCACCAGCCTATCATGAGATTCGCAAAGTTGGGGGTGAAGCAGGTGCCCATTGTGGTCTCCATCTTCTGTCGGTAATAGACCCCATCATGCAGGAAAATGTTTACTTTCAAACAGTATTGTGTCATACTGAGAAGTATTTTGTTGTGTTCAAGAAAACTGAAAGGTCTAGTTTTCAGATAGTGCTTGCATGATTGCTCCCCAATTAGATGATTACTACAAGTGTACATGGACGTAACGTCCATCGTGATCATAAGGAAGGATTCATCCCACTCCACATTATGTATCTTAGTAAGGAAATCCCCACTATCTCTACAATATGCTGGTAAAGCCTTGATAAAAGGGGAAAGAAACAAATCAATATAGATCGCTGTATTCTCAAGAAAACCATCATTGGAGGAGACAATTGGTCTATCCAGGGGATTGGTGACACTTGTGCACTTTAGTTAGCACATAGAATGATGGTACCCTTGGATGGTCTTTTCTTAAAAAGTTGTACTCATCATCATCCAAAACACCCCGATCACGCCATTCAATAAGGCATTCCTGATATTGACGGACTGCAGTCCTGTACATTTCTAGGATAATTACCTTATAACATTTCAACATGTGTCAACTGTCTCATGATTTCGTGTTCATACATAACCACACCCATCACAACTACATTCCCCCCTTGTCAGAGGGCTTTATGACTATTGTGGGACCCGGTTCAAATGTGGATAAGGCTGTTCTTTGGGATGGAGTTAAATTTTAAAGATCCTTACTGACTCTACCTCTCAGAACCACCAATTATTTAATTAAGATGTCCTGAAAAACATCTATATTCTCATATGATAGCGATGGAATTAGGCGGGATTTGGGTTTAAACCCGCATTTGCTCCGGGTGTTCAGAACAATCCCTAAAGTATCCAGGATTTGAGACAAATCCACATCAGAGTCCTCACATTCCCCCTCTCTTTGTAGTGCTTCTATTGCTATTAATCCCTCTACATCACCAATTTGAATATCACTCAATGGAACATACACAAATATATATATATATATACAGGTTTTCCCAAAGGAAGAATTCTACTCGCACTCACGGGTGGAAATCGTTGTTTAATTTATTCAGGCAGCAACGCTTCTTAAGGCAAACTCAATAAACTCTACGCGTTTCGGTCTGTCCTCAGACCTTGATCACTGAGTACAAAATATGTGTATATATATATATATATATATATATATACACACACACACATTGATACATCATAGTGTATGTTGTTGAATTTGTGAGTGTTTTATTGCAATTGTGTCCAAGGGTGAACGCAAGAATGAGTCAGTGAATGCATGAGTGCAAGGCTGAGTGGCAGATAGTGTTTGATGACTTATTAAGTGCCTAAACTCTTCATTGACACAAAATAAACTTTAATTCATTTCATTGCCAGTGATTATTAGCGGATAACTTTATCCACTGTAATTTGTGCACATATGCTCAGTGATAAGTTCCCTAAAGGAATAGAGAATGTTCCTTTAATCATTAATCTTTTTTTTAAACGTCATTGGTAAAATATGACATGCGTTTCCCAAGAGAGTATGTGTAAGTTTGCAGGGAGCATCTTAACATCACTAATACCATTGTCTTAAGCTTTTTCCCTGCTTTGAGTGTGGACTCGTGTACTGAGAACCTCCATTCATTGTTAGTTAATTGAATGGATGCGTTGCTTATCTGCAAGTAGAATCCTAAACGTTGTGGTTTGTGTTTGGTACCAGCGCCATTCCCTAGACCCAAGCAAGAACTTCATAAGGGATTATTGGGGAATAGACGTGCAGGGGTAACCCCACTACACAAACAAGGAGCATTCCATAACTTGGCAATCTTTAGAGGAAGGAGGATATGCTATCTCAAAAACAAAACCACATGAAAGGTAGAAGCGAGTGCCTAATACTCAGACCCTTAAATGGCAACCTCATGCAGCACGCCCGTCTCGATTCTCTTAAAAATAAAGGTTGGCTAAAAAGTGCAAGCAAAATTGTGCTATCTTCTTTACTCATACGTAATACTATTTTGTTCTTTGGGTTTCGCCCACCCTACTCTTTAGTCTTTGTCCATTCTGGTGACTAATCCCTTTTCTCTCCACAGGACTTTTCACACCAGATGCTATGACATTTTCAGGCTCTGATTCATGCCTCCCTCTGACATTGTATTTGATTTTGCATTTCTCTTCTTTTGTAGAGTTATTCATTCTTTGTCTGTTTTTATGCATGCGGCATGAACTCATCCAAACCTATTTTTCCGTTTGCTAATATAGCTCTTGAACTAGTTATATACTCTTTGTAGTTGTTCTCTGCTTCTATCTGCGTATTACCATTGTTTTCTCACTCTATTAGATATTTCGCTTACTTCTGTGGTTTAAAAATGTTCACTGACCTACAATGTCCACTACTGTTTCTTATCGAGTGTCCTTGTGTACAGATTCTGCTCTGAAGCCTACACTCCCAACGCCTACTAAAAGTAAAACTTTTTATCATTTGCAAATGTTAAGGCCCGGTCATAAGATGCTTTAGTCACATTGACAACTTGCCACCAACGTTATTATCAATACCCACGTTGAAAATAGAGCCTCCCTTTCTTAATATGGACATTTACCTTCTTTGTGGCTCTCGGGTACCTGTAGGAAACTAGACAGTGTTTAAGCAACACCATCAGATACATGCTCTGCAAAGTCTGCTCTTTGACCTTTATAAACATAATAAAGAAATCTGTACAATAGTCCATTACAATTGTTTTAATCACTTTTTGTAACTATTTTGATATTTCTAATGTTTCCCATTATCAATAGTAATGAGCATGACGTGAAATCCTAGGTAAGGGGGTAATAAATATAGAGATGAGATCTCAAGAATCACGAATCGAGTACTTTCAAAACAATTCGATATGGATCTTGAAATATTCATAGGATTAAATTGCTTTCAGAACGTGCTCCGTCTCTTATTGAATCGTAACGATTGGGAAAGTAGCTAATATTTAATGCTGTGTTGTCATGAACTCAGCTTAAGTATCTAGAACATCGCCTTGAATTTGACCTTCTGTTCTACATTACTTTGTGTTGCATTATGCATCCGAAATAAGCATGCTGAATCATGGCCCTAATGCACTCAGTACTAGTTAATGGGACCTTCTTTCAAATATTACATAATGAAGCATGTCTGGTGTGGTAATAAATGATGTTGCGGTGCAAGTCGTAAACAGCACAGCATGTGGTGGTTAACGATCTACTGTACATCACATGTGCAGAGCCTCTTGTGGAGCTCTGCGGTATACTGTACACTAAAGGGGATATTAAATGTCTGTTTTCACTTCCAGGGTGGAAACCTTGATGGCAATCTAGACAAAATAATTAAAATAATAAATAATGGAAATTCTTACTCAAGTGATTTTCGGTGCCATTGAATCAGTGTGTTTGCAAAGTAAAGCCTGAGAATACCCATTTCGTTGTTATTTTAGGCTCGCCAGGTGGAAGCGAGATTTGCCGCTATTGCTTCTTTCTCCGCATGAGGTGTCATTGTTTTGTTGTGTAGCTGGGTGGGGCAGAGGGGTGGTGAGGAAAAGAATCACTTTAGGGCAGGAGTCTCCAACCTTTTCTGTAATAAGAGCTACTTAGGTTCAATGAAAACCCCCCCAAGCTACTAATATTGTTAGAGTTGTAATTGTGACCACATTAGAAAAGATTACATTAGTGACCACCAAATGGAAGATTACCAGCAGTGATGGCAGTGCATCAGTCAGGGTTGCCAGCACTTATGTAAAAAATGCTTTGTCAATATGGAATGCCTCTGCAATGGAAAACATAACGCCATAGCTGCAATGCATCTGTCACCAAGGTAATAATATTAGTAATAAGTCTCCCCAAATCCGCATGATTTATCACTGAATTGTCAGTTCTAAATATATTTTGGAAATTCAACCATTTTTCTCCAAAAAACAGTTGATGAGATCTGACAATATACACATATTTCGTCTTGATTACACACTTTTCAATTTTGGGAAATATAATATTTCAACTAAGCAAAAGCTTCTAATGTAGAAGGCTGGGCTGCACACAGGAGAGCTACTTACAGGGAACTGGTGAGCTATCAGTAGCTCACGAGCTACTGGTTGGAGAAGCCTGGCTGTGTTTTTTTAAAGTAATATTTGGAATAAGGCAGTTTTCCAGAATTTTGTGATTTGAGGTGGACTCATGAGATTTTGTTTGTCAGCGAGTTAGCATAGGGGACAGTCATGCTGAGGTCCCAAGATGCAGCAGTTGAAGACGCCTCCCCCAAACACACAGTTATATTTCAGTGAGAGAAGAAGGAAGTCAGTTTTTGCTGGATTCAGCTATCAGGTATGTGTTCTGGGCCGAAATGTTAGAAGGGTTCAATACTCTCAGATATGAATTTGTATCCATAGCATTTGGATGTTTTAGTCACTGTGCCTTTAAAGTTGTGAGGGGCAGCGAACCTGTGCCCATCATATGATACATTATGTAATATGTCATCACTTCCTTCCCCTCACTGACTTTTTCATGCTTCACTTATCTAAAGTCATTGCTTTTCTTTTTTTGACTCGTTTGAGGTTTTTTGGTACGAACCAGAATAACGGTGAATTATTTGGTTTATAAAAGCATCTAAAGTATATTAGTCTTCAAATACTTATAGAAGATTGTATATTTGATTGTTTTATGCATACCTATCCTTGGCTCTGAGGTGCATTGTGTCATTTTTGAAGTAAGTTAGGAAAAAAGAAATACATTTCTCATTTTCTTTTGAGAAACCTTTCATACCGCAGTTCTGTTTCATTTAGAGGTCATCGTTAGGAAAAACACGAAATAAAACATCAATTTGAACAATCTTTCCTAATGATTCAACAAATCTGTTAAGATGCCGGTTGTTTAGGGTGATCAATAATTACATGTATTGTTGTAGGCAGTGCTTAATTTGTAAAATATTAAGTGCCAGGGCTCTGACCAGGAGGCCACTGCAGCTTGCACCACCCATCACCCTTGTCATCGCTGCCAAAACAACTACTAACCATCTCTCTCGCATGTAAATGCGAAAGTTCAGATTATTCTAGGTCCCCAAAGCTAAAAGAATGTCTGGGGAGGCAGGTATTAGCAATTTTTTTTAATGTATATTGTTTTCCTAAACAACTGTTATACTGCTCATCTCTAAATTAAATGAGCAGCGCCACCTTGTGGCAGACTGCCCTAAGTGTGGTGTTGACAATTAGATGCCGGTGCCGAGCACCGGAAACCAATTAAGTGCTGGTGCTTAGCACCGGAAAGCCCCGGCTCAAATTGAGCACTGGTTGTAGGAGAAAACCGAATTTGAAATTGAATGTTATGTACTGGTGGTTGTTGGTGCATTCAACAGAAACCCTACACTTACATAGTTGAGAAGAAAAGTTGAGAAAAGTTTTAATTAGGCTAGGACCTTGCAACATTCTATTTTGGATTTGTGCCATGCTTATATTTTTAACTCCTTCATGTTCAAAGTTTAAAGGTAATTAAATCCATAAGCTCAGCTAAGATTTGTTAAGTATGAAATGCTCCAGTTGCTTCAGGCGATCGAATGGGACGCACACAAGGTGGTGGTGCTGGGGCATTGCCTGGCGGCCACCTGGGGGATACGCTGTCGCTTGCGAGAAGAGCTCTCTGAGCGTAACCTTCGCTTTTTGGAGGTGCGGATTGCTGATTGTGTGGGCCAGGCTGCCCAACTTCAGCGACTGCGTGAGCAGCATAATGAGGCAGAGGCGATATTGAGCAGACATGACTAGAGAAGACGCAGAGCTCTGCAACATGCTGAGGGTGATCGTTCGAGTAGGCTACTAGCATGGCTCACTCATGAAAACAGTCAAGCTGCCCCTATTGGTGCTATCCGGTGAGCTGACGGTGAGCTGCTCACCTCGCAGGTGGTCATTAGCACAGCCTTTCGAGAATACTATCTAGTGCTGTACACAGTGCCCCTTGCTCCCTCTCCTGAACAGGCACAGGCGTTTTTTTATCTGCAGATGCCATAGCTGACGAGCTGCAAAGCAACGAGCTGGACTAACTCCTCCAACTAACTCCTCCAACTGGAGGAACTCTGGATGGCGATATCTCAGATTGCCTGTAATAAGACCCTGGGCACTGATGGCCTACCAATTGAATATTATGCCACATTTTTCAGTCAGACTATGGAAAGGATGCTTGATGTGTTCAACGAGGCCAAAGCACGGGGTCACCTTCTGGGTTTGCTCTGCGAGGCTTTGAATATGGTTCATCCTAAACCCGGCAGAGATCCCCTGGACGTCCGCTCCAATTGCCCCCTCTCCTTGTTTAATTTTGATTGCAAGATTCTGGGAAGAATGCTTGCCAAATGCTTGCTCCCCTTGATTCACTCATCGGAAAGAAACATATAGTGATAGATTCCTTACCTTAGAATATCCCCAGGCGTCAGACTGGATCCGGAGAGTTTTAGTCAGCAGTACCCCTGCGCGTTGGTAGATGGCGTCGTACGGCTCCGCGTCCGTTGTTGGCGTCGTGGTCGCCGAGATGACATTGTGGGCGCTACTTAGACGCCGCCCACGCGCGCTGACGTCAGTTCTTTCTTTTTCCGCGCCAGCAAGCGCAGATCCGGGAAGAGCAGGAACCCCCAGTCAATTTTTGACTGACTTTTTGAGGCTTTTTGTCTCTGTTTTTCATTGAGCCTTCGACTCCTGGTGCAGATAGGATGCCCGGTTTTAAGTCCTGCGGGGACTGTCACCGTATGATGTCGGTGACGGACCCGCACCGTGTGTCTTTTCTGCCTGGGGCGTGACGACGACCCCAAGTCGTGCCCCGACTGCCGGGCCATGGCGCCGAAGACTTTGCGGGAGCAGTCCCGAAAGTTGCTGGAAGCCCGGCAGTCGGCTCCGTGCCGTTCGAGGTCCCGGTCCCGTGGGAGGTCGAGGGACCGTGCGCGGAGTCATCACCATCTGTCTTCGGGATCCAAGTATTCGCACTCGGGGTCAGGTAAGACGAAGCACAAGAAGTCGAAGAAACGCCATCGTTCTCCGACTTACCCTCGCCGGTCGCGCGACGCAGCTGAGGGTGCGGGTGGTGCCTCCCCCGCGGCTCCAGCGGAGCCTATGCAGTCGCCGCCCGACTACTCGCCCATCCCGGGTTCGTCGGCGACTCCGGCCCAAATACAGGAATTCCTGTCGCCATGGCTCGCCTCTTTGGGCCGTCGGGTCCTGCTGGTGCGCCTGCGGGCCCCGCGGTCCCGACTGGGGGTCCTCGCCTTTCATCGCTGGCAGCTCCGGCCCCGGCGTCGCTGGCAGCTCCGGCCCCGGCGTCGCTGGTGGCTCCGGCCCCGGCGTCGCTGTCGGCTCCGGCCTTGGCGCCGCAGGACCCGCCTGGATCCTGGTCGACGCTGGTTAACCTTATAACACCTCCACCGACGTCGACCCCACCGGCACCACTTCTGACGCCGCCCGCTCCTCGGGAGACGTCGACCCCGGTTTCAGCCCCGAAGTGGACGCGGCGTCGAGCCGGCGTCGATCGATGCCGTTCTCGACGTTGCTCGGGGATTTCTATCCCCATGTCCCTGCTCCTTATTTTAGGCCTGTTGAACAGCCTGAGGAGCTAGGGGAGGACTGGGAGGGGTCTGAGGACCCTCTCGCAGCTGCTTGCGAGTCTGGACAGGACTGGGCTGAGGAGTTGGGGGACGCCAGTGGTCTGGATACCTCACCAGACCTTGGCATGCTGTCTCCTCCTACCGTGGCTACGGAGGAGGGTGCTAGTTATGCTGTGGTGTTGCGTAGGGCGGCCGAGGCCCTACACCTCGTGTTCCCTACTGTGGCCGTTTGGACTAACCTCCTGACAGAGGTGCTTCAGCCAGCAGCTACTTCTGCGGAGCCGCTGCTTCCCTTCAATGAAGCACTTTCTGACGTTCTTTTGGGCACTTGGTCCAGGCCCACCACAGGGGCTCCTGTGGATAGGAACGTGGCCCGACGCCATCGCCCGGCTCCGGGTGACCCCATTTTCCTCTCCCAACATCCCACCCCCGAGAGCTTGGTTGTCCAAGCCTCTGCTTCCCCGACCGCCTTCCCTTCTGCACCACCGGATAGGGAATCCAAGAAACTGGATCAGTTCGGGAAGAAGATTTTTTCTTCCACCAGTTCTGCGCTGCGGTCCGTGAACACCGCATGCCTCTTGGGCCGTTATTCCCACTGTCTGTGGGATACGGTGGCGCAAGTGCTGCCCCAGTGTCTGGAGGAGGCCCGGACAGCTCGCTCCCAGGCTGTTGCAGAGGGGAGAGACGCAGCTAAGTTCATGATTCGTTGTGGCCTAGACACCGCCGACTCACTGGGCAGATCGATTGCAACGACGGTGGCGGTTCGACGCCACGCCTGGTTGAGGACACCTGGATTTTCGGGGGATGTCCAAAACACACTTATGGACATGCCCTTTGATGGCCGTCGCCTCTTCGGCGACAAAGCGGACAGTGCGTTGGAGTGGTTTAAGGACTCACGGGCTACGGCCAAGTCCTTGGGACTCTCTGCAGTCCGCCCTCCTCCGCCTTCTGCTTTTCGCTCCTTTCGTGGCACCGGAAGGGGCGCCCCGCAGCGTTCGCAACAGAGCCACAGGCCTGCACAGCCATCCCAGCGCGGACGCGGGTTCCGCCGTGGCGGACCAAGGGGCCAGCGGACGGGTCAGTCCACCTCCACCCCGGCCACCACTGCCTTCAAACCTTCCTAGTCCGAACTTTCAGGCCCATCAAACGCCAGTAAGTGGCAGGCTTCGCCATCACCTCCCCCACTGGCGCACCATCACTTCGGACAGGTGGGTTTTAGAGATAGTCCGGAGGGGCTACTCCCTCCCCTTCGAGACTACCCCTCCAGCCATGCCACCTCAGTACCACCGCATGTCGGGGGATCACTTGGTGCTTCTTCAGTAGGAAGTTGCGGCCCTCTTGGCCAAGGGGGCCATTGAGCGCGTTCCGACACCAGAAGTAGGTCGTGGTTGCTATTCCCACTACATCTTAGACCTCCGGAACGTCAATCGCTTCCTCCGCAAAGAGAAGTTCAAGATGCTCACTCTGGCTCATGTCTTGTCTGCTCTCGATCCACAAGACTGGATGGTAGCGCTAGACTTGCAGTATGCCTATTTCCACATCCCAGTCCTGCAAGCCCACCGGCGTTACCTACGGTTCACGGTAGGCCACGAGCACTTTCAGTTCACCGTGCTCCCTTTTGGCCTTACCAGCACCCCTCGGGTGTTCACGAAAGTGATGGCGGTGGTCGCAGCTCATCTGCGCAGATCAGGGGTTTCATTCTTCCCCTATCTCGACGACTGGTTGTTGAAGGTGGGCTCGCCCCAGGCAGTCGTCTCCCACCTCCAGACTACGGCCGACCTCCTGCACTTGCTGGGTTTCTCCATCAACGTCCCGAAGTTGCACCTGATTCCCTCTCAGAAGCTCCTCTTTATCGGAGCGGTTCTGGATACGGCGCAGTTTTGGGTCTATCTTCCTGAACAGCGAGTCCGGGATATTCGGACTCTGATTCCGATCTTTCAGCCCTTGTCCCGGGTTTCGGTCAGAGAGACTCTAAGGCTGCTGGGCCTCATGGCCTCCTGCATCCGGCTGATCGATCATGCCAGATGGCATATGCGGGCTCTGCAGTGGGACCTGAAGTTCCAGTGGGCGCAGCATCAGGGGAACCTGTCCGATCACGTCCAGATCTCGGAGGGCACTGCACGACAGTTGCAGTGGTGGCTCACGAACAGGCATTGGGTCGATGGCAGATCCCTCTCCCTTCCCTAACTGGAGTTTACAGTGGTGACGGATGCGTCCCTCCTGGGATGGGGCGGCCGCATGGGAGAGGCGGAGATCGGAGGCCTCTGGTCTCCGGCAGAGTCCAAGCTCCATATCAACCTTCTGGAGCTTCGGGCGATACGTCTTGCACTGAAGGCATTCCTTCCCTCTGTCAAGGGGAGAGTAGTGCAGGTGTTCACAGACAACACCACCACCATGTGGTACTGCAACAAGCAAGGCGGAGTGGGGTCATGGACCCTCTGTCAGGAGGCTCTGCATCTCTGGACATGGCTGGAACATCAGGGCATGTCCCTGGTGGTTCAACACCTGGCAGGTTCTCTGAACGCCAGGGCGGACGAATTCAGCCGCCGGTGCATGCTGGATCACGAATGGCGTCTTCACTTGGAGGTGGTTCAAGGCCTCTTTCAGCAGTGGGGAGAGCCTTGGTTAGATCTATTCACCACCGAAGAGAACGCGCAATGTCATCAGTTCTGCGCGTTGGAATTTCCAAGGTGGCACTCGCTCTGCGACGCTTTTCGTTGCGAGTGGAGTTGCGGTCTGTTCGCCTTTCCGCCTATACCACTTCTGCTGAGAGTGCTGAAGAAGATCAGGCGCGACAGGGCACAAGTCATCCTTGTGGCCCCGGACTGGGCTCGAAGAGTATGGTATCCCGAGCTACTCAGTATGAGCATCGATCCTCCGATCAGACTGCCTCTTCGGGAGGATCCTCTGTCGCAGCAGCAGGGGACGGTCCTCCACCCGAACCTGTCCAGCCTCCACCTCTTTGCGAGGAGATTGAGCGGTGGCAGTTGATTCCTTTCGACTTGCCTCCTGAAGTTTGTGATGTCATTCTGGCAGCCAGGCGTCCCTCTACTAAAGTGGTATACGCCTGCAGGTGGAACAAGTTTGTGGCATGGTGCACAGCAAAGGCTGTGGATCTCCTTTCTGCCCCTCTTTCGGAAGTACTACTGTTCCTTCTTTCTTTGTCCCAGCAGGGCTCTGCTCTGGGCACTATCAAGGACTACCTTTCTTCCATTTCGGCCTTTCTCAGGCTCCCTGATCAGCCCTCTCTTTTCAAGTCCCCTGTTGTAAATAGATTTCTCAAAGGCATTACGCACCTTTTTCCTCCTATTCCTTTCGTGATGCCACAGTGGGACTTGAATCTGGTTCTTACATACTTGATGTGCGCTCCCTTTGAGCCCCTTCACAACTGTCCTCTTCGTCTCTTGACCTTGAAGACTGCTTTCGTGGTGGCCATCACCTCCGCTAGGCGAGTGAGTGAGCTCCAGGCTCTTTCTTGTAAGCCTCCTTTCCCATCAGTCCATCCGGACAAGGTTGTGCTCAGGCCCCATCCTTCCTTTTTGCCAAAAGTTGTTACAGCCTTTCACATTGGGCAGACTATTACCCTGCCCACCTTCTTTCCACCTCCGCATCCTTCCAGAGAGGAAGAGAGGCTCCACTGTCTGGACCCAAAACGTGCGCTCTCATTTTATCTCAACCGCACGCAACAGTTCCGGTTGGATGACCAACACTTTGTTGGCTACGTTGGCACCAAGAAAGGTTGCGCGGTACACAAGAGGACTATCTCCCGCTGGGTCGTCTTGTGCATCAAAGCCTGTTACTCTTTGGCTAAAAAAGAACCTCCGGTGGGACTGCGTGCTCATTCCACCAGAGCTACTGCAGCCACTACTGCACTAGGACGTGGTGTCCCCCTGCAAGACATCTGTCAGGCAGCCACGTGGGCCTCGCTAAACACGTTTACTAAGCATTATTGCCTGGACAGCCAAGTCCGGAGAGACTGCTTCTTTGGCCGTTCTGTTCTCCGTGATTTTCTGGTGTGATCTTGGTTTGCAGACCCACCACCGGGGTTGGTATTGCTGGGGTATCTATTCTAAGGTAAGGAATCTATCACTATGTGTTTCTTTCAGATGAACAAGTTACTTACCTTCGGTAACGATATATCTGTAAGAAACAGTAGTGATAGATTCCTTACCGCCCCACCCATCCTCCCCGTTCTGCGAACTGATTTCTAGGGTTAAGGTCATCCCTTTCAGGGCCCTAGTTTCAATGCACCAGTGGTCAGTATCTTGCATGGCTCTGCGTTCCTGGCGCGGAAAGTCGTGTACAGAACTGAAGTCAGCGCGCGTGGGCGGCATTTAAGTAGCGCCCGCGACGTCATCTCGGCGACCAAGACGCCAACGACGGACGCGGAGCCGCACGACGCCACCTACCGACGCGCAGGTGTACTGCTGACGAAAACTTTCCGGATCCAGTCTGACGCCTGGGGATATTCTAAGGTAAGGAATCTATCACTACTAATGTTTCTTACAGATCTATCGTTACCGAAGGTAAGTAACTTGTTCGTTGGTTCAAATTGATCAGTCTGGTTCTATACCGGGTCACAGCACATTTTTGAACATCTGCTGGATTCTCTGCATACCACATAATACTCCGGCAGACGTTTTTGCACATGCAGCAGTTTCGCTGGAAATAGAGAAGGTGTTTGATACCCTGAGCTGGGATTTACTTCTCATATAGGGTTTGGCCTAGGAATCCTCAGTTGGGTCCGCACACACTATGCTGATCAGCTGGCGCGGGTGAAAAACGGCCAGATGATCTCTGACAGCTTTAATATCGGGACAGGCACAAGGCAGGGCTGCCCCCACTTAACTTTGCATTGGCCATGGAACCGCTGGCTTGTCATTTCTGTCGATGAGCATTGCACTGGGTCATCCCGGAAAGCGGTATACACCACATGGTTTCATTGTATGCAAATAATGCCCTGTTCTATCTCCACGACATGCGGTTTGCACTCCCTGACCTCCTGCGTCTACTTGACGACTTTTGGGATGTATCTGGCCTACGTTTGAATTGGGCCAAGTCCTGCATTTTTCCCCCCAGCGCCCAGACCAATTATACAGTGCGTGGAGCCCATAAGGAACCGCTTGTAGTGGTGTTATGGCATCTTCAAATACCTAGGAGTATGGATCTATCACACCGAGAGCAATCTTAAGGAGGGCAACATAGACCGAGCTGTCAGCTCAATCCATCAATCCCTGCCCTTCTGGCGCTCGTTGTCCCTATCTCCGTTGGGACGTGTGGCCATCTCTAAAATGCTAGTACTACCCCGACTGCTCTTTTTCTTTGCTGCCCTTCCACTTGTGCTCTCAAAGTCCTTCTTCTGCACATTAAATGGATTATTACTTGAGCTGGTATGGAGTGCGGACAGGTGCTGGGTTGCTCTTACTACGCCCCACCGTCTGTCGGAGGGCAGTCTTGGGGCACCCATTTTGAACTTTGTTACGCTGCAGCGCAGCTGCAATGGCCGCTGACATTGCTTCGTACTCTGGATAGCCCAGAAACACCGCTCATTGCAATGTGCTGAACGCTGTTAGCACCTACACATGGCTTTCTGACATTGCCGACCACCCTCAAGGAGAGACTCGACAGATGACAGCCCGTACCTGCTGGCGTAGATATGTACATCCTAGAGACTCTCCCCTTCCTTACCCCCCCTTAATTGCTATCTGGGAATTGCTGCGCATGCAGGCTGTAATCCAGCACATTGACATTGCCCCTTGGAAGGCCGCAGAGATTGAAAGCACAGGCGACTTTTATAATGAGGTGACTGTCATGCTCTTCCAGGCCATGCTGGACACCTCTGATTTGGGAGCTGGTCAATTCTTGACCTATCATGCTATACAGCATGTGTTGCGAGAAACCTGATACTCCGGGGATGTGGAGCCGAATACCTCAGCGATACTGCACACAGTTTGTACGTGGCATGCCATCATGTCCCTTTACACTTCTCTTAATACTCCTCCACCTACTTATGCAACCAGAGCACATGCGGAATAGGATGCTGCGCTCCAGCACCCTTTGACAGACCCGGCGTGGACTCAGGCTCTCCAATTGGTGTAGGGGATTTCCCGCAATCCCAGGTTCAGTTTCACTCAATTTAACTATGTGCACCACACTTACTTATTACCTCACTGCATACAAAGCATGTTCCCAACGCTCTCCACTGAATGCCCCCACTGTAAACAACCGAATGCTGATTTTTTTCCCACATGGTATGGTCCTGTGCGGTGTTAGACCCAGTATGGCAGGAAGTGACAACTGTCATATCTGAGCTGTCTTTACACCCCCTCACCTGCCTCTTAGGGGGACTAACACCTCCACCGCTTCATAGATCTGGCATATGTGTTGTTTAAATGTGAAATAGCCATGTCCTGGAAGGCCTCTGCTCCTCCCACCCCCGAACACAGACGTTGGCTTGGTGTGTTGCTGACATGGACCTGAGCACAAGCCCATATTCTAAAACTGCTTTGTGTGAGGGGGGACTCACGCATAGGTGAAGAATGCTGGGAGACTTTCATAACTAAGGTAGGGGCAAAAACAGATGAGCGCCCACCATGAACCACACACTAGCATTTTACATCCCTGCTATACACTTATTGGGAAACCACTCAAAATGGCTACAGTCCCCAACATAGTACTGAATCCGCATTGCTAGCGGTTACAGAGCACCTGTGCGACACCCTGGACAAGGGCGGATCTTCTGCCTTGATTAAGCTTGATCTAAGCGCCACATTCAACACCGTTTCTCATGAGATCCTGCTGTCATCTTCAGGAGATCAGCATTGGTGGAGCGGCACTGATTTGGTTTACCTCTTTCTTGACTGACAGATCCTTCAAGGGCATTTCCTCTCCCGATCAGTCTCAGATTCAAATGCTATCTTGTGGGGTCCCCCAGGGCTCCGCATTGAGTCCAACTCTCTTCAATATCTATATTCTCCCTTTAGCCCAGATCAAGAAATCATGTAACATCACATTGGTATCCTATGCTGATGATACGCAACTGGTGATCTCCTTCTCTAATAATTCTATGCAGAACGTAGTCAAATTCCAAGAGGACATGGCGGCCATTGCCTCAACTCCAGCAAATCCTAAATCCCTCTTTTAGGGAGAGACTCTCTTCTATGGGGTGATCACTGGTGGCCTCCCGCACTAGGCTCACCTCTGCAGCCCAAAATAGTGGTAAAGAATCTGGGTGTTTGGGTTGACAATGCTCTGTCTTTTGAAGCCCAAGTAAAATCGTTGGTAGGCGTCTGCTTTGGACTCCTACGAGGTTTAAAACCCATTTTGGGGTTCTTTGACTCCCACACTTGCCAGATGATTGTCCAGTCCACTATACTCTCTAGGCTGGATTACTGTAATGTGTTGTTTTTGGGTTCCAATAAGACAGTGATCAAAAGGCTTCAGATAGCCCAGAATGCTGCGACTCTGCTTTTATTCGCCCTTCCTAAGTTCTGTTCAATCTCTGGCTTCATCCATAGGTTGCACCTGCACCTTTTCTTCAAGACCTTATGTATTACCCATACATTTTTAACTCGTCAGGGCCCTCCTATTTTAGCCAATTTGCTCTGTCCTTATGTTCCCTCCCGACCCCTGCCCTCTGCTAAGTTACATTTAGCTTATGTCCTGCGGGTGAGAAGAGAGAGAGCAGGAGGCCGCTCTTTCTCTGCGAAAGCTCCTGCCCTGTGGAATACTTTGCCTCTGTCCATTAGGACTATTCAGAATCACTGGGCTTTCAGAAGAGCCGTGAAGACCTGGCTATTCTCCATCTAACCTCTGTTCATTCGCCGTGTCCTCTCCCAAAACCAGCGCTGGTACGCCCCGTTGCTGGAGCAGCCATGCGCTTTACAAATATTTTAACATAACAGAACTCTCACTGCGGGCTGCTGTGAGATGCGGGGTTCCACGTTTGGAGTTCGCATATGCTGCTTCACCTCTTGAATGACATGTACTGGGTCATATCTTTCTCTTAGAGACGCACCAACTACAAACTTCTATAACTCACGGCATTGGCCTTCTCCCCTTCCTCCAGATTGCCTGGGGGAGATTACTTGCAAACCTCTCCTTCTTTCAACCTTCCCCAGGTGCTTTCGTCTCCCACCCTGCATGCATCACTCCACATTCACATACACAGCTGGCACCAGAGCTATAGCTCTTTGGTTTAACCTTATTTGTCTCCCTTTTTATTATAATGCTTGCCCCTTAGTTAAGAAACATTACTTTTGTGTTTGATGCTGACTCTATCATGACTTAATCCTGCAATGCCTCTGATAATTGTATGGCTGATGCTTTTTCTCGAGGCATGTCTTTGTTGTATCAAAATCGAAAGTATTTTTGCAAAACTGTATTGTGATATGCATAACTCAAATAAACACATTTAAAAAAAAAAAAAAAAAAAATATGTAATACTCTGAGCATTTGGTCATGCCTACCAGACAGCGCAAGCTTGTATAGTTGCGAAAGACTTATTGTGAGCTTACCACCTCCTTGATTGACCAGCTTCTATGCTTGTTTTTGCTTGCTTTGAGGGACCTATGTTTTACTTTTTGTTTTAACTTCTTAACTGCAGGACCCTTTTTTGGCTATTTGTGGTAGTTTGTGCTTAGGGCTCCATTCATTTTTTTCAACATAAGGTATCCACACCAAGTTTGCATCCTTTTTTTCCCAACATCTTGCGAATTCTAAAGGTACCCAGGGTTTGTGGATTCCCCTGCAGGAGACCAACAAAATAGGCAAAATATAGCTACATTTTGAGTTTTTTGTGACAAATGGGAAAAAAGGTCTCTGGATAAGTCTTTTTTTCCTAAAAATGTCCTCAACAAATGGTTTGCTGTGCTAAAGTCACCATCTTCCCAACTTTCAGGAACATGCAGAGCTGAGTAAAAAAACCTAATATTTTCTACCACAGTTTTGGCATTTTTACAGAGAGGTAGCCCATTTTCCTATTTTTTTGTGCTCTCAACCTGCTTCTAGTTTGTGGTGGAAACCAGTGTGAAACCCATGAGAGATCGAGGACAGCTATAAATCTCTGAAAAGTATATATAATTCCGAATTCAGCAAGGGGTCATTTGTGTAGATCCCTCAAGGTTTTCCTAAAGAAACTAACTGTTGAACATGAGTAGGACAACATTTTCATCTGTAACTTTTTGTCACAATGTCCGATTTACCAAAGCAATATACCATTAAATCTGTCAAACCCCTCTGGTTGCGGGGATATTTAAGATTTGTAGGTTCTTCAAGAACCTAAGGCACCCATAGTCAACAACAGAGCAGCACCGTACAATGGTTTTACATTGTGTACCAAGTATAGACCAATTCATATGGTGAAATATATAGAGTGAAAAATGGATATGAAGCAAACCTATGTATTTCTGAAATGGGCACAAGATATGGAGTTTAGGAACAGTGGTTATTTGTACATCTCTGAATTTGTGGGTACTTGTACTAGCATACGATTTAGAGGGTATTGTTCAAAATGTCTTCTTTCTTACATACTGGCTTACATTTGGAAGGCACAACTGCAGCGAAGTCCAATTGGTAATAAATGTTATACTATTCTATGCTCCCACATGCCTTCCGATAAAAATGGTACTTCACTTGTGTGGGTAGACCTAGTGCCCGCAAGAAGAAACGGCCCAAAACATAACATAGATGCATCACAATTTTCCACTGAAAACTGACCCTTTTTTGCAAAGTGGGTAGCTGTGAATTTCACAACTAGGGAAACCTAGGAAACCTGTACATTTTTTTAAACTAGATACCCAGGGGAATTCAGGTTGGGATGAATTGAGTGGCTCTCACCAGGTTTTTTTTTTTACCCACAATCCCTGACAAACTTCAAACTTTGACTAAAAACACATTTTCCTCACATTTCTGTGATGGTAAGTTCTGAGATCTGTGCAGAGCCACAAAATTCCTTCTATCCAGCATTCCCCCAAATCTCCTTATAAAAATGATACCTCACTTGTGTGGGTGAGCCCCGTGCCCACAACAGGAACAGCCCAAAACGCAACATGGATACATCACATTTTTCCACTCAAAACTGACCCTTTTTTTGCAAAGTGGGTAGCTGTGGATTTTGGGCTATAGCTCAGCTGGCACCTAGGAAAGCCGATCCAATTTGCACTTTTTTGAAAACTAGGCACCTAGGGTAATCGAGGGTGGGGTGACTGGCATGACTTTCACCAAGTTTTTTTTACCCAGAATCCCTAGCAAACCTCAAGCTTTGACTAAAAAAACACACATTTAACACGCATTTCTGTGATGGAAAATTGTGCGGGGAGCCTCAAACTTCCTTCCACTCAGCATTCTCCCAAGTATCCCAATAAAAATGGTACCTCACATCTGTGGGTTGGCCTAGTGCCTGCGACAGGAAACGTTCCAAAACACAACATGGATGCATCACAATTTTCCACTGCAAAGTGGGTAGCTGTGGAATTTTGGCCTTAGCTCAGCCGGCGACTAGGGAATCCTTGCACATTTTCAAAAAATAGGCACCTGGGGGAATCCAGTGTGGGGTGACCTGCGTGGCTGTCACCATTTTTTTTTTTCTTTTTCCCAGAATCTTTTGCAAACATCAAACTTTAATAAAAAACACATTTTCTTAATATTTCTGTGACCGTAAGTTCTGGAATCTGTGGAAAGCCACACATTTCCTACCACCATGAGTTCCCAGTTGTCCCCTGATAAGAATGGTACCACACTTCTGTGGGTAGTCCACGAGACCCCGATACAAAAAGGCCCTAAAGTGTTACACTGAGAGATGAGCAGTTGGGGTAGCTGCAGTATTTGGGGGCATGCTGTGGTGCCACTCATGCAAAGCTACGGACCACAGACATGTTTTAAAGCTAGACAACCAGGAAATTCTAAGGAGATGTGCCTTGCATGGATCCCATGTGGTTTTATTACCCTCAATGCCCTGCATACCTCAAACTATGCCTGAAATCACATATTTGCCTTACTTTTCTGTGATCGAAACTTCTGGAATTTGCAGGAATCCACAAAAATCCTACCACCCAATGTTACCCCACTTGTGCCAATAAAAACGCTGCACCATTTGTGTAGCTGGAACTAGTGCCTGCTACAGGAACGGATCAAACCAAGGTCAATGGAAGCCCTTGCGAGGGGACTCCCATTGACTTTGGTTTTATCCGTTCCTGTTCAAACCAAGGTCAATTGGAGTTGTGGCTCCCCACAGATTCTAGAAGTTTTGCTCACAAACATGTGAGGAAAGTGTGTTTTCTTAGTCAAAGTTTACGTTTTGCAAGGCATTGTGGGTAAGAAAATGGTTTGGGATCCACGCGAAGCACACTACCATAGACTACCCTGGGTGTCCAATTTTCAGAACTCTCTGGGTCTGGAAGGTTTTCCCATGTGACCGCCTACCCAAGCCCAACAACTGCAGCCATTCACCATTGCAAATGGAAGGTTGTTGGGAGTTAGTTGCACTCTCCTGGCCCATATGTAAAAACAATTTTGAACAATAACGATCCTAGGCATCGTTATTGTTCAAAATTGATGTTTCCCTGTCCTAGGAACTACTGGAATTTACAGGGGGTCCCTTTGTTTTTCGCAAATACCATATGTAAAAACAACACACAAAGGAATCAAATTACCCCTCGTTTGCCATTGGGCTGGGATTTCTTAGTGCACAGGGAAGCAGAAAGACTGTTAAGGCTTTAGGTGTGAGGGTGGGGCAGATGTTGGGATGGGCCAGAACTCCCTCATTATTTTATTTAAAAAATATATTCCTGCCAGATAGCTGGGACAAATCTCCTGTCTGCCCCAGGTAGGGGCAAAAAAGACTTTTGTTCCTTTTTTGGGGGTGGGGTGTGGTCTCCTAGTCTGTTATTTTGCACACCATGCCACCTCAGTTTGGACCCAGCCATAGGCAAATCAGTCCTGACCAAGCTCCAATGGGAACAGTCCAGCCCGAACTGCCACACCAGGTCCTCCTATACTGGAAGTTTGTTGACCTAAGTGGGATGGGTATGCCCAGACGTGGGTCCTGTACACACTGTCACTGGAACCAACCTATACGTGCCTGATGAGCCCTAACTAGGGCGAAACCGGTCCTGGGTTGCTTGTTTTGTGGTTCAGGGAAGACCTGGCCTGGCAGTTCAGTCCGGACTGTTCCTATTTGAGCAGGGCCAAGACTGATTTGCATATGGCTCGGTCCAAACTGATTTGGCATGGTGTGCAAAACAACGATCGACTGGGATGCGACCCGAGTGATTACCAGTGGCTGAGATTAATTCAAGCATCCATCCATCACTTTTTTGTATACTTTAATTTGTCCTTTACTCCAGGCCGCCTCGAACAACCAAGGATCCAAAAGCTCTCCTCTCTCGGCCTCCTTCAACATCACAGCCACCACTTTGGCACGATCACTTTGCATAACGTCACAGCTAAAACCTTCCAAGCTATCCTCAAAATCTTTCTTTCGATGCCACTACCAGCTTCCAGTCCGTGTAAGTGAAAATCTTCAGCTGTGGCTACTCAATGTGCAAGTGATGAGGCAAGGAGGCAGCCTGCCCCTTCACATCACCGACAAATGCCCTTCTTCCCCATCCAGCACTAAGCTGACCACTCCCTGCCCTTCACACCTGTCAGGCAGCACCACCCCAAGCTCCATGTGTGGCAGCACAAACGTCTGTCGTGGTTTCTTAAAAAATTATTTTCCATTTCTGTTAAGTTACAAGAATAGCAGAAGTATTAAGTTCCTTTATAAATCAATAGCAGACGACTTGAGATTTTCGGTAAAAATGTTGACACTTGGTTCATAGTAGGCCCCGACTCCCGGTTTATGTCTTACTGAGTAGGACTGCGGCTTATACGCCAAGCACAAAATGAATCTACTGGAGAAATCCTTTTCAGACGGACTCTTATGCACTGACATGATTTCTCCCCTGAAGACACAAGGACTTCTTACTAGACTTTTGATAACTCTTCCATGTGAAATATCACCCCAGCGCTTATCAAACGAGAAAACGTATATCTGGGAGCTTCAGTAAAACCTCATTTATAGCAAACCTGCGATGACTCAAAGACTACTCATTTGTTTCCCCGCGATGACCTAATATCCAGGGCTCATCTGTGTGGAATGCAGACGTTTGTTTTTTCCAGACCTCCCTCCCCAATCTCTCTGTCTGGCATTAAGCCAGCGCCCAAATGTCATAAGATGTTAGTGCACTGGGCTGGATTCGGAGCCCCCGCTGTGAAGATTGCAGTTAAGCACTCCTCGGCTGCCCTTGAAGGAGATTTTTCTCCTACTCGTCGCGGCGCGCATTTATTTTCCATGCTGGGTCCCTGAGTAACATGGCCCCTACCGGGGACTCTTTGGGCTGATGTGCTGCGCATGCTTGTTTCTCCAGAAAGCTTCGCGCCGTTCAACCCTCATCGCTTCCGTTAAGTTCACGTGTGTTTGACAGCTCAATGAATTGGGACTGATTTTAGGATCTACCACTATATGTATATTACATTTTAACCTAGTTGCGTTGTTTTGAATTCCAAGCTCTGCATTTTTATTGCTGAAACAAAGCAACATAGTGCATATTTTTTTGACTTATTTTTTCAAGGTAAAGTAAAGGTAAACTCCCAAATCGCATTGCAATATTTATTTCGCTTAGTTTGTTTTTCATTATATTCAAAAATGAAAAGGCCCTACTGAATATCACTTTTTGCCCACATGTATTGTCCTAAGCGCATCTGCAACGTTTTAGCTAGTTGGCAGTATGTAACATTTCACATTTACATTGGAAGGCTATATGTAACATTTACATTGGAAGGCTATATATATGTAACATTTCACATTTACATTGGGAGGCTATATTGGCTGGTGTGCCTTTCAGAGTGGCCTAGGGAACCAATTTCTTTTACTCAAGCGGAGGCTTAATATTCCGTTGTATGCATCCGGATTTGTTGCATTGTAAACAACCACTATATGTGGTAAGGTGACAAAATGAGTGCACCTTCTATGTAAGAGCTAGACGGGGAATGGTGGAGGGGGACCTTGACGTCACTGTTGGTGTGTAAATATTCTGAAGTCATACATTTGTGACTGTGGTCCCAATGAGGCACACAGGCACCAGTCATGTTAGCCATTCCCACTCAAGTGTGGTGTGTCTACTTAGACACAGGCACCAGTCATGTAGGCCATTTCCACTCAAGTGTGGTGTGTCTACTTAGACACAGGCACCAGTCATGTTAGTCATTCCTACTCAAGTGTGGTGTGTCTACTAAAATGAGACTAAAACGCAGACTAAGATTAACCTTCCCAGGTAGAAAGAACCTGGCACATTTCGAACATTCAGAAACCTACTAGATTCTTTAGAAAGCCCTCACTCACCAACCTAGTTGGTGACATGCTTCATCATTGGGCCCCACCGGGGAAAGCCGAATGCCATCCCGGTGTGCTGCGACGCCAGAATTACTGCGGAGCTGGAAAAAATTGTGATATGATAAGAACAGTGAAGTGAGTTTAAAAATGTCTAAATTGTATCAAAAAAATACTTTATTAAATTGCCAATCAGACATGGTTAAAAATGAAGTGTGTGGACAAAATACTGAATAAATTGTTCAGTCATGTCCTCTGGATTCTGGTCAACATGTTTCTGCCTATGTGTGCGTTATTATCCAGGCATTCGTCAGGACCGAAGGTGTGGTGAAGTGAACCCCGGCGGTATGGACGTACTATATGGTGTAACAGCTGCTTACACCATGGGTCTCGGGAGGGGGTCTGCAGGGTCCGGAAAAACGAGGGTCAGCGCAGGTTCCAAGCGGGTGCCTGGCAGCGAAGGCGGTGTGCCATTTTGCCACCACCCCCCTCCCGAGACCCATGGTGTAAGCAGCTGTTACACCATATAATAAACTCGGTTCCTCTTAACACGAGGCACTTATGACTACCATAGTCGGTATTTACTTTTTACATACATAACCTCAGGTTAGGGTGGGCTTTAGTACGTCCATACCGCCGGGGTTCACTTCACCACACCTTCGGTCCTGACGAATGCCTGGATAATAACGCACACATAGGCAGAAACATGTTGACCAGAATCCAGAGGACATGACTGAACAATTTATTCAGTATTTTGTCCACACACTTCATTTTTAACCATGTCTGATTGGCAATTTAATAAAGTATTTTTTTGATACAATTTAGACATTTTTAAACTCACTTCACTGTTCTTATCATATCACAATTTTTTCCAGCTCCGCAGTAATTCTGGCGTCGCAGCACACCGGGATGGCATTCGGCTTTCCCCGGTGGGGCCCAATGATGAAGCATGTCACCAACTAGGTTGGTGAGTGAGGGCTTTCTAAAGAATCTAGTAGGTTTCATAGTATTCGCTCTTCTTCTTCCTTTTCCATAAAGGTACACTCTTTTGTTGATTATAATACGTTGTTTTGGGGGACCGAGAGTGTTCCTTTTTATAATTTCCCTCTCTCTTGATGATTCTACACATTTCGAACATTGCCAGATTTCCCCCAAACAGAAACATGGCCGGTTGATAGACCGACTCACAGTAAATTCTCTGTGAAGAGCAGACAACACTACTTTTTGTGCTTTTGTTGTAGTGGCTAGCAAGTTACCAGATGAGGACCTTAGGTACTCTGATGTTACCTGTTTATAGATCCGTAGGGATATCTGGCTCTCCTGTCCCATGTCATAAACGTTACCTTCACCCAGAATCCATAGTGCTGTTCTACCTACAGTATAAATCTTAGTTTGTCCAGGCCCTAAATTCAGAATAGAGGTACTCATTGATTAGTTATCAGCTCCTATGGCATCATGCTGTGATCCCCTGATAACGAAAAGAAGCTAAAATCAATACTACTGACAACATTTCGGTATGCGAGAGAGTGCAGGGTAGAAAGTGTTATTTATAGTTTGTAATAGTTTATGTTCCACTCGACTGAATAACTTCCTTATTTTGTGTTTTAAATGTACCAGACCTCCTGCTGCCCCGTTGATGAACCTAGATCTGCACACTGAATAGAAGCATTTCATAATTCGATATTTGTGAACAGGTTTAAATCAACAATATACAACGGGGACTTTATTGCAGCGATCGTTGTACGTCCATCTCATGAAGCATGTGTTCTCACGCTAAGTGCAGCAAAACCCCACAGTATTTCCTGATGAATAAGGAATGAGGCCAAGATAAAACTAAAACTAATGTGGGATTTTATGCTCCTCATTGGCATTTTATTGGAATAATATTGTGACTCGATTTTTCTTCTTGTTTAATGGAAAATATTCTAAATCTAGCCGAAGTGTTTGTAAAGAAACACCCACCTATTGTGAATTAATAAGGGAAAGATATAAACCAAACATAAAACAACTGGTAGAGTCGTGGAAGCAGAGATTTCTGCCATAGATTACCCCCACACTCTCATCTTTCAAATGCATATTGCCCCGCCTACCAGAGCCGTCACGGCGAGGCCTTCCTGCAGTAAATAGTTCAGCATACAAAGGCATTGATGCTAGAATTTGTTGATCAGCCTATGTCCCGTCCTGTTTATATTGCACACCTACATTTATTCGTTATGTAATGTACCTGCTAATGGAGAAATTTGGTGATGCACTTGTTAATGCAGAGATTTGGTGACCGTACTCTCGCCTGCTTATGCTTGGGTTGCTCTGTGACTTTAGCTAAAAAAACTATACATGAGATGTTGGCTTAGAACATCTACAATGTTTACCTTTGTATATTTCAAATATTTTGTCCTGAATGGACAATGAATATTGTGGTTGTGTGGAGGTTCATAGAGAACGGTTACTTATCCGTCCAAAATACTGTTTTGTGGAAGGAGCAATGCTTAAGTGCAGCTCAAAGGGATTTCCTTTACCCCGAATTTAGGATTATAAACAGTTTTAAGGCTATATTACAAAATCTCAGCACAGTTCATATTAGGAGTCATGCACCCACCAGGGAGGGTATTGGCACATTTCCATTAAGGTTTCCTGTTGAAAGATTTGAAATCTGAAAAATCACCCTGGGGATATGGCGCTAAGTGACTGCCAGTTGGTCATTAAGCATATATGTCGTTGCTAATTATTTTGACGTAGAGTTCCCAGTGGGTCGTCAGCCCAAGGCATTTTGTTGCAAATCCTGATGCTTGTCAAAGGAACTTAAATGCAAATTTAAATTTTCATACAGTTGGAGTCACCTGGTAGCCCCCCTGTCCCCGAGCTGCCAATCGAAACTATGCTGGACGACCGGGAACGAAGAATTTCTCATTCCCTCTACACCGGGATTGAAGGTCCGGATGACTCGCCCACAAGGACCGCCGCGCTGACGAGGATAATGGGTGAGTCAAGGCGGCGGTGCTAATCAGATCCTGTTGTGTCTCTTTCATGGTTCATTGAAGGGTGGTTAATGAATTATGCATGCGGCAGACAAGTAATGCAGAAGTTACAGACAACAATTGCTAACAAGCCTTCCAAACGCAAGTGCCTCGCTCAATGTTCTAGACATTAGCAATGCCCGGGAGTGGTGGTGCAAAGCTTCGTAATACCTTAGATGGTCAAAATAGGCCAAGATGCACAATTCTGGTTGTCTCAGTAGAAAATGCGGCCATTTTTGTTTTGAAAATGTACTTCTTTGTTTCCAGAATTGCTATTGGTCGGTTTTAAGAGTATGGTAAAGCTTACTCTTATATAATCCTACTTGCAAAAGAAATCAGCAGTAAAAAAAGAAAAGCAAAATACTTGACGCATTATACTCTTGAGGGACGTCTAAGCGGTTCCTTGAGGTGCTTGGTTTGGAATTGCTCAGAGCTTTTTCTTCAAAGTGGTATTAGTAATTTTCTGCATCCTTTGTTTGTATTCTGCCCCATGCTGGCTCCTGAGTCTCCAGTGGCCTATGAGGTTATTAGCACTTGTTCTGCAGCAATTCAGCTTCCCGTGAACATCTCCCGTTAATAAAGACTTGCCTTACCACTGGAGTGGTTGGTGTTCCTGAGCAGCTCATCATGGGATTAGTTTGTAAAGGATTAGCACATTTAAAGCACAAGGAAGCATTTGATTAAAAATAGCTGCTGACATTAAAGGCATCTTTATTCATAACACTTTTTTTTTTTCAAGCCAGAGAGCCTCTGGGTGACCATCTTAGCACAGCTATTGCCTTTTCAACGCCTCGCCGTGCTAAGAATTTAACATTTTGCAGACAAATGAGCTCCCGTGATTTTCTGACATTTCCAGCAAATGCCCACAAAAGAAGTGCTGGATTTGTAAGAGCAAAATCAATGCTGTCTGAGTATTAACGCGCGCAACAAGAAATGGGCGGGAAATGTTCATGTCCTTTCTACTTCAAAGGCACCTTGATTGAATTTCGTAAAATGCGGGTTAACATGCGCAATAAGCATTGTTTGCATCAGTAAGAAATGATGGCGTTCGTCAGTATATGCACTAAACACAGGGCTAGGAACGGTATAAGGATTTAAAACACACCAAGCAAAATGCTATTTTGCCAGATGGAGCGATTCCCATACACTAAAAGAAGGGTACTTTTTGACTTTTTAGAAAATGTACCTCTAGTGTCTGATTATATGGAATTACCAGTCATCCGCCGTACTCTAATAGCAATGCATGTCCATATTTACCATTTCAGTTGTGCAAAACCAGCTGGGGTGGTGGGGGCAACAGAGTGCTGTATAGCAGGCCAAGCGAGTCAACCCCTCTTTTGGGGGGTTTTGAGCACATATGATTTGATGTTGTGTACAGCATTAGGTAGGAGTATAGGGTGCCCTGTGTTAGGGTGAGTGGAAACTTAAACGTACATGTATGTGGTGCAGGTAGGAACCTAGCAGATGCAAACTTTAGAAAGGCATCAAGCATGTCAGGGATTCTTTCATATGGCTTCTGATGAGGGTGTGCAATGTGACTCTGCCCTTTTTAGGTTTGACATGCAATGATGCTTCTGCCATTCATGGCAAAGATTGTATTCAAATACATAGAAATGCATTGCATATTTTTGAGCTCCTCAAAGATGAACATTTAGATATCCTCTTCCTCACTGAAACTTGGATGACAGAATGTGCTGCACCTGATATTGCTTTTGCTATTCCACCACGTTAGTCTGTGGTTCATCATGACAGAGCCGGAAAGAGGGGGAGGGAGTATTGCCATCATTTTTAAACACTCTCTGAAACTTAGTTCCTTTGTAATCCCTGAATTCTCCGAAGCAGAATCCCTGGGCTTCTGTCTCTCCCCTTCTTATAACAAATCGTTGTCCGGGCTGTTGATTTTTCATCCCCCAGGCTCCGCCACAATTCTTTGTCCTCATTAGAGGAGAGGCTGTCCAGTTTTATGCTAAGATACTCGAATTTCACGGTTCTGGCAGATTTAAATATACATTTGGACAAGGTGGAGGATAACTTTGCCTCCCACCTTTGTGACATTATGTCAGCTTGGAATATGAAAGAATTAGTGGATAAACCTACCTACTTATTGGGGGCATCTTCTTGACCCTATTTTCTCTAATAGTTGGATTAAGATGGGTGGGGTTCTGAGGAATTGTTGGTCAGACCACTCTCTAGTCCACTTCTGCTGGAGGAAAGCCACAGAAACAGAGTGTCTCATTTGTCTGTATCTCATTGGAAGTGGGTCAAGACAAACCCAGATGAAATGTCTGCAATCCTTAATAATGGTGTCCCGGTGTTCACCAGCAATATTGAAATTGATGCTCGGGCAACCGATACCCTGGCTCAATAATATGGCAGATCAAGTTGCACCTTATGAAGTGAGTTCAACCGGCTGGAAAAGGCCACTGGCTCCCGGGTTTGGCGATGAGCTCAGACAGACGAGACAGCTGTGCAAGAAACACTAAAGAACTTGCCGCAGCACCATCTTCCAGTAGATGAGGAGTGCTGTAAAAAGGAACTGTTTGTTTACCATAAGGAAATAAAAAAAGGACAAACAAACTACTTTGCCAATGAAATTATGAGGTTGAACAATAAACCATGAGAGGTTTACCAACCTGCCTGCCCTCTCTCAGAACCTGGACCCTTCGCTAAAACTCTGCTCTGAACTTTTGGATTTTCTGTAAGGCAAAATCCGGGGTATTGTGAGGACTCTGATGGGAACAGGTCATAACTTTCCAGTCAAGTCCACAGGTCAAGAGGAACATCAGGACTTTCTAGTCGCTGACTGCGCCTCCTGCACCTTAACAGAGTTTCTTCCTATCTCCCTTGAAGACTCAGAGTTAGCTCTAAAAGCTTGTATGTCTGGCTCTCCAGACAATCCGTGTCCACTGCAGATTCTAACCTCTCATGCTGGGGTTATTAACCCTGTCCTGAACCTGTTACTAAATGAGTCTCTGCGGCAGGCTATCGTTGGAAGAGAGCAAAACAGATTCCATTGTTAAAGAAACCTTCGGCGGACAAAACGGTTCTGGCTAATTACAGACCGACCTATTTGCTCCCTGCTTTCTCAAAATTCCTAGAAAAATTGATAAATGTTAAGCTCTCTAGCTATCTCTCTGTCAATCAGCAGCTGCATCCATCTCAATCCAGTTTTCGCCCGGGTTTTAGTACGGAAACCGGTCTTGTTGAGGTTTCTGATATTATCGAATTGCCCGTGGACTGTGGGAAGAAGGTGGCTCTACTGCTGTTTCACCTCTTGGCAGCCTTTGACACGGTGGCCCACCCTATCCTGTTGTAGCATCTGCCGGTAGCAGTGGTAGGTGGGGCTGCCTTGTCATAGCTCAGTTGTTTTTGACATACAGATCACAATCGGTATTGATCCTGCCATTTGGTCTGATCTCAAAGTTCTGGAATTTGGGGTCCCTCAAGGCTCTGCTTTAAGTTCAACTTTGTTCAATGTATAACTCTCGCCTTTGGCATCTTTGGTGGAATCCTATGTGGTTCAAATAATCTCCTAATCAGACGATACGCAGATGATCCTGAGGTGGGACGGAGATATCTTGTGTTCCCAGGACGGATTTAAATCTTGACTGCAGTGTTCCAGTGGATGTCCCAGATTAATCTCCAGTGTAACACAAGCAAGACTGAGATTCTGGTTTTTGGCTCCCCACCACCACTGTGAGGAGGTGAGATTTGTCCCAGTTCTTATTCCCCCCCCCCCCACCATCACCTATGACAGTGGTGATAAATTTAGGTGTAAAATTTGACAGCAACCTCTCCTTTAAGACAAAAGTGGAGAGCGTAGCCAGGACATGCTTTGGCCTTCTGTGAATGTTGAGGAAGTTTCTGTTCATCCTACCTCCTGTTTGTTAGAAGCTGGTGATCCATGCCCTCACGGCTGGATTACGCCAATGCTTTTTACTCGGGTCTCCCGGAGTATCTCCTTAAGAGACTCCAGCTGGTACAGAATGCGGCAGCTCGGCTTCTGCTTAGGATTCCTAAGTATATTTCTATTCGAAGACATCTTAGGAAACTGCACTGGCTACACATTAAGGCAAGAGTGCAGTTTAAAGGACTGATGTTAGCACACAGAGCTTACTATGGACTTGGACCTAAATATCTATATAAGAGGCTCTTGCAATATCAGCCTCCCAGAGCTCTTCATTCCGCTAATGGCCTCTTGACTGTTGTGCCCAGAACTAAGAAGAAAAGTTGGGGTGACTCCTCTTTTTCTGTGTTGGAAACGAGGGGATGGAATTCTTTTTTTCTCACCCTTGCATTTTATACATAAATTAATACTTTATTTGTTTTACAGCCAAACAGGCATTTTTGTTGCTTTTTGTTAACATTGAGTGCAAGCATCAAACCTATTGGCTTTGCTGACCCTTGATTATTTAACGTATAATAAGTTCAGCCAGCGTGGCCCAAACTTTTGTGGTGCATTTCTATACACAGGCTCCTTCTCTTCCCGATCATGTTCTACAGTGTTTGCCTTGGATAGAAGCCGGGTTGGTTGAAAGGAATTCCTGCCTTGCAATGGTTAACATTGCACCAGGAAGAACATCTAGTCATCGTAACTGCTGGAAGCAAAGAGGACCGTTAGGAGTTTCAGTGGCACCCTCTCTGCCACCACTTCCTCTGTGGAGTACACATATCTGCCCCATTTGTTTTATGTGGAAGCACTCTGGAACGAAGGGGAGGCTGGGTAAAAGGAGCAAGGAGTGCATGCCCTTGCTGAGGGCAGCGGCGGCTCTTCTGCTAAGGCGGAGGAACATTGTCCCACTGCTTTGAAGCAATGAAAGAAAGGAAACATAAAATGATAATAACTTGAGGTTATTATCATTTTATGTTTTCCTACTGCGGCAGGTTTGCGGACGGGGCTGCTCCGATGACGGAGGAGCATGGGGAGTAGTGGTTTCCCCACTCCAAGTGTGCATAAATGTTTGGTCGGCCCTCCCATGCCTGCCAAACATTCATGCGCACTTTGCATGTTCTCCATGCAGGCTGCATTACAGCCTGCGTGGAGAACATGCCCAGGCTCCCATTCCCTGGCTGAGCGCCGAACCACTGCGCTCAGACTAATCACAACGCTGCATTGCAGCGTTGTGATTGGCTCAGGGGTGCTTCCTGTTCTGGCCCCAGTGGAGAGACAGTGATGGAGACACAGAGGAGAGACTCGGGAATCAGGTAAGTGATTTTTATTCATTTTTAAACCCCCTTATTCCCTGCCCCCAATCCGTGGTGGCTGCCGCTGGCTGAGGGGTATGTGGGCGTGTGCGGTACCACCTCTCCCTCTTGGCCTGGCATGCAAAGATTTTGTTCATTCTTAAGAGAGCTACTCAGTTTTACAGTTACTGATACACCTAGGTAGTTTTTCTTGTAATCCTCTTTCTCATCTAGCGATATTTGAAATACCACTATCTATCGCAGCTTTTACATGGTCCAGTAAGACAGTCTAAATTGCAGATATAATTCTGAGCAAAAGCAGCTCAGTTTGTGTCCTCGTGTGCCTGGAAAACACTCTGGTAGTAAATCTACCCTGGGGTTGTACATGTTGTAATTCTTTAGAGAAAATAATAGTATAGTTGAACTACTTTTTCTTTCAGTGTTTTGTTGAAAGACGTGTTGCTATCAGCGCGTGCATCATCTCTTCCAACAATGGAGCTGAATTAGAGAAAATAATTATCCGTTCTCCAGAAGGAGCCCATTTATTTCTGCTTGACAGCCTCGAGTGATGTGCAACACCGCACATTTTTCTAGTACCCATTTTGTTTTTTGATTGATATGTTTGCTGTGGTACAGCGAGGCGGACATGGCCCAGAAAGAGTGTGTGCAGTCTCTGCTTCCTTGTATTGTTGTCTCCCTTCAGCACACACCGCCCATCTCTAAGTGATGACATTGCTGTGCACCTCCATCACCAGAAATGTTTCAATCTCACGAATATATCTTATCGAGAACCCAGACAGTGTTAATGTATGTTCAAATTACAAAATGCCGATGTAATTCTGCAACAGAATGTGCCGCATAATGTGAACGTTTTTGCTGTATAATTTAATCAACTCGGCTGTATAATTTGTTCCTTCATTTCCACAGACTTCCAGTAACACTGCATATAGCTCACCTGCTTGCTTGGTGTTCCTTGGAGCCTTTGTCCTCTTTCCAAGAATATTTGTCCTCTTTTCGAGAGTATTCTAGTTGTATGTCTGAAGGAGAAGGATTATAGAAAGCCATCCCTCTGATCCGTGGTGTGGTGCATGAGTGGTGTTTACTGCTTACCTGGTAGTGGCTGGTGTGGTCTCAGCCCTAGCAGCTGATGTGCCTGTGGATCGCTTCACGATGAGTGGTGCTGACAGCATATCTCTTTATACAAACAAAGCCTGAAAGGGCTGTGACTGCAAGATGAGCTGCAACCTAAGAGGAGATAGGATTTGATATCACCGTATGTGTTATCAAGAATGTATATTGTGTAGGCATATGGGTGAAGTTAAGGCTCCCTTCTGGCACATCACAGCAATGGTTATTTCCTCAAGATTGTCAATTGCTGTTGTTCTCACGAGTGGTGCCTTATGAACAAACTCTAAGATTCAGGAGGTCAACATAAAAAGATACATGTTCACACTTCACCTCTCCTTTTATCTGGCATTTATCCAGTTTGGGCTTTTCCTTGAGTAAGTATGACATAGCAGTTGAGCCTTCAAATACCTTTATTACTTTGTACAATTTCTGTCTTCAGGAACCTTCCCCGGTTTAAAAGATACATATTTTACTCTCGCAGTTCTCAGATTTATTCGAAGTAAGAAGGTGTAAGTCAAACCCTGGTTGACGTGGGGCTATTGACAGCTTCTGGTTCCCCGTCACCTTTGAAGCAATAAGGTCTAGTCAGCAGCATATCCTCCAAGCCCATTACCTTTTTGGCAACTTCCAGGATGTGTCTGGTTAATTAGAGGACTTCTCCCAGACTGCCTCCTTCCAGACTCCTCCTCCTAATGGTGGTAGATACTCCTTAAGTTCCTCCTCCTTCAAGGTAGACCCCACCCCTCCATAGTGTCTCCTTGCTGGAGAGGAATGAGAGTCAATGGCACCTCATGGTAAGTCAAACCAATGGACTAGGAATTACAATACGCTGGGCTTGAGGCCGCAAAGGGAAAGCCGACCTCCTATGAAATGAGCAAGGTCTTCTGCTTCCACCCTAAGAGGCTGGCTGCATCCCTAGAATATTCTCCTATCCTCCTCCATAGCTGTACGCCCTGATATATGGCAGACAAGGTAAAGGTCCATCTTACCAGCCGACTCTCTAACCTTCCAAACACATGTCCATCTCATAAGAGTAGTCCTCTCTGTGTGTCTCCTTACCCAAACAGTGTGGGAGTTCATGTTTTATTGCACTGTGAAGGAAGTGACCCGAAAAGGGCCACTCTGGTCACTCACGACCACCTTCTCTGCCTTCCTATAAATGAATAGTCGGTCAGACAGTAGAGAATACAAACCAGATTATTTATTGATATTACACTGCAGCGGAGCCCAGTCTGACCAGCCTCCTGAGATGGCTGTCGAGGGACTGGACCCTGTAAGCATACAATTACATTATGTACGTTGCGGAGTCCACAAAGGCCTGCCTACTATGGAAAAACACTAGTAGGTGTCGTAATACAATGGGGGTACAGAACATAAGTTTCGATTCTGCAGCCGGGCTATCTACTACACTAGGTCGTCTGGCCTATCCTCCCCACCAGAGAGGTGGGAGAAAGACTCTATCTAACGGGAAAGGCATGCACTACACAAGGACACTTGCAATTGCAGAAAGAAAAGCTCAACCTTGGGAAACAAAACTTACAACAGACCATTTCATGAAAATAACCAAGCAGCAGTTTCGATTATAATGCAAAATGGCATCCAGATTGCAAGATGGTTTCGCGAATGCTAAGATATACAGAGAGAAGGGCCTTTCAGTATTAACAACTGCGAGAAAAGACCAAGGTGCATAAACCTCACTCTCTACCTCCTGCAACCCACACACACAAGGTGTCACACCCAGAAATTTGCTATCTGGTTTAGTGCTGGTGTGCTGCCTCTATAGTGTACATCATTACTGTTTTTGCTCTATAGAATTTCCGTTCAAGGGGTCTTTACTCTCTGTCCTACATAGTATAGGAGCCTTGGGTGGTTAAAAGTAAAATTGCATGATGGTATGCTCTAGTAGGATTTTTTATTTGTGGCGCTCAATATCTACCACAAGATTATTACACAAAGTGAATATTTACTCACTCTTTAGTAGGCAGGGTCAATGTTTCAGCACCCTTATGCAACTGTCAAGCCATTTCCTAATTGCAAAAAAACCTCCTTAATTACTTTTCCAAGTACATGTGAGAAGAGATTGGTGTGGTGTATAAGTGGGACAATGCCACGCCATATCTGCCCTTCTCCCCTTCTCTTAGTTGTGTAGTGTTTTTATTCTTCTTGTAAACCTTTATTTGACGTTTTATAACCAAAAAACAACATGAAACCTTGCAGCACCACACCCAACAGTCACAATACAATGGGATCCAGGTCATCCTCAAATTTGTTTCATAATAGAAATAAAGATGCATAGCATCACAGGAAGCCAGAGGTCCATTTAAACACAGACAATCAGTATAGCCAACATGTTGATTCCCTGTCACCCACCTCCATCTATTCTTGTGTCGTCTCATTAGTGCTGTACCTCAGTGTCCGTAGAGTCATCCTCAGAGGTATCTCCCTCCCGACCCAAGAATTTTTAGGACAATATGCCCCAGGCTTCCAAATAAGCTGGAAGTTTAGCATCTGTGCAGGTACTTCACAGTTGTTTAGTGGTTAATCACGGGAAAGAGGTATTTGCCACGTTCTCACCCTGCGTGATTTACTGCACAGTGTTTTACAGGGCATTAACATCATCTTCCTTGAGTTGAAGGGACAAAAAAGAAGCTAAATTGAGACCCTGCCCTATAAATAAAAAGTAAAGAAACGTTTTACAGAATAACCTGGGGGTTTTAATTGCGTGACTATAAGTTATGAATTGCAACCTGACGTAGCTTTGTACTGAGATTTGCATTGAAAACCAAACACATTCACTTCAAGTTTTTGTTGTTTAAATAAAGTCTGCCTAGCTAGACCCTGAAAAGTATAAGGACTGGTAACTGCACAACTTTCACAAGCAGGAAGCCAAGAAAAGACCAAAGAGCTACCTTAAAGGAAAACTGCAACCTTGCTAAATAAATTCTGCTGTTCCTTCTGTAGTCAACTGGAAAGACTGGAGAAAATGCTCGGAGATCCCTTTAGTGGCGTCTACATGACCATCTTCCATTCCAGCAGAGACAAGAGTAAGCCAATTGAATCAGGAAACATTGTCCTCTATCAAAGGGTAAAGAGAGAACATGCCGGGAAGGAGATCACTTCTCTGATGGAAACAGAAGAGCGGTGAAAAGCCAATATGCAACTGTGAGCAAATGAGACACTGCCAGAAGCTTAAAGCCGAGAATGGAAATTAAAAAGAAACTAGAGCCCAGGAACATCAGAGGACCATCTAACTGGTAGGATTGAATGCCCAGCTCCTACACACTTGCAGTTCAGAAGAAATGAACTCTAAGGGAGTGCCCAATCTGGGATAGGATTACAATGCCAAATCTGTGAAAAGGTACACCTCCCCACTCATGGATGGAAGGAATTTACCGCTGAGCGCTCTATCCAGTGTGTGACATATACATGTCCCAACTCCTGTTGGACCAAAGTGGTTAATATGAAGCAGAGTCATACACCAATTCAGGCACTCTTGGTTTCAGAGGAAACTGAATGATATACATAGAAAATCAAGTTAGTAAGAAACCCATCCTTAAGCAAGTTATGCTTCAAAATAAAGAAAAGTTCTACCTGGAAAGATGGTTCATTGAGTTAGATGCTTGTCCATTTGTGTGACCTGCATGCCACAAATTCAGGTGCCAGCATGACACTCTTCGCCTTTACCCTTCGAAAGTTGATAAATTGAGTTGCAATAGAATGGTCAGTAGTAAATCTTGTTTACAATGGTAAACCAGTGGCATTAGGTGCTGTATAAAGCAGTTTGTCATTTTCATTCATTATAGTGACAGGCCAGGAACTGTGCTTTTTCATACAAACCAGGAAACACCAAACTTTACAAAACAAAATTGGCAAATGAAAGCGATCCCACTTCCTTCTATCCTAGGTGTATATAAAAATGTTTATCTGCCCATTCACAACCAAGAAATATTCTTTTTTGTTTTTCTTTCTGTTGCTTACTGGCCTTGCTACTTTATGATCAACCTCAGCGCGTTTCATGTGTGTTCAGTATTTGGGTCCTTTCTCAGTTCCTTGTCTAGAAACCTAAAATTTTATTTTTTGGCTTTACAGTTGGGAAACACCATTAAGTTTTCTAATAGTGGCTTTACTCAAGCATTCTTAAATGTTTAATGAGTTTCTTTTATCATGGTTCCATTTAAGTCATACTTAAGCCACTGTACTAAGGATTTATGACCTCATAACCCACATAAGATGGACAACACTGGATGCATAAAATAAGTTTTCGATTTCAGTGCCATCCTCTCAACAGTTGTGTAACTCCTTGGTGGTTTGCAACACTGTGATTACTTACATGTGGGGATACTTTACCACATGTTTAAGTATCTCAAAATTGTTAATAATCCAGTGTTACATTTTTTTTATAAAGATGTATGTTGCCTAATTGTAATATCATTTACAATAAAAAAGCATTTGGAAATAATTTGTACAAACCACCTTCTGATTTAGAAGCCATACCAATTGAAGAGCAAGAGTTGTTCCCGAAGTTCCAGTGGTGATGAACCACAAGATTAACAGATATCGCCACTTCTCTCTGGCACACTTATTTTTAAAGGAGAGTTTGGAAAACGAAATTTTAATTTTGTGCAACATGTTTTTTCCTTCTAAAGCCTAATCGCATTTTAGTGGTGCTTGAGATTGTGTACTCTATATTCAGGCGAAGATGTGCTCTAAAGGTTGCGGGAGCTCTCTTCACATTAGCTCTCTTTTCCCACAACTGAAGAATGTGTTTTAAGCTCAAATCTTGCTTGCTGAGGAACAAGATCTTGGTCTATCTCAACACTCACCAAGACCACTCACTGGTCCACAAGCCATTTGTTTAGTGGCTAATAAAACATTATCTAATTGCAGTTTTCCAATGACTGTCTGATCAATAAATGTCCGGAAGTCTTGTTCCTAACATGAATCCTATAGAACGAGGGGAGAAGAGTGAAAGGGAGGATAAGGATAATGCTGCTAGGTTAGTAACATTTCCAAACACAAAGCTACGTCTGCTCATTGAGGAGAGTTCCTGTGATAAGTTGATGGGAATTACTGTAGCAACCAATTGTTGATGCACTCAGCAGTGAGAGAATACTCCTAACATAGCTTGTGCGAGTACCTATTTTCTCCCTGTTCATCGTTAGATCTTTAGGACAGAGCTAGAGAAGATACCTGTCCTCCACACCCCAAATATTACATGTTTATTACAGCCATCTCTGCCCTTTCTTTCCTTATTTAACCAATATGCTTCAGTAAACTTCCAAGCCATTACCTGAAACTCAAAAGTCTTAGACTTGCTTCAAACATGGACCTTCTGCAGTCCCACTGCCCCATTTAAACTGTAATGATTTGTAAGGCTTTGCCTTTTTTAAACTAGCCTTTCTTTACTAATACTGCTTTTCACAGTTTCACAAGCTTGACTGGTTCCCCCTTCTTATTGTGCTATGATTTTTGTATTCTGTACTACTCATGTACTTCAGTCGGTTCTTGGGCCCTCATTATGAGTGGCAGGGGAAAGGAACCTGCTTCCCTTCACCCGTCCACTCAGAGTTTCAGATACATGGGTCCTGGTAACTACATGTGTGAGGAAAATCCAGTCCATTAAGAGTTAAACCTTAAGGTTTCAGGAAGAAATGAGGATTTACTGGAGGAATCGGTAATTCCGAATCCAATTCCCCAATATTTTTTCATTTTGGGCCAGACTTTCACCTGGAGGTTTTGGTAGCTTTCAGCAGCCAAAATCTCCAGGTGAAAGTTAAAAAAAAAAAAAAAAAACTGTACTTCTGATAACTGGTGTTACTGACCCAATAGGAATTAAGAGGCCACTCGTAAGGAAAGCCTGATGTTTAGTTTTGTTTGTAGTTTAGTTATTTTACTTTATTTTCCAGATTATAGTTTTGTTTGGCATTGTGTACCCTATGCAGCAGAACAATTTAAAAGCTTAAATATATATGTTTGAGTGTGGATATGTTTTGTTAAGTTCAAAGTCTTCCTTTAACTGCTTCATTACCTGACACTCCTCCATTTACTGAGGCATTGTGTACTGTCTTTAGTAAATATTCATCATTTTAATTTTCCCTTTTTTGCCTTTAGATGATAAGGTGATGCCTTCTGTTTAAGGATAATGTTATTAAAGGTTCTACTATTTCAGGTTTATTGGTGGTGGTATTAAAAAGTTCACAACTTTGAGCTATATTTTCATTGCTGATTGAGACAGGTAGCTCTTACCCATCAAAATATTCATTGTGATAATACCATTTATGTTTGTAGTCCCAGAAATCTCAGTGCAGTACTCATCATAAAATGTGTGTATTTTATCTAGGTTTGTCACCATTGCTGTTGTTGTGGTTACTATTACTATAGCCAATTCAATGGTGCTGATTATATTGACATCAGAAGGATACGTTTTTGAGTTGTCCCCCCAGGGATTTAATTAAATGACCATCATAATACCCACAATCTGGTGAGCATACATTAATCCAACAAGCCATAATCTACCGATACCTAATCTACAGAAAGGAATTCAAATAGTGGTAATGTTGTAAAAGTCCATAAGATGTTCCTCACTGGTATATGCAATGACGAGTTCACCAAAATTAAGTCTGTTTTTTAATTTTTTTTTTATTGTTACAACTGGTTACTTGTTGCGCTAAACTTTCCCCTTCTCTGGGTGTGCTATTAAGAAAATTGGACATTTGCTTTGTCTGTTATCTCAACCTAACCTTTACGTGCCTATATATATCACTTTATTCAAAAAGCTGTAGTGTGAAATTCCATTGTTTGCTCCCAAGGTTCGGTTTCTCTCTAAGGGCAGATCTTGGGAAGGTAATGAATGAAAATTAAATTCAAATTTCCATACTTTTTATTTTAGAAACTTTGTAAGCAAAACATACTTATTTTAATTGGAAAAGAGCATGCAGTCGTGTGAAAAAATAAGCAGTTTGAAACATGCTACTACATAGATGCGTGTACGTCCAACAGTCTTATTTCTCAATGCAGTTTGTACTTTATAGTTATTAATTGGGCATAATGTGCAAAAATAATCATGCAATTAAGTATGGGAGGAATAGTCATATGTACAGATCCCTGATGTAGCCATGCATTTATTTGACACCTTATGAGCACTCACTTTGTAGTACCACCGGCCAGAACTTAGCATATAATGATCTTTGACAAGCGTGCCCCATTGTTATACAAATAGATATATCTAGGTCCTTGATAAAAGTATGAACACCTGTAGGGGCCAAAATACAGCTATGTTTGAGCTCCTGCCCCTTTTGATCTTGATTTCTTTTGATAGGTTGCCCCTTGCATCTATATTGACCATCACAAAATGTTTTGGTGGAGAATACACACAAGTGTGATGAAACTGGGGTCATTTTCTCAATGATTTTAATAGGCAACCCATGTCCATTTTATTAAAAGCTGACTTTAGGTCAGTAATAGGTTTGATTTACCCTTCATCAGCTTGGTACACTTTACTGTTGGGGCATACTGGTTGAATCCTTGCCCAATAGTTCCTATGCCCTGTCTAAATCCGGCATCCAAATGTATAACGTCTAAGGGCAATCATGTTATGTTAAAAGGATTTATTCAACACAAACATTACCCGGAAGTGTCAAGGCGCTAAAGTCCAAAGGGAGAGATCGAGATATAAGTTAAGGAAACAGCCATGTTTTGAGATTCTTCCTGAACTGAAAAAGATCTGCCATTGTTCTAATGAAAGCAGGAAGTGCATTCCATTCCTTTGCCGTTGAGATGACAAAACTCCGGCCTCTCCAGTTGGTTTTCCTGAATATATTTATTACAAGTTTTTGAAATCTGGAGGATCGTATGCATATACCCAGACCATACCATTTAATAGCATGCCAAAGAAATTCCGGGCCAACCCCGTGCAAGGCTTTGTGGGCAAGGCAAAGAGCCTTGAATTTGACTAGTTGCCTAACGGGATCAAAGATTCTAAATATATTGAAGTAGAGTATGGTTTTTATATGTTTATGGCTGTTTATAAATTGTAGCTGTAAAACAACAGCACACCTAACAGGAAAGGGCAGATGAGGCAAGTTTACTAGGAAGCAGAGCAAGTGAAGTCAGATGAGGTAACCCTAAAGTTGGGAGAGTCGGTGTAGTTATTTTAGAGTGAAGTTTGTTAAAGAGGAGAGTTTGCACTTTTTTTCCAGAAGGGGAAAAATGAGGCTGTTGCAGTCAACATTGGAGATAGGGAGATATTTGCTAATGTAACTAACAATAGAAGATTTGTAGTTTAGGGACTTCTGTATAAACATAATGCAAGAGTGGTTGGTTATAAGTGCAAGGATCTGATAGTCTAGACTCTAGATTTATTGACCACAACTGTATATGACTCAAATTATAGTAGTAGCCTCCAGTTACTTTGATAATTGGTTGTTCTTATTTGCATGTATGCCCTTGGAGGCCTCCATATGGCCTACAAATGTTACATTGTCATAATTATTATTGTTACCCCCCCACTGCTGTCATTTCCCTCTTTACTTCCTTCACACCAACAAATTAAGGGAGGAGAGGTCTATACTTTCCTTAGTCCTCCTATTGTTATACTTATACTCACAAAAAAGAGAAAGTATATACTTTGTACCACTTGTATTTCTTCTGTAGAAGTCAGAGTGGAAAAGCCCTAAGGGCCGCTGACACACCCTGATGCAGATCTACATACAGGGTGGAGCGCAAATCTTTTTTCATTATGCTAGGGATCTACTTTGCAGGAAAATAAGTTAAAACAATATGAGAAGGACCCAGCTGGGTGTGGCCCGTAGGCCGTCGAGGCAAGTCAAAGGACCTGACAAGCAAAATTGTTCTTTTGCTCGGGATGCAAATGTGTCTAAGCGATCGAGACAATACCATTGAGTTAGGGGAATCTACTGGCAAACCGAAGGGAGCCCAAACCAATCTCGAACCGGAGAGTGAGACAGTACATCCGTAATTTAACAATGGAGTTGATGCCCATGGGCAGTATCACCAAAAGGAGGAGTCACACAGCTTCTTGACTAAAAAAAACTTTGAACAAAAACAACTTGCAATCATCCGAGCCCAATCCTGGATGGCGGACTTCTGCTAAGCATTTGAATCTCCAGTGCTACATGCCAAGAACAGATGCTTACAGGATAAGTTGCATAATCCTTCTTCATCTCTTGAATAGATACCAAAGCAGTGCTCCCTAAAAAGTGTATGGTATAGGGACTTAACTTAATTCAGGAAACCGCTCTCCTTGCAGATTTGTTTATCGAGACAGTAATGCCTGATGAAGGTGTGAATGGAAGCCCATGTCAAATCCTGGCAAATGTCCAACACGGAATACCTCTCACCAATGTCATGGTGGTAGCCTTGGTGCTGGTGGAATGAGCTTGAAGGTCCTCAGGAGGCTCCTTGTTAGCCAGAGCTTAGTGCGTTTTAATTCACAGGATGATCCACCTGAATGCAGACTGTCTTCTCCTTTTTTACACCACAACTAATAAACATCTGATCATCTAGGCCACTGGCATTCTGTAGGTCTAATTGGAGTCCGCACCTGTGTAATAAGGGAAAGGTTTCATTGCCCACCTCCTTTTGTCAACCTCATCTCACCTACCATTTTGTAGTCCTTGAAAAGCATCAGAATCCAATTTGAACAAGGCCTCCATCCTTCAGCCAGCACTACTGACTTTGGGGAAGAGGCTGAGCTTCATTCAAAGTTGAGTCTGCCCCTTGGTAACCTCATATTGAGACATAGGCCTAGTACGGGCTAATGTTGGCTCCTGATCGGCAATTGGTGTCTGGTTTGGATTCAGGGTAAGTGCCAATGTACTTGGGACATGTGCCGGAGGGTCGGAACTGACAAGTCCTCCAACTCAGGAGTGGAGGTGTGGACCAGCACTGGTTGAGGACCAGACCGATGCCCAATGGGGTCAGTTGATCCCAGTGCGGGCCCCTCTAGCAGGCCCCTTAGCTCAGTGGGGCGCAATAATACTGTAGCATGAGACACCATCCTAAAATACTACAGCATGGCCTCCCTGAAAGCCTCTGTCTACAACGAGGTCGACGAAGTTGGTCTGGGTAACTCTGGACACAGTGGCACTAGCTTTGGGATAGGCTTGGAGTTGGACAATGGAAGCGTAGTTAAGTCTTTTAAGTGCTGACTGTGCAAGTTTCGCCCCAGAGCGAAAAATAACAGGACGGTGACAAGTCCTTCTTAGACTTCTTGCGTTTGTGAAGATACTGGTCTCTCGACTTTTTCTTCGACTTGCATAAGGATAGCAACTTCAAGTAGGACCTGGAGTGAGTCCACGCCCGTGGATTATAGCAGGTGCACTGCTTGGAATGCGACCTGCCCCATTTCTTGTGTTTGGCAACATGCTTCTGCTGTGCCTGTGTTCTTTGGGGGAGACATTTCCCTAGCACAGTCAGCAGTCACAATTGAATAGTTGGGTGTGAAGCTCTGGATCTGCATTGAAAGTTACAGAAAGAAAGGAACTGATGTCGCGTGCACGGGGTGGCTTTTTACAGCTCTGTATTGTCTCTTTCTGGGATGGTGTGAGGTCACAGTGGAACCCATGGCAGAACCTATGGGCTTTAAGAGCATTTTACTTGAAAGGTTTCAAATGCCATCTCGCGCCTGCGGGCATTCAGAAGGTAGGAATCTGCGGTTAGAAGTATCCAACTGAAAGATACATTTTCCTAAATAACTGCTTTGCAACTAAGACACTCGTGGTGCATACCCTATACACAATTCGGAATAATTAAGTAAATAAGATTTACTTAATATAATATAATTAATGCACGAATATTATAATCTGCAATGAAATACATATTACAGCTACTATTTTTAGGTTTTAAAAATCAGGATAAAGTGGGCGGATAATTACTTCAATTTAATCAGTATTTATTCCACAATAAGCAGTCATCAATAGCGAATTCACAATACCTTTCCCCTCATGCTTCTTCTCATATTAAATGCCTTGATTTCTGTGGTGATGATTTCTTGTTTGGAAGACTATAGCAGTTTACACTTCGGTTTCCCTAAGTTGCGGCTCAATAGGGTTCAGAACTTCATTGTTGGACTCTGTTTGACCTTAGGCGCAGTGAAGACTTGATGACTGCCCTCTAATCTTTCCACTGGAGAGATCACAATTCATTATGTCATGCTTTAGTCGGTCTCAGCAATTATTCCAAAATGACCTCTCATGAAGGCACCTGCTGTCGACCACATTAAAACACTTGGTCATGGGCCACATAGAGGAAAGAGGTTCAGTAGCATTCAGGACTTTACACTATGTAATGCTGCCCCCACCCATTTGAAACTTTAGGATGATTTCTTAAATTTTGAGAGAGCCTGAAGGCTCATCTCTTCCTTTGAGTCTACGGCCTGAAAACTTCTGTCTAGGCTGATACCTTGGCCGCGAGTTCGTAATATTTTTCACATCCATTCTACTCCTCAAACCTAGTCCTCATCCTGGCCCATTAGCTTGACCTGGACTGTCAAGGTACCGTTCCAACTTTCATAGAAGGTTTGAATTAAAGTGTGTGTCCCGGTACACTATCTGATGCATCACATTGACTCCGATCCACACAATGTTCTCTTCTTTTTCTCTTTGTACTCCTTCCCCTCAGCATGTTGGGACATTAGTAATCCAGTATGCAGAGTCTCTCAAAATCTACATATGTGAACCATCACATTTTTTTCTTTAAACTTAAATTGTAAAGTATAATAGAAAGTGCATCAAAAAAAGAAATGTTACCTTTAATTGTATTGGGTGCTTATTGTATGGTTGCTACGATTTTATTGTATGGGGAAAATGTGCACGTTATTGAGAAGTTCGGTATGAAGGAAATGTATTTTCATAAGCATGAAATGATGGTGTTCTGTTCTGATCTGTTAATAAGATCCTCTCGTTTCTTCAGGTAAATTCCAGCTGTCTCCAACAGTGAACATGCCTCACGATGACACAGTCATCATTGAAGATGACAGACTGCCGGTGCTCCCGCCTCATCTTTCTGACCAGTCATCCTCAAGCTCCCATGATGATGTGGGATTTATACCAGACGCTTCAGGAGCGTGGCCAAAAGCCGCAATTACAGATTCAACAGAATGGTAAGACATGGTCTTCTGTGACAACATTCATTACAATGAGGGTTCTAGTTTAAAAGAGTTTGTTGCCTCTTAGAATGAATTCCATAATTGTTTGAGCTTTGGTGTATATGCTTAGACCGCACATTTTCTCAGTCATCTCCTACCACTGGCTCAGTTTTAAAATACAGTTTTTTTTGTTAAAGAAACTATACTGCTTGAGAACCTCAGAGGATAATTGAGCTAAGATTCTTGCATTCATCAAAAAAGGTTTTAATTGTAAGAAATAGTTTGATTCCAAAGTATATTTTGTCCATCAAAGCAGTTAAGTGATTTCTGCTACACCCATGTTCTGCGGTGTAAAGTATTGTTTTAAGGTACCAGCAATAGATTGTCAATGCTTGGTGTTATAATTCGTTTTATCTTTCTACAGCATAGTTTTCCATGCCACGCGGTCTTAAAAAGTAAAATATTAAGAAAAACAATTCTTATTGGAAAATATACTTTAAATCCAGTTTCAGACTGTCGAAGATGCTTTAGGGTTTAAGTGGTGGTACTTTAATGACGGTTCTTGGATGGCTCACGTATATTAGAGCGTGATATTGAAAATGTTGGACTCATCGGGGATCAGTGTGCGATATTGTAAGACACAGTGCTTCTTTCATCCGCTGTAATGTGTGAAAACTATTTTACTGTTGTCCTGATGATGGTCCAGTTCACCTTCGGAGCAGGAGGAGACTAAAACACTGACAATCGTAATAAAAAGTGTGCTATTAAGAAATAACATTGTTGCTATGAACGCAATTACTATTTGCATACTGTAAACTAGCTATTGTTACCCTGTATTTGTTGTATAATTTAATGCCACTGGAATAGATGTTCAACTTTATCATCGATGGTGGTTGGTCATTAATGCCACCCAATGCTTGCACAATTGCTTACGTATCAGCTGCCATTATTAAGAAAGTACATCCACCAAAGTATTTTTCTTACAAACCACAAGCCACGTGATCTATTTTAAAGAAATATTCTGTTTCATGAATTGCCTTTCAGAGAGGAATTTCCCCTCTGTCATAAGTCTGAGTAGCACTAAATCTAATTAAATGATCCCCTTAGGGAATCTACCAGGGATCCTCTGTATATGTGCCCAGATTCCTATGGGGTTATTGTGTTCCCCCATATCAGCTGACGAGTCTAAACATTACAATACTTGTATTTTTATAACTTAGATGCATATATGCATGTGTATATTATTATACATGTTTCCATTGCACATGTTCACAATTTCATGCTCAAGAAGTTCAAGTGATTTGTTCAGAATCACCTGATTCTTTAGGTAAATTGACGAACGTGGGGTTGGAACCCAGATTTATAGGTTCCAAGGTCAAACGTAGTCACAAGACAGCACGTCTTTGCTAGTCCTTTTGTACATGGACGTAGTTGATCCTTGCTACACTACCTACTTCAGTGACAGAAAGGGCATAGTCCTAACCAATTCTTATGCTTGCACAGAAACTTTTTTTTAAATTTAATTGGGGCTTGCATCTGAGATGAGATGGTGTGTCAATGTCTTGCGCTGCCAGACATTCCATAACATAGTACAGTTCTTGTTACCATGCAAGGTGTACAAATTACACAGTGTGTGGTAGCATCATCTAGCATTGCTTGTGTGCATTATCGTGCACTGCAACTGTTTACGAAACGTGGTCCCTCCATTACTAAATATTTTCTCATTTGTGTAGCTAAGAACTTTTGCGCTATTTTCTTTTTTCTAATTTTTCTTTTCGAACTGGGGCGATCACCACAAGGGAGTTGACTTCAGAGCCAGAAAGAAGGACCGTTGCTTCTCTGAGTAGTACCAAGCACATTGGTCATAGTTTACTACAACTTGCAGCAGCCATATACATGGAGGGCGTGAGGTGATGTGAATTGTTGTGCAAAATGGGTTTCCTGCGGTGTGACTAGCTAGCTCTTGCTATATTACAGGCTGTACATAGTTTTCTTCATATGGAAAAACCAATTGCAAATACATACTGACCTCTGAATAAAATATACTTGTGTTTTTTTCACTGTGACCTTAAGACTACATTACATTGTAAGCACATTTGACCTTGTGTTTGGATTTTTTTTTTAAATAAGAACTGAAACGAGCATAATATGTTGGCATTTGAACCTTAAACCACAGTAGTAAATTGATCTCCATATTTTAAGACGAAGCCATCAGTATGCCAATTAAAAGATAAAGATACTATTCTCCAAATTATCAGGAATGTGAAATTAGAAGTCTTGTAATTTTAGCACTCTGCCCAGCTGCTAGTCAAAAGACCCTACATGGTATGCAATATGCTCGAATTATCCTAAGGCACCTTATTGCGCTCTTAAATTAGGTAGTGCCTATTATATTTTTTTTGCTTTGAATGCCTTTATAGATTGCAAAATAATATTATGGGATGACGACTGATTCTTTAAAGAATTTAACCGCCTGGCGACCCCTAACTATTATTAAAATTCCTCTTTTAATCCTCCCCTTTTGGCCCTTTTGTTTTCATAATATTTCCATCAGGGATTACAGAGATAATGTCAGGCTGGAGTAGCATTAATTTGCCGCCATGATTCGGAACAGCTGCCCCTCTTGTTTGGATAACCCTCCGCTCGTAGTCCAAGTGGTATCCTTTCTGCCTGCGAGCTAACCCGTACAGGGCGCCTCCATTTTACATATCCGACGTATCCATTAGCAACAGGAAATTAAATGGACGGAGAGGTACTGCCTCTGTTTAGTAAAGGACAGGAGTGCATTACACTTTTGTCCAAAGCAAAACATATCGGTATTCTGTCCGATAGTTCATGCTCTTAAGATGTTAAAAATGTTCTATAATGGGCAGGGGTTCGAAGGGCTTTTACCACAGAAGAAAATTGCTGCATTGAATCCAAAAAGCCGGCTTTCATGCTCCTGGGTAGCGGGGGAGCCCACGAACAAAGATGGAGTGCATCGCTAATTGTAACCATGTTTCCACCTGCCTGGTAGGTCTGGGCGGGAAGAGAGCAGGAGTCGCATTCAGTTCGATAATGCACTTAGGGATGAGATGTTACGTGGTCTGAGCGCCAGTCTCATACCATGATGTCCAACTAAAAGCCAACAGCTGAGCTTCTGCACAGCAAAACAACCCCATCAGCCACAGGTGGAAGGATTATTCCACAGCGTGTTTAATGAAGATGAGTTCTCTTCGTTCTGCTAGGCTATGGAGATTCATGCAATATTTACCATCCGCAGCAGCGCTAGCAGCGGTCCCCTTGGCACCTTCCAAGCTGTTTAAATCAGCAAGCGTAGCTGACAGGTGCAAATCACAATGAAAGTGGGCTCTGTCATTTAATTCAGGCCTTGTTGATGGAAGCATCAGTCACGGCCCTTAGTTGGCTTCTTGGATTCAGCATCAGTTGGCTGGCGCTAATTATCATTTGAAGCCTTCAGAACTTGTTGAATTGAGACTATTGAGGCGATCTTGAACTTTTGTTATTTCACATTTCTGTAGTGTACAATTGGGCATTTTGTTGGCATCGTAACTAGTTCAGCCGTCCAGGGATGATTGTGAGGTTTCATGGACAGAATAGAGTCGGCTGCCTTTGCACACCCAGTTATCCCATCAACAGCTACTCACTCCCTCCCCGCATGAGGTGGATGGAGTAGACAGTTTGCCCCACAGCAAATCGGAATACACACAAGTTAAAAATGATATCTACAGTGTAGTGATGAGCACTATGTCTTGGGGCGGTAAAACTGTACTTTATTCAGATCTATATACGAGGAAGCAGACCGCATTGTCAAAAAAAATCTAATTCAAGTAGGATGTAAGTCTGTCTTTGGCTATTATGTCCTACAATTTTAGGGACCGTGTCGCCAGAGAATTCACTGTCTGTTTTGTCAAGTTACTGACCAGATTTGCAGTGAGCAACAATTGATAGATCAATTCTCTCTTACCCCAGGTACTCTGTTTCGAAAGTAGAATTACCGGGGATGGTTCCAGTGGGATGGCGATGCCAGTTATCTTCTAACTGCTGATAGGACCTCTTTCTAGAAAATCTGCTTGTCCAGGCATGACCACCAGACCTGTTTCACTGTCCCTTCTCCTGAACAGGGCCATGAGCATTCTCCCGAGGTTTTGGTAAACATTGCCTCTAAATGGTCTTATGTCAGGTGCCACCCAGTCATTGCCTTTACAGCTGTCTCGCTGTGTTAAATAGCCATACTGTCCTTTGCTGTATCTCCCCAAAGGTACACTTAGTCTTTCCCAGACTCTCCCTCACAAAGGTCTTGTCCAACCATGCCATGTGCTTCCAAGTGGGCTCTGTAATAGTGACAGTAAGTGTTTTATAGCTAGCAGGGACCTCTCAAATTGTCCCTCAAACTGTGGTCATCCTGCTTTCTAAGGATGTCTTCTGCCCTGTGGCAGTGTTTCTGACCAGACAATGTATGGTCGGTGCTTCAGTTGTTATTATATATCTGAAAGAGACACGTTGGTGATAGATTCCTTACCTTCGAATATCCCCAGGCGTCAGGCTGGATCCGGAAAGTTTTTTGCGTAGCAGTACCCTTGCGCGTCGGTAGGCGGCGTCGTGCGGCTCCGCGTCCATTGTCGGCATCGGGACCGCCGGGATGACGTCGCGGGCAGTACTTAGACGCCGCCCCTGCGCGCTGACGTCAGTTCTTCTTTTTCCGCGCCAGTAAGCGCAGATCCGGGAAGAGCAGTGCCCTAGTCATTTTTTGACTAAATTTTTGGTGATTTTCACTGTTTTTCTAAACGAGTCTCTCGACTCCGAAGGTGTCGGTAGGGATGCCCGGCTTCAAGCCCTGCGACGCCTGTGGTCGCATGATGTCGATCACAGACCCGCACTTAGAGTGTCTCTACTGCCTCGGCCGCGACCACGACACGAAGTCGTGCCCCGACTGCCGGGCCTTGCACCCGAAGGCTTTGCGAGAGCGGTCTCGAAAGCTCCTCGAGGTCCGGCAGTCGGCTCCGCGCCACACCAAGCCCCGGTCACGTGAGAGGTCGAGGGGCCGGTCGCGGAGACCTCATCGGTCGTCGGGGTCCAAGTCTTCGCACTCCTCCGGCAAGTCGAAGCATAAAAAATCTAAGAAGCGTCATCGCTCAACAGCTTCACCTCGCCGGTCTCGCGACTCGGCTGAGGCTCCTGTCGGCACCGTCCCCGCGGCTCCGGGAGTGCCTGTGGAGCCGCCCCCGCATTACCCATCCTTTCCGGGTTCGGGGGCGACTCCGGCCGAGATACAGGAATTCCTGTCGGCCATGGCCCGCCTCTTCGGGCCTCAAGGTCCCCCCGGTGTGCCTTCGGGCCCCGCGGGCCCTGATGGGGTTTCCCCGGCGCCGCCGGCGACTCCGGTCCCGGCGCCGCCTGTAACACCAGCCTCGGTCCCGGCTTCGGCCCCGGCCTCGATCCCGGCTCCGGTGCTGCCGCAACCCCCATCCACGCCGGTTGACCTAACTACACCTCCACCGGCGCCGATGTTTCCGGTGCCGTTCCCGACGCCGCCCGGGGCTCCGGGCGGCGTCGTACCCCGGTTCTCTCCGGATCCGGACACGGCGTCGGACCGGCGTCGCTCGACGCCGGCTCAGACGCCGATGGGACCTTGGGTCCCACATGTCCCTCCTCCTTATTTTGAACCTGAATTGGAGGACGTAGATAACTGGGAGGGGTCTGATGACCCTCTCACACAGCAGTGTGAGTTTGATCAGGACTGGGCTGAGGAACTTGGGGATGCCAGTGGTCTGGACACCTCCCCTGACTCTGGCATGCTGTCTCCTCCATCCGTGGCAACGGAGGAGGGAGCAAACTTTGCAACGGTGTTGCGTAGAGCAGCTGGGGCCTTAAACCTCCAGTTGCCTACAGTGGCTGTCAGGACTAACATCCTGACGGAAGTGCTTCAGCCGGCGGCTACCTCCTCGGAGCCACTGCTGCCGTTCAACGAGGTGCTTTCAGACGTTCTTTTGGGCACCTGGTCCAAGCCCACCACAGGGGCTCCTGTGGACAGGAACGTGGCCCGACGCCATCACCCTGCTCCGGGCGACCCTCCGTTCCTCTCTCTACACCCCACCCCTGAGAGCTTGGTGGTCCAAGCCTCTGCTTCCCAAAGCACCTTCCCTACCGCTCCCCCGGATAGGGAATCCAAATGCCTGGATCAATTTGGGAAGAAGGTCTTTTCTTCCGCCAGTGCTGGCTTGCGGTCAGTCAACACCACTTGCCTCTTGGGCCGATATTCCCACTCCTTGTGGGACTCGGTGGCGCAAGTTCTGCCCCAGTATCCTGAGGAGGTCCAGACACTGCTTTCCCGCACCATTGCGGAGGGAAGAGATGCGGCAAAGTACACCATCAGATGTGGCCTTGATACCGCCGACTCGCTAGGCAGATCGCTTGCGACGACAGTGGCGCTGCACCGTCATGCCTGGCTGAGGACCACTGGTTTCTCGGGCGATGTCCAAAACTCTCTTATGGACATGCCCTTTGATGGAGTCGGTCTTTTTGGTACAAAGGCAGACCATGCGCTGGAACGCTTTAAGGACTCACGGGCTACAGCCAAGTCCCTGGGCCTTTCTGCTGTGCGCCCTCAGCAACAGTCTGCTTTTCGCCCCTTTCGTGGCCACGGAAGGGGCGCCCAGTCACGTCCGCTGCCCAGCCACCGGCCCGTGCAGCAAGCGTCTTCGCGTGGCCGAGGACGTGGCTCCCGCCGTGGCGGGTCAGGCAACCAGCGTGCGGGTCAGGCCACCAACCCCGCCCCGTCCGCAGCCTCCAAGCCCTCCTAGTCCTTCCTTTCAGGTGCACAGCACGCCAGTAGGGGGCAGGGTCCGCCATTACCTTCACCACTGGCGTGCCATCACCTCAGACAGGTGGGTCTTGGACATTGTCCGAAGGGGCTACTCCCTCCCCTTCGTGACCATCCCCCCAGCCATGCCACCTCAATTCCACCGCATGTCAGGGGATCACTTGGTGCTTCTTCAAAAGGAAGTTGCAGCCCTCTTGGCCAAGAGGGCCATCGAGCGCATTCCGACCCCAGAAGTAGGACGTGGTTGCTACTCACACTACTTTCTGGTGGCCAAAAAGGACAAGGAGGACATGCGTCCTATCTTGGACCTCCGGAACGTCAATCGCTTCCTCCGGAAGGAGAAGTTCAAGATGCTCACCCTAGCTCAGGTCTTGACTGCTCTCGACCCTGGAGACTGGATGGTAGCGTTGGACTTGCAGGACGCATATTTCCACATCCCGTCCTGCCGGCCCACCGGCGTTACCTACGGTTCACGGTAGGCCTCGAGCATTTTCAGTTCACCGTGCTCCCTTTTGGCCTTACCAGCGCCCCTCGGGTGTTCACGAAAGTGATGGCGGTGGTCGCAGCCCATCTGCGCCGGGCAGGGGTTCCAGTCTTCCCCTACCTCGACGACTGGCTGTTGAAGGCGGGCTCGTCCCAGGCAGTCGTCTCCCACCTCCAGACAACGGCCGAACTCCTGCACTCGCTGGGGTTCTCCATCAACGTGCCGAAGTCGCACCTGATTCCTTCTCCACAGCTCCTTTTCATCGGAGCAGTTCTGGACACGACGCAGTTTCGGGTTTATCCTCCCGAACGGCGAGTCCGGGAATTCAGGCTATGATTCCGATCTTTCGGCCTTTATCCTGGGTTTCGGTACCCATGACCCTGAGGCTGCTGGGCCTCATGGCCTCCTGCATCCTGCTGGTCAATAATGCCAGATGGCATATGCGGGCTCTGCAGTGGGACCTGAAGTTCCAGTGGGCGCAGCACCAGGGCAACCTGTCCGATCACGTCCAGATCTCGGAGGGGACTGCAAAACAGTTGCAGTGGTGGCTCTCGAACCGGCAATGGGTCATGGGCAGATCCCTCTCCCTTCCCCAGCCAGAGCACACAGTTGTGACGGACGCGTCCCTTCTGGGATGGGGCGGTCACATGGGAGAGGCGGAGATCAGAGGCCTCTGGTCTCCGGCGGAGTCCCGGCTCCATATCAACCTTCTGGAGCTCCGGGCGATCCGACTTGCACTCAAGGCATTCCTTCCCTCTGTCAAAGGGACGGTAGTGCAGGTGTTCACAGACAACACCACCGCCATGTGGTATTGCAACAAACAGGGCGGGGTGGGGTTGTGGACCCTATGTCAGGAGGCTCTGCGCCTCTGGACATGGCTGGAACATCAGGGCATGTTCCTGATGGTTCAACACCTGGCAGGTTCCCTGAACGCCAGGGCGGACGAACTCAGCCGCAGGTGCATGATGGATCACGAATGGCGTCTTCACTCGGAGGTGGCGCAAGGTCTCTTTCAGGAGTGGGGAGAGCCTTGGTTAGATCTGTTCGCCACCGAGGAGAACGCGCAATGTCAGCAGTTCTGCGCGTTGGAATTTCCAAGGCGGCACTCGCTCGGCGACGCTTTTCGTCGCAAGTGGAGTTGCGGTCTGTTGTACGCCTTTCCGCCTATACCACTTCTACCCAGAGTGTTGAAGAAGATTCGGCGCGACCGGGCCCAAGTCATTCTTGTGGCTCCGGACTGGGCTCGAAGAGTTTGGTATCCCTAGCTACTCAGTATGAGCGTCGATCCCCCGATCTGTCTGCCTCTTCGGGAGGATCTTCTGTTGCAGCAGCAGGGGACGGTCCTCCACCCGAACCTGTCCAGTCTACACCTGCTTGCGTGGAGATTGAGCGGCGGCAGTTGATTCCTTTCGACTTGCCTCCCGAAGTTTGTGATGTGATTCTGGCAGCCAGGCGTCCCTCCACTAAGGTGGTATACGCCTGCAGGTGGAACAAGTTTGTGGCATGGTGCACAGCAAAGGCTGTGAATCCCCTTTCTGCCCCTCTTTCTGAGGTTCTTCTGTTCCTTCTTTCTCTGGCCCAACAGGGTTCTGCCCTGGGTACCATCAAGGGCTACCTCTGTGCGATATCGGCCTTCCTCAGGCTTCCTGATCAGCCCTCCCTTTTCAAGTCCCCTGTGGTTAACAGGTTTCTTAAAGGCATTACACACCTCTTCCCTCCTGTTCCGTTTGTAATGCCTCAGTGGGACTTGAACTTAGTTCTTACTTTCTTAATGTGCGCTCCCTTTGAGCCTCTGCATAACTGTCCTCTTCGTCTTCTTACTCTGAAGACAGCCTTTCTGGTGGCCATCTCTTCCGCTCGGCGGGTGAGTGAGCTCCAGGCTCTTTCATGCAAACCCCCCTTTCTGTCTGTTCATCCAGACAAGGTTGTTCTTCGGACACGTCCGTCCTTCTTGCCAAAGGTGGTTACTGCCTTCCACATTGGGCAGACCATCACTTTGCCCACCTTCTTTCCGCCTCCGCATCCTTCCAGAGAGGAGGAGAGGCTCCACCGTCTGGACCCAAAACGTGCGCTTTCTTTTTACCTCAACCGCACACAACGGTTCCGGGTGGATGACCAGCTCTTTGTTGGCTACGTGGGTGCCAAAAAAGGTCGGGCGGTACACAAAAGGACCATCTCCCGCTGGGTCACCATGTGTATCAAAGCCTGCTATTCTTTGGCTAAGAAGGAGCCTCCTGTCGGGCTGCGTGCCCATTCCACCAGGGCAACGGCTGCTACCACGGCTTTAGGCCGCGGTGTTCCGTTGCAGGATATCTGTCAGGCAGCTACGTGGGCCTCGCTGCACACGTTTACCAAGCATTACTGCCTTGACAGTCAGGTCCGGAGGGACGGCTTCTTTGGCCGTTCTGTCCTCCGGGACTTCCTTGTCTGATCTTTGTTCGCAGACCCACCACCGGGGTTGGTATTGCTGGGGTATCTATTCTAAGGTAAGGAATCTGTCACTAACGTGTCTCTTTCAGATGCACAAGTTACTAACTTGTGTAACGATATATCTGTAAGAGACAGTAGTTAGTGACAGATTCCTTACCGCCCCAACCTTCCTCCCCGTTCTGCGAACTGATTTCTAGGGTTAAGGACATCCCTTTCAGGGCCCTAGTATTTTTCAGACACCTATGTCAGCTTCTTGCATGGCTCTGCGTTCCTGGCGCGGAAAGTCGTGTACAGAACTGACGTCAGCGCGCAGGGGGGGGCGTCTAAGTACTGCCCGCGACGTCATCCCAGCGGTCCCGACGACGGACGCGGAGCCGCACGATGCCGCCTACCGACGCGCAAGGGTACTGCTACGCAAAAAACTTTCCGGATCCAGCCTGACGCCTGGGGATATTCTAAGGTAAGGAATCTGTCACTAACTACTGTCTCTTACAGATATATCATTACACAAGTTAGTAACTTATGCAAAATGTCCATATTCAGCCACCCTGAACTGATGTTTGAATTCTTCATTTTGATTCCATTCCCTCCTAAGATATCCTCTCTAATACAGTACTTACTGTCATTCGAGAATGTGAGAGCCAGCTAACCACTTGAATATAACTTTGGGGTACAATTAGTCAACAGGGGTAGGAGTGAAGCCAAGAACCTCTTAATTGCTGCTGCATACCAGACATCCAGCAGGATACTAGTTATCAGACATTAACAAAGATCGCCCGGTCTATGCCTCTTTGTTAACCATATCCCATCGGGTTGTCTCCATTATCGCCTGATCAGTTTGAGCCAAGTGTTTATTTCTCTCCATTTTTGTCCATTTCCCTAAATTAAACAGTTTTTTTAATACCACAATAAGTTCTGCTTGTCACATTGGTTAAAGGGAAAAAGTGCATATCTTTTGCACAGAAACAGAGCACTTTCGTGAAAGGCAACAAGACTAAAACCCTAGCAGGTAATTTTGTTTAAGTAAAGACGCATTGAAGTGCTATAGAAATGTTTTGGCTTTCTACGCACTGTGTAACTTGTTACTTTGTGGTGCAGTTCCTTGTCCGTATCTGTCCTAGATCGCATGCACTGACCAATAAGTCCTGCTCAGCCTTATTTTCACATGAGCCTAGGGATCAATGGCTTTTTCTTCACATCATTATGCAGACTTTGCCTCAAGTTCTTACTTGCTGTGAGCAGTTAACAGCTGTTAATGCCCTGGTACAGAAGGCAATAATAAAGTTGCGTTATTTACTTTGCCAAACATATTGGATGCTGAAAACCAAATATGTCCACTAATAATGTACGTGTCTCTGAAACCTTGAAAACAGCATATGAGGCTGATTTCTTTTTAGTACACTTTTTTTTTTTTTTTAAATATCGGAATGACAACATTTGGAAAGTGGCAGATGTTCCTTTGATGAGTGAGCCTTAGATTTGATCTGCCTATAATAATGCTTTTTAATGTGAAATGTGGTCTGACGTTTTTCATGTGTTTGATTTTGTGTTCTGGAGTTGGCAGAGTACCAAATATTGGTATGACAGATGGGCACTTTTGATGCAAGATAAATGTATCAAGCGTGCCTTTATGCCAGCACAAAATAATACAGAACTCTTTGTTGTTTTTTTGTCAATTTCTTTTGGTTCCCGCCTGTATAAGTTGTTAAGCACTCGAATTTTCCGGCATGAAAATGTGACACGTCTTGGTTTATGTTTCCTCAACCTGGCAGTGTTCACCTTGAAATTTATCTTTGGTCGAGAGCAATGTGCCAAACAAATTCATTTCCTTTTAAAATCTCACGAATATTTTGCATGCTGTTGATTAATGGATGTTCTTTATTCCCTCCCAGCACTCTCAGTCCAGATGCTGATCCAACGCTTGCCTTCCAGCGAGAGGGATTTGGGCGCCAAAGTATGTCAGAGAAACGCACCAAACAATTTACGGATGCGACTCAGATGGAGTTTGTAAAAACTCGAAAATCCAAAAGCATGGATTTAGGTAGTAATGACCATTTCCTTTTCATTATTGCCAGAATTTTATTTTAATTTCTCTAGAAGTTCCATTGGTAAAGGCGTACGCCTTGCTGAAGTACACCTATTTACCAGCAAGGTGTACTGATGTACATAGTAGTCTGTGAGGGCGATCAGGCATATTCAAAACATACCTATATATATGTGTGTGTGTGTGTGTATATATGTGTTTATATGTAATATATAATTATATTTATAATATACATAGATTTTTAAAATATATCGAAATATGAATACACACGTGCATGTACATACAAAACACATTCTATCAGACGCTATGAAGATTGTGGCTCAGGCCTCTGCACATTTCATACTGTTGCTCCCACTATCTTAGAACCAATTATGCATACTTTTATTGCTGCAACTTCTAATGATTTGTTGTTACTGTGGCCTCATGATAACCACTTGGGTTGAGATTTTATATTAAGTAACAGGCGCAAGGGGGGCGTGGCTTGACAGCGGAACATGGTGGACGCGTGAGCTGGGAGCTCCGCACCAGCCTGCCTTTTATCCGCTGGGATTGTGAACCCGGGGCACAAGACTTTGGTGGTCCCTGGGGATCCAGAGTGCTGGGGGGCACCCTGTGACAAGGTCTGGAGCCTGACGACGCAGGTGATCAACACGACAGCTTGCCAGCCGCGAAGGTGCACGGACACGGCCGGTGTCGTGGAGGCTGCGTGACTCCCTGCGGGCCTGGTCTCCTCGTTCCCTGGGTTGAGCGGGCGCTTAAACCCCCGCGACCTGCTTTGTGATTGCGGCTTGGAGGGGGGGCTCCCTACAGCAGAGGAAAGAGCTCTACCGGAGGAAGTTGCGGCCCGCATGAGGAGGCAGAGGAGCTGCGGTGCAACCGGAAGGGGTCGGGTGAAAGGCAGCGCAGACGAGTGGCAGAGTACGGCGGAGAGCCTGGGCCGTCGCCCGTGTTGAAAGCTCCCTGGCTGGTCCTTGGGTGTGCGCACTTCTGCTCCCAGGCGACGGCATCGGCTGCATAGTGTGAAGTGCATCAGTGGACCTACCGGGTCCCGCATTGGTGCAGCGGCCGGTGTGTGTGGTCTGCTGGTCTGCGCTGGAGTGGGCCTGTACTGTGGGGGCCGCAGCTTCTTCCTGCTGGCCTCTGGCAGGAGCGACGCCCTTTGACGGAGCGGACTGCGCCGGGGAGCCTGTGCAGGATGGTTTAAAGGCTCCATAAAGGTATTTGGTCACAATACTGGCCTAGCGGGTGGTGCCTCCCAGCCCCGGGGCCTGAAGTCGGAACGGCTGATCCACCGGTGAGACTTGGAGCGCTGGAACTTCGCGGAAGGTGGCTGTTGCGGAGGGGCCGTGGAGTGCCCTTTGTGTGCTGGTATTGGGGAGCAACGTCGAGTGGCACAACTGTTGGGTACCCAGGCGTGGGTGTAGTGGTGCCCCACCCCGATGCGGGACAAATAGCTGTACCCCCAGGCCTTTTGCGGTTTTGCCCCCTGCTGGAACACTGTGTGCGGGGGTGATCTGCCTAGCGAGGCGCTGCATTGCCAATGTGGACCGGACTGGGAGTACGTTGGGGATGTGCCTGGATGGCGTACGATCCCTGAGGTTCTCGGCACTCAGGACTGACGCACCTGTCCCCATACCAGCGAGTGTACGGAAAACCCCCTTGGTGGTGGGCCAGTCGCCCTGGCGAACCCTCTCTGGATTGTGGGCTTGTGGGGTTGGACAGCCTGGACTTTGTCTGGCCTAGGTCACTTGAGAGGCCGATTCCTGGGTCTATAGGCCTGGTGGGTGGATGACGGACTGGGCCCGAGACACGTGCCACGACCCTTCGATAGCCTGGTGACCTGGGGACTTTATCCACACGCAACAAGACCCCGCTGGCGGCTCCTGTGAGCGGGGAGCAGAGTGAGCCGGCTCTGTTGTCTGAGGTGCAGGATCCGTTGCGGTGGGCTGCCCTTGCTATCCCGGATTTTCACAACTGTAGTCGGTGGGAAGCCCTGCTCCTGCCTAGGGACTTCTTGCCACCATGGGCAAGCCTAAAAATCGCCAGACTGGTGCCCCTCCGGAGCCGGAGGACGGTGCTCAGGAGCAGCCACAATCTGGCCCAGACAACCCAGTCCAGCAGCAACTCAATAAAATCTTGGAGGCCATAGCGGATACGAAAGCAACTCTCCACCAAGATATCAGCACTGTTGCGGTGGGGGTTGGCCTGCTGCGGGAGGAACATAGAAAGTTGTCGGAGAGGGTCAAAGAGACTGAATCTAATGTAGCGGAGCTGGCGCTGGCCCAGAAGGCGTTGGAGCAGCAGATGGGGGTTCTCACGGATAGAGTGAGCCAGTTGGAGCGCAGAGCAGAGGATGCCGAAGGGCGCAATAGGAGGAACAATGTTCGTATCCTGGGCCTTCCGGAAGGGACGGAGGGTAGCGACATGGTGTCCTTCCTTGAGAACTGGCTTAGGACTGTAGTAGAGCCGGTGGGCCTCTCCTCCTTTTACACGCTAAAAAGAGCCCATAGAGTGCCGGCCAGGCCGTTGGCCCCTGGGAGACCCCCGCGTCCAGTGGTGGCTCGTCTGCTCCACTTCCGTGACAGAGACCTCCTTCTGCAGAAGGCGAGAGCGGATGGCCCCTTTGCTGTGGATAATAGTAAGGTCTCTCTCTTTCCGGACAACACGCTGGAGGTACAGAGGAAACAGGATCCTACTTGGAGGTCAAGAGGGCTTTGAGAGATGAGGGTCTTCAATACTCTGATGTTTCCGGCCCGGCTCCGTATCCTGCTGGAGGGGACCACTCATTATTTTGATTGTCCTAGAGACGCGTGGGACTGGCTGGAGGCCTACAAAGGCGGGACTCATGGGGCCGGTGGCTCTGAGGGTACCGGGCGGAGGCCCATGGAACTTGGAAAACGATCGAGACGGCGCCCCCGTAGAGGGTCCTCCAAGAAACTGTCCCCATCACAGACTGAACGGGAGAGAGCCGAGGCGTTACAGGCAGTGGCGGACCTAATGCGGAGTCAGAATTCGGCTCCGGAGGCTGGGGCCAGTTCTACCAGGGAGACCGACGGCAACGAAATGGACACCTCCCACAGTGATAGCGTGAAGTTGCCGGTGGTAACGCCGAACACTGCGGACGATATCATTTGATGTGACTGGTAAGCTGAGGCGGCTGTGCCACTCGGAGGGCCACCGTCTGAATGTTGCCTGTTCTTGGCCCCGAGCTGCTTCTCCCTATGAGGTGCTGGTGCGCTCTCCCTAGCAGGAGCGTTCCCCTTCTCTTTCTTTTGCTTTTCCTTGCCTAGCCAACCCCCGTTCAGTGCCAAACTGGGTTGCGGCCTCACTTAGTGCATACTGTTTCACTGGATGTTTGGGCGGCTGACCGTTGTTGGACTGCCCTGGGGTAGGGGAGTTGACCACCATAAGGGTCCTTTTGTTGTTGTTTTTATGACCTGGTATATTTGCAGAGGAGTGGGACGTGCTGTGCAAAGGGAGGGTGTGTTGGTGGGCCTGCTTTTAGGAATGTTACCTAGTATATTCCAGCAGGAATGGCAGGGGCTCAGGGTGTTATACGGTTCCTAACGTGGAACATTTGGGGGATGGGGTCCATGGCTAAACGTCACAGAATCTACTCCTACTTGCGGCGCAGGGACATCCATATAGCGTTTTTGCAGGAAACCCACTTGAATAGTGAGGAAGCTGGGAAACTGAAACGACGTTGGAGGGGCCAGGTTTTCGCAACTATCTGTTCAGCCTTTGCCAAGGGGGTGTTGATCTGGGTGAGGCTAGGGGTCCCTTTTGCAGTTGAGAGATCGTGGCTGGACCAGGGGGGCCGATATATTCTAATCACTGGGAGATTGGCGGGGTGCGAGGTTACCTTTGGTAATATTTATGCCCCCAACCATGACCAGGTTGGATTTTTGGATTCATTTTCTGCTGTCCTGGCGGGTGGCCTGCGGGGTAATCTGGTCCTTGGGTGGGGGATTTTAATTGTGTTGCGGATGTTGCTGCAGATCGGTCACATCCCCCTCTAATGGGGTCCCCTAGTCGCCGCACTGCTCTGGGGTTTCACGCTTGGATTGCACATTGGGGACTCGAAGACACCTGGAGAATGCAACATGATGGCCGCAGGGAATTCTCATTCTTTTCATCGGTGCACCAAGTACATACGCGCCTTGATATGTTCTTGTGTTCTCCTGCCTTTAATAGCACCATTGCACATACGGAGTACCTGGGCCATACATTATCGGATCATAGTCCGTTAGTGATGACCCATCAACCCTTAGGGCGGTGTCCCCGAGTCCCCACTTGGAGGCTTAACCCGGCAATGCTGGATAACGACCCTTTTTGTGCCTCGCTGCATACACTCTTGGAAACATATTTCCCCATTAATAACAATACTGCATCCTCTGTCCGGGTGGAATGGGAGGCGTTCAAGGTGGTAGTGTGGGGCCACTGCCTGGGACAGGCGACCGGTGCTTATAGGGCGCTCCGTCAGGAATTACTTGACATAGAAGGGAACATCCGCAGGTTAGATAATATTCAGGGTACGGGAGACGCAGCTCGCTTGGCACTACAGGAGGCGCGAGCAAAGTATGATGAGGCCCTTGGGCGGTTGCGTTGTTACAACTACAACGAGTACCTCGATAGGGTGCAGAGAGAGGAAGGTAAGGCGGGCCGTCTTTTAGCTAAGATAATTAAGCCTGAACTGGGTGGCTCCCCCATCACACAGCTTGGATTGGATTCTGGTGAAGTATTGTATAGCCCTGAGGCGATTAACGACTCCTTCCTAACATTTTACGAACGCCTCTATGGGCCCCGACGGTGGCCCCTTGTTCAGCGGTGAGGGAGTTTCTGGAACCGTTGCCTCTGTGGGTGTTGGAAGACGAAGACCGAGAGGAATTGGGGGACCCTATCACTCTGCAGGAAATTAAGGCCGCCATCCATGCGTTGGCACTTGGTAAGACGCTGGGGCCGGACGGCCTCCCGGCTGAATTTTACCAGCGTTTCTCTGACCTCCTTGCGCCACATCTGGTCCGGTTATATGCGGACGCCTATGAGGCTGGGGAATTGCCTGGCTCCACTCGGAGCGCCCTGGTAATCCCCCTCCCGAAAATCAAGACGCCAAGGGCGGGGGTTAAGGATTATAGGCCCCTCTCCATGCTTGACCTGGATTTTAAGATCCTGAGCAAGGTGTTGGCCGGTAGGTTGGTCCCGCATATGAAGGCGTTAATACACCCAGATCAGAATGGGTTTATCCCTGCCTGTAACACCTCATACAATCTTCGTAGGCTCTACTCCATTCTTTTTCACGCTGAGGCCCCACTTCATCTCCGGGCCGCAGTGCTTTCCGTCGACCTGGAAAAGGCTTTCGATACAGTGGTGTGGGGATATTTGGCTGAGGTGATGCGGGGATTGGGAGACTACTGGATTCGTTGGGTGCAGCTTTTATATGCGGCGCCCACTGCCAGGGTACGAACGGGTAGGATAATATCCAGAGAGTATGGGGTGTTTCGGGGGACTCGACAGGGGTGCCCTCTTTCTCCCCTCCTCTTCGCCCTGGCGATTGAGCCCCTTGCTGAGCGACTTCGCCTGGGCGGCGATGGGATTGGGCTGGACTCTGGAGGGCGGACACATCATGTTTTCCCTATACGCGGATGATCTTTTTTTGTACATGTCGGATGCCGTAGTGGGTACCTCGATGGCCTTGCAAATACTGGACGATTTTGCGGGCTTATCGGGTCTGCGGGTTAACAGAGCAAAGACGTGTCTGTTCCCGGTGGCGGGCCCTCTCCCTAGACCGGACGCTCTGGTGGCTGACATCGTGTGGGCCCAGAATACGTTCAAATACCTGGTTATACATATTTTCCACTCGCTTGATGATTTGAAAGAAGGTAACCTTGGTAGAGTGGTGCGCTCGTTACGTGCGTGTGTTCATTTTTGGCGTACATTGCAATTGCCGGTAATGTCCCGGGTTTCCCTCTCTAAAATGGTTATGCTCCCACGCTTGTTGTACTTTTTCGTCAACCTCCCGATCCTTATGCCTAGCGGTTGGTTTCGCCCCCTGAATGCTCTGTTACGGGATCTGGTGTGGGATGGTGGACGCCCTAGGGTGTCCCTTACAACGTTGCAGCGTCCCGTTCCTGAGGGCGGGTTGGGAGTGCCGAACTTTGAATATTACATGTTGGCTGGTCAACTGCAGTGACTGGCGCAATGTATAGAGGAAGTGAACGAGGACGGTACGTTCTTGTCATTCCCGGACTCTCGCCCTCGCTTAGTAACGGCACGATTATTGATACCAAAGACACCCACCCAGTACTGTTCTTTGCTGCAGCGTACAGCCTTTCAAGCCTGGCGGAGATGCCAGGTCAGAGGACGGCCGGCCGCTAGTTACACCCCTATGTTGCCTCTTGTGGGTCTTCCCCTTGGCAACCCCTGATCTGTCTTCACAGCTGAGCAGCTGGCCTCCTGGTCGGATGCAGGGCTGGATACTGTTGGGGACTGTTTCCTAGACAAGTCCCTGCTCCCATTTGCCAACTTTATGGAGGATTGCGGCCTGCCCCCGGGCCAATTCCTGCATTATGAAGCCCTGAGTTGTGCTTTTGCGCAGTTATGTGGTGCCGGTAGAAACGAACCGGAGACTCACCCGGTTCTCCATGCCTTGTTCACGCTTGGGACAGCGGGGCACTTAGTGAAGTGGTTCTATGTGGCCCTTCAGGAGGCATTTGTGCGTCCCTTGGTTCAGCTGCGTGCCAAATGGGATGAGATTGGGGGCAGGGTTTTAACAGACGCGGAATGGCAGAGGGTTTTGCACTACCCCAAGAAAATTTCTCGTAACTCACGTCCTAAATATATACAGTTTAACTACACACATATGGCTTACATGACCCCACATCGCCTTAATGTGACATATGGGGGGGAGGTTCGTTCCTGTCCCAGATGCTCCCACCCGGACGCGGACTTTGGCCATCTGGTCTGGGATTGTGGAGTTCTGCGGCCTTTTTGGGAGGGGGTGCTTGGTAAGCTAGCAGCAGTGCTGGGCAGAGAATTATCTTTCACACTACAGACGTGTTTTCTGGGTCTGTTTCCCAGGCCGCCGAAGCGTAAGGTAGGGAATAGGCTTATAGACCTGGCACTGGGCTTAGCGAAACGCCGCATTGCTATGGAATGGAAATCTAAAAGGGGACCACAATTCGAGACCTGGCACAGGGTTGTAATTGTATGGGCTGGGGCGGAAGGTAGAGCAATTAGCTGGGAGGAATCTAAAGGTATGAGGAAGCTCCCCATTGCAGGTCAGTGGAGGGAAGTGGTGGCAACCTGGGACAACCCGGAGGGGCAAGGGACGGGTGAGATGGGCTCTGACTCAGATTCAGGCCCCGGGCGACAACCAGATGGGATTTAGACTGCATCACTTATTGCTTCTCTGCTGAGCTCAGGGAGCCGGCATTTCCTGGTGTCAAAATAATATATGGGGGATTACTTGCTGGCCACCGGCGTCCTGGATTGGGTGGATTTACCTGCAGACGTGGACCCCTTCCCCGGGTGGTACTGCTTGCCTCCTTCTGTGACTCTTCTCTATATTGGGTCTCCACCACACGCTTGTACAGATGTCTACGATCTGTTTCCCACCTCTGTATAAGGTCTCTCTTTGCTTTTCCTTTTTTCTATTTTTCCTTTTGTTTTAAGTTGGGTTATTTGGTTCCTTGTGTTCTCACTTTATTGGAATTGTTTTTAGACAATTGAAGTAGCAATTTGGAAATCAAAAGATGTTATACTGATACCTGGATCTGTTTAGTGGGTGCTCTCAACCTGTGTATTATTGAGCACAAAATATTGTGAAGTATGTACTGAGGAATCTGGTCTCACTCTGGAGGTGACAGATTTCTGCTGGAAAATGGGATGTGCAACACTCCGCTAGGTCCAACGAACTGTATATTGTTAACCGGATTCTCCTCTTGGATCATTTCTATGGACGCTGAAAAATGTATTTTGGCTTTGTAGTGTTGTTGCCATTGAATTCTTTGACTGTACGATTGCTGTGCTTCCATTTGCGAAATGTATTACAAAATTTGTAACATACCAATAAAGATACTTTAAAAAAAAAAAAAAAATTACAGGCGCAAGATTGCAGCCAGACGTACACAGGTTTAAAATAATGGATAGTTTGAAATGGTGACAGTGGAAATCCATTATATGTATTGGCGCATGGGGATACCACAGGTAATGGCGGATAAGGTATGGAGTAATGGATAGGATGTTATTATGTTACCGCCTTCAAAATATAAATTATTAGTAGATCCTTCTTACGCTTTGTATCATTCTCAAGGAAGTTGTAGTCTGGGCAACATGGGAAACTTTGTTCTGTTCCTAGACTTCCCGCGTCACAACATTAAGTAATTTTCAGAAAAATATATTTTTATGGGGAGATGTTGTCTTTCATAATTCGAAGTACTGAAAAACAGACTAATACCCAGAGCTAAATGCTATGTAATATTGACATTTTTTATTTGTTATATGCACAGTGATAAAAATCATGTTAGGTAATTTTTTTTAAACTTAGGGAGTAGTGGAAAGCTGTAATTTAATGTACTCCGGGCCAGTAGCATGCATTTGTGGTAAGCTGCACCAGGATAGCAATAACATGTTAGCAAAAGGATTTGGGGTTGACTTTGAATCATTTGGTCAGCAAAACTTCATGATCCCAGAAACACATGTCTGCTAATGGATCATGCAACATTATTAAAAATAAAGTAATGACATTAATAGCAAACTTTATTTAATTGTCATTTTGGGAGATATATTTTTAAATAGCTCCATTGTTCAGCATCTGTGAACTGAAGGATTGATACCTGCATCCCATCTGCAGGCTTTGCATTAAGTGCTTACTTTTTCAAAGTAGCACTTATTGACATTCCCATGCCCATCCTTTAGCCCGCGTTCTCGTCTGTGCTAAGGAGAATCACCAGATTACATACGTGTTTGCTTTTGACTGGAATTTGATCATTTGGAGGCATTCTTAAGGGTACACCTCCTCCACCAAACATCAACCAGAGGGTGGAGCGATAAAGTGGCAAAGCATGTCCCCCTGAAGATGTGTTTTTCAAGACTAGAATACTGCGATCCTAATGGCACAACAATCAAGCAATGCCCCTTTCTGTTGTATGGCTTCTTTTTCGATCTGTTTATCACAGGGAGCATGCCTACGTTGTGTTCACCATGAGCGCTTGGTTATTTGTTTTTGATGTGACCAACCTTTCTTCATAATCTGTGTGAAGAACGGTAACTACCAAGTGGTCAAATTATTCCCTTGAAAAGAGAGGGGGTCAACCGTTACAATTGTGACCTGGTAGGTTAACATATGTATTTACTACACCACTCTATCACGAGGCTAAAAAAAAAACAGAGGGGGCTAGTTGGACACAAAATCAAATGTGCATTCAACATGTTTCTGCTCTAATCTCAGAGGCCTAATGAGGTCAATGGCATTGATCAGGACCTGACCCCAGTGTCATTTCAATATTTTTTACTGCATGCTTCCAGGTCCCCCAGTATAGATACCCCCTCCCTAACCCTTTTAGGAAGAGTTTTCAGTTGCCTACATTGGTATTTTCTGGCACAACATAGCTTGTCACTGGACCATCAAGTAATCGAGGGCAGAGACTGCCAGGGTGGGTTTAGATATGTCTTGAACAATGTCTGCTGCACTCTGGAAACATCAGCTCACTGACTCAATGTTCCTTGACGAAACGACCTAGCTAAATAAAGCTTAAACCTTTGTCCATCCCAAAACAGAACAAGGGTGTTTGGAAGGTGGAAAAGAGGTGTACAAGGTGTTTGCTGGAAAAGATAAAAACTACAACTACAGAGGAGGGAAATTGACACAGAAGTGGAAAATGTGGAAAATAGTAGAGAGAATTGCAGTAGAATGAAGCAAGCTGAATGAATGGCCCTTTACTGGTTGGCCTGTTTGTATGTAAAGCAAAAGAAGTAAAGTATTTTTAGCCATTCGATAAATTGGAAATTCATTTCCAAATCAGATGCACCCTTTCGAACCAAATAATGTAAACAGTTTAAAATAGCTTCTTCTGAATTCATCTATGGAAATGTACTTCATAACCTTCTGTGTTCTCAAAAATATGTTATAATGCAAGCTGGCGTCATGCAAGATATATTTTATATGATGAACTTTAAGAGGAGTGCGCTGTGCTATCTGTTCTTTGCTGGTAGGTACAATATAAGTAGGCAGAATGTTGACGTTCCTTTAATAATCCTCACACAACCTTAACCTTCTACTTCCACACCCCCTATCTTTCTTGATGGGGAAGGTGGGAATAAGTTGGAGAGATTTCAAATTGTGCAGTTAGATGTTTACTGAGTTTAGGAGATAACTTTATAAAAACGTAATATTTCTAATTTCCCGTGTACCATCGAAAAACATTGAGAAGGGTACGTGATGGGTACAGCAACCTGGCAGTTTGAAATTATATCTTTTTCACCCCATTTATCTATAAATAATTTTTATGGCACACTAACTCTAATAAACATAGTCCAGTGGCAACATAGATTTTCTCACCATGCCTACATTTTTGTTGTTTTGTTCCCAAATGAGGTCAAGCAGGACAATACTGACTATAAATATTTATGTATAAATGATAATTTTCCCTTTTTTAATTTGTTTTTTTCCATCTTATTTGTGTTTGTCAAATCTTAATTTCGTTTTATGAATGTTATGGAGTGTTTACGCCTGCGTGCTGTACAGAGCGTTTTGGCTCAGAAAGATCTGCATGTTTACAAACCAAAGGAATATTGAGTGATTAAAAATGTGTGCTTTTAAATAGATTTTCTGCCTTGAAAATAGGCCCCGCTCCTAAACTGTACCCGTATAAGGCATGCTTACACTGACTCTAGAATTCCTGTCACACTTTCCGCATCGTTGTAGTTTTTGTGTATAAAATGACCGAGTAATCGGGCCCCACCAGGCTCGTGCCGTGTAACTTCCATTTCACGATGGATTGAAAATCCAGTTTAACACATAATTGCGGTTCAGTTAAAATAGCAACATGTATTTTCGGTCAGTGGACAATGGCGGCCCTCCTTGACCTTTGTACCTGGATGTGATGCATCTTGACATTGGTCAAAGTAATGCATTTATTTTCGTGAGACATGGATGAAGTGCCGTTTACGTCCATCCCTTGCAAACTGCGCATAGGCCTTACTGACTTTCCCCTCCAGGCCAATAACTTGTATCTACAGTACAGTCAGTAGTCCAACCATGTTTTTCCATTTTGATAATCTAACATTTGGAGAGTCGCCGCACTAGAGCATGTGTGACGCTGAAAATTACCGCAGTGTGAAGGGCAGTTCCCATTCAGTGTCGGAATAGCTAGGGCAGTTTGAGCGATGCAGCCGCACTGGGCGCTGACCTGTGGAGGGGGGGCGCTGTGTTTAGCAATAACATGATTGGAGAGATGAGGGGCACTTTTGCCCGGTGGTAGTGAGAGAATACGAGGAGGTAGTCATGGGGTGTGAAGGTGCCGAAAATGGTTGTCACACCGGGCGCCACTAGCGCTGAAGCCGGCCCTGAGAATAGCTAAACATTTCCGGCAGTTTTCACACCAGGATTTCTTCAATAAGTGAAAAGCAGTGTTCTATTTATCTGGGGCACCATCACTAGTTAATGCGCTTTGCCCATCTACTGTACTTTCTAGGCAGAAACAGAGCCCGCATTGTGCCCTAAATTGCAAATGTCTTTTTTTTTCTCAAGTAAACTTGCGTTTAAATGCATATATATATTATAAAGTGCATGGCACAGTTCTGTTAAATTGAGATGACGAAATATTAAAACCCGACGTAGGACCCATTTTCAAAACCACAAATACTACCCTGGCGCCCCAGATTGCAAGCTCCGCCTCGTCCACTGCTCTCCACCCCCCTCTGTAAGTTGGGTTTACCAAGGAGCCAGCTACTTAAGGGTCGACATTGATGCATTCTTTGCACAAATTTGTGACCTAGATTTAAGAAATGCTGTTCAAATTCTCTTAAAAGTCTTTTGAATTTTGGAAACATGCATGTCCTTGCTCTTTTCATGGTGGAGAGGAACTGGTGAGTGATTATTAAAACATTGGAATTTTAAGAGCTCCTTTGAAGACAATGAAGTGGCTCAGGGCCAATAAGGGGTAGTACCGATCTTCTGCTTTAACATTCCAGTATTTGTCTTTCTCCCTATTTATTTTTTTAATGTTCTACTTTCTGTGGCTAAAATGTTACAACAACATTATAGACCTCTGCCTCAGGCTACACCATTTCTTATAGACCCTGTCCCTCTTTTTTTGCCTGAGCCTGAAGCTTACGCCTGTAGCTCAGGTACAGGGCCTTTAATGAGATGTAAAGCCCTGAGCAGTGTGAGAATTTTTTTTATCCAGAATTCCTGTGAGAGTACGTGATCAGGCCAGGAATCAAGAACCAGTCCGGTTTTAGATCTGAAGTTACTACTCATACCTGACCAGGTGTTTTAACACATCTGTAGCTCAACCCGTGGGTCCCAACATTTTCAACCTGGCCAATTATGTGATAAATTGACCTCCCAAAACCTGGATCAAAATCGGAGTCTGTGTAAAGTGCATAGTCCCTAATGTTGCAGTACATATTTGGCAGGATACTGGAGGTCTTTGGCCACAGGAGGAGCATACTTTTCTTAGTTGCTGCTAATAAGATGCCGTGGGTAATTTGGAATATTAAAGGGAATCCCAACGGTAAGCTGGTCCATATTTTATTCATCTCTTAACGATTAATGCCAAATTATTTCCAGATAGAGTGAGATCTTTGTTTATGTAATTTTCCTTGTTCCTTTAATTTATTGCTTGTTTTTGCTACAGCACTGTAGATCTAAATTATCATGCCAGCAGGGGTGCACATTCATATGTATATCAGGAGTCTGAATACAGTGAGTAAATATTGAGATTCACCAAAAGTGGTTATAGATAGGAGAAACTTAAGAAAAGCAGTGTGGGCTGTCTGGTATCGCACTAGTGTGTTATTCTTATGATATAGAGACTGTAACGCTCAACTTTTAGTAACCCCATGCTGAGGCGCCACACTCAATTTCAACATTAGTACAACAACTGAAAGAGGAGCATGAAATGTTGCATAAGTATCACTTATTTTGAGCAATGAAAAGTTCCAAGTATTACAACATTCATAGATCACCAATAGAATCAGTTCAATTGAATTCAGTTCATCAGGAGCCTTGTATTTGTATTCAAATCCAACTTTATTGATTCTTTTATCAAGTAAAAGTCAATCAGCCCAGCCAACACGTTTTATCCCTTAGGACTTCATCAGGGTTAGACAACCCATGAGTCAATTATCCCAGCGTGATACTAGATGTTCTTCCATATCCAGTATCTTCAGAGAAAAAGTCTTAAATCCGGATGGTATTGTACCCTCTATTTCGTCATGGTAGCACAGCACCCAAACGTGGGAAATGGCTTATTTAGTATCACGAATACCAACACTGGGAAATGTTGATGCCACCTTATACCTCTTTCATCCACCAGAGACACCCTCTACCACTTAATTTCACTTTTGCAGTTATTTTTCATCCCAGCTTTCTCGCTGTGTCACTGTTTTTCAGTTTTTCTCTTCCTCCTTCTTTCCCCCTTTTGTGGTGTTCTCTTGCTCTGGGTGAATGTCTGATAATGGTCTCTAAAAATGAGTCCCGGCGGCTCCACATGTAACACCGGCTCAAATTAAGTACTGAACCTACTGGTGAAACTGTATAACTAGTAAAAACAGTCCGTTTTAAAAGCAGGTCGAAATATGAAATTCATGTCCACCACCTCTTCTCGTGTCACTATTTAAGGGCAATCAAAGTGGCTTGTATTGCAATCCACACAATTTAAACAATCCGACTACTGACCAAGTGCATGTTGGTAATGTTTTGGTGCAGGTAATGTTTCTCAATTAGCAATAAAGTTTTGCACACATTCTGCAGCTAAAGATTTCGAATACAGACTGTACAGTGGACAGCCATTGTAGTGGGGAGGTCAGAGTGTTGACCGCTTCTTACAATGTCATCTGATGGGGAAGAGTACTTACTGCCACTTAGCATAGCCTTGCGATTTAATGAAATGACACCCCTAAGTTTCCTCCAGTGTGTTCTCTGTTATTGTCTCTCAAGTCTGTGTGATTCATACTAGAGTTCATTAAAAAAAAGATTAGGAAAATCGTTTTGGCGTGTTCTTTCTGCCCCCTCCATCCAGCACAACCGGAAGACCGTACACCAAAACCTGCAATGTCGCAAAAGCTGTCGATGAATTGTTTAGAAGTTTTGATATGCGCAGTTATTCAGCCCCTGCACTTAATGTGCCTGGCAGAAGACAACATTCTTTAGGAAGGCAGTAACAACAGGGTTGGTCATTGACTGAATATTAGTGGTATATCTTCTTGTTGACCTGTCATGCACTCTCCACATGTGATGTTCGCAAAAGTCAGCCTGGCCCCATTTATTCGTTTTAAGCCTGAATGCGTGACGTTTATTTTGTAGGGTTTTTTGCCGTTTACACTCGGCGTTCTTTTTAATTTGTACCCCTTTTTTAAAATTTGCTTTGTTTAATCTTGTTTATCCTCAGAGTTACCTTTCCTCTCTTCCCAGTACTCATTTATTCATAGCTAAGTATCTTGGAGTAGACTTGTCCACTTCCATTTGTTCTGCCAGGCTTTAGCGCTCCGACAGCTGCCGGAGTCATGTTTATTCATGAGGACTGCGGTCCCAGATGCATTTGCATAGTCATACTCGTGTAGGTCCAGAGCGGGGCTGAAGAGTTGTCACATATCCACATTAGAGCCCTGTTCAGATGCCAGTGTTAGGCATGAGAGTATCCAAGCCCATCCTGTGACTTGCAGCTCCTGCTTTGATCAATTCCCTGTCTGCTGCACCATGCCTTTGTCGCTGTACCTCCCCAGCAGGATCCGTATTGAATTCAGTTTCCGACTCGAACGATAGTACTAAGCCCTAGCAGCGTGTGGCGGGAGGTCTATCCAGGAACAGAAATGGCTTGAAAATGTCTTCTCTGATCGTGGAGGGGTCAGGAGCAGCCGGCTGTATGCTGAGAAGCTTTAATAACGAAAACAAATTTACACTATAGCTTAGACAGGGAGCTTCAACTGCCAAAAACCTAACCAGTTAACAAAGAAGAACATATAGAAAACCAGTAGATTTGTGAAATGTGAAGCTCTTTGTAAGCATTGCCGACCAGGTGTTTTTGTTCCCCAGGAGTGTGTGCTTGCCTTCGGGTGACTTGGGCTTACGATGATGTGTGGCATCTGCGCATGGTGAGGCTGTGTGTTGACTTTCTCTGGAACAGACAGAATTTGCACAATTTAATCAAAAATTGTTTGTGCATAATCTTTGACAAGCTTGTTCCCCTAGCTCAGTTGGTGCTGCTGTTATCTAATTAACAGTAGCTTATTGTTTATCATCCTTTGCACATTGTTGTCATTTGTTATATCGAGCGTGTTCTTCAGCACCTTTCCTATGTTACGAATCATAATACGGTCCCTTGTGGGAGAAAACCTTTAGCTGTACTTCATGGTACGGCACAGTGTTCTTCTATTTTAACAAGGTTGGCACTTCAGCTATGTCTTTGAACATCTAAACTATTTTATGAACACTGGATAGGCATGGCTCAAGTTCATTTCAATGTTCGGTACCACTGGCTGAGGGAGTCACCCGCGTGGCCGACTCTGCCCAATTGAATCCACCGAACAAAAAGATCAACCCCCCCTCAGACCACTCCACATTGATGGGCCCGGCAGGATTGGCTTCTCCCCCCTTTCAGTAATCAATGGTTACTCCTGGTAGGCTCTGCTGTCCACCGGATTCATTTTCAAGAGTTCATTTGTCAATCAGCAGGTGATGACAAAGGTTTTAATCCTGTCATGTTCATCAGTATATTCTTTTATTCTTACATCTTGTTACTTTTCCCTTTTGAATAAGTGTGTCTTACCATGTCATTGTTCCTCGAGAGGTGGAGATAATGTTTTCAGATTCTGTTAAGGGTCACAATGACCCAAGGTGAGGCCATGGTATTTGAAAGTCTGCCGTGCAGAATGTCCAAACAGAATAGCAGTATCAGGATTAAAAATGGAAAAATAGGTTATTTACTACTTATTGTTCCGCTCTCTCTCCAAATTATGGATGAATGACCCATGCGTGTTCCCTTTGAATTAGAAGCAGGCGAAGATCTCTGCTTCACAATACGAGGTAACCTCCTGAATTTTTCCTTAAGTATCATTGGGTACGATTAACTAGGAAAGGCTACTGTGAGCTATCTCGAGCGGGTGGACGTAGAGTGAAAGTTTGATGTCAAATCTTGGAAATGTATATTTTCAGAGCCATACATGAGCGGGGTTTGGTACAACCTTAAACGAAACCCTGCTTCACTTGGTGTGTCTAATTCAGACCAACTGACTTATTTATGAGTATTATCTTCAGAGCAATTCAAATTCAACTATGAGGAATTCTACCTGTATGCTTCAACCAATGTTCAATATTTTATGTTGGTAAGAGCTAAAAGATAACTCTCTCTGAGACATTTCCTAAATTGACATGTAGTTCTCGTGTGGTGTGGTGCAACTAACAATATAGCAAATCAATTATTGCAATCAGACATAAGACATTTTTGCATTGAATTTTACAGATAAGCTTTTTTTATTTTCACCCACGTTTTTTAGGTCTGTCTTGCCAGCGGAGTAGTCTGCAAGACATATTGTTACCAATAATTTAACATATACAGTGGGCTTTCGCTCCCCCCAGAGGAGTGTAGCACCTTCGCGTCATGCTCTTTGCTGTTTGGTTAGAAGTGCTTCCTTTGGAATGCATGAGGGACAATATTACATCTGAACAATACGTTCAATCATCACATTGCTTGTCACATTGAATTATATATTTCCTGTATCCATTCAAGACACAAAGCTTCTTTTTCCCAGCACTAAGCCAATAGTGGTGTTTCTAATGTGATAGCATTGTGAATGTAAACAACATTTGTGAATGCCTTTGTTTACGTTTGCTGACACGTTAAAGCCATACCTATTGGCTTTTCCAATTCTTAATACTTTGATAACAAAAATGTAGCACACACAGACAACATATAGGACGTTGCTCTTTCATTGGATAGACAAATTGCAAATCTAATATGAGAATGTGACAGAGATTCTAATCGGCTTCCAGCAGAGGGGGTTGCTTTGGGAAGAATAGGTGAAGGCCACATGTGGTGCTTGCTGCACTAGCAAAACACTCTCCATGAGCACTCACCACGCACCCATCTTGCAGCCTGGGCAAGGTTTCCAATACAACAATCTATATACGTCCACTGTGGCTCGGATATGCAGATCACTGTGGAAGTATCACCTTTTCTTGAAAAGTTGAGAAAGGTAGTTTTCATCTAATTTATTGGTAAAAATATATACTGCGATATATGTTGCCCACTTGCCTCCATTGTGTGCTTGACTGTGCACTGGGGTTCATGCTGAAGAAAAGAACAGCCATGGGGATTACAATTCAGCTGGATCAGGGTAGAGATCCCTACAAAACTAATCTTACTTGTGTCCTTTTCTCGTGGTATGAGTTCTGTAGAAATCCAGTCTGATCTTTGTTTCGAGGAGTCTTCTGAAAATGAATAGTTTGGGTTTGGTGAGAAGTTATGGGTTGAATTTCTTAGAGTTTGGGGCTCTGCACTCCCAGAGATCCATGTCTGTGCTTTGGCTTCTTAATGGCTTGCTGTGGTTCAGTGTGAGTCAGCTGGTGGGTTCCTCATCAGGATGTAGTAAGACGTCAGCGGCTGAAGGTAACTTTTTTCAAAATAAGAATAGATTGGTCTGAGAAAGAATACAACAAATTACCCATGTGTTGTATCCCATCTGGGACTCATTATTGTGATGCTTGTAAAGCAGTACAGAACTATTACCTGAAGAGCCATTTTATTTGCGACTTTAAGGTGTTGGGAACACTCAAATGCTGGCTGGCAACCAACAAAAGTAAATGTCCTCCGTGATCATTCCTGTACTTGTCCTCAGTCTTGTAACTGAAAACTGTGTGCTTAAAATGGCTGCCTTTTTGGTGTGCTAGGCATCCCCTGGAAAGAAGAAAGCCACTCTTTAGTCACCATTTTGGAAACTGTATTGTAGAAAGCGCCCACCTGTTAGGGGGAATCATCTGCACGGTTCTGCGTTTATTGGCACTGCTTTGAGACCTACCCATGCCAGGCCATGAATTATACGCAGTATATTTCTGTTACACAGGTCTATGCCTCTGTGTTATGTTGTACTGTCTCGCCTTGACTACGTCCGCCCTATTGCGGTTATAGGAAATGGTCTATAAATTGGATGATTGAAATAAAGTCTACAAAGGAATTATTTTGTAGTATGACTGACATTAAGCGAATGCTGAATGCCATCAGTTCCAGCAAGATCTGCTGCATGAAGCCCTGGAGACAAACCTTCATGGCTAGGAACTAGTTATACAAAGGTCCTGGATGTTAGCAATCTGAAGTCATCGTCTAGCCAGAAAGTAGCAATGTTTGCTTCTGGCACACTCAGACAGGAGACAGAACTATGGCAGTAACTTGTTTTGAGATCACCTTGACGTTTAAATTCAGAGCGTGGAAAATTCAAAAGACATCAGTAGGACTTTTACCATTCCAGATTCTCCGAACGCACCTCTGACCATAAGCAATTTGCAAAGCCTATCAGCACTCTCCGGGTGAAAGCCCTCTTTACGGAAGATTTCAAGAAAGGTCCACCTATCTAACTCAGTAGGAAGGGTTGCCAGCTCGTTACTGCCATATTTCTGATCCCGGCTTTTCTGTTATAACCCGTGGTAATCTGGTACCTTAGGCCACTTAGTTCAGTGGTCCTAGTTAATGGGGGCCTTCAGGAGTTGTGCCTTTCTTCCAAGGCTGTGAAGAGCCCCCACAAACACACATTGACAGATAAGAATTCTTACAAGGAGAGTATGTACGTCTTTATGGAATCCATATGTTAATAGCGAACACCTCAATCTCGACTGTAGTGCAAAAGATATCTGGCTTCCAAGTGATGTGACTGTACATTTATCACGCAATAGCCTTTCAGTCACATGAGCCTGTATTTTCAAGCCCCAGGTAAGGAATCCTATCATACAAAAGGACAGTTGGATACTGTCGATTTCTCACATGTGGTGTGCACGCCATGTTACAAGATACTGACCTTTTTACGACCTTTGGAAAGTAATGCAGTTTCCCAGTCTGCACATAGTAATACTGTCTTTTAAATGGAAGATATTTTCCAGTTTTTATGTCAAAATGGCTGGTACTTAAACATTGGCTTGTAACTTACATATATTAATACATTTACTTATCTTTGCATATCATTACTTAGTAACTTGCTGTCAAATTACTAACAAAATATCAATAAAAAAGCAAGCCTCCAAGTTTATATCAACACTTCCATTTGTTGAATACCAGAGTACTCTTTGCTGATGAAGGATTCAACACATTACGCTTTTTAGTGCTGATCCTCAATCAGAGGTATTTCTATCGAAGTAAATGAATTTCTTTCTACAGACTGTCTGTAGGCAAGCTTTATAGACTCCAAAAGAAGGTAAATATTGTGGAGAATGAGGTGACTCCATTTATTGAGTCATAACCAGCATTTTCCGTCATAAAATTTTGGAAGGTGCCTACCTCCTACCACACGAATGTCATGGACAGCTCCTGCCCCCTGAAACTTGTAGTTAACATCAAGTTAACATCCAATTTCTCCTCCTTAAGAAACCAATGTCTGATTCTAATGTACGTGACTACTGCTGATCGATATCAAGCCTCCATTAACCCAACAAAGTAACTATATACCTACATAAATCCAGGAGCAGAATACTCTACTGCACAACAGCCTGCCTTAGTCCAACTAGCATAAACATACTCCATAGAGATGGACGTTAGAGATGACCTGCTCACCTGAGAGGAAGGTGGTCATTCAGGGTTAATTCTCCATGCCTTCTGCTTAATTTGCCACTATAATTCATAAAGCCTTGATTGAAAAAAAGGTTGTGAGGCTGGAATAGATGATTTAAACCTCCCCGCCTCCCACAGTCAAACATTTAAAAAAAGTGGTCATCCATATATAAGATGCTCTGTGGCAACCTCCTGTAACAGCTCAATGGCCAACATGCCACCAAGTCACAGAACAGTATTTGCTGTCATTTCATATTTACTCTTGTGACACCCAAATGCACATCTTCCTGGTAGAAAACTCAGTGAGCCAGTTAGAAATTAAGAGGTGCCTGGATTGTGTATAGTGCTTGATGAGAGAGAACTTTCTTAACCAGAATGAGACCAAAATGGGGATCTTGTTATTCAGCACAGAGGCCAACAAGCTTCCATTCATCTGGGGTAAACATGGGGCTCCAATAACAGTTCTAATGCAAAATGTAAAGGACCAGGAAAAATATTCGTTACGGGCTTTGATTTTACTTCCAGGTAAATATGGTAGTGAAGTCCACCAGCTTTCAACGTATCTTTCTCTGAAAGAACCTTCCACTTCCAGTGCTTAATCTGTGAAAGAACAAGTGCTGGGATTCGAGATCTCCTGTACCCGTATGTCCGGGAAGGGGGGTGAAGTACAGCAACATCTCACACGGGTACAAGTTCCTGTAATGTCGCAAAGTGGTGTGGAAATACCATTGAATGATAGAGAGTTGAAAGTAAAGGAACTGTTGAAACTTCATGAGCCATGAAATGATCCAGGCGAAGGAACAAGTGTGAGAAGACAAAGACCTCTGGAGATCAGAATGTCCAAATGGTAGGAGGCAATTGAGATAAAGTGTCAGTTGAACATATACTATGGCTCAGATTACCGGTTTCTCTGGAGTCAGATGGAGGGACCTATTTTAAGAATGAGGCCTTAGAATGCTGTGTGTGACTCTGCAAGTGGAACAGAGATTACACTGTAGCAATCATACCGAGGCTTCAGGGATAGTGGAACAGTTAAATGGGACTTTAAATTCTTGATTGGCCAAAGTCTGTGCATCCACTTTTTTAAATGGCCAGATGCTTTACCATTGGTATTGAGGAGTCTTCGAAGCACCGCTGACAGGAGAACTGGATTATCTCCACACTAAACTCTCTTCGGACGTGCCATGATACTGCCTGCTGTGCCTTGAAATGAGCTTGTAAACATCACAGATGACATGATACAGTATTTGTTGTTCATATTTTGCAAGTCTGCTGTTTATCAGATACTGTGTTTTATTTTTATTTTTACGAGAGATCAAGATTTCCTGTAAGAGGGTGCCCCATCACTATGCTCTCTATTTCAAAGTACTGACACCAACTCCTGCAACCACTTTAAGGTAGCGGGCAGTCCTGTGGCCACAGGGTCAAGTGTAGTTGAAAAATATGCCACAGGTCTTTGACAGTCTCCATGTAAATGGGTAAGCACTGAGATAACACAGCCCTCCCTCTCACTGCCAAGCAGTGTGAACATTTTACAGTAATTGGGTATTCCTAGTGCCGGGGCACGATAGAGACTTGCTCTCAGCTCTAGGAAAGCTTTCAAGCAGTCGTTATCCCATGGATGCTGATCAGGCATGTCTTCATGTGTCTGCCTCAGTAAAGGCTTGCCCACTGTGGAAAACTTTGGTATCCACTGTCTACAGTAGCGAACCATTCCCATGGTCATCGTGACTTCTCTCTAAGTTCTAGGTGGGCTTATCTTCAAAATTGTCTGTTCTTTTCTGTGACATCTTTCTCATTCCCTTCTCAATAAGATGCCCCAAATATAGGACTTCTTTTTGACAGTATTGTAATTTGCTCGGGGACACCTTATGTTCATTCTCATCCAAATGATTTAACAGAACAATTGTGTCCTGTTTACAAGCTTCTTGAGTGCCTGATGCCACAAGTAGGTAATCAATGTACTGCACAATAACTGAATTACAAGGCATCTGCAAAGTCTCAAGATTCTTTTTCAAGATCTGATTAAAGATTGAAGGACTCTTTATACCCCTGTGAAACTTTGCACCATGCCAAAAACTCTATCTCTGAACACAAATGTGAACATGAATTGACTGTCCTTGTGCAACGGAATAGAGAAAAAGGCCGGCAGAGTTCCATGACAGTAAACCACTCTGCAATGCAGGGGATTAGAAATAGTATTGTTGTAGGATTTGGTACCACGGGACAACTATGTTGTTAATTTTTTGAAGATCCTATACAATCCAATACTTTCAGTTGGGCTTCTGTAAACCAATAATCAGTGAATTGCAAGAATGTCCGACAATTTCCTTCAAATTCCCTTGTTTTAGCATATTTTCAGTCATTAGGGTTACTCGAGTCACTGTTTCTGGTGTTAGATTATAAGGTGGTGTTCTCAGGAAAAGTGCATTTGGTTTTATTGTGATTCGGGCTGGTTCTACACCTTTGATTAGTCTGATGTCTTTTCCTGAAAAGCTGCATACTTCTGATTTTACAGTATCTCTCAAGTCAAGAGGTAAATCCTCCACCATTCGTACAGGATATAATCATAAGGCTGTTCCTTGTCTTGCCATTTTAAATTCAACATCATCATGCATTTAAAATTCAACACCATCCAGTGTGCAGTAAGTAGTGCAATTTAACTTGCACAAAAGATCCCTTCCTAACCAATTTATAGGACTTAAATGACATACCTCAATTTGGTGATCTTCCTCAAATGAACCTATTTTTACAGGCACATTCTTTGAAACAGGATTAGTTATTTTGATTATTTGTGACACCTACAACTTGGATCTCCTTTTCTTTCCCAAGAGGGGTAAGCCTGGGACTTCCACTGTTCTAGCAGTAGAACGGGTAGCTCCTGTGTCGATGAGAAATGACACTTGGTGGCCGTTAACCTCTTCTTCTACAAGTGGTCCTCTTTGGTCTACCTCGAAGACTGCACCAAGCACGCTATCTTCCTCCCCCCTCACGCACCGTCATTGGGAATTGTCAGAATCAAAACTCTCATTTCCAACATGGGAAACAGTTGAAACGGGTTTTGATTTTGGACTGGATTTGAATTTGCACTGGACGCTTAATTCATATTGAATCTGGGATTACCCATATTCTGTGGGGCCATCTGAGCTTGTGGGACCTGCATCACTGGAACTTGCGATTGCTTTGGCATCTGCATTTGTTAGACTGGAACCTGAATGGGAACATTTTGCATTTGCATTTGATTTACCCCTTGCATTTGCCCATCAACACTCACTCAATTTGGATTCTGTCTACGCTACCTCTTCCAATGCCCGAGCCTGTGACAGTAGTGACAAGGAGTTGATTTCTTTAATGTTGCAATGTCTATTCCTGAATTCGGATCAACCGAAACACCTCGACCTCTACCTTCTGAAACACCAACACCACCCTGCGCAATTTAACCTCCAACCTGACAACCTTACATTCCACCCTCATTTCTTCCATGTGATTTATTCTGAAATCCCTTTTGAGCCAACTAAATTTGCGCTAGCATAAACCTCACTTTAAGACTCTTCTGCTTCTTTTCCTGCTCATCACTACAGTATTTTGCATACCTCAGGATTTTATCTAAAGGTTTTGTGTGCCAACAAATTACATTCTGTTTTACCTGCATACTGATCTCTGGTTGCAACCCAAGAATAAACTGTGACACAAAACTCCCCACATCTCCCTTTTTGAAATTTTCTTGTCAGCTATGCTGTTTAAACACTTACAATAATAATTCACTGTAAGCATGCACTGATCCTTTCGTTTCTTGGGTAGTGCTATTGATATTTAGCCAATCAATATCCCTCGCTGCAACTTTTCCTTTCAGAATGGTAATCATCTCATCAGACTTGGTCATTACCACAGGTGAAGGTGCACGAGTACACACACCTCTTGGGCGCTCAGTTCGTGGCTATTGTGCAGCTATCTGGCATTCAACCCACAGATCACTGTGTGCCATAATATCAAAGAGAGTATTCAAGTATGTCCATACAATTATCAAAATCTTTATAAATCTGCCAACTTGTGTATACCACTGAGCGGGGTTCTCTTTCAGCTTTGGGAAGTTGTTTGTGAATGTTGATAGATCACCTCTACACCACTTGCATGAACATACCCTCCACCTGGTATTTCCCTCATAGGAAAGGTTAAAACCCCATCTTCATCTGTGGTCACTGGTGGTGGATTACCATCCGCTTCTGTACCATCTGATTGTTTCTTTTTCTTTCCCGGTTTCTTTGTGCACTTGCTCTCAAATCTTTTGAAATCCCTCTATTTGTACATGCACTTTACCAATTCCGTAACGTGTAAAGTCATCCCTGAAGACCTCATTGTCACAATAGCTTCATCATCTAACTCTGCCCTAAAGCTTTTCTGTAAATGAACACTCTTGAAGAGATCCACCTCACATTTTCCTGACAATTCAGTTAATTTTCATGGGTGGCAGCCGCATGCCTTGTGATTTATGCACTTGGATATTTCAATTCATTTTCCTGATCGTGATTCAAACGTGAAATGTCTAGGCTTTGTCTAATAATCTCTTCTGATTACACCATCATTTTTGGTACAACTAGGGGTTTCACAGTTTCCCAGCTAGTAGATGGTCTTTCTGTTTCTCCCACTCTTTTTTTCTGGAGTCTCCTTAAACCATGAGGGAAAAATCCCATTGTCAAATGGTCCTATCTCTCCCCATGCAGTTGGTGTCGTAAAGACAATTCTTCTCCCTTTTCTCAATGATTGAACATTTTGTGGTGGTGTCCAGGCAACAATTTGTGACTTTTTCGATGTCGAGATAAACCCAGATAAACCCTTTTGCAGCCACTCCTCCTATAGCGTCTTGAACAACCACTTTCAGAACAATATTTATTTGTGCACTTGTAATAGGCACTGCCAATGTCTGAGCTGATACAACTTGTCACAGTGGGGCAGGGCAGTCACAATAGCAGCAGTAACACCCGGAACAATTACTGTTAGGGCTACTTTAACAGTTGCAGGTGCAATCAGGAGTGTTGAAAGCGGTCTTTCAATCTGAATTACATTCGGGTCAATAGAGGCTGTAGCCACTGTAGTGCTAGTAATTGTAACACCCTCTGTGTTTGTTGTGGGGGCCACATATAGTGGGGGTCGTTAGGATAACAAGGCAGCTAAAATGTCATCCCCTTAATCGCTATTAGTGTCTGTTTTTCTTGCAGCTTCCTCATCATCACTTCCTTGTTTCCTATTCTTTTTAGACTTTTAAGTAGTTATAGCTGGGTACATTCTAGCTCCCTCGTCTACACATTTCCTCCACCTCTGCTGCCCTTCAGCCCATTGAGCATCTGTATAATTTCACACTGCTCTCTTTGCTCTATTCTGGAGCTTCTCTTTCTCCTTGGCATAAGCTGCTCGCTCCCAAGCATTTAATGCTTCATATTGTGTATGCCAAAGAGGTGGCTTCATTTTGTGGAAATTTGAATGGTCCTTAATTTTCAGTGATCTTGCACCATTGATGAAACCACAAATATGTTTGAAGCCCTACATTTGTTGCCATATAATGAGCTGACGTACCTTCCAATGGTGCCTCTTCACCTTCCCAAACTGGTACTCGTATATCACCCCATATCAAATCTCTAAGAGCCTTAAAACATTTCATAACTGCAATAATTCAACAATAAATTAACAGTGATCATATTAAAAAATGTCAATGTTTTGGTTCAATTTACAATGTTGTATACGTTAAGACTTTCCACCAAGTATGTTAAAATTTCTTTCACAGCTTAATACTTGGTGACTCTTCAACCAATCTCAGCAAGGCACTTAACACCAACTGATCTATCCCAGCGCAACACACACTGACGTAATTCCTCACTTCTTGCAGTGGTTCACCCTCCTTTACAATTTTTCTCGTACACAAGTTGTACAACTCTAAGCAAGCACAATAACCGAATAACTTTTGGTTGCTCCACTAAAGAATTCAAAGTAGTTCATTCATACGGGAAACCAATAGGGAATAAAGTTTTAATACTTTCCAAATTCCTTCACACATGCACATGCGAATGAAATCTCAACCAGCGGGAAATCACCCTCACTGATGTAGCTTCCCCTTTGGTATTAGTGGAACTTGTTGCACAATCAGCATTAGTACACGCACAAGAAATTTTTATAGTCCCTATCTCAGTTGTACAGTCGATGGTACCTCATGAATCTGCACCACAGAACCTTAGCAGACAAATAACACTACAACTTCTTTTCTCTTGTCAATATTTATTAACTTATCCTGGGATCTTGGACTACCTTGAGTCTGATAACTTCAGCTGCTCAACATCTGAACATAACACAACTATTTTATTGATTTTTACAATAGCACGAAATGCACAATTTTAGCATAATGACAAACTCTCAAACTGCAAACTCCTTCAGTCTTCAAGTTCGAGCTTTGGATTTGTGGGACATGGGCAATTCTAAACTTGGGCAAATTATTTCAGCTTCTTTCTCTTGTGACATAAACCATCCTCTGCTACCACTTGAGGGGGCGGGGTTCTCTATACCTCAACCTTTGAGGGTAATCATTAAATAACCCCACTACTGGTCGTATGGACCTTTGTTTGTCAACAAGCAGAAATGAGGAACAATCATCTACATAAATACATAGCAACAATTAATAGATTTTTAGTTTACTCAATAAAGAGAATTAGTATAAGTTAAAAAGTTTTATTTTCAATTCTTTTAGTTTTTCATTGTCTATTCATTTAGTATTAATATTCAGACTTCAGGAGTAAAAGTCAATATAATCCATCAATCGATATTTGATTATAAAATAGAATACAATGTTTGTGAAAATAACAGTTAATATTGTAATAATACAGCAAGCGTGTGCCATAAAGGAAAATTCCCTGTTCTAGATTAAATTGGAATAAGGTGAGAAAAAGGTCCGTTCAGATACTCATAAAGAGTTCTGATGAGATAATCAACGCGCAAGCATAAAGCCTTTGCATAATAAGCTGAAAAGTATTCTCAGCCCAAAAATCATCAGACAATTAACAAAATCTAATTAAGACAGCCTCTCATGAAGAAAGGCATCAGAAACCCAAATGTCAGTCTCCAGCCATAGAGTCCGGGAAGGAAAAAACGGTTACTACTCTAGAAACAAGCTCTGATATAAATTCCCAATATTCTATGTTGCGACATTATTTTCTTTCATCTCCTGAGTTCTATAATAGGATTTCAGCAAACTCTTGGAAATAGGCAGACTCCCCATTTTCCCAGACTGGTACAATAGTCTTTAGACACTAAGGGCCTGATTACGATGTCGGTCGGAAAGGCTTTCTGACCGACATGGTAGGTTTAAAGTTCGACCGCCGTATTATGATGGCGGTCTGAGTTTAAACCGGCAGGGGAATCTGACGTGGTTCTGACGGGCTCAAGGAGCCTGTCAGCCAGTCAGAATGCGCTCATAATCCCTTAAGGACGGCGTTTCTGCTGTCAGGATTATAATGTCTGTTTCCGACAGCCAATCCATGTCAGCCTTTCTGACATGGTTTGGCTGTCGGAAACTGATTTTGGGGACCCGTGCAGGGCCCTCTTGCCCTCTGCATTTGGGCCTGGGGGCACCTTCCATTTTTCAATGGGAGCTTGTGCTGCGGGCGGTTTCGGCCCGCTGCACAAGCTCCCATTGAAAAATGGAAGTTTGGGACTGCACCTTGTGCTGTCACATCCTTATGGGGTTGTTGAAACCGCCGACCTATGGTCGGGCAGTTCCTTCCCCGAAACGGTGTTGGTCGGAGGCAACTCCGACCGACATCGTAATTTGGCCCTAAACCTTGAAAGGTTACATCATTTATATTTTGTGGTCCAGACTGTTCTTCTTATGACTCGTTCTTCCTGTTGCCTCCTCTCCTCCTGGTGAGAACTCACTATCAGTTGTTTAATACAACAACAAATGCCTATTCACTAGGTAAAAGAAGGCTTCTGGAAACAAAATACAATATCTGTAACAGAGAGAACAAGCATTGGCATAGCCAATAGGTCTCGCCTTTGGGACCTTATAAGTGTTTAACCATGCAACAGTTCATGTTGTTGCACCAAGGATATTGTGCTGCATAACTAAATACTTATAAGGTCCCCAAAAGCGAGACCTATTGGCTATGCCAATGCTTATTTTCCAACGACAACCCCCCCCCCCCCTTGCGCAGGAGGCAGATTAAGAGACCCACCAGGATATGGCGGCACTGATTACGAAGTATTGTGGCACCAAAACAGGACTTTTGAGGCACAGAACGGTGATTTTTGTTGCAGTTTGTCCACACTTATTGAACTCACATTCACTCCGTTCAGCCTCTAAGCAGAGCATGTCACTTTGACATAGACATGTTTACAGTGTGTGATCTGACTTTGCACTATACATTCCTTTATGACAAGAATATAAAGCCTAGGTGAAGCCAAGCAGAGCAGCGCGTGGCTCATGCGCACACCTCGTCATCCCCACAGACACTCCCAGCCGGTTGGCACCTGCTGGCAGAGGGCTCCAGGCTGGGGGTGGGTATCCTCGGAGCTGGACAGTAGGCATCAAGCAGGTGGACCTGGAAAGGAGCTGGCAGTAGGCACGGATAACCTTGCAAGTTAACGCCCAGAAACTCGTGTATTTGTGGCTTTCCCAAACGCTGAGCCAACCCTCTCTCACCCAGGAAACTCCCCTCTGGGGTGGAAACAACAGAGTCAGACCCTACATTTGGCGGGGTGAAGGGGAAGTGCTGCCCACTTGGGGACAAATATTTTACCCATGTAAGAAAAAAATATATTTTACCCGTGCAAGACCACATACTCCTCAGCACTGTGCAACATTTTTAATGTGTTCAACTCAGCATGTCTCGGTAGCAATGACAGTATAGTGACAGAATTATAGGCGAGGTGTCAGCACAGGCTTTAAAGATCTTGTTCGCCGGTTAGCAGGAAACGCAACAGCGTTTGGAGGAAAACAGGAAGCGGCTGGGGGGATTAGCAGGAAGACAGAAATGGTTAGCGGAAGAGGATTTCAGGAAGCGGTTCAGGTTGGCAGAAGTCGCTGAAGGACAAAGCGGCACGTAGTTAGGAGGACATTGGATGGATTTAATTGGAGCAGTGAGAGATTAGGGCTGGGGTTGGCGGGAAGCGCTGTGGTTTGGGAGTTGGAAACTGAATACGCAGCACGTGAGCAGATATATACAGGCGCTCTTTTGAAAAAAATAGAATTGAGGGGCTATGGAGGCGGATTGAGGTAGCAACACACACTCGTTAAAGTACAGGGCAGACTGGAAAGAGGTGAGGGGTATGCTGGTAAGAGGTACAGTGCAGATATGCACTGGAAAGTAATGGGGGCATGGTAGGCTGGTAATAAAGTTGAAGCCAATCTGCAGGCAGACTAAAGTGAAAGGGAAAAGTGCAGGGCAAGCTGGCGATGCAGAGGAAAAGAGCAGCGGTGGGAAATAGATACAGGACAGAGCCCAGGGCAAACACTGTATGGCAAGGTCGGGCAGTTTCGCAGTGCAGAGAATGAGGTGCAGGCAGACGGTTTAAGGAAAGGTTGCGGGGCCGACTGCGAGCGCTGAGGATAAGCTGCAGAACGGACAGACAGTGCACAGAATGAGTTACAAGACAGGCCGACAGTACAAAGAGGATAAACTGACAGCGCAGAGGATGGCGTGAAGGGCGAGTGGATACTGCAGAGAAGCATGGCCGCCGGACAGTGTAAGACGCGCAGCGTTTACCTTGCCACTCGTGCACGTTTGGCGTTTCACTTGCGGAAGCGAGCAGCGGCGCCATCTGTTTTGAAAGCGCGATCAAGATAATTAAAAACAGATGGCGCCGCTGCTCGCTCCCGCAAGGGAAACGTCAAATGTGCACGAGTGGCAATACAAACCAATGGAAAACAGGCCTTTCCGTCTAAATGCATTATTTTTCAGTTAAAATGGCATCAACAGTCAGACTAACTTAAGTCAGCACTTTTATTTATTTTGCAGGCCTATAACATTTAAGTATAATTACCTACTACAAACTTTGCACTTAATATATTTTTTACTTAAATGTAACCATTGCACATTATTACTGTAAGCATTTTGTTAGGGAATAAAATTTGCTTCAACACTTGGCCCGTGCTATTGAATGTTAATGTGTGCCGAATACTAAGTCTGCCTAGTCTTGATTCCACCTCATGCCTCTTTAATCCACCAACTTCCTTTTATCCCACTCTTGAAGGTTCGTGCTTTTTCACTTTTTTTGTCTCTCTGCCTCCGTTTTTTCCTCACGTGCTTTTTTCTCTCTTTTGCTCTGTGTCAAAATCTGTTGAGGAAAAATAAGTGCTGGTCCCACAAATCAGTGTTGGTGGGCCCCCACCTACAATTACCAGCTCCACTTAAGCACTGTCTACGTCTTTGAAGCACCAGTCAGCTGGAACTTAGCGGTCCAGGATCGAATACAGAGTACTAATATGTACCTTACACAAGTCCTGTTTGGGCAAGGGCCGAAACTCTTAGCAAATCCAGTGGTGGTGCTTCAAGCAGCGAAAAGATGGAGGGGGAGTGGGGTCCTTTGCGATCAGCTTTTGGATGCCTTGAAACCTACCCTGGGAGCAGAACTGAATAGTTTGATACAGAAAGTGATAAACATATGTTTTCAAACTGGAATTCAACTAAGACTGCCCAGGTCACTACCACTGTGGAACGATAAGGAGACTAGGCACCCCTTGCATTTGGCTGAATGTTGAAGGCCACAACCAGTGTTTGTAGTCCTTTCTTCTCTTCTGAGCCACCACCACCCACTTCACCCTGTAGGGATATTTTATATTGAAAACCAGAGAGGGAGTGGTTCTCAACATTGACGTCACATACGTCATTGACAGTCCGGATATGATCTTTGCCGGACCCTTCCCTATTTCACTCAATGCACTGACTAACCCTTTTTAGCCTCTATAATCCTTACTTTCTGCATAAGCAGTTGTGTAATGATGCACTCTGAAGTAACCTTAAGATTTCGTGTTTGGTGCCTTACAGAGGTAATCAATCTAACCATAAGTACACTGTTTAAATCAATGTCTTCACATGTGGTCAGCCATTAACCAAACAATAAGACACTTTCATCCTTAAACAAAGGAACACTACAAAGAGCAGTGTGGTTTAGTTGTACATATGATCCTCCCCTATGATTGCAAGGGTTGTAAGCCCAAGGGGCCGGTAACAACTTTCTAAAATGTCTGTTATTTATTTGTACAGAGCAACATGTCTCATTTCAGTCGCCCATGAGAGCATTTTAGGGAGGGTAAAAAATGGGTATCTGTGAGTACTAAGTGTGGGGCTTCTTGGAGGAACCAACCATTGTTAGGTGAGCTGGGGGTGTCGCACTTGATTGGGTTAGGCTAGAAGGCCTTATGTTGGAGAGCCCTCATGATCTGCTGTTTTATCACGATACACAGGTAGTTGAGACTGTTTTAGGCACTTTCCAATGGACATTCACACGTTAACACACAAATTCCACATGTGGTAGTTATAAAAACTGCAAAACCTATTAAATTGAGCCCTGTTTAAACTGAATCCTTGAAATAATATTGCTTCAGAATTTAGTCTGGAGGAATAAGCTACTCCGTTCCTAAAAACGCAGGGATAACATGGGTGGGCCGGTGGGGGTTGGGGGGCGCTTGTCCCAGACTGTTGGTGCTAAAATGTGTTACCTTGCTTGGGGGTGGTTATAATTGGCACTACAGCAGAAGCATGAAAGTTTCTAAATGGCTCCATTTTATGTTTGAAATGCCTGCTTTCTTTGTTTTGGAGTGATTTGCATGACGTGTAATTTTGCCATTGCCACCTAACCTTTTGACAATAAACCCCTACTTACTGTACGTTTGACGCATGTGTAACGCGGGCACTAACCAGGCTAATTGTTATGCATTTACCTTTTAACAGTAGCGGACGAGACTAGGCTCGGTACAAGGGATGACCACAGTGAAGGTAAGACTGACTGTATTGCCGTTGCCATAGAAACCCTGGCTAAAGCTGCTTACTCTACTGCACTGCCAATCAAATTGCATGCGAACATGAATAATCCAGTATTTGCGTGGCTGCCGTCATATTTGAAATGCTCGCTTTGTGCTGCGATATGGGGCATGTCTATGTGCTGTCGGCATAGAGGGACCGGAGTAGTATATTCAACGTTGGTCTTTTCCAGAATCTTCCAAGTCTACATACTTTTGAGTGTTAGAATGCATTTAGTCTTGACACTACCCCTTAATATTATCCACATAAAATGTAATGCAGCCGTTCCCTCTGACTTGAAAATCCCATTGCACGTGTACTAGCCTAGCATTGAACTGTGCGTTATTGCAGACCAAAATTGGGCGCCTTAAAGTTTACATCATCATAGCTGAAATACCCTATTAGGTAATTGATGTTAATAAACATTCAGTTAAGGAGAAACGTGTTATTTGCATCATTCATCACTCTTATTTTTGTCCGTATACTTTCATTGTTCACTGCGAACCTGGTAACACACATCGTAAAGTAAAGTGTTAACGCCTCCCCCGTGTGCTGATGCAAATTCTGCCCTTGCAGTTCTCTAGACTACCACTAGGTGGCGCAAAAAGCACAGTTTAGATCTGCCCCACAGTCGTCATTGCTCATTGCTCGTTTGACGTCTTGATCTGGAAACGGGACCTTTTTGGCCTTTTAATTGACACCACCACACTAGGTCTAAAGCAGGTCTCCAGAATGCGCAGTTGCTATGTCTGGACAAAAGGGAAATGTTTTATTTATGAAGGCCTGGCAGAAAAGATCATGTTTGAGTCATATTTCTGAGTGGTTGTTAGTAAGATTACGGCACCATTTATTTAGCACCCATAACATTTCACTAAAGTCGGTCTTTGAACGCTGTTGGTAAACTTGCCATCCACGTGATTTTGTAGCTCTTGGATTTACTTCACAGTATGCTCAGTAAAACAAAGTATTATGAGTGCCACGGCATCGACATTGCCGAAAACGGTTTTTTCCTGTAAATTAGGCTGAAGATAAATTTCTTTTTTTTGAAAGATTAAATTCTGCAGAATGGTTTCTGGAGAATAATTTTTATAAGCAATTAAAATAATGGACTTGGCACAACGATGGGCTTTTATGATTTATTCGTGCGGGTTCAGAAGCACCTTCGGAATGCTATTTTAATTAGTCCAAAGCCGGTGTGATATTGTTAGATTACACATGTCTAATTAGAGACCTCATGTTGAAACGTACAAAGTGAGGCCTCACTTGAATATGACTCCTGGAAACTGCGTTATTCCCAACTGCCCGAACTAGTGTTGTTTCACACAGAGAATTACCAGACTGAACAATACAGTACCCACGCAGTCAAAATTAAACGAAGGCCAGAACAATAAATGCACATATTAATCTGACCAGTTTGGCGATTTATTACTGCTGTTGCCGCCATCTTTTTTTGCTGTTGGTTCTACATGTCTTCTAAATAGTGCCTTGTAGTCATTGTATGCAGGTGCAGTGATTGACTGCTTGCAAGGAAGGGCTTGTATTCTCTTCAGCTGGGTTTGGAAAATGAAGGGCGAAAGACAATGGCTGCCTGGTTCAAAGGTCGTGACCTTAAACACTACACCGCCTCTACTGGGAAGGAATACGTCACCCCTGCACACACCAGAGTAAGACCATTGTGCCAGATGTTGTTTGAAAGGAAAATCGTGCTCTTCGGCCCATTGTTTACAGGAAGGGCGTGCGGCAGGGGCGCTGCAGCACAGCTCCGGTTTAGCAACGGTATTTATTGCCTGTGGTGGTGCTGTTAGCATATTGCTTTGTTGTGTTGTCTATGCGGAGTGACTGCTTGGCAATGCGAGGGAGAGTGAATGCTGGATGTTCACATGCAGTCCAAAATCAGCCAGGTGGCAGCCTTGGAGGCGAGGATGGAGCTGGGCAGGTGATGTATACATGTAATGACCAGTACCTCTGGCAGAGTTGGCCTCCTGTCACTGTGGTCCCCATAAGCTGTAAACTATTCCTGACACTCGAGCCAACAGGACCATAGATTCTGGGACTTGTACTCTAGCTTTCACATTGTACTCGTGGGCCTAAAACTCCCAGCATGGTGATGAAACAGTATTGGCAAAGCCAATAGGCCTCAACTGTGGGACAAATGGGCTTTGCCATTGGTTTTTAAAAATATACACACAGACACACACACACACACACACACACACACACACGTGCACGCGCACACACACACACACACACACACACACACACACACACACACACCCCCCTGTTTTGAAGGTCTTAAAATATAGTAATTTTACAAAATATTGTTTTTTATGTACCCCTAACAATCCAGACCCCTTTCCACTGGCCCTTAAGCCCCCCTCATGCGCTGCTTCTCATATAATAATTAACATGATATTCCAGCGTGATTGTCTGGAAATATGAAGTGTTCACCCCCCCCCCTCTTACTGACCAAGCTCCGCCCCTGCACAGAGGGCACAGGTAGGGGAAACCAATACAAAGGGCAGGGGGCGAAAGCAACATGGAGGGGAAGGTTGGGGGAAGTAATATCGAGAGCAGGGGGCTGAAGCAACAGAGGGCGGTTGAGAAGTACACAGTACAGGTGAGAGAGCAACGTGGAGCGCAGGTGGAGGAGAGGAAGAAAAGCACAGGGATGAGAGAGAGTGATGTGTGGAGTAAGCGGAGGAGATCCACACAGGTGTGAGAGAAGCGTGGGAGAGAGAAACACACAACAGCGAGTCCATCACACAGGTGTTCTGAGGAAGGAGCACACGGGTGAGAGAGCAATGTGGAAAATGGAGGCGGAGGGAGCATAAGTGCACAAGGTAAACACCTTGGAAGCACATGCTCATCAAGGGCTTAGTGCTTGAAAAGTAAGCAGTGAAAGGGCACAATTATTGAGGCCGTGCTCCAGGGGAGGGACAAACACAAGAAAACTAAGGGTAGCCCACACAAGTTTAATAAACAAAAAGCAAGCAAATTAGAGTGACAATAAATCCAACCCAACTTTTGGTAAGGAATGGGCAGGCTGTAAGCTCACTGAAAAACTGACAATCTGTATTTTCGCAAATAGACAGCTCGTGCAGTCTGTAGACAAGACCTAATAATTTGGATTGTCTGAGGTGGTTTTGGGGACATGTAGCCGCTTGGAACTTTCTGTTTATTTTTTCGGGGTGGGGGGTTCTAGCGTTTGTTAATAGTTGAGTTTTCAGCATGTGTATAACAGTAATTTACAATGTGGTGGATTGAGTGAGAGCTTGCATATATTTTTTGAGAATATGTATGGCTTCAGCATCTATTGTATTGTGAGGCCAAACAAGTCACCTAGCGGGTAGCTAAAGAACATGGGGGTTGGGTTTGAATACCACAAAGTATTACCTCCCGGTCCCTCCAGTCCTCGTCCCATTCCTAACAAAGTGGAGATGACCATCTCCATGACAGAAAAAAAGAACAGGAGAATGCTGGGACACCTAACCCCACCCCCTCCCACTGGGAGTACATAAGCTCTACCAACCCAGCATTCCGCCTGTTCTTTTTTTCTGTCTTCCGACAGAATGGGACATGGATTTTGCTGGTTCTTACCTGTTTGCAGTCTTCTTTGGATGTCTTCGTCAGGCTGCTGGGCTGTCCTCGACGTCCTGCAGCGTGGTCTCCTGGCCTGCCGGGCTTGCCGGGAGCTGCGTTGGTTGGCGGCCGGCTCTTTGCGCTGGGGCGCTGTTCCTCCCGGTCTGTTCTGGGTTGGAGGGCGTGTCTTCCTGTGGCTTGGCCGGTCTGGAAGACGCACTGCTGTGGCTGTTATGAAGTTTCCCGGGGCTGGTCTTGGTGGTGCCCCTGGGCTTCCTGGTTGGCTGATGGGGTCCTGGTGGCGTCCTTTTCATCCCTGTAGCCCCTGCAGCTCTCCGTTGTGGAGTGGGGGAGGACTTGGCTCTGCTTGCCTGGGAGTGCCGGATGCTGCAGTCTTTTCCCTTCTGCCTTCGTTGTTGGCTGGCCTTCCTGCGCCCATGCCTTCCTGTATTCGCCTGGTCTAGTCTGCTCTGATGTTGAGTGTGGTTGGACCTGGTTGGTTCCTGGAGGGGTGTCCGCCTGGGTGTTGCCTGGTGTTTTAGGCTGTTGGCTGTCGGAAGGACCCGTCTCACGGACCTGTGGGAACCACCCCCTTACCTGGGACAGCAGATGAAATCCCCAGGGATAGAGTCCGATCGGTAGACGAGCCGAATAAATTGTGGTCCGGGACTTCCTTCCCACAGGAACCAGGAAACGAGTCAGTTTCCGGCGACCAATCAGGACGAGGACAGCCCGACAAAGAGGCGGAGCAGGAAAAGGCGGGAGAGGACATCAGAGAGCCCGGAAGGCGGAAGGAGCAGGAGACGCGAGGAACCGGAGAGACAGAGTCGGAGAAGGCACGGGACGGAGGCGAGGAGACCGGGATAATCCCAAACGACGTCGAGGAGGAAGAGGAGTGGTCGGAGGAGTGGTGGAGTCCCCCCTTCAGGAAGGACGTGCACGCCGCCGTAACTCAGGAGAGTTACGGCAGGGACGGTGAGTGACATCGTATGCGAGTCGGGGGCTCGTAGGGGGAAAAGGAGTAGGGTGGGAGTACGAGGGAAGGAACGGGTCGGGTGAGAACGGGGAACATTCACTGGGCACTTGAGTGCGAAGGTTTGCGCACGGTCTTATGATCATTACGGTTTTTTTCTACTTTCCACGTATTTGGCTACCTCCTCACCTCCCCTTCCCATAACACTGAGTCTTAGGGGTTAGAAAGGATGTCAAAGCATCGCAATGACTAGAGGACAAAAAGAGGCTTGGCGTCGATGCTCCCTGACACTTCCTGACCACGTCTTCTTGCACCGGGTGTGGTGACGGTCTCCAGCCTTTTATTGTATAAACAAAGAGCGAGGCAGACAGGGTGCTTACCGTCCTCTTTTGTTCTCTTTCCTCGAGCTTCCTGGAGGGACGGTGGACAGTGAGAGCAACCCAGGTCAGGATAACAGAGAAGACGCGCCGAGGGACGGCCAGCAGCCATTAAGAACTTACCCAGAGGATGTATTGCCCGCCATAGACTCTAAATAAATACCATCATTGAGAAACCACTTAAGCCTCCTAGATTCTGTTTCCGCCCATCCCTCCCACAGGTGGTGTCAGAAGTGGGATCGGTGGAAATGGAGGCGGTTATAAAGAAGATGGCGGACAACCAGGAGCATCTGGGGAAAATCATGGAGAAGTTCCTGGCGGTTGCTGAGGAAGACCGAGAGAAACTCCATCGAACACTCACTGAGCAAAGCACCACACAGGAAACGGTGATAGGGAGGTTGGCGGAAACACTAGGTCAACCGAGGGCCCATACCGCTCTTCCCTCCGTCGTGATGCAGAAATATGTTGCCGGGGAAGATCCTGATTACTACTTCTCCAACTTTGAAAGAATGGCCAGAGCGGCGGCCTGGCCGCAGGACAAATGGGGACAGTACTTGAGGCCATTGCTGTCCGGGGATTTACAGGCGGCCTACCAAGCAGCCAACCCTTTAGGTCTCACCCCATACGACGACGTAAAAAGGAGCATCTTGGAATGCCTGGGAATAGACCCCGAAACCTATAGGACCCGTCTACGACAGGTTCGCGAAGGACCCCAAGAGACCCCGAGAGCATTGTACTACAGAGTACGGGATCTGGCAGATCGTTGGCTACAACCCGCCAATGCCACCAAGGACGAAATAATGGAAAAAGTATACTTAGAGCAGTACTTGTCGTCCTTGCACCCACCCATACAAAAATGGGTTCGACAGCACACACAGCTTACCTTGGACAGAGCGGTGGAAATCGCCAGTGCCTTCAGTAGGGCACAGGAGAGCCAAAAGGGGAGAGAGGACGTACCGTGGAGACACCAAGACAGGGGAACGCCCACCCGGGCAGTCAGACCCCCTTTTCCCAGGAAATCGGAGACCGTCACAATCCTACCTGGACCCCTACCCGTCATCCCAAGCTTCAATCCCACAAGGTCCTCAGTGCTTTCATTGCGGGGTGTACGGTCATATCGCCAGAGTATGTCCCCAAAAAGAAGAACCGATGGAGGTGGGGCTGACTCGATCATATCTATGTAGTCTGGGAGCCGGAGGGACCCTTCCTTATCGTCAGGTGGCTGTTAACGGAGAGCCCAGGGAGGCCCTAATAGACACAGGGTGTCTACGAAGCGTCATGCAACCACAAGCCGTCCCAGGAGGGGTACAAGACACCCGCGGAATAGTAAATATCCTCTGTGTACATGGGGACCAAAAACCATATCCTACCACCGAAGTGGCCGTGCAACATGACCCCACAGTTGAACCTGTAACGCTCAAAGTAGGTCTCATCCCCAAGTTGCCCGAACCCCTAGTCCTTGGGCAGGACTACCCGTATATAGAAGACCTACTCCAAAAGACCAAGACCCATGAGGATGAATGGAGAGAAACAGCGCCATTTGCTTTCCTCACAGATCAGGATTGGCCTCCGCCCAAGCAGAAGAAAAGCAAAGGACAAAAACGGAAAGACAAACGAGAATGGACACAAGTGTCTTTAACCAGAACCGCAGACGAATGCCCTTGGGAGCACGATCAACAGTTCCGTATAGCACAGAGAGAAGACCCTACATTGAGGGAAGCCTGGAGTAAGGCAGTTGATGTGGAGGACGACCAAAACGTAGGTCCTCAGTTCCTAAAGATAAGAGAGTTGTTGTAAGCAAAAAGGGGGGAAAGACCAAAAACCCCAGCTATTGGTACCAGGGGGGTTCAGGGAAAAGGTCCTCTTTCTTGCCCACAGCCATCTCCTAGGGGGTCACTTTGGGGGGGAGAAAACGGAGAAAACCATCCTTGCCCGTTTCTATTGGCCTGGTATTTACCACCAAGTGAGGAAGTACTGTCAAGAGTGTCCTACCTGCCAAAAAAACAGTAGATACAAACCCCCACCAGTACCCTTAAGACCCCTTCCCATTATCGAGGAACCCTTTTCCCGGGTGGGGATGGACCTCATCGGCCCCCTGTTGCCCTCTCGTAGCGGGTGTCGATACGTGCTAGTCATTGTTGACTATGCAACCCGATTCCCAGAAGCAATAGCTTTACGCCAACCCAATACAACCCAAATAGCAAAAGCTATGATCGCCTTCTTTTCGAGGGTAGGGTTCCCCAAAGAGATCATCACAGACCAGGGAACGCCTTTTGTCTCTCGAATAATGAAACAGGTATGCAAACACTTAAAGATAAAGCAGATCCGCACAGCTGCCTACCATCCCCAAACAGACGGCCTCGTAGAGAGGTACAATGCCACCCTTAAGACCTTCTGAAGAAATTACTAAACTTGGAATCACGTAAATGGGAAGATATGTTGCCTCTGGCCCTTTTTGCCATAAGATGCCAACAACAGAAGAGTACAGGGTATTCTCCTTTTGAGCTTTTATATGGGAGACAGCCCCGTACTTTGCTGGATATGACTAGAGAGGAATGGGAGGAGGAAGAGAACGGGGCCAAACCTCTCCCTGAATATGTCTGGAGTTTAAAGTCCCATCTAGCCCAGATCAGAAGCATCGTGAAGACCCATGTGGAACAAGCCCAGGAGTCCCAGAAGAAACAATATGACAAAAAAAACGTAGAGAGGTCCCTGAGTGTGGGTGACATGGTCTTGTTGATGATGCCTAGCTCAGACCATAAATTAATAGGGCAGTGGCAGGGCCCCTTTAAAGTGATAAATAAGGTAACCCCTGTGACGTACCGCCTAGAACTAGATCCCCATAATAGGAATAAAACGCAGATATACCATGTGAATCTGCTCAAAAAATGGTATGGTGCTAGGCCTTCCTTGGTAGGAATAGCGGAAGGGTCAACCCCCTTATTTCATCAGTGTATCGACTGTGAATTGCTGCCAGACCTCAGACAAGACCTTTGTACACAGCTATCTCCATTACAGGAGGTGTTTTCCAGGAGCCCAGGGAAGACCACGCTGGTACAACACGAAATCCATACAACCCAGGGGAAAAAGGTACGGCTACGTCCTTATAAGCTGCCCGAGTCCCGAAGAGACGCCATAGAAAATGAGATACAGCAGATGTTACGCCTGGGGATCATTGAACCCTCACACAGTGAGTGGAGTTCTCCTATCGTCATAGTACCCAAGCCTGATGGATCAATCAGGTTCTGCATAGACTTTAGAGAGATCAATAAGATATCCCAATTCGATGCTTACCCCTTACCCAGGGTCGATGAGATGGTAGAGAAATTGGGCAAAGCCCAGTATATCAGCACCCTGGACCTCTGTAAAGGCTATTGGTAGGTGCCTCTCCATGAAAAGGACAGAGATAAAACGGCTTTTTCTACTCCTGGGGGTTTATATCATTTCCTTGTCCTGCCATTTGGTTTGCACGGAGCCCCTGCCACCTTCCAGAGATTAATGAACCATATATTGAAGCCCTGCGAGGCCTTCGCAGCGGCATACATTGATGACATCATCATTTACAGTGACTCGTGGGAGCAGCATGTGACCCATTTATGCAAGGTAATCCAAGCCCTAAAAGAGGGAGGTTTGACCATCAATCCCGCCAAAAGCCATTTGGCGGGGCGCTCAGTCAAATATCTGGGGTATCTGTTAGGTGAGGGATACATCAAACCGCAGGAAGAGAAAGTGGCTGCAATTTCACGACTAGCTTTCCCTCACACAAAAAAAGACCTGCGGGCATTTCTCGGAATCCTAGGCTATTATAGGAGGTTCATCCCCTCTTTCTCAAAGACAGCAGCCCCCCTAACCGACCTCCTTAGAAAAGATAAGAAAACGGAAGCAGAACTCAAAAACCCCTCAACCCCGGTGCAACAGGCGTTCCATAGCTTAAAAGGGCCCTGATAACCCATCCTGTGCTTCTCAGTCCCGACTATACCAAACCGTTCATAATACAGACGGATGCCTCCGAATATGGTCTGGGAGCAGTCTTATCACAAAACGATTCATGGGGGCAGGAGAGACCAGTAATGTATATAAGCCGCAAACTCTACCCCAGAGAAAGGAACTATGCGGTAATCGAGAAAGAGGCCTTAGCCATCAAATGGGCGGTCGAGTCCCTCAAGTATTATCTGGATGGTCGTGAATTCATGTTGTTCACTGACCATGCACCCCTTAAATGGCTTGCTAGTAACAAGGGTCACAATGACCGGATTCTACGTTGGTTCTTGGCGTTACAACCATTCCGATTCACCATTGCACATCGCAAAGGAAGGGCACAAACCAATGCGGACTTCCTCTCTAGATACCTGCTTGAGCCTCTCTTGTGAACAAGGATGTTAGGGAAAGGGGATGTCGGAAGGACCCGTCTCACGGACCTTTGGGAACCACCCCCTTACCTGGGACAGCAGATGAAATCCCCAGGGATAGAGTCCGATCCGTAGACGAGCCGAATAAATTGTGGTCCGGGACTTCCTTCCCACAGGAACCAGGAAACGAGTCAGTTTCCGGCGACCAATCAGGACGAGGACAGCCCGACAAAGAGGCGGAGCAGGAAGAGGCGGGAGAGGACGTCAGAGAGCCCGGAAGGCGGAAGGATCAGGAGACGTGAGGAACCGGAGAGACGGAGTCGGAGAAGGCACGGGACGGAGGCGAGGAGACCGGGATAATCCCAAACGACGTTGAGGAGGAAGAGGAGTGGTCGGAGGAGTGGTGGAGTCCCCCCTTCAGGAAGGACGTGCACGCCGCCGTAACTCAGGAGAGTTACGGCAGGGACGGTGAGTGACATCGTATGCGAGTCGGGGGCTCGTAGGGGGAAAAGGAGTAGGGTGGGAGTACGAGGGAAGGAACGGGTCGGGTGAGAACGGGGAACATTCACTGGGCACTTGAGTGTGAAGGTTTGCGCACGGTCTTATGATCATTACGGTTTTTTTCTACTTTCAACGTATTTGGCTACCTCCTCACCTCCCCTTCCCATAACACTGAGTCTTAGGGGTTAGAAAGGATGTCAAAGCATCGCAATGACTAGAGGACAAAAAGAGGCTTGGTGTCGATGCTCCCTGACACTTCCTGACCACGTCTTCTTGCACCGGGTGTGGTGACGGTCTCCAGCCTTTTATTGTATAAACAAAGAGCGAGGCAGACAGGGTGCTTACCGTCCTCTTTTGTTCTCTTTCCTCGAGCTTCCTGGAGGGACGGTGGACAGTGAGAGCAACCCCGGTCAGGATAACAGAGAAGACGCGCCGAGGGACGGCCAGCAGCCATTAAGAACTTACCCAGAAGATGTATTGCCCGCCATAGACTCTAAATAAATACCATCATTGAGAAACCACTTAAGCCTCCTAGATTCTGTTTCCGCCCATCCCTCCCACATTGGCCTATTGTGTTCCTGACACCCTGTTGCTTGATCGGTGTTTGGGTCTCTGTTTTCTCTTTCTCTTTCAGGGGGTGTTTTTGGTTGGCCTTCTGCCCAGCGCTGCGCTGGTTGTCAGTTCCTGGGCTGGCTGGAGGGGGTAGGTGGTGTGTTGTGCTGTCTATCTGCCTCAGGGGTAAGTGCCGCATAGCGGTTTGTCTCCTGTTCTCTTGCCCTGTCCTTTGGGGTCCCCGGCCTCCCGGTTGCTGGGGTGTTTTTTATTCCGGTTGCCCGGCACTGCATTCCTCCCTGGGGGTTATGTCGATTTTTCACGTTTGGAGTCAGGTCCTTTGTCTCGCCTTGGGGGGGGGGGTTTGGTGTTGTGCCTCTCTCTGGCCTGACATGGCTCTTGGTGCTGGGGTTGGCTGGTACGCCGGGTCTCCCGCGGCTGTCCGTGGTCGGCTGGCTGGTTTCGGGCTGCGCTGCTGGTGCTCCTGGTGTGCCTTGTTCTTGGTATTGCCTGGTGCTGGGTTGTGGTTTGCGCCTGGGTTGGCTGGTGGGAGTTGGGTGCCTTGTTGCGATTTCCTTCTCCCCTCTTGGGTTCCTTTGCGGGGGCTTGGGCCGCTTTTGGGGGTCCTCTGTCTCTCTGCTGCCGGTTCCTTTGCCGCCGGTGGGGGCTGGGTGTTGTGGTTCTTCCTTCGCTTCGGCCTCTGCGGCTCCTTGGTTTCTCCCCTGTTGCTTCTACCTCTCTTTTGGGAGTGTTGGTGGGCAGCCGGTTTGGTCTGGTGTTTGCCTGCCCTGGGGTGTGTGCTGTGTTGCTGTTTTCCTTTCCGCTCCTGCTTGGTGGCCCTGTGCTGTCTTTCTCTGGCCTGGCCTTGCTTCTGCCCTGGGGCCGTGGCTTCACGGTTGTTTTTTTGTTTGGGTTGTCCCTGATGTGCCTTGTTGCCGTCGGCCCGCTTTGTGGGGTACCTAAGGGCTGGTTTGGTCCTGCCGCTTTACCCATGGGGCCTGTCATTTGGGCCTGGTCCTTTGGCGCTCTGGGGTGCGGGCTCGTTTTGGGCCTGTGGTGTCTCTGGTCCCTGTTCTTTTGGTGGCTCTGTGGTTGCAGGGTCTGCTGGGGTTCGGTTTCTTCCTTGGCCTCTTCCGGTCTCTCTCCCCTTGGTGAGTGGTGCGCCTTTGGGTTCTCCTGGCGTGTCCCTCCTTGGGTTGTGGTGTGACCTCGGGTCTTCGGGTCTATGGTGGGGCCTTGGCTTTGCCCTTTTCGGTCTTGGCCTTGCTATCCCTTTGTTTGGCCCCTCGTTTGTCTCTGCTGGGGTGGTTAGTGGTGCCTTTCCTGCTGGGTTGTGTCCGGCTCCGGCCGTGGGGGCCTTGGTCCCTTGGGGGTCACCTTTGGGTGTCTGCCTGTGTCCTTGTCCGCTTTTTCTTTCTCTGGTCGCTTTGGCCTCGGCCTGCCTCTGATTTCCAGGGAGACAGCTGGGCCCACCGGTGCCCGTGCGACTGCACCTGTCCCCCCTGCGAGCACTCCTGCCCTGGAGGGCGGGCTCTGCCCCCCTCCACCCCCCCCCCCAGTAGGCTCCCGAGGGATGCAATGGTGTCGGTCAGGGGGATGGGCGCGTGGCTCCCCACCCACCCTGTCTGCTGGTGAGACGCTTTGTTTGGGTGTGGGTCTTTTGGCCCCTTGGTGCTCGGCAGTCCGGTGCCTGGTGTTGCTGGGGCCCGGGACGGCCTTCTGTTCTTTTCCTCTGGGCTCTTCTCTGTGCCTCCCTGGTGTGGGCTGGGCCTTGGCATTGGCTTGCAGGTCCGAGAAAATCGTCAACAAACAACTGACCCGCTACCTCGAGGAGAACAACATCCTGGACCCTTCCCAGTCCGGCTTCCGCAGCAACCACAGCACCGAAACCGCCCTCATCGCCGCCACCGATGACATCAGGACCCTGCTAGACAACGGAGAAACAGCAGCCCTCATCCTCCTGGACCCATCAGCCGCCTTCGACACGGTCTGCCACCACACACTACGAACACGCCTTCACGACGCCGGGATCCAAGAGAAGGCCCTGGACTGGACCACATCCTTCCTTTCCGGCAGAACACAAAGCGTCCGCCTCGCCCCCTTCCGATCCAAGGCCACCAAGATCATCTGCGGCGTACCCCAAGGCTCCTCCCTCAGCCCAACGCTGTTCAACATCTACATGGCACCCCTCGCCCACGTCGCCCGACAGCACAACCTCAACATCATCTCCTACGCCGACACCCAGCTGATCCTCTCCCTCACCAAAGACCCTCACACCGCCAAAGCCCACCTCCACGAAGGAATGAAGGCCGTCGCCGAATGGATGAGGACCAGCCACCTGAAGCTGAACTTGGACAAGACGGAGGTCCTCATCCTTGGTTCCAACCCTTCAGCCTGGGATGACTCCTGGTGGCCAACATCACTGGGAACAGCCCCGCCACCCACCGACCACGTACGTAACCTAGGGGTCATCCTCGACCCCACCCTCTCCATGACTAAGCAGGTCAACGCCGTTTCCTCATCCTGCTTCAACATCCTCCGAATGCTCCGCAGGATCTTCAAGTGGATCCCCACCGAAACAAGAAAAACAGTCACCCAGGCCCTCGTCACCAGCAGGCTGGACTACGGAAACGCCCTCTACGCAGGAACGACGGCTAAGCTCCTGAGACTGCTGCAACGCATCCAGAACGCCTCTGCACGTCTTATCCTTGACATCCCCCGATGCAGCCACATCACACCCCACCTGAGAGACCTGCACTGGCTCCCTGTCAACAAGAGGATAACCTTCAAGCTCCTCACCCACGCACACAAAGCACTCCACAATTCCGGACCAGCCTACCTCAACAGACGACTCAGCTTCTACACCCCCACCCGCCAGCTCCGCTCGACCAGCCTTGCCCTCGCCACAGTCCCCCGCATCCGGAAAACGACCGCAGGCGGCAGATCCTTCTCCCACCTCGCCGCCAAGACCTGGAACACCCTCCCCACCAACCTCCGACAGACCCAAGACCTACTGGCCTTCAGAAGACTCCTCAAGACCTGGCTCTTCGATCAGTAGCAGCACCACCCCCCTCTTCCCCCAGCGCCTTGAGACCCTCGCGGGTATGTAGTGCGCTTTATAAGTGACATGATTGATTGATTGATTGAGTGTGGGCTGCTTGGCAGCCTTCCTTTCGCTTTGTGTGCCTTGGGTGGCCTGCCTGTGGCTGGGTCCTGTGTCTTTCCCTGATGCCCCTGGTGGTTTGGGGTTTCGGGGTTGGGGCGGTTGTCCCTGTGCCGCTCCTTCTGGGCCTGTGGGGGCGCCGTCTTGGTAGCCTCCTGTTTTGCTGGCATGTCTGTTGTTCGGTCTGCTGGCCTCTTTGGTTTTTCCGAGGGCGTCTGCAAGGTTGGGCTGTGGGCCTCCCCGTTTTTCTCTCCTGTTTTGCCCTTCTGCGGTTGCTCTTGTGTCGGCTGTTGGTTCGGCTGGGGGTTCCCCCCTTCCCTGTTCCAGGTTATTGTTCGATGCCCGGTGGCTTCGTCTTCCCCAGTCGAGTGTTTTTCCCCTCTGGTTGGCCCCTGGATTTTGGTTGGGGGTGTCGCCCTTGTTGGGAGTGGTTTGTGGTGTTTTCTTCCCGGTTGTCCCCGTTTGTTCTTTGGACTCCCCTGGTCTCGGTGGCCTTCGGGTTTTTGCCTCTCCCTGGTGTTGGTGTTGTGACCTGGTCTGGTTCCGGGTCTGCTGTGGTCCGTCCCTTGCTTTTCTTGGGCGGGGTCCTGTTATTGGCCTAGTTTTGTTGGGGGAGGGGGGGTTGCGCTTCTGGCCTCCCCCTTGCCTTCCTTGGGCGGGGTGCTGGGTTTGTGTCCCGGTGTCCTCTGCTTTCGGGGTGGTTGCATCGGCCCTGGCCTGTTGCCTTTCCTTGTGCCCCGGGTTCTTCTCCTGGTTTGGGGGCCTTTCTCCTGCTGTCTGGTGTCTGCGCTTGTGTTGGCAGCTGGATGTTCCTGCCCCGAGGCTTGGGCTGCCTCTGGGTGTTTCTGTGGCTGGTTCCTTTGGGTACTCTGTTGCCGGTGCTGTCGGGTTGGCGGGGCTTGCTCGTGGTCGCTGCTCCCTCTCTTCCTGGTTGCACAGTTTGGGCCTGCCCTTGGTTGGTTCTCTGGGTCGGTGCCTTGGTTCTTTCGTCGGGCACTGTCCTCTTCTGTCTGTGCGGATCTGCTGGGGGCTTCCCCTGGTATGTTGGTGTTGGTCCTGTGGTTGGTCCTGTGGTTCCTTTGTCTCCTGCTTTGGGTGGGGCCTGTTCGGTCTCTCCTTCTTTCCCTTCGGCTTTTTGGTGAGGTCGATGTGGGACCTTTCGGCAGTGTGTGGCGTTCTTCCCTTGTGTGCAGGGGGTCGCTCTCTGTCGTTTCTACTGCTGGGTTCCGGATGGCGGGTGGTGTTCCGGTCCTTGGCTGTCTTCTCGCTGGTCGGGTGCCCTTCCTGGCTTTTTTGTGCCCTGTGGGCGCTTCCGCTTCTTCTGGGCCCCTTTCTGCTGGTTGTTCTGGGGAGGGGGCTGGTTGTTTCGGCCCCTCTGGGGTTACCATGGGACTTGGCCCTGGTGCTTGGCCTCCTTTCTGGCCTTGCCTGGGGGTCTTGTGTCCCTCTCGTTGTGGCCCTGGCTCCTTGCTATGTTGGGTTGCTCTGGGTCTTCTTCTGTGGTGGCCTCGTCACTGTCCTTCTGGTGGGGACAGTCTCTGGTCCTTTCTTGTTGGGTTCTCCTCCTCGGTGGTTGGTTCCGAGGTTCCTGGTGTGGGTTGTCTGCCCTTTGGGTGGCGGCTCCTTGGTTTGGCTCCTTGTTTTGGGCTTTTCCTGGTCGCCCCCTGCTTGTTTTGGGGTTTCAGCCTTGTTTGTTTGTTTGGGGGCTTACAGGTTGTATGCTCCTAGCTGTGTTTCTTCTTGTGGTTCTCCCTTTTGCTTCTTTTAGGGTGCTGCTTTCGGTGTGGTGTCCCTGCTGTTGGTGGAAGTTCGGAAGGCGGGTTGTTTGCTTTGGTATTCTCCACTTTGTTAGGAATGGGGCGAGGACTGGAGGGACCGGGAGGTAATGCCCTATTACTTACCGGTAATCTTCATTACTCCTGGTCCCGTTCCTTTCGCCCCTCCCTCCCTCCTGGCCTTCCGGTTGGTGGCTTGGTATTTCAGGCTGAATGCTGGGTTGGTGCAGCTTATGTACTCCCAGTGGGAGGGGGTGGGGTTAGGTGTCCCAGCATTCTCCTGTTCTTTTTTTCTGTCGTGGAGATGGTCATCTCCACTTTGTTAGGAATGGGACGAGGACAACTGGACCAGGAGTAATGAAGATTACCGGTAAGTAATAGGGCATTGTGTTAGTCAATAATGTATCTTCCAAATGACCCCGTGTTATTTGGCACTTCCAGGCTGCCATAGAGTTTTAAACAGCGACGCTTTGCATGCTTGGGCCTGTAGGTCCACATATGTAAGTGGAAAGCGAAACTGCAAGCCCAGAATGCAATGCGCTGTTTGGATTAAAAGCCAGGACTGGTCGTGTGGGGCGTGTCTTTTGGGCGCCTAGCCACAACGTGTGTTTTTTGTGATCACCTGCAGATTAATTCCTGACATGCCTCTGTTTCCCCTGAATGAGTGCATTTTTATGCTTTAGGAGTATATTTAAATTCAGGCCCGTTGTAGAAATTGAGGCCAGAGCCGGCTGTTGGCCCTAATTACGCTGACAGAAAAGTAAAGTAAACCGCACTCCATCACTAGACACTATAATGGATCTGTAATTATTTTTCTTTCCCCGGTTTGTTTGCGTTGTCTAATCCGTGCGATGTTTACAGTTCAGCCCAAAGGTTAGAGGCACATTCAGTGGCAATTGAGCATGGCTCATTTATCTAGTCCTCCCGCAGAACTTCCCTGGGCCCTGCTGCCGCGCGCACCTGGCGCTAATGCAAAGCACATCCCCGGCGCAGCATCCATCATCCCGCCTGGACCCCTCTGCAGAGGAGGGAACTGGGAACATATATATCCTAAAGAGTCGAATCCTCAAGTCTGTGAAATCCTACAAAGTCCTTAGTCTGCTGGTTCCTTGTTTGTATATACTGTATCGGAACCTCTCCAGTGCTTAATTTGTAAAATATTATGTGCCAGGGCTCTTCTCGGAAGGCCAATGCAGCCTGCACAACCCATACCCTGCCAACGCAGTACTAGCATAACACCTAGCCATCGCACTCCTACAAGTGTGACAATTCGGACTATTTCAGGCCACACAAAGCTGTAATAATGGCATGAGAGGCTGGTGTTATTCATTTTGTATATTGACTTAATAAACACGGTTGTGGTGCTCATCTCGAAATGAAAAAGACTGCGCCACCATGTGGTGGACTGTCACTAGAGCCGGTGCTGACAATTAAGTTCCGGTGCCAAGCCCCGGAAACCACCGGCACAAATTAAGCATTGAACCTTTCAGTATCTTTACATGCATAAGCAAGATATCACAACAGCTTCTAATAATGAATGAGTGAATGTGGATGCATTTTTAAATTTTTTTGGGGAGCATTCTGCAATTGTGCGTGCTCGTCCATCCCTTGTATGGACTTTTGCATCTTTAGCTGGTAATGTAATGGTTTAGTTAAGTTGCTAGAGGGCAAGTGCCTGCAAAGCCAAAGGATTTTGAAAAGGACTCTTGGCCACAGAGTGCACATGTTGGTTAATTCCTCTGCTACTTACCAGTGATCCCATTACTCTTATTCCGTCTTCTTCATTCCAGTCGGTATTACGTCATGAGATGAGCCCACCTCTGAGGTGGCACATGGCTCCCCGAATACTGGTATGTAATTTGACCCCATTTAGTCACATCAGGGGTAGTCCATCAAATGCCATTTAGCTGCCTGTATTGATAAGCCAAGTGTTAAAACGATGAAGCCATAAACTGACACCAGGAAGAGTAGTTGGTCATAAGGACCAGGACATTGAAGATAAAATTGGACTGTCTGAATTGACGGCAAGTAATTGTGTCAGTGCCTACCAATCCGATATCCTCATTCCAGTCTTCTTTCATCATGAGGATATAGTTAAGCACTGTGGATATAGAACTAACTCTTCAATAAATAATCTATAGACCCACTGAAAGAGGGATTATCCTGTTAATTGAATGCTCATTCCCAAATCTGCATTAAGAATGTGGAGGGGAGAGACATGGGACCAGCATCACTGGCCCGTGTATCCTCCATCTAAAGCCAGTGGTGTGAAAGGATGAGACCAAGTGGCATTCTAACGAATGTCCACTAGAGACGCTTCTTGAGCCACAGTCCAGTTAGTGTCCATGCCCCTGGTAGGAAGCCGCTGTCACTAAGTGGACGATGCACCTCACCAGAGTCTGAAGGACTTCCAAAGTGGTTGTGAGGTAGGCATCTTCCAGATGCAGCTGCTTCCCCAGAAGCACCAGGGCAGCCGTCAACCCAAGAAAGTCTACCTTGAAATGTATTATTTTCACATGAAAACTAAGCCCCTTAAGAAAAACGTGCAAGTATACTCTCTTTCCACCTCTAGCCATGGTACCAAGAAGATAGCATTCTTGTGCAAAATGAGAAGAACTTCTTTCCGCAGAGACAGCCTTTTGGCTGATTTTACAAACTTTGTTTGGGGAGAGAGATGGGGTCAAGTTTACACCTTAATTGTGCAGGATGTCCGATAATTCTATCTTGTAATCCATATGAGTGATCTGTCCTATCCAACGACCTATCAGTAAAACCACCTAGTCTTTCAGAAAGTGAGTCCATCTGTCCTACCATTAGATGGGTTCCCAGTCCTCTGAACTGTGCTTTGTTCAGGAGCACTTGGGAAGATTAAGGGTTGGGCTGTAGCTTCCCTGCCCCTCTCTTGAATTGCATGCCCCCAAGTGACCCATAGAGTACTCCGAGAATTGAATATAAGCATTATGGGAAGGTAGGCTCCTTATAGGAAGAAGAGCAACATTAGAAATAGAGGAAGGTTTACTCCTGCCTTCCTGCACCGGATAGAGGACAACATTTGTGCTTTTTATGTGTAGGTTGTTCTTTCTATAAATTCTTCGTGTATGGGACCCCCCCTTATCAGCGTATGTACTTAGATACAGTAAGAGACCCTATTAGCTCACCTTAATTCCAATACAGAGTTGAGAAGCTTCGCTTCACAGTAGGCAGAGTGTATCTAGTTGCTACCCTCCAAGAAGAAGCACTGCCTCACATACTTCCGAGTGCTAAGCACATTCCATCTCGTAGAGGACAGAACACTCCTCTCTTATTTTTAGGGCGAACCATCCGTCACAAAGTGCATTTTCAGAAAGTTCCAGGGGTCCTCAACAATCTGGCCTACCAAAGTTTCTTTCGTTGAAGGCAGCATACAGTGCACAACTGAGTGCAGCACTTTCACATTGGTACTGGCATGCCCTTCTGGGCTGGTTTAATGGTGTTGATGGCACTTTCTTTGGGCTATTCATGGCATCCTTAACATTCTAAAGATGAGTGTTGTAACCTGAACAGTTGGTTCAGATCCAGACATGGTCTCTTTGGAAGTGGTGCGGCCAAGTGACTGAGCAGTGGGTACAGCCTTGTCCCAATGTGCATTTCTAGAAAATCGCATCTATGGATTAGTCATAAAACGTAGGTCTTTTGTTGTGTGCCTTGAAGTCATGATTAGAATGGGCATTCCAAAGTTAGGGCTCCTAACAATTTCGCACTTGTGTAGCGTGAGTCTTCCAGGCTGTACGCTCTTGCCGTTTAGTACAGCATAAAGTCAGAACAAAGTTTCTGGTCCAATTGCTAGACACGTAGGCCTTGTTTCTGTGCAATTCGTTCAATATGTTGAACTGAAGCCATCCTCATCTTTTGCAATGCCGTGAACACACAGTTAAAGCACCACATAAAGAAGCTGTGCTCCCTGGGCTGCATCTTAATGAATAATAAAGCTCTATTCACTTTATGAATAGTGAAGCAGATTGCTGCCATGTGACTAGTTTCTCATGATTGGGCTACCCCGAACAAAGACCTCTATCAATCAATCAATCAATCACGGCATTTATAGAGCGCGCTACTCACCCGGGAGGGTCTCAAGGCGCTGGGGGAGGGGGTAAGTTACTGCTCGAACAGCCAGGTCTTGAGCTGCTTCCTGAAGGCGAGATGGTCCTGGGTTCGCCGAAGGTGAGTGGGAGGGAGTTCCAGGTCTTGGCCGCCAGGTAGGAGAAGGATCTTCCTCCGGCGGTGGTTCTGCGGATGCGTGGTACGGTGGCGAGGGCGTGGCTGGTTGATCGTAGCTGGCGTGTGGGCGTGTAGAAGGACATGCGGTCGTTGAGGTACTTTGGGCCCAGGTCGTGGAGGGCCTTGTGTGCGTGGGTGAGGAGTCTGAACGTGATTCTCTTGCTGACGGGGAGCCAGTGCAGGTCTTTCAGGTGTACGGTGATGTGGCTGTGTCGGGGGATGTCCAGGGTGAGTCGTGCGGAGGCGTTCTGGATGCGCTGGAGTCTCTTTTGAAGTTTGGCTGTGGTTCCGGCGTAGAGGGTGTTCCCATAGTCCAGTCGGCTGGTGACGAGTGCCTGGGTGACGGTCTTCCTGGTTTCAGTGGGGATCCATCTGAAGATCTTGCGGAGCATGCGCAGGGTGTTGAAGCATGAAGATGAGACGGCGTTGACTTGTTTGGTCATTGATAGGGAGGAGTCCAGGATGAAGCCCAGGTTGCGTGCGTGGTCCGTTGGCTTGGGTGCGGTGCCCAGGGCCGGGGGCCACCAGGAGTCGTCCCAGGCGGAGGGTGATGAGCCCAGGATGAGGACTTCCGTCTTGTCTGAGTTCAGTTTAAGGCGGCTGTTCCTCATCCAGTCGGCGACGTCTCTCATCCCGTCGTGCAGGTTGGCTCTGGCGGTAGTGGGGTCGTTGGTGAGGGAGAGGATCAGCTGGGTGTCGTCGGCGTAGGAGATGATGTTGAGGTTGTGTCGGCGTGCGATGGCTGCGAGGGGGCTCATGTAGACGTTGAAGAGGGTCGGGCTGAGTGAGGATCCTTGTGGAACGCCGCAGATGACTTCGGTGGCTTCGGATCTGAACGGGGAGAGGCGGACTCTCTGGGTTCTTCCGGCGAGGAACGAGATGATCCATTCCAGTGCTTTCTCTCGGATTCCGATGTTGCTGAGGCGCTTCACTAGGGTGCGGTGGCAGACGGTGTCGAACGCCGCGGAGAGGTCCAGGAGGATGAGGGCAGCTGTTTCCCCGTTGTCGGTTAGGGTTCTGATGTCGTCGGTGGCTGCGATAAGGGCGGTCTCGGTGCTGTGGTTGGCCCGAAACCCGGACTGCGAGGGGTCGAGGGATCCATTCGTCTCGAGGAAGGCGGCAAGCTGTCTGTTGACGGTCTTCTCGATGACTTTGGCCGGAAACGGAAGGAGCGAGATGGGGCGGTAGTTCTTGAGGTCGGTGGGGTCCGCCGTTGGTTTCTTCAGGAGGGCGGTAAGCTCGGCGTGCTTCCAGCTCTCCGGGAAGGTGGCGGTGCGGAAGGAGGAGTTGATGATGTCCCGGAGATGGGGTGCGATGGTGGCGTCGGCTTTGTTGAAGACGTGGTGTGGGCAGGGGTCGGTTGGTGATCCGGAGTGGATGGAGTTCATCGTGCGGGTGGTGTCTTCGGTGTTGATCGGGGTCCAGTTGCAGAGGGTGGTGGTGGCGGGCATTGGTTCGGCGGTAGGGTGCGTTGTTTGTGCGTTGAAGCTGTTGTGTATGTCGGTGATCTTGCGGTGGAAGAACGCGGAGAGTGAGTTGCAGAGGTCTTGCGAGGGGGTGATGTCGTTGTTTCCGGCGCTGGGGTTGGAGAACTCTTTGACGATGCTGAAAAGTTCCTTGCTGTCATGGGCGTTGTTGTCCAGTCGTTCTTTGAGTGCCGACTTCTTGGTGGCACGGATCAGCTGGTGGTGTTTGCGGGTGGCGTGCTTGAGGGCGGTCCTGTTGTCTGTGGTCTGGTCGAGTCGCCAGGTTTTCTCGAGAGTGCGGCAGTTCTTCTTGGATTCCTTGAGTTCGTTGGTGAACCAAGGGGTTTTCTTGCTTCCGGGTCTGCTGGGAGGGTTTTTAGTGGTGCGAGGTCGTCGGCGCAGGCGGTCAGCCACTTGGCGAGGTTGCTGGCTGCTTCGTTTGGGTCCGTTGTGTCGGTGGGTGTGTTCTGGCTGAGGGAGGCGGTGAGCTGCTCGGCGGTGATCTTGCTCCAGCTCCGGCGGGGAGCCTGTTGCGGGTGGTGGTGGGTCGCAGTCTTTCTGAAGCTGAAGTGGACGCAGCTGTGGTCGGTCCAGTGGAGTCCGGTGGCGTGGCTGAAGGAGATGTGCTTGCTGGACGAGAAGACGGGGTCAAGCGTGTGGCCGGCGTAGTGGGTGGGCGTGTTCACCAGTTGCTTGAGTCCGAGGTTGGCGAGGTTGTCCAGCAGGGCGGTGGTGTTTCTGTCGTTGTTGTTCTCCAGGTGGAAGTTGAGGTCCCCTAGGAGGATGTAGTCGGCGGAGGGCATGGCGTGCGGGCTGATGAAGTCTGCGATGTCTTCGCTGAATAGTGTGCGTGGTCCCGGGGGTCTGTAGATGAGGGTGCCTCGGAGGGTGGTCTTGGGGTCCGTGTGTATCTGGAAGTGTAGGTGTTCGGCGGCGGTGAAGGTCTCGTCGGAGTTAGTCGAGATGCGGATGGTGTTCTTGTGTACGATGGCGATGCCTCCTCCCGTCTGGTTGACGCGGTCCTTCCGGGTGATCTTGTATCCATCCGGGATGGCTATGGCGATGTCAGGCGCTGAGGAGGCGTTCATCCAGGTTTCGGTGAGGAAGGCGATGTCCGGTGCTGTTGCGTCGAGCAGGTCCCAGAGTTCCACGGCGTGCCTGTGGACGGAGCGGGTGTTCAGCAGGATGCATTTCAGGTGGTTGCTGCTGTTGCTCGACTTGGCGGAGGTGGTGCACGTCAGGGGGCAGGTGAATCGGCAGGTTTGGCAGGTGAAGGGTCCGTGGGTGCGTCTCGGTGAGGCTCGGTAGCAGGCAGGGTTCCGGCCGGCATTGAGTGCGGTGAGTGTGGCGGCGTCGTAGGTCCGTCGAGTGGTGTTGCATCGGTGGGATCCAGGGGTTCTGGCGCTGGGCGCGGTCCAGTCGCGGACGGGCGCAGACGGGCTTGCCTTAGGCGCGCCTTCGGCGCGCCAGCGGCGCGCCCGCTGCGCACGTCCGCTGCGCGGCCGTGCAGCGGCCGCCATTTATGGGGAGGTGGGAGGGAGGAGCAGCTGGGAGGCGGGAGGCAGGGGCAGCGAATGGGCAGTCAGGGGGCGGGGCCGCAGGGGACGCAGCGGCGGGAATGGCGATAGGCAGCGAGGGGCACAGAAGGAAAAACGGGGGGAGAGCAGGTAAATCACGGGCACAACAACAGTGGGGCAGCGAGGGGCACAGAAGGAAAAACGGGGGGAAAGCAGGCAAATCACGGGCACAACAACAGTGGGGCAGCGAGGGGCACAGAAGGAAAAACGGGGGGAAAGCAGGCAAATCACGGGCACAACAACAGTGGGGCAGCGAGGGGCACAGAAGGAAAAACGGGGGGAAAGCAGGCAAATCACGGGCACAACAACAGTGGGGCAGCGGGGGCACAGAAGGAAAAACGGGGGGAAAGCAGGCAAATCACGGGCACAACAACAGTGGGGCAGCGAGGGGCACAGAAGGAAAAACGGGGGGAAAGCAGGCAAATCACGGGCACAACAACAGTGGGGCAGCGAGGGGCACAGAAGGAAAAACGGGGGGAAAGCAGGCAAATCACGGGCACAACAACAGTGGGGCAGCGAGGGGCACAGAAAGGAAAGGGGAGACAAGCAGACAAAACTGGCACCGGGGCCACAAGCGGAGGGCGATCTTACCTACAGGAGCAGCGGGCAGACAGCACAGGCGGAGCTGTGTGGTGGGGGAGCGACCTACCTGGCAAGGTCAAGGGTCGCTCTCCTCACCGTGCAGCGGCCGCCATTTATGGGGAGGTGGGAGGGAGGAGCAGCTGGGAGGCGGGAGGCAGGGGCAGCGAATGGGCAGTCAGGGGGCGGGGCCGCAGGGACGCAGCGGCGGGAATGGCGATAGGCAGCGAGGGGCACAGAAGGAAAAACGGGGGAGAGCAGGTAAATCACGGGCACAACAACAGTGGGGCAGCGAGGGGCCCAGAAGGAAAAACGGGGGGAAAGCAGGCAAATCACGGGCACAACAACAGTGGGGCAGCGAGGGGCACAGAAGGAAAAACGGGGGGAAAGCAGGCAAATCACGGGCACAACAACAGTGGGGCAGCGAGGGCACAGAAGGAAAAACGGGGGGAAAGCAGGCAAATCACGGGCACAACAACAGTGGGGCAGCGGGGGCACAGAAGGAAAAACGGGGGGAAAGCAGGCAAATCACGGGCACAACAACAGTGGGGCAGCGAGGGGCACAGAAGGAAAAACGGGGGGAAAGCAGGCAAATCACGGGCACAACAACAGTGGGGCAGCGAGGGGCACAGAAGGAAAAACGGGGGGAAAGCAGGCAAATCACGGGCACAACAACAGTGGGGCAGCGAGGGGCACAGAAGGAAAAACGGGGGGAAAGCAGGCAAATCACGGGCACAACAACAGTGGGGCAGCGAGGGGCACAGAAAGGAAAGGGGAGACAAGCAGACAAAACTGGCACCGGGGCCACAAGCGGAGGGCGATCTTACCTACAGGAGCAGCGGGCAGACAGCACAGGCGGAGCTGTGTGGTGGGGGAGCGACCTACCTGGCAAGGTCAAGGGTCTAATCGGGCGTAAGCCCGATTAGAGGAAAAATGCAGGAAAATCTAAACACCGTTGGGTCCCTTGTCCCTTTAAAAGGGGGGCGGGGGAGTCACAGCAGAGTATGAGGATTCAAGATAACACGTGTTGGGTGGATAGAAGGCCACCACACAGAGGAACACCTCTGCCTTCGTCCCTGTTCCATAGCCATTTCTTAGGGAGAAAGTGGCCTGATGCAGACTACTCAACCTTTCCCATATAGTTTGTATCCTCCTTTGCCAGGCAATTTTGATTCAAATTGAATAAAATCTTCTTCTGTATACGGCCACTTAACACATGGTGGGAAATCCCCTTTAATATGAGTATGGCTCTTTAAATATAATGTTTCCTTACTGAAGGCTTTCTTTAAAGACTAACAAAATAGTATATTAAAAGTTATTTTCTCCTTTCACCTGCCACTGTGTGTCACTTTGTGGATAAACCCTCCAAGGCGAGATGCGAGAAGATGGGAATAGTCGGCATACCATAGGGATCAGAAGGAAAATCCAGTTTGGTTTGGATCCCGGCAGCTCCCATTTCTGAACACTTATGTAGAATATTCTTCAAAATATTGTTCCAATTCCTGGAAGTTACTTAGCAATAAAGTCCTGCACAGTTTGAATGAGGCAACAGCAATTACTGGTTCATCTTCCAAATTAGCAAAATTAAAGGAATGAAGAGTAGAGTTATATTTTGTTAGTAATTGAACATCATTGACTACCGCTCGAGTGGTTCTGTCGCTGTTACTTTTCTGACCCACAATTATAATCCCATGCTGGAGGGCGAGGCCACATAATGAAGAGAAAGGTCAATTAATAGCTGTTAAAGCTGACCAGCATAGGTTTATGGTGTTACTAACCGTGCTTCTGCTAAGAGAAGGTGTTTGGGTTCATTCAGCTCACCTTGAAATTGAACACAGTGGCGCACAGCTGCATTAGGTCACCATGTGGCAGGCGGCTCTGTTAATATTTTGTCTGGGTGGTTTGACACCCGTTCTTCGCCCCCAGACAAGTGTGCTCATGCAATCAATAGAAAAATGGAATTGTGAAAATACTGGCACCCCATAGATTTTAGTAGGGTGGGCGATAAATTCCGCTCCACCGGCGGTGTTCAAGAGTTTTGGCATAATGCGGAGTTCATGCCAAACTCCAACTGCTGTGTGGCGGAGTTTTATCTTGCGTGTGGCTTGCCAACTGTATGTTGGTGAGCATGTGTGAGATTTGGCGTCCCCCGCGCCATTTTCAGGCGCTAGGAGGGCACCTGGCGAGATTTTCTCAACGCGGGCGGTCACGACCGTTCACAGTGAGAAACATGCCCCTCAAGTAGAAAATCTACTTGAGCGGTTGCAAAGAAGCACCATGCTCTGGCGCGCGTTTGGTGCAGTTCATGCTGATTTTGCAGCACAGAACAAGCTCCCGTCGCTAAAAATCAGTGCGAACAGTGTGACGTGCCATTTCCGCCCGCTTGCGGAACTCCACGGACTCTCGCAGAGTTCTCATGTAAATCCGCGAGTTCCGCCCACACCTAGATTTTAGCTGTAGTACTCATATGGCGCTTATCGACTATAATGACTTCATATTTAAAATGCTTCAGCATGACCCTGAGAACAAGTAGTTTATAAATGTGTCTAAATTACATGAAAATCACAGGCCTTGAATGAAAAAAAGCTCCACACAGTATAGGCAAATATTTCCTTCTGAATTGAAATAGTGGGAAATATAGCCACACCCCTGTGTGTGGGAACGGACCACAGGGTACGCTCGACATACTGTGCGTGCTTAGAAAAAGAATCTCTGTTGTCACCTTTGGCAGTCGGTTCACATCCTTGCTGCAGCCCACCCACGTCCAGTATTCGCCTGAATTTTTTCTGCGGCCTAGTGTTAGTTTTGCAGGACTCTGTGATCACAAGGTCACATCCTAGCTAGCTGTTCCTTGGGGACAGGAAGACCTACTATAAATATATGTTGTTCTCCTTGGTATGTGTTGGGCAGCAGGAAATGAGTTGATATTTCCTTTTAACCACAAAACCATAATCTTGGACTCACTGTCCCTAAAATGAGTGAAATGATCGTCTCCACGCAGTAATTATGAAAAGAAATACAGGCTTTTGGTTGGGAAATACATCAGTCCTTAAGCGGCAGCCAATGTGAGTCAGTAGAACTGCTGCAATATTTATTCGGCATTTACCTGACGTCGGTCTTACAGCTGTCTAGCTCATGATTTCTTATGTTTTCTTTTAAAATTTTGGCAGCAAACGTTCTTTTACTGTCTGCTGAGGCGGCCCTAATTGAAAACGTGGAAAAAATGGGTCAATAAATTAAAGTTTTCACCACTGATAGCAAAAATATGCAAATGGGCACTGTTTGCAGAGTCGTTAAAAGCCTGGAATAAATGCCTTTTTGTGATGAAATGGAAAGCTCACCATAGACATAAGGAACTCTTTTCCTTCCACTTTATTTTTTTTATTTTATTTTTTTAAACGGCCAGTCTGGGGGAAATGGGATTACCTCAGCATCCGCAATTCATCACCACAGTCTTCAACCCTTAGGGCGCGGTTGCTGCTTTTTTGACAGAGCCCTCTGTCCCGTTTTCCATGAAAAACCATTTGAAAAGGGAACCATTTCATTGACTAAACGTAGAATTTTTAAGAGCACGATGTGCCAAAATCATTCAGGGCCATTAGAACTGTGCGATTTTGCGATCATAGTTTTATGCATAATGGACTTGAAGCATCATTTGCTGCATAATCTTAAGATTTTAACAAAAACAAATTGTTTCTACTTCAAACAGATCAAAAGGTACTAAAATGCGGCTATCTGTGCTGAAGTGAAGTGGAAGATTCTACGCAAAGATTGACTTGTCACATTTCTGTTGTGCAGCGATGTATTTCGGTGTTAAACTAGCACTAATGAGGTGAAACGTTTGCCCAGACCGTTGTGGGATGTGTAAAAATGACAAAATATTTACATAATATTTTCACAAAATGTGCAGCATTATGCTTCATAATTTGCCTTTTCTCGCTGCATAATTTTGTCAACCCTGCCACATAATTCTAGTAGCCCAGTCGAAACTGCCGGCTCTAGGGCTGGCCGTAGTTGTCGGCTAGGCAGCTTGGGAAGAGTGTGTGTAGGGGCAAGAGAAGGATCAAGTTATGTAATCCTCCTGGTGCTCATCGGGCCATGTGTGGCCTGGGAGCATGGTGGGCATAGACATGACTTGTGGTTAAATGTAGTACTAAAGAGTGTATTTGGAAGCACATTGGATAAATCACATTGGTAAATTCCTTGTAGATTTAAAGACTACTTTACTGCCCTTATTATCAGTGGACAGTTATCCCTGAAATTTCCCCTCTTGGAATTGCATGTGGTCCCCGTAATTTCAAGGGGTGAGGGGCGATTAACAGTGGTCACACAATTCTAGGAATTAAAATGTGTGAATCTGAATTTGATGCGGGTTCCTGCATAAATTTCTTTGGTGTTCCACCTGGAAACTGCGTGCTTGGCAGCAGGGCCTGGTAAATCCTACCCTGTAACAGGCCAAGTGATATTAGCTGGCCACTTGTGTTTAGCGCCTATACGGTTGGACTATAGCTTGAGGGTTTTGTACCACATACATATTTTAGAACTCTAATGGCAATTGTTGCATTTTGCCGACATCTCATTTCAAAGATCCCAACGGGTCCTTAAAAGTAATACCCTTGCACCCTAACAATCTCTAATCTACTATAGCTCGTCTATTAATACCAATGACCATTGACTGAATACACATACCCCCTCCCACTGAAGATCACACCTAACTCCTGTTAATTTAATCTACCACATAGAAACTGGAGTAAATGCATGGAATGGTTTCTTTAAGAGTGTACGACTTATCCCATTAACCAACAATAACCCCTGAAAAGACCACCACCAATCTTGGTTTCAGGAGTAGCATGCTTCCCGGGTAAAGCACTTCAACGCCTCGTCAGGGGTAGTAACTGCTATATAAATGCAATTACAATACAATTTGAAAACACCTTCAAACAGTAACATTGCTCAAAATTTGCTTAGCATTTCAAGACTTGCTTACAAATGTCTGCAGTTTGCCAAGCTGGGGCAATCTAGATAGTGCTCCATGTGGCGCCCCCAAAGCCCAGGGCTAGATCCCTGGACTCGTGAGATGTTTGCGGGAGGATTTTGCTAGTGGTATATTGAGCGAGCATGTGTGCAGTGACTGCATGCATCATCACCTAAGCAGCTCGCAAAGGCAGGCATGGAAATGTCCTAGTTCTGCTCTAGCAGGGCCGGCTCTAGGGCGGTGCGATCGGTGCCACCGCACCGGGCGCTGACTTGGGGTGGGGGCGTCATTTTCACAAATTATATTATCATTTTAAAAGCACCAACCTACTGGCGCGTTCCTGGCCTCCAGCAATTTTTGTAGGCATCAATTAAAACGTTAAGATAACTCCGGTGATTTTTCGTGTTCCTGGAAAGAGACCGGAGTTTGTCTAGTGGACATTTTGACTCATCGTAAGGTAGCGCAGAGTGTTAAAATGCCTGCTGCTAAGAACATGTACCATGCAGATAACAAAGTGCATGTAATGTAAATAGGTCAGTGGGTTAGTGCTTCTGTAAGAGAGCTCCTTTTGTTACTTGTCGTTTGTAAGTCAAAATCGTAATGTAGAACATTGAGCTATTAACTGTCATCAAAGAGCTGTGTGCAAACTGCAAGGTATATGTTAGAACTATATGTTTTTTTGACCAGTCTTTCATTATCCTAATCTTGCCAAAAGGGTTCATTTGGGTGGAAAACAATTCTTGTTATTAAAGAGAACCCCTAACAATGGTGTTACATTTTAAATTCTGAATTTGTGCTTTTCCAGAATAAGGACTCAAACTATATTGCCTACCAGTATCGATGACGTCACTCCTACACTACACCTTGTAGTCCTGTCTGATGTAACATTTCCTATACACTGATTTACACACCTATGATTGTCTCTGTGCAATGTGTGTGTGATGTAAAGTGCTCTGACACCTTACACTGGTATGAGTGGTGCTAAAAAACTAAATGAATCCGAGAGACAGTAGTTCTGGAGACTTGAGGGGCACTGTTAAAGGGCGGTGGTAGGGGAATCCGTGGCAGAGGTGGTCATTGGGGGGGGGGCGCCAACAGACATTGTTGCACAGGGCGCCACCAGCGCTAAAGCCGGCCCTGTGCTCTAGTGTGGGGGGCGGGGGTGCATGCCGCCCCACCTCTAGCTACGCTTTTGAGGGCAAAACACAGGCCTGATAGTAGGTGCAACATGCATGGTTGCATTTTTAATAAACTTGCTGTTGCTTGTGTTTTTGCAGTCATATCTGCCCATGTTGCCCGTATTCACATCTTAAAAAGTCAGCATTGTTAGGTTCCAGAAATGTCAATATTTGGGCTTAACTGAATCCAACATTGCTGAACGAAGTGGTAAGGAAGGAAGGGGGTCTCGTAAAATCAGGCTAAGAAAAGCCAGACGGAAGAGTTAACACATTGTTCAAGAAACCTACAGTAAAACTGCTCGCTCCTCGATACAAAATCCTACACCAGGCAGCACAGGCAGGACATTTAGTTTGATAAATTTAAACCCGGGGTGTAAAGTAAGAGTAATGAATTGTGCAGCTGTTGCCATGTTTTACAGGTATAGCTTTCATTAAAAAAGTGTTAAAAAAACTTGATAGCATGCAGGAACTGATCCTGGTGCTGCTCTTATGCTGCATGAGAGCAGCGCCAGGATGGAGGGAGCAGCTTCTCTCGCCGCTCCCGAGGGCACTGAAGCCCTATGCTGTCTCTAACCCAGCTGTCTTAAGACAGCTGGATTAGATAGTTTTAAAGTGCACATGTCTGGCTGGCCGTCGCAAGACTGCCGGCCAGAAAGACATGCACACTTTAAACCCAAGTGCCCTGCCTATAACTGCTTTCGGTTGCTGCCTAATTGGCAGCAGCAGAAATCGGAGAGCTCCGCCCCCCTCCCCCCCCGTCCTCATTCTCAGCTCGGGGCGGGGGTTTGAAAAATAAAATGGTAATAAAAGAACTTTATTAGCATTTTATTTCTCTCTCTTTTGGGGGTAATTTTTTAGTGGGGCAACGCTCCTCCACCTTAACGGAGGAGCTGACCCTGCTTAGTTCTGACCTGCATGAATTTACTCCCTTGTGCTACTGATTGTGCGATCTGCTGCCACTTTGGTCTACAGGGAAGTAAGATTCAAAGACCTATGGTGTATCTGTATGGCCTCCTACCTAAGCTTTCTCTTTCGAAAATTGTAACTCCTCATTTAGGAACATTTTCCTCTGCAGTATTGAGGGTCTTAGACTTCCATAGGGAAGCATTGTTAGAACTGCACCGAGTTACACTTAGATGAAAGCCACTAGTGGCGCCTTCAGTCTTGGTGCCGCCAGGTTGCAGGCCTGATCATACAGTGCAAGACACTTTGGGGTAAACCAACGCAACCAAGCTGGCACCTGCATTTTTAGTCAACGGGGTACCAAGAGTCAGACGTTTTTAACAGACTTACATTTGGCCCTGTGTCTGAGGTTGCAAGGTATGAGCCACTCCTTCCAGCGGAGATGTGTACATCGGCACATGGATCACTAAATACTGGCTCTGATAACACAAAAGATTTTTAGCACCTCTAACTAGATATACCAGCCCGTACCAATTCTTTAGTAGCCGAAGTGCTGAAATGCATCAGCGCAGAACAAGTGTGAAATATCTCTCAGGTTCTGGTAGGCTTTACTCAGTGTCTCTGCAAGTGTGTCGGACAGTACAATGTAGTGAGTGTTCTATGCCTTGCATTCTAGGTGTTGCTCTTAGATTATCAGTTGAAGCCAGTGGTTGAGCTAGGTTATATCACAGCTCCTGCTGGGGTTTGCGTATAAACCTATGCCTTCTTGAATGAACCAATGAAGTGTATGTGCTGCGCCCAGCCATCCTTCTAGGATGCGATTGTGCCCAGTGGTCATGGGAGGGATGGCCGTAGTTCTTGGCATTTCATACCTGGCATTGCAAGCCTTAGCCTGTGCATATTGGTTGGGGCTTGTGTGCAAGAAATCTTTTCATCAATCCTGGCTTCCGCTTGACCACATTGTGTGATTCAATCAGGGGTTTGTAGGCAATTGCTTTTGTTTTCTCCATAGTACCACCTTTTCCATCATTTCATGAGACCACCTTAAAATGCGTCAGATCACGGTGTGAGCTGTACAAAATCACTCATGTACATGGATAGAAAACTATAAATAATGTTAATAACAACACCCTAGGCAATGTTAAAGGAGACAAGACAACTGACTTTCCTCTTGGTTTACTAACCGCATCATCGTCAGGGCAGTGTTGGTTAATTAATATCTAGGAAACTATTGCTTGCAATAATTGCCACTCAATGCAACAGAATAATTTAATATAATAAAATGAAATGCGCCGCATTATACAGAAATACATTATTTTGAGTTTTGTAGTCTCTTTAAAATATCGAGACAACAATCCAAGTGCAGTCGTGCACAAAGTAGGTACGGACTTCAGAATATGCTGGTGCCAATTGAAAAGTTTATTTAGTTTGTGCTGCCCATAAAATTCTTTAAAAATCTTTAAAATATATTCACTGGACTTTTGTTGCACAATTTAAATTCCAAAATTTGTTAGTAGTAAGGCTCTTGCACTTTTCTTAGAGTAAATTATGAGCAGGCCCCCTCAACGTAGGTCCCCACTCCCCTCCAGTGCCAGGCCAAAGTCCCGAAGGCTGAGGTCAGTGCCGCTGCTGCTGGCGATGCTGCAGGAGACCAGTGCCAGTGAAATGTTCAAGCAAAGGATTTTAAAGCGAGTGTGATCTTAATAGGCATGCTTTCAAACCATTACCTTTGCATTATTTGTTTGGTAACGGTGTCAGCCCCTAGCAACAAAGTCAGCCCCCACCTTCGCAGCTTTACGTGGAAATGCCCAGTGCCAAACAGGATCAAATCAGGCCTGACTTGCACCACCAAATTGGTTGTCCTGCTCTCAACATTAGAATGATCTTGCTAACTTAAGTATCTTTAGGCTGCGTACATTCATTATACTAGTAAATGTCATGTTTCTGATGGATACTTCTAACCTTGAGAGTCCACACCTTTAGAGTATTCCGCAGGCTCCAGAATGGATCCAGAACTTATTCATAGAGGTGTTATGGCACTGTGCTGGTCCGTGGTGGCTTTGTTCTACCCTGAAAGTGATGGTGAGGAGCTACATACAAATTCCACCCCTGTGCACCAAAGTCGGTTCCCTTCTTTCTGCGCCTTCGAAGATGGATCCGGAGCTCTGCTTGTAATTTCATCAGCTTGATTTTTTCAAATCCAGTATGTAGGGGATCGATGTCCCCACCAAAGAGTACAGGATTCAAACAACAATGTGACTGTAGAAAACAGATGATGACAGTGGACCCCCACGAGGTGTGCCTTTGGTGTTTGAGCTCAGGGCATGACCATAAGTCATGTGATGAGCATACCCTTATGCACCCGTAGACGATCTGGGACCATTAGGCGAAGGTATACAGTAAAGAACATCAAAAGAAATCGCACACCTAGAGCAAGTCCTGGGCAAGGACCACTCCCACTCTCGAGGCCAATATCGCAACAGGTCTTCTTCGAGGTCAAAGTCATTTGAAAAGTCAAAGTCCAAGTAGAAATGTGAGAAGGCGAGTGGGGCCAAACCCCATCCCCACCGCCGTTCTCTATCTAAAAAAAAAAGCCACAAGGGCATCAACGTGCCACTCAACCTCTCTACAGATCCCAAAATTGATGAGGTGATTTTGCAGTTAATCCCAATGTACCCCGAGTTCCCCAGGCCATCACACCGCTGCAGCAGGTCGATGGCTTTAAGGAGTCCATCTTGCATATTTTTGCCACTCTGACTCGCCTTTGGGCTCCAAGGATCTGCAGGGGTCTCCTTTCAGGTTACTGCCGGCAGATATATTCTCGGTGCAGTCTGAGCCCCTCGAATCTGTTTTTGGTTCTGCATCAACTACGATGCTGACATCCATAACAGCGCTACGACCTGTGAAAGCCCGCCATCACTGTTGACGGAGGGTGATCCGGTGCTGACTCTGATGTCCGACCCTGAGCCGAGTCACTCTCAATCCTGACCGGGGTTGCACTCGTACTCCACTGGAGTGCACTCAGCTGCCGTAATCCTGCTTCTGACAATGCACTCCCACTTCTGTTTAGCAGTCCTTGGAATCGTCATCAGCTTTTTGTTTCCGATTCTGACCACCCAGAGATGACAATCATGATGACAAGGGATGATTTGCCGCCACATTATGCTGACAGTTGATCCATGGATTTACGGGAGGCCAGTGGGCTTGATGTTTCCCCTGATACAGGATTGCTTTCCCCTGTTTTGGCTGCCAAAGGATTAGAGTGCTTACTTTGCTGTGGTTATTAGACATGCTGCTGTAGTCATTGACCTACAAATGCATTGAATTCAAGTTAAGACAAATGTCATTGCTGAAGTTCTGCAACCTGGGCCTGCCCTTATTCCCATTCAAGGAAGCCCAAATTGTCACTCTGATGGGCACCTGGTCTAAGCCTTGCTCTTGTCTGCCGGTGAACAGGCAGGTGGCCAGATGCCACAGACTGGCGCATGGTGACCATTCTTTTCTTACGCAGCACTATACTGCTGAGAGTTTGGCGGTTAATGCTTCTACCAGTAAGGCTAATACTAATTTATTCCCCAAGATTCTTCATTGCCAATCTTTGAAGGGTGGGAATACCCGTTTTCCCCCTACTTTGATGACTGGATATTGAAGGCGGCGCACTAGTCACTCGTAAAACACCTCCAGACAGCTGCGCACTGCCGCACTTCATTAGCATTCTTGATAAATGAGCCAACTTCCCACCTGACTCAAGGGAACGAGACCAGGACATTTAGGCTATGATGACAATGTTTCAGCCTCAGTCCTAGGTCTCGGTGAGAGCAGCTCTGAGATTTCTTGGCCTCTTAGCCTCATGCATCCTGCTGGGCCACTTCGCCAGGTAACATATGTAAACTTTGCAGTGGGATCTGAAATCTGTCGGGCCAGTACCAAAGAAGCCTGTCGGATATCATCCAGGTTTCCGAGGAGAATGCACAAGATCTGCAGCCTGACCAGTGTCTGACTCCTTTCTCTATCCCACCCAGAGCTGACAGTGGTGATGGCTTCATCACAGCTGGTTCGGGGAGGGTATCTGAGAGGTGTAGATGAGGACTGTGGCCTCCAGCAGAATCCTTAGTCCATATCAATCTTTTGGAGCTGCTGGCTATTCGCCTGGAATTGGAATTTTTCTTATAGGCCATTAAGGCGTGGCTGGTACAGGTTGTGAGGGACAAAACCACCATGTGGTCCTACAACTAGCAGGGATGAGTGGGGTCTTGGGAACTGTGCCAGGAGGCTGTCCACCTGTGGAAGTGGAACGTCGGGGCATCTCCCTGATTGTGAACCTCCTGGTAGGGTCACTGAATGCGAGGAGGACGGACCCCGAGATGGTACACAGCATCTTCTGATAATGGAGAGATCCTTGGCTAGATCTTTGTCTTTTTTGAGAACACGCAGTGTCCACATTTTTGCACTTTGGGGTTGCTGCAAAAGTCCACTCTAGGAGCTGTATTTTGACACGAGGTGGAACATGGGGCTCCTGTTTGCCTGAGTACCTCTGCCTCTCTTGCTTAGAGTTTTGAATGATACCAGGAACGACAAGCCCAAGTCATCAGTGGCCCTGAATTGGTCCAGGAGAGTGTAACACTTGGAAGTTCTGACCATGTGTGTTTGCCCTCCGATTTGATGGCTTTTGATTTGCCAACCGAAGTTGTGGATGTCATCCTGGCCAGCAGGGGCCAATCTACGAAGCCTATTTATGCCATAAGCAGGTTTGGATATGTTTGTGGCTTGGTGTGTAGTCTGTAGGACAGATTATTTGCAAGCCAAGCTGTCAGATTTTTCATTTGTTTTGTCTTTGGCCAATCCAGGTTTTGCAGTGGACACTATTAAAGGTTATTTATTGGCCCTTTTCGGCCTTTCTGCATTCACTGGACCAACTTTCCTTGTTTAAATCACCTTTTGTGATGGGTTTTCCTAAAGGTTTAACACATGTGCTCCGTTCATGCTGATTCACAGCTGCTCTTTGCATCTTCTGACATTAAAGACTGCCTTCCTCGTCACAATCACTTTGTTGTTTGAGCGAACTCTAGGCCTAATCTGTGCAATCGCCCTACACCACCTTTTTTCCATACAAACTGGTGCAGAAGACCAGGGCGGCCTTCTTGCCAAAAGTCATGGCTCATTTTCATGTTGTACAATCCATCACCCTCCCAATATTCTTTGCTCCTTCTTTCCCCCCAACGGAGGAGAAGAGACTCTTATCAGTTGGACCCCAAAAGAGATTGAGGCTTTTACACCAATCAGAATAATGACCATCATGTGGATGATCAGATTTTTGTGGGGTTCTGTGGGGCAAAGTAAGGTAAGGTGCTGTAGGAAAGGACTCAGTCGAGGTAGATAGTCCTCTGTATTCAGATCTGCTATGCAATAGCCAAAAAGCAGACTCCGGAAGTGTTGAGAGCCCATTCTACCAGGGCCAAGGCTGCCACCGCTGCGCTGGCACATGGTGTGATTGTTTGTGATATCTGTCTGGCCGCGACATGGGCATCAGTACTCATGTCCACAAAGAACTATTGCCTTGAAAGTAATTCCAACTGGAAGGACGTTTGCCCATTCGGTCATGCTGGACCTTTTGGTGTGAGCCCGCTCCACAGACCCTTCACCATGGGAGTTACTTATTTTTTTTATTTTATTTTTTTAAATTTTATTTTTTGGGAGTTTTATATAGCGCTGACCTGACGGGGGTATCGGAGCGCTTTACAACAGTGTTTCATAATAGTTACATAGTAGAGCAGTCTTAAACATAAAGTTCGGCAGTCCAAGAGTGCTGAGGCTTCTTGAGGTAGTGGTTGAGTTCTGAGGTAGACTCGTTGAATGCTTTATTGAGGTAGTCCGAGAATCTTGAAAGCAGCCTAATTTAATGCACACTTGTCTGGAAGCGGGCTGAGGTAGATCTGAGTGGTGTAAAGTCGGAGAGTAACGGCGTCGGGGATAGGGTGAGGGCGGCAGCTATCAATTCGGGAGGGAGCAGTTGAGGAGGAGGGCTTTTAGGTGTTTTTTGAATTTTGTGAAGGACGGAATAGTTCTGATATCAGCTGGGATGGAGTTCCAGATTTTTGGCGCGCTTCCAGCGAACGACCTCGCGGCGGTTTTTTGTTTGCGTGTTCTCAAGGGGATGAGAAGGAGGGAGTTCGAGCTCCTTAGGTTTCTTGTCTGACCGGCCCTCTTGAGTTTGGCGGCCAGATAGTCCGGTTTTCCAGTGTGTAGGGCTTTGTGCGTGAGGCATGCCGTTCTGAAATTAGCTCGCTGTTCAACTGGGAGCCATTTTAGTTCTCTTAGTGCTGGTGAAATGTGGTCGTATTTCCTGATTCCGGTGACCATTCTGGCTGTAGCGTTGAGGGTTGTTTGGAGGGGAATCAGGTGGGATTTTGTGGTGCCGGTTAAGGTTGCGTTGCCGTAGTAGAGTCTGGATAGCACCAGTGATTGGGTGGCTTGTTTGAGGTCTTTAGTAGGGATGAATGGTTTGATTTTGTAGAGAAGCTTCAGGTTGAGGAAGGCAGTCTTTGCAGCGTTTTTGATGTGGTTGGTCATGTCCAGTTTAGGGTCAAGGGTGATTCCTAGCGATTTTACGGAGTTGGCCAGGGTGAGATTACCGTTTAGAGCATCCATAGCTTTAAGCCATTCTGTGATTTGTGGGTTCTCTTCTTTGTTGGAGATGAGGAGGATCTCTGTTTTGTCCTGATTGAGTTTAAGGTGATTTTGGGACAGCCAGCGTTGAATTTCTTTTAGGGTGTTGTTTAGTCTGAGGATGTCGTTTGGTGAGGAGGTTTCTAGATAGATCTGGGTGTCATCGGCGTATAGGTGGAAGGGGATATTCGCCTTTTTAAGTATGTTGGTGAGGGGTTCCATGTATATGTTGAACAGTTGTGGTGAGAGCACTGAGCCTTGGGGCACACCTCTGCTGACGGGGTGGAGGTCGGAGGTGAAGTTTTTGATTTTTATCCTTTGCAGGCGGTTTTGGAGGAAGGAGGTGAACCAGCGGAGGACCATCTCATCGGCACCTACCCTTTCTTGTAGGGCCTTGATGAGAAGTTGGTGATCTACCGTGTCAAAGGCTGTCGATAGGTCGAGGAGAATGAGAAGGCAGCATTGATCGGAGTCCAGTGACTTATGGATATCATCTGTGATATTGAGGATCGCCGTCACAGTGCTGTAACCTTTTCTGAATACTGATTGGGGGGGGGTCAAGAAGGTTGATGTTGTCCATGTGCTGAGTCAGTTGTGAAAGGACGCATTTCTTGAGGATTTTGGATAGGAGGGGGAGATTGGAGACAGGTCTGAAATTGTTCAGGTCCATGCAGTCAAGGCCTGGTTTTTTTAGTAGTGGCGTTACTTGGCCGACTTTAAGGCATTCAGGTATGATGCCGGATCTCAGGGAGCTATTGATGATTCTGCACCAGAATGGGGCTATGGAGAGTTTGAGTTTTTTGGTCAGTTGAGTGGGTATAGGGTCCAGGACGTGAGAGGCGGGTTTGGAGGTGGAGATTAGCTTGATAATCTCGGCTTCCGTGATGGGATTGAAGGACTTCCATGTCTTTGTGCGGTGCAGGCATGTGTTTTCGATTGGAACTGGGGGCAGGCTTTCGCAGGCAGGATTGGTGCTGGTGTCTAGCGAGAGCTCAATTTTGGAGATTTTTTCTTCGAAGAAGATGGCGAAGTTTTCGCACAGTTCCTTGGAGGCCTGGATGGAGGGTGTGGGGGGCTTGGTGGTTTGTTGCTTGATGATTTTAAACAGTTCATTGGGCCTATTTTTTGCATTGTCCAGGGCGGAGCAGAAAAAGTTGTTGTTTTTTGTATTTTCTTCGAGCTGCTTTGAGTTGTTCAAGAAGGCTTGCGGAGCGGTTGTTTCTCCAGAGTCTTTCAATGGCTCTAAGTTGTCTCCTTTCGTTGTTGATGTCCATGTTGAACCAGGATCTGGATGGTATGTTCCTGGTTTTTTTTTGTTTCAAAGGTGCTAACTGGTCTAGAATGGATGTCGTGGATAGATCATCCGAGGAGGTAGTGAGGAGGGAGTTGACTTTTTCCTCCAGGTCAATCATGTTGATCTGAGTGAGATTTCTGGTCCAATTGGGCTGTTCTTGGGTGGGGGATTGTATAGTGGCTGGCTGAGTTAGGTGGAAGAGGATTAAGTGGTGGTTGGACCAATCTACGGTCAGTGTGTGGTTTATCGTCACTGTGTCACGTTTGGCGATGATGGCATCTAGGGTTGCTCCTTTATTGTGAGTTGTTTCTGTGCAGTGTTGCGTAAGGTGGTTATTGCATAGTAACTCGCTCAGGTTTTGGATTAGCGGGTTGTTATCTTCATTCCAGTGTAGGTTGAGGTCGCTCAGAATAAGGTTGTTCGCATCTCGTAGTGAGCAGTGGGCAATCGGGTCAGACAGGTGTTCAGTGAAAGTGGTGGAGTTGCCTGGGGGGTGGTAGATAAGGTGGCAGGTAAGTGGTTTTTTGTTGCACGTGTTGATGTTGACAGGCACTCAAAGGTGTTGTAGTTGAAGGAGTCTGTTTCCGTCACGGAGATATTGTCTCTGTGGATGATTGCTAAGCCTCCTCCTCTTTGGTCTTTTCTGTCTTTGTTGGTGATTGTAAAGCCTGGGGGCACGAGTGTGTCCAGGAGTGGTAGGGAGGAATCATTAAGCCAGGTTTCGGTGATGAATGCTATGTCTATGTCGTGAGTGAGGATGGATTCTGCTAGTTCTGTGGCATGTTTGGTGGCTGATCTGCAGTTTATGAGCATGCAGTTTGTGGGGGTCTTCTCTGTTTTGGGTTTCTTCGTTAGGGGGGCCATGGATATGCTAGTGCGGGTGGTCGGTGGTCTGGGTGAGTTTGGAGGGGCTTGGACTCTTCCTAGTCCGGTGATCACCTGGATTTTGAAAGGGAGAGTGTCAGCAATAGGATTGTCGTACGAGGAGGCGAGATCTGCCGCCTCGCGCTCAGACATAGCGTCTCTGGTTCTTTTCGGTCTCTGTGTCAGATTGGGGAGGGGGATAGCTACCCTTCTCTGGGGGGGACAATGGACGGTCTTTGTTGTGTGTGGGTGGTGGAGGAGTGGGTGTGATGTGGTTGCTGGGGCGCTGCGAGGTTGGCTAGGATTTCACTAAGGCCCTGGATTATAGTTGTTATCTGGGTTTCCAGCAGGGAGAGTCGCTGCTCAGGCTCTAATTCGTTGAGGTAACGGGACTAGACCTGTGCGGGTGTGTTGGGTCTAGGGGGGGAGAGTCTCAGGGGGTTGGGTAGCTTAGTGGTGGCTGTGTTGTCCGTGTCGGGTCTGGGGAGAGAGGATCTCAATGAGATGGGTAGCCTTGTTTTGGTTGTGTTATCCGTGTGGGGTCTGGGCGGGGCCGTGAGTACAGGGTGGCGGGGGTCTTGTTGTGGTGTAGGTGCTTTATTGCCTGTGGGTATGGGGAAGTGGGTGCTCAGGTTCTTCGCGGTGGATTGGGGTGGGTGGAGGGCAGATGGTGGGTGGGGGTGAGAGCCAGCAAATGACAGATGGGGGTGCGAGCCAACGGTGGGCAGTAGGGGGGTCTTGTTCTGTGTGGGGGTGGTGAGGGGTATGTCGTGTGGTGAGGGGTCTTGTTGGGGTGTTGGTGCTTTCTTGCCTGTGGGTATGGGGAGGTGGGAGCTCAGGTTGTTCTCAGTGGATTGGGGTAGGTGGAGGACAGGTGGTGGGTGGGGGCGAGAGCCGGCAGGTGACGGGTGGGAGTGAGAGCCGAGGGTGGGAAGTAGGGGGGTCCTGTTCTTTATGGGGGTGGTGAGAGGGATGTCATGTGGCGGGTGAGGTTGCTAGGTAGTACTGGAGCGGTAGGTGGCGGGTGGTGGTGAGAGCCGACAGAGGGGAGTAGAGGGGGCCTGTTCTCCCTGGGGGAGGAGCGGGGGGTGTCATGAGGAGGTGGGCGTGCGGGGTTGCTAGGGAGTACCGGAGATGTGGGTGTCAGGTGGGGGTGAGAACCGGACAGGGGTAGTGGAGGGGACATGCTCTCCCTGGTGGTGGTGGGGGGGGATGCCGCGTAGTGAGGGGCGTGTGCTGTTGTTAGTGAGTGCCGAAGCGGTAGGAGGGTTCAGATGGCGGGTCCGGTTCCTCCGGAGGGGGAGTAGGGGCGGGAGAGGAAGGGGAGCGTGAGAGGGTGCATTCCGGAGAGAGGGGAAGAGGGCGTCAAAGGACTCTAGATTGTCGCTGTTGGCTTGTATCAGGACTGTGCCGTTAGAGTAGATGGTCACCGTGGTATTTCCAGTATGCCTTGAACGGTAAGGGAGTGATATAATTAGTTTGCAGCTATGTGAGGTGTTGGTGGTTTTTGAAATGTTGAGTTGCGATCTGAAGATGGATTTCCATGTTTCGTGTCTCTCAGTGTGGAAGATGAGGTCCATTTTTACCTTTCCTTTGGCGGGGCAGTGGTAGATGTCTGCGAAAAGTGACTCGGGGTGCTGTCTGATCAGTTTCTGTTTGAAGTTCTTCTTCGCTTTGGGTGAAAGGTCAGGTAGGAAACTGATCGCGAAGGAGTTTGGGCTGTGCGGAATTACGTGGTTCGTAGAGGAGGGGGCGGTTTGGGCTGCCGTGTCGGGGGGCATTGTGTGTGGATGGGACGGGGGGCAGGCTCCGTTATGGGGGGCGGAAAAAAAAAATCTTCTGTAACACTCTTTCTGATGGCTACTCTAACCGCAGATTCCTCACTGCCCTCCCACCTCCCCCCTCCCCCTTTCAAGAGAGTGGTCTCTTTGACCTTCGGAAAAGGTCCCACTTTAGATATCTGCACACTGGTACCTCTGGTTGTTTTGTGCTCCACGTCCGAGTGCACAGAGAATCCTGATAGTAACTGACAACAGTGCTCAGGGGTGGTGCTTATATGCGGCTTGGCTCTGTCATTTCCAAGGTGGAATGAAGGTAATGTGGAGCCGCACGATGACCCTAGCAGTGTTTGGGAGCACTGCTCCAAAACAATTCTTATACAGGCTGGTGTCAGGGGAATGCTCTAAAGGTGAGAAATCTGTGGTTAGATCGAGTATCCACCAGAAAGAGCTTTACCTAAGGTAACTTGTTCAACTATTAGCTCAAAGTTCGCTCGTAGTGGTTTACTGCTTTGTCCGCCACTTGTGAATGATACTTACCTGCATGAAATAAAAAAGGATCTGATGATTAATGATCTAACAATAAATCTAAAGAATATTGTGTGAACTCTTGTTTGTTCTAGAAGCAGTTTGATATATTTCCTAGACACTCACTGGAAGTTATTTTCTTCATAATTTGCAAGCTGTATTTCCTCATACTGTGCTGTTTATATCTATTTCTGATTTGTCCGATAAAAATCGTTCGATGCATTACAACATTTTTCTCTTGAGGTGCCAAAGAAGGTGGAATAAATTCTTAGATAATCCCATGGAGCTGTTCTGTTTTCAGACAACTACTAATGATTCAGTGAGTAATTACACTTGAAGACATTGGTATTATTACGTATCCCTTAATTGATTCAGACTTTCAAGAGATATGTCTTCTTTTGAGTTAAAGTTCAAAGTCGTTCCACCTCGGCCTTCTCTGTATTACCACTGCATCAAAGACGGACTTTTTTTTTTTTTTACAGGTTTAACAGCATTTAGCCTGTAGATTTGTTTACATTTACTGCGTCACCATAAGTGCCTTATTTCATCGTAATGTCTTTGAATAGATTGAAATCTTTATTACAAATCTTATTCTTAAGTAAAATATGTATTTGGTTAAACACTGAAATTGAACAAAATATGGTATAAATATTTACCTGCAAGTCCCCTCTTCCTGCTTCCCTATTTTTGACTCTGATAACGTACTGCCCTCCATTCTTGATTCATAGACATTTCACATTCTGTTCTGGTGAAGATGAGGAAGTCTCTTTTAGCAGTTTAAAGGTCTGTGCAGTGGGTCAAACACCTGCTCATTCCCTTGTAACCTCTAACCTTGTCCACTCCTCTGTCATTTGTTCAGGACACGTGGATTTTCTGAAGCTCCAGGTACTAGCAGCTATGACAACTCTAAAGCAACTGGTTCCAATCTTGATTTTTAATTAGAACATAGAACTCCAAGGTTCTTTATAAATGAAGCCTGTTTTTTTTAAAGTTCATGTAGGGCACTCTAACTCACATACTGTTATTGAGTCTGAAAGAGGCTGCTTTCTAAATTGGATGTAGGTGACCTTACAAAACGACCCCCCATCTACTTGTTTGCCCAGTCTGTGATAGTGGACTTTTATTGTCAGCACAAACTCTCCTCTTTAGACTGATTGCAGCCTCATATTCCTTATAAGTTCAGCCAGTAGGGGGAACCCTTCTGCAGAAGCAGGGGATCTCACTGCTTTAGCTCGGTGCTGCTGCTGTCTTAATCCATGGGACTCCAGTCCCTGGTGTCCATATTGTTTGAGATTAGCAATCTTGAGGTGGCTGCTGTTCCTCTATCCACTGCGTGCATCATGTGTCTTCTACGCCTTAAATGCCACCATTGAGGGTACAAGAAGCCTTGATGGTACAGTTGTCAAATCGGTGCATGTGGTCTGGGATCCATGTTTTAGTCCTCACCGTTTACAGATCATTTCAACAAGTGACTGACGGCCCCGTACTCTAAATCCAGTTCACAAATGGAGGAGGGGTGTGCAGGCAAAATATTAGAGTAAGCCGGGTTTGGGGCTGGCTTAGCCCTAAGAGTCCGTGCACAAGCTGTGCCATAAAAACGTTTTGCATGCAACGACAATGCCATTAGTGAACTAAGAGGCTAGTCCGTAGTCAGTCAATCCCTAAACGTAGACTAGATTCTTATTATAGATGGAGCAACATTATAGTCTATTAAACGTAAGAGGTGTTTGTGTAGTGCACAGCTTGAAGTCAAGTATTTATAAGTGTGCTCATATGTGATAATAAAGAAAGTGGAGGCTTTGTGAAATAACATATTTGCCTAGGATCGCACAATTTGGACGAGCAGGTAAGCTAGTATTGATTTCAGGTTATCTAGTTTCACATTTTGAAATTCAGTCACCATATGGGTATCTCTCTCTCTTACTCTCATTTACATCAAAGGTCCCTGATGGGTCTTTCATTTTTGGCTCACAACGAGAAAACTGACAGAGATAGGAGACCCGACTCAGGGTCCCTACACCCCAACTTCCAAGCCAAGAATGCATTCATTTGGGGGGTGACACACCCCAGACATCCCCCCTGAAGCTACGGCCCTGAATTTATTTATTTTTATTTATTGCGATTTTATATAGCGCGAACATTACCCGAAGGTGTCAGAGCGCTTTACAAAAGAACCAGTTGCGTTACATAAGGATTTAGGATTACATGAGTTACATAAGAGATACAAACAGAAAATCACTCAAGGAACAGATACAAACGGATAAACTCTAAAAATCACATAGGAATGGTAGTAAGTACAAAGGTCTACTACATATACTAGTGGTTAGAGTTTTATATATATATATATATATATATATATATATATACATACATATACATATAGTAAATTTACTCAGGATTACATTTTACCAGCGATTAGGCTTGGACAAGTATATATTACATATTTAAGAGTGAACGGAGAAATAAAACATCAAAAGGGGTAGAGAGCGGTAGGGGGGAGAAGAGTCGGAGGCTGAGATTGGTGAGAGGAGAGCGGGGGACCTGAGGGGGAGAAAGAGATAAGGCAGTCCAGCAAAAGAGAAATGTCTGAAGGTCGGCAGGATGGAATCCAATGGACCGAAGGAAAGGACAAGAATCAACAAAATGGCGGATCCGGGTCTTGGGCATCGAAGGAAACGATCTCAAAATGGCAAGATGCACCCAAGTCAAGACCCAAAAAACCAGGAGAGCAGAGTTCCATTAAGTAGGGTCGGAGGGGGGACGCAGCCACAGCACCAAGGGAGGGCTTAGGGCAGTAGAATGTCTGCTGTTTGTGTGCACAGGCATAGCACCGCAAGGGCATCAGGATGACGACCAGCGCATCAAGGAGAGCCGAGAACTGGAGCGAGCCTCTGAACAAATAGGGACCACAGAGTCCGAAATAGAAGAGTGACCAGCACGTTGCCTGCCCCGCTGGGAACAGTGACGAATTCAGGCCAAAATCCATGAACGAGGAAGGAAGCCGGAGCCACCGTTAAACAGCAAGCGCTGCCGAGGAGCACTCCGCCATCATGTGCTCAGCAAGGGCGAATCAACCTTGTCCTGGGCTGCAGTGTAAGGATATTCCTTACTGCCTAACAATTGGGCCACTTTGTGTTCTGTTAAGATCCACAATCAGCATTTTGTCATTCTGAACTTGGAGGCCATCTTTCTAACTCCTAGGAGATTTCTTAATGCTGATCCAGGTGCTTGTGGTCTTCCGCAAGTCAGCTTACAAATGTACTGCCTACATTATTCCTCTGCTCAATTTTATTTCTGAAAACATGTTTCTCCTTATATTTGTATGCTCCTGAGTGAGCAAACCAGATCTTCGATCTGTTATAATTATAATTGTCGCAGTGTCTTATGTAGACGCCCATATTGTGGTGTCTGTTTCATCAGATGTTGACGATGCAGCCAGTAAATTTCGAAACTGCGTGACTAACATCGTTATTTGGATGCAAGAAAACTGCCTTAAATTAAATTCTGAAAAGAGGGAGGTTATCCTATTTGGAACTTATACCTCATTTTGGAGTACATCTTGGTGGCCTTCCAAACTTGGCCCCCTTCCTTGCCCAGTTCAGAAAGTGAAAAATCTGGGGGGGTTTGTTTGACAGACAGCTTTGCTTCTCCAGATCAAATTAGCCAGGTTACATCCTCATGTTTCCATCTTCTCAGGGTGTTAAGGAAAGTGTTTCCACACATCCCTCCTGAAATTCAGAAAATGGTCATTGTAGCATTAGTTCTATTTAGGATAGACTATTGTAATGCACTATTTCTGGGAATCCAGAAACGATTACAATTGAAGCTGCAATCACTCCAAAATGCAGCTGCTCGCTTGCTCTTAAAGATACCAAAATTCAGTTCCATCTCCAAGAGCTTTCGTTATCTACAATGGCTGCCTGTCAGCGAACGCATTAAATGTAAGGCCCTCTGCATGGTCCATAGGGCTCTATATGGTGGAGGCCCGGCCTATTTTCAGAAGATCTTCTTCTGGCATGCGCCTCATCCTAACTTAAGATGTGGTGCAGCCGAATTAGTGACAGTTCACAAAATAAAGAAAGCTAAACGGGGAGGTTGAAGTTTCTCCTTCTTAGCATGCAGATTCTGGAACGCCATGCCTGGCTTTTTGCTATTCATACCCAGTTCACAGCTGTTTTTCACTCATGGAACGCTAGCACCAAGGCGCCTCGGCATTCGTGCGCTCTGAGAAATGTTTACTTACTGTTCACGATAAACACATTGTTTTCTGTGATTCGAAACTTGGGAGACGTTCTCTGCAGTTGCTGAACCCATAGCCCAGTCAGTGCTGTTTCACTTTCAGAACCTTCAATAGTTCTTGTTAAGACAAAGTGGTGCTACATGTTGATGTTCACGTCAAATATCCATAAAAACCAGGCGCGTTCTCTCACTAGGTGTAGGACTTGTCGCAGAATGTCTAAGAGCTGAGTAAATGTGGCAGATCTTGTTCATGTTCAGCGGTGCTCATTTGCGCTTTGTGACTTAATCAGAATTTTGCCTATTTGGAAAGTTTCGGCCTTTTCAGATTCCCAGTTGAATTTTGGCCATTGCAGTTGACTCCCCTCTCAATAGTAAAGTGGATATTCATCTTAATATCTGCTTTTCCTCCTCCTTCTGGTTCTACATGCAGGGGTAAGATGCGGGGGCTGTTCGGAGCAGTACACCTTACAAGAATTTGCATTTCTGGTCCATACTGCTTGAATTTAAATAGCCATCTTATTGTGCCATAACTTCCTCCTTGTGAGCAGTGAGTAGAACGATTAATGCACTGGCTTGCTTATGTGAGTGGTCATGCTTTCCTTCTGGGGGAAAAGGTGGGAGTGTTGAACAGATTCCTGAAAGATGTCACACTTTCCTCTGCCATCTCTTGCCTCAGAAAAGAGGTCCATGTATTTTCCACACAACCTTAACTACGTCCTAAAGTGCAACTCTATTTTAATATGCATTTCTGGCCAGGCGGACCTCTATGCAAACACCACTTGCAAACCATCAAATAAATAAACTAAAAGTGCACCAGACTTTAAATAAAATACAACAGTTGTAAGCTAAAAAAAACAAGGAATTAAGTGTAATGCAGCACATTAGCCCTAGTTTCAAAGGGTCAGTGTGGAATATAGAAATTGAAAATGCATCAAGATAACTCGCAGCCACGTTTCTTGAATGTAAAAAATCGTAGTCTGGTTCCTAACACATTGATGTCACTGGACTCTACTATCTCTGAACAGTGTGGTAATATGTACTCAATCCTCTACCAGTCTAACAAACCTCCAGCTTCAATTTGTGGACTGGAACAGGAAAAGGGAGGAGGAAATAAATCATATGCGCAAGAACCACTTCCATTCATGAATGGTTTATCTGGAACTCCCACAGGGCTACTAAACTGCTGTTAGCTGGCTTCAGAATCACCAGTCTGATCCAAATTGTAGGCTTTATCTTGATCTGAACCATAGATCATTTTCACTAAATCTGTCTTTAGTCACTGATGCTGCTGCTCCTAGGCCTGCCTCTTTTTCAGTACCCATTGGGGTGTCTTTAACATGTTCATGGGGGTGTTCGGGCATATCTCAGTTTCTGGTGTAGCTTCTGTGCCCTTTCTTCTTGTTACTTCTCCATCCTTGGAATCTGCTGGCTCTCTGGAAAGATGCCAAATCACCACCTTGCTCTGCCTATTCTGCTTGGGTAGGACAAACGTGTCAAAATTGCTCCAGCAAAGTGACACAAATATGTAGCTAATAAAATGATTTCTACGGAGGGTTAAGCATTTGTGGCACTTAGGGGATGGTGAGCCTTCTTCAACCTAGATCACGTTTTCATGGACTCTGATGTCCCAGTCCCCAAAAGGTACACAACTAGCTGACATTCATAGCTCTCGTCTGTCATCCAGCTCAGGTGAACTCCTGGAAGTCACCAGTTGCTAATACATTGCAGGTTTGTATCTTTGCTACAGCTGTACACCTTCCTTTGAAAGATTCATATACGTGTTTGTTTGTACATTAATTGTGTTAAAGCATTTACCAAGCTACCCTGGCTTGGTTCATCTCATCAATTCCCAGTGGCAGATGAGAGCGTGTGGTGGGGATTTTTTAACCCCACCTATCCCCTCTACCGTGCTCTTCAATTCTTCACCTGTTGTGGCCTCAAGCTGGTGCCAGCACAGGTTGTGGGTTTGTTAGAAATGCACACCTGTGTAAGAGTGTACCAAGAGGATAGCACCATCAGTGAAAACTAACTTAGCTGTGTACCCCCTTTCCCCACCTTTCCTTGGCACTTCTTCACTCACTTCACTGGCTGCCTCCCATCACGGCCTGACTGAGAACACAAATCAGCCTGGGCCCGGGGCGGGGGAGTGGGGTGAAGGGCAAAGGCGTTAAGCATTGCTGCTTAACTAAACCAGCTCCCAGCACTGCTGCTTTTGTTACTGGGAGTCGATATTGCAGCACTGCTGCAAAACCGTCCCCCAGTAATAAAACCGGCCCCCACCGCTCCAAAACCAGCCCTCACCCTTCCAGCCTCCCAGGGAAACATTCAATGCCCCCTACGGCCAGTCCGGTCCTGTCTCCCATTTGGGAACATACTGCACTCCCAGAATCTTGTTGCCTGACCTCCAGACTTTGGAATTAGGCTCTCAACATGGCTACTTGCTGTGGCTCATTTTGTTGTGGAGTGCGGTCTCTCCCTTCCCCACCATCTTCTGACGGTCTGGACTAGGCTACAGTGTACCCACTACTGATGGCTTTCCAATTCCCCACATCACCACAGCATCATGCACGCCACACACACGCCACACTCCTCACACTTTCAAGTGTCCTGTGTGGAGCAGGTAATGAGGTTGCCAGACACTGCCAGCATTCTCCCTCACCAGAGGCACCTGACCCTTAACCTTCACAGCTCTCTTGCGCCTTTACATCTCCTTGTAATTAAAAATGGTTCTGCCTGTCTCATTGGGGTGTCGCAGATATCCAGTATGGTTTTAAAGTTGTCTCTTGTGAATATATTACATAAGGGAACAGCTGTCTCTTGTCCCGAAAATGGCGAATCCTCCCTTGACTGCTTTTTTGTGACAGCCTTGTGAACATCTGTAAAATATCTTTTATTGTAAGGGTTTGCCAAGACGTCATATATAATATAGCTGTATAGGACATGACTTAGTTTTCATTATATTATCTTTTTTTTTTATTGGACAGATTGTGTTCAAACCCTGAAACATATATTTGTTTTAAAGAGAAGAATATATATTTGCTCTGCTTAGGATGCTTGTGTTATTGAGAGAAGCTTTTATGAGTATGTAGATGCAATGGCTGTGTTACTTATTGTTAAAAGTAATTATTGTACCTCTAGATGCCTTTGCTCCATCTTTTTCCCGATGCATTACGCCTTCATTCGTGGCATCCGTGGTAAACAATGGTGCTGGAATAAGATCACTGTGCGCACGCTCACTGCAGCGAATGAGCAAAACGTTTATCAGTTACTATGCAATCGGCATCAATTTTTCATTTGCATTTATGTAGCGCTTAGTACCTCTGACGAGGCGCTGAACTTTAATGCATCACTACCAGTACAGAACAAAACTTGGTAGCATATTCAGGCCTGGCTCCAACCTTGATTAGTACATGAGAGAATCTTTACACAGTGACTGTGCATATCAGCTGGATAGCACCTTTAGTTTCCAGAGAAATGTTTACTTCTGGTTTTCTTGGTCCACGTATAGCGTCCCTTACTCTTTGTAAAGCACAGAATAATACCCCTGTTACCAATTTGGGAATCACGAGCAGTTTTTATTGGTAGGAAATAGATGTTCATGTTCACTCCAATGATGTACTTATATGGTTCCTGTTTAAATGTCTGTGCCAATTGTAGAATATTATCAGTTTTGGAAATTTCTTTTTTTTCTTTTTAGTAAAACATGTACTTCTAGGTGAATATTTGTAAGGAATGCCACTTTCACTACAGTGCCTAAAGCCAAGTGTTGAAAATGTGTATTTTGTTGTAGGAAAAGAGGGCTCTTGAATGAGGCAATTCAAATGTGTCCTACCAAACAGCAATAACAGTTATTTTCTTTAAAAGATAACTGAAAAAAGGTCTGCGGTAGTCTCTGTGGGTATTGTGATTTTGTAAAGCCATTCCTAACCAATTGAACAGCTGAAGGTTGCTAACCTTGCTCGGTTCAATGGCTGTGGCTTGCAATACTTGTGTGCTGCTCAGACCCAGAGATCTGTGTTGAATTCTCACTTGAGGATGTGGAAGATAATGTGAGTAAGGCTGGTAGATCCCCACAGAGTTTCTCCGCTGACATGAATAATCAAGCAGGGAGTACTGTGCACTAATCCTAATTAACTTTCCTTCTCGACCTCCAAGGTTCCCCAAGCAGAGATGTAGGGCCTTCATTAGGTCTGAAGAAATCCAGCTCATTAGAAAGTCTGCAGACAGCGGTGGCCGAGGTGACTTTGAACGGTGACATCCCTTTCCATCGTCCACGCCCACGTATAATCCGAGGACGCGGCTGCAACGAGAGTTTCAGAGCTGCCATTGATAAGTCCTACGATAAGCCCTCTGTGGATGAAGACGATGAAGGCATGGAGACCTGTAAGTAATCGGCTGTTGCAAACAAAATGAGATACTGGGTTGTGATTTGTATAAGAACATGTACTGTACATCTATATAGTTGTTCAGCCTGCCGCAGTCTTTGTGCCTCATCACTGTTATGCACACTGTGCTATGTTTTGACAAGTTCCTTATTATATGAACTCTTAGTAGCCATCGGTTAAAGTAGAATTGCTGCTGAAAGGTTTGGTTATATAAAGACTGAACACTTAACATGGTGTCTTTTATGTTGATAACAGTAGAGCCCATCTTTTTGGCCCATTTTCTGGTTTCCCAGGCGCTCCATGCATACACTTCACATCTTGATTCATGTGCTCTTGCTTGACCGTTTAGTAGCAGATTAATCCATTATGGGCACATCATCTGCAAGGTTCAGAGTTTTTTCTTTATAACTCTATTCGGAAAACAATTAAAACCAAGTATTTCCTTTTCTAATGCATATTTTAGGTAATTGTAACTTTACAATGCGACCTAACCTTGTGGGAGAGGTGCAGTGTTTATATATAAATATATTATTAAATATGTTGGGAAGTGCTGGCATAGAGTTTCGGCTCTCTTCTGATATATGCTCCGATTCATATTTGTAGCCGAAATTCTAGCAACTGCTTTACTAAACATGGAAATTGAGCATAGAGGGTGATGGTAGTAGCAGATACTATCAACTTGAGGGCTACAGGGGTTGAAGAAGCACACTGGTCCACGGCATGAATACCGACATCAATTTATGCTGTAAGGTAATGGGAACTCTGAAACCCAACCCACTCACGGATCAATATCAAACTTAAAACTTTGTGTGTGGATAAGCTCTACCCCCACCAGGGGTAGCAGAGCAAGCTGCAGATTTTCTTATTTATGCTACGCTGGAAAGTCAACCTTAGAAGAACAGTTAAACTTCCCTTTTGCAGAACTTTCTTTTTAAGGCACACCAACTATGCTCAGTTTTTTAGGTTGAGCCTACCTGGTTGCAAAAAAAACTATTCTGAGATTACAGGGGGCTTTCAGCCCGCCCCTTGCTTGCCTTGGATTGGCTTTATTGTTACTCTCATTTGCTGTCTTCTTAGTCAATGGTTTGTCTTCCTCTCCTTGTATTTGTCCCTCTCCTGGAGCTTTGCATATTCACGATTGTTGGCTTGTATCCTTCCACTGCAATCATTTATGGATCTACTTTTTTCTTTTTCGTTAAGCGTTCAATGAGGGTGCATGTGTTTTCTAGCTCTCTCCCTTGTGTGCTACTACACACCACAAATACCCACCCTCTTTGTGTACTGTGTTGCTTCCCACCCGTCTCAGCGTATCTGTAAAAGCATAGCAACAAGGATATTTTTGCTGGGTTTTTCTAAAGAGCAGACTTTACGGGTTGTTTTTGTTTTATCTCCTTTATTCCACATATTGCAAGAAAGCAGAAGCTTTGGCACACACAGGCTGTTATGCTGCACTCACTTAGCGTGTGTCTGAAGCAGAAGGTGTGCATAGAATGGCACTTGTCTTGGAGGTCCAGAAGTCTGTTCCGTGGCCAGCTGCAGAGAATCAAGTGGCAGAATCCTGTGGAAAATAAATTAGGCCTAAGGAGTGTTGCCTTTTACATAATGACACTTTATTGTACTTTTTAAATTCTGTTCAGAATTTCAAATAGTATTTGGAAAATATGCCATGCAATGCAAAAAAGACTGAAAGCATTGAATCCAGTATGCAGTTTTGAGATACCATATGATGTTTGCTTTTGCTTCGGTATTTTAAAATCCTTTTTTCTTTACTTTTTTAAAACAATACTTCACAGACAAACATTGGCAAAGCCAACAGCGATGCACTCACATTATAAAGTCGAGGCAGATTGGCTCCGACGGTGCTTATTACATGAGAGGTTTCCTTGAAAAAACACTTTCACGTGAATTGACCTCCCTATTTCCAATTACATCACAACATAATGAAGCACAGCAACGCTTGCTCTTCAGCAACCTTCATATCACTGAGGCCTGCGCGCAGCGCTTCCAACATAGGCAGTGTATTGTCTAATTTACTCATGTCAGCCTTGTAGGCTTAATTGAAGCGGACCATTGGCTCATTATTTCTACCATCCACATGCTTAGCTATGCCATTCAGAGGTGGCACTCTGCACTAAAACAGTCGCGTAGCAAGGACGCCCTGGTGCAAGCAAAGAAAATGGCTGCTTCAATTGCTTTGGAGTTAGTAATATATGGCAATTATCACGGTTCAGTGGGGCCCGCTGCCACTGCACTTGCTGCACCAATGGTAGGTACACTTCTGCACCAGAAGTTAAAAGCTGACAGGCACAGGGGCGTAGCTTCAGGAAGGTGTTTGGGGTCTTACACCCTCCTAATAAATGCATTTTCTGGAAAATAGTTGGGTACAGGTGCTTTCAGTCGGGTATAGGGAGGTGTCTGTCGGATTTCACAAGACATTTTTACATATAAGGAGACAAAAACGCACACACACTCTCCCTCTCTGTTTTGAAAGTCTTCAAAAATTGTTAGTTTACAAAATATTTCGTTTTCCCTCACTTAGTACCCCTACCAATCCGCATTCCTCTCCCTTTCCACTGCCCCTTAAACCCCTCTCATGCACCCTGCTAGTGGTATAATTTATTTTAACATTATATGCCGGCGTGAGCTGTTGGAAAATCTGAAGCTCACCCCCCATCCCCCAACCCCCTAATCTTACTGACCAAGCTACGCCCCTGCAGAGGCACATTTTTAATACCAACCCCATATTTCATCAGTCAAGCCTGGCCTTCATCTCTTATGTACCCAAAGAGAGAGAAATACGGCTGTAAAGTGTTGCTGCCCTACTCAAAAAACCCAAGGCGGACCCGAGAGACCTCAAGAACTTCCGGCCCATCTCCCTGCTTCCGTTCCCAGCCAAGGTCATCGAGAAGATCGTCAACAAACAGCTAACCCGATACCTCGAAGAAAACAGCATCCTGGACCCATCCCAATCAGGGTTCCGCAGCAACCACAGCACTGAGACTGCCCTCATCGCCGCCACAGACGACATCAGGACCCTGCTGGACAACGGTGAGACCGCAGCCCTCATCCTGCTGGACCTCTCCGCCGCCTTCGACACTGTCTGCCACCGCACTCTACGCGCACGCCTCCACGACGCAGGGATCCGAGACAAGGCCCTGGAATGGACCACCTCCTTCCTCGACGGCAGAACAGAGAGAGTCCGCCTCCCACCTTTCCGATCCGAAGCCTCCGAGATCATCTGCGGCGTACCCCAGGGATCTTCCCTCAGCCCAACACTGTTCAACATCTACATGGCCCCGCTCGCACGCATCGCCAGACAGCACGACCTCAACATTATCTCCTACGCCGACGACACTCAACTGATCCTCTCCCTCACCAAGGACCCCCTCGCTGCCAAATCCAATCTCCATGAAGGAATGAAGGCCGTCGCCGATTGGATGAAGATCAGCCGACTAAAGCTGAACACGGACAAGACAGAGGTCCTCATCCTCGGCTCCAACCCCTCAGCCTGGGACGACTCCTGGTGGCCAACGACGCTGGGAGCAGCCCCGACACCCACCGACCACGCACGCAACCTGGGAGTCATCCTCGACTCAACGCTCTCCATGGCCAAGCAAGTCAACGCAGTCTCCTCCTCCTGCTTCAACACCCTCCGCATGCTTCGCAAGATCTACAGGTGGATCCCGACAGATACAAGAAGAACAGTCACCCAGGCCCTCGTCAGTAGCAGACTTGACTATGGGAACGCCCTCTACGCGGGAGCCCCGGCCAAGCTCATCAAGCGACTGCAACGCATACAAAACGCCTCCGCACGCCTGATCCTCGACGTACCACGCCACAGCCACATCACCACCCACCTGAGGAACCTGCACTGGCTCCCCGTCGACAGGAGAATCTCCTTCAAACTCCTCATCCACGCACACAAGGCACTCCACAAGACTGGCCCAGCCTACCTCAACAGACGACTCTTCTTCTACGTCCCCAACCGCCAGCTCCGCTCCGCCGACCTCTCCCTCGCCACCGTCCCTCGCATTCGAAGAACAACCACCGGCGGCAGATCCTTCTCACACCTCGCCGCCAAGACCTGGAACACCCTTCCACTAAGCCTACGACAGACCCAAGACCTGCTGACCTTCAGGAGGCTACTCAAGACCTGGCTGTTCGACCAGTAGCAGCACCCCCCCCCCTTTTTTCTCCCCAGCGCCTTGAGACCCTCGCGGGTAAGTAGTGCGCTCTACAAATTCTGTGATTGATTGATTGATTGATTGATGAGGCACTTGCATAATCTAGCCCCTGAGGTCCCAGTTCTAGGGCTGTACACCCAGTTTATTTCATTGCTATGCAAAGGTGCGTCATTTCAGTACACGTGTAAAAAGGGCCATGTTTGATGAAGATTGTGGGCCTGTGCATAGGGCTGTGTGAATCTGCAGCACCCCCCTGCGATGCATATGCACGCTCGTGGAAATGTCAGCAGTACATACAGATTGTTGCTGTTCTGCATCACGGATTTTAGCAGGTGTGCCGAAACATTACCTTGGCGCTTTAATTAGAAAGCCCGGAGTCAGCAGCTCTAATAACTATGAGTTAATGATCAGCTGCTGCCCACGCTAATCAGCATTCATTTACATTTACAGTTCTCCCCGTGACCCCCACCGCATGACACAACATGTGGAATGTCATTAACATAAAAGCTTCGCTCGAGCGCTAACCTTGTCATTATTGAACTGTGCAAGGAACAGGACGGTCAAAGGAGCGCCAAAGTGAATTAAAAGTAGCGAATGCTAAATTACTGCGATTGAGAATTGAATTCAATTAGGTATCTCGTGAGCCATTTGCGCAGCGTTGCTTTTAGTACGATTTACTAAAGGCCAACCGGCGTAACCCCGGGCAACATTACGTAAAAAATATGAACAATGAAAAGTAGAAATGGAAAACGGACCTTCTCGAGCAGACCCCAAAACCCTGTGCTTGTGAGTGATAGATGATTCAGAAGGCACACTTCATGGTATCAGTGCATTGACACTGACAATATTGCCCTTGTACACACATCCGATGGCTCAGTAAGGTAAAGGTTTGCCGGTGACATCGGCAGTGATCTGCAGGTCACAGGTTCAAATTCTGGCGTGGCCGAATCTGCCTTCCATCGTACTAAGGTCTGTAAATTGATTACCCTAAAATGGGGGATCGTAACGCCTGTTATTTACAGCACTTACTTGCAGCAGAAGTGCCTTATAGACCACAATCTTGAAACAAGCATTGGCAAAGCCAATAGGTATCACCTATGAGTACTGTTGGCTTTGGCAGTGTTTTGTAGCCATACTGTACAGCATCGTGGATGCTTTGCAGTGTGGCTAAAACTAATTTTGCCTAGAGATTGGTGGAGGCTTGTGCCTTCTCAAATTCATAAGGGTTTTGGCAGAATAATTTTCAATCGTTCATTGAAGATTTTTTAGTGCGTATTGTTTATTCATATTTGCATTTTATCAAAACAAAGAGACAGCCGACACATGTTTCGCCCGTGTGGCCCATCGGCCGGGGGCTTCTTCAAGGCTGAATAGGCATAGGTATAAAAGGGTGGGGTGTGGAGTTTTGAGTCCAAGGATGGTATGGGTGTGAGCAGTTGGAATAAGTGAACCATAGACGGGTTGTCGACAGAAGAGTGTGACATGGGGTAGAGTTGGTGCGAAAGTTAGGGTGAAGAATATAGTGGAAAATTTCCAATGTGAGGGAGAGCGCAGGAGGGGGTGGGAAGTGAATCAGGGGAAAAGGAAAATCACAGCATTAGTCCTGGTACATATTTCTACATGATAGAACTTTGGCAGATATAGGTAATGTACAGTTGTTCAAAATTACTTGCATATTCAGACATATATAGTTCCATAGTCTTGTAGTCTTGACATAAGTGAAGAATAGTAAGGAAAATTTTGCAACGTGAGGGAGAGCGCGGGAGGGGGGGGGCGAGGGAATCAGGGGGAAAGGAAAAACACAGCATTAGTCCTGGTATATACTTCTACACGATAGAACATTGGCAGATGTAAGTAATGTATAATTGTTCAAAATTATTTGCATATTCAGATATGTATAATTCCAAAATCTTGTGGTCTTTACATAGTACAGTCATCCATAGTTTGACACCCGATCAGGGCCCAATGTCAATAATAGGTTTAGCGCAAACAACAAACATTAAAGCATAGGTAATCATTAATAGGAAGAACAAAAAATAATAGGAGTGCCTCAATCACAGCACGATCAGCCGAAGGACAGCAATCAAGCTGAAGCAATCAATACTTGGTCCATGCTGCAGCCAAAAGAAGAGTAAGTGAAGTAAACACACACTGGCAAATTAGAAATCAGAAAATGAGAGCCAACAAATGTTAAGCAATGAGCGTGCTGCAAGCCTCTTGGATACAATATCTCTTGCAAGCGAGAGCCCATTCAGGACAGGTGTGACCTAACAGTTTAATTATGTATGTAAAAAGTAAGGTGGTGTTGTATAATCCAATTTCTGTTTGATACTTATAACCACATAACTACTTATTACTCACATTTAGAATATTCCCCAGGCACCAAACTGGATCTGGAAGTTTTCACAGAAGTGTTTCCACACGCCGTTAGACAGTGCCAAGTGGCTCCGTGTTGACCTCTTTTTGCCCCTGAAGTGACAGAGCTTAGCCACATAAAAGCACCACCACTGCATTTTGACATCAGTTTTTCTTTCCATGCTTTCGGATGTGGATCTGGAGCTCTGTTCACTTCTTTGACTGTTGACAATTTCTCCCAATTTAATTCCAGCGTGTAAGGGAATGATGTCCCCACTGAAGACTACAGGGTTCAAACCATGCAGCTCCTGTTGGAAATATATGTCGATAATGGACCTGCACAAGGTGTGCCTTTGATGTTTGTGCTTAGTGCATGACTCCAAGTCAAGCAAAGAATGTGCCCTAATGCACCCGAATGAGATCCTGGACCCTGAAGCAAAGCTGCACGCTGCAGAACATTGAAAGAAGTAACGGACCTCTGTAAGGCCAGTACCTGCTGCAAGTTGAGGGTGCCTACCCGTTCCCACTCTCGAGGCCACTCCTGCAATAGGTCTTCTTCTCGGTCGAGGAAGAAGCATAAGTCAAAGCGAGACTCAGCCCTATTCTGCCACTCTGTCTATAGAGAAGTCGCGAGGGGGGTTACAGTGCCAATCTGAGCCAATTCTGAAACTGGTGCCAATGCGCCCTTAATTTCCAAGGCCTGCGCCGCAGCAGGTTTAGGCCTTTAAGGAGGACATGCTGCATATTTTTGGCACTCTCCTGGATCACTCGGGTGCGTCTTGGGGCCCCAAGGATCCGCAGGGACCTCAAGTCCGGTTACAGCCGGTGGATCTGTCCTCTGTGCTGTCTGACCCCTAGAACTGACCTCTGGTCCCACACAGACTCCGGTGCTAACTGCTATTCGTTCTCTATGACCTACCTTTGTCCCTCTTTCATCGACACTAGTCCCATGTTTTGCAGCGCTGGAGGGAGATCCAATTCCGACTCCAATGTCCCAACCCAGCAGAATTCATCTTGACTTCTACGCCACTCCAGCGCACCTGGCCCCTGTACAGTCTGGCTCAAATAATACACTACCATGGAACTGTCCTCAGAAACTCCCTCATCTTTTTGGTTCTGATTCGGACGAGAGTCTGCCACCACGTGGCAATGATAATTGTGATGATGGGCATGATTTAACCCCACCCTATGATGACAGTTTGTTCACGGACTTACAGGGCAGTGGGCTTGATACTTTTCCCTGATACAGGATTGATTTCACTCCTTAGAGCCCCAGTGGAAGAGAGTGCTTCCTGTGCTGTTGTAGTTGAATGAGTAGCTGATATCATGGTACTGCACTTGCCTTCTGTTGAAGTCAAGGCAAATGTCCCTAATGAGGTTTTGCATCCTGGGCCAGCCTCATCTGAGATTAAGCCCCGACTTGACACTCTTATGAGCACTTGGTCTAAGCCTTGCTGTATCTCATGAGCTAACATGCAGGTGGCCAGATGCCACAGGCCAACGCCGGATGACCCAGATTTTCTTACACAGCATCCTAGTTCTACTCCTGAGAGTTCCAGCAGCAAAGTGAATCCTAATGCATTCCCACGACCCCTTCAGTCAGAGAGTTGGAAAGGATTTATGCCTTTGCTTAGCAAATGTTCTCTTCGGCCAGCCTAGCCTTGAAGTTGGTCAATGTGTTCTGCCTATTAGGCCATAATATGCACACTCTGAGACATGGTAAGCGAGATCTTGCTGGCAGACTCAAAGGAATTTAGGGCCTCCTTGGTTCAAACCATTCAAGATGGCCAGGGTTCTGCCAAATATGTGTTTTGGGCTGGTCTGGATACACCTGATTGCTTGGGCGGAGCGGTTGGCCCTAGTGTGGTGCTCCATTGCCATGCTTTTGACCCATTTGAGGCTCCTCCAGAGGGTTGGCATATAGACCACGCAAGCCGCCGGCAACAGTCAATCCAGTCCTTTCATGGACGGAGATGGTGATCAAGCAGAAATTGTGCAGGTCACCCTGGACACTGATCTTCTCATCAGATCCCTCTCTCTTCCCCACTCAGAGCTGACTGTGGTGACAGATTCATCATTACTAGACTAGGCAGTTCCTCTGGGAAAGGTGGAGATCAGAGGACTCTGGTCTTAGGCATAAAACCGCCTCTGTATCAATCTTTTGGAGTTGCAGGCCATTTGCCTGGCACTGAAGTCCTTCCTACCTGTCCATTGGGGGGAGGCTGCTACAGGGTCTCACACCACGCCATGTGGTACGGTCACAAACATGGGTCCTGGATCCTGTACCAGAATGCTCTACACCTGTGGTGGTGGTTGGAATGTCAGGGCACCTCCCTGATAGTGAACCACCTGGCGGGATCAATGAATGCCAAGGTGAACAAGCTCAACCAATGGTACCTTAATGGTGGCTGCACCCCAAGGTGGGCCAGGGTGTCTTCCTACAATGGAGAGAACCCTGTGTAAATCTTTTCGGCACAGTTGAGAAGGTGCATTGTCCCATATTTTGTATCTTGGAGTTCCCACAAAGTTCTCATTTCACCTGTGTGAAGAAAAGGACTTTTTCAAAGTGGATAGTCCTCTGTCTTAAGATCTGTGCACTTGTCATGAAGTATACAGAGATGGGATGGATGGAATGCTTGAGTTGATCTCAGCCACTGGTAATTACTCAAAGCCCGCATCCCAGTCCATCGGTATTTTGCACACCATGCCACCTCATTTTGGACACAGTCATTATCAAAACAAGTGGGAACAGTGCAGCCTTAACGGCCAGGCCGGATTCTCCCTGAACCGGAATACATGCAACCCAAGGCTGATTTCATCCTTATTAAGGCTCAATAGTCTGGTAAATTTTGGTTCCAGGGGCACAGCGTGCACAGACCCATGTCTGGGCATACCCGTCTCACTTAGGGTGTCACACTGAAGTATACAAAATAGTGATGGATGTGCTGGCCTAGAAGCAGCCTCCGGAAGAGCTAAAGGCTCATTCTGCCAGGACCAAGGCTGCTGCTATTGCGTTGACATGTGGAGCGCCTTTTCTTGTCATCTGCCAGGCTGCGACTTGGGCGTCAAGGCACACTTTCATAAAGTACTATTGCCTTGACAGCCAGGTCTTACAGGAAGGGCATTTTGCCGGTTTGGTCCTATAGGACTTTTTGACTTCGAGCCCACTCCACAGACCTTCCCCCTTCGGAGGTTCTGCTTTGATATCCATTCTAAAGGTGAGAAATCTGCTGTTAGATGTGTCCATTAGAAGAACACGTTAGTCGCCTTTGGTAAACTCTTTGGCAACTACCCTATCTACTTGCATAGTCCTCAAAGCCCTCCCACCTCTCCGTTCTGTGGAGTGGTCCCTTTTTATCATCTAATAAGGTTCAAATTATAGATCTGCACACCGGTATATCCGATTGTTCGTGCTCTGCCTCCAAGGGCACAGAGAGTCAAGCAAGAAACTGACGTCGACACACAGGGCTGACTTATATGCTGCTCTGTGACTTCCAGGGTGGAACGAGGCCAATGCTGAGTCACATGGGGCTACCTAGAGGTGCTTGGGCACAGTGCTGAGAAAACTGCAGCTTCAGTCAGGCGCTTGGGGCATATTCTCAAGGTGAGGAATCTGCAACCAGAAAGATAGTTACCGAAAATAATTAACTAATTCTTCTCCCCTCTTTGCTCTATACTTTATTTGATGCAAACATAAAATCCATGATTGTATGGCTTCTTCTTGTGACTGTCTTCCCCTTAATATTCAATTCGATTTAAGCATGTTTAGACCCAAATTTTAATGTGCGTTAGGTCAAAAAGTCATGTTTTTTGTTGTTTGCTGTGAGCAGCTGGGTGGGATTCGTCTAGTGTAGTGTGAATGGGGCATTACGTTACATGGGCTCCATAACATCTACAGATTCCTTTGCTACATTTAGTAGGGACAGAGAAGCGACGTCTGGCTTGCTGTAGGATTGTGATACGAGTGCCAGGAACTGTTTAAGAGTTTTTGGGAAAGCGTCACTTTCTAAGCCACATCTGATGAAAAATGACACAAAAGAACACAAAGCCCAAGCAGACGTCATCAAAAGGAAAGAACCTAAATGCAGGATTGGGTAGAAAGAGAGGAACTGTCAGCTAACTCCAGACTTAGTTGCTCCATTATGAACAATCACCATCTCCGCTCGCTCCTAGCTAGCGGTTGCTCCGGGCTCCCTCACCCCCCCCCCCGGACACTCAGCGGTTACCATCCCACTTCACCCACACACCCCATAGTTGGGCCTCCGCGCCGCACCCTAACGTCCCTTCTTGCCCCTCCAGATGCAGAGCCTCCCTGTCTGATGGGGATATTCATTCGCTCCTACTTTCATATGATCCGGCACATCCCTCCACCATATCAAACTTGCAACAAATTGATTGAATCCATCCCCACTGATCCCTTCAGGGAACCTAGGCCAAACACCAGAACTTTAAATGAGAACAACCTCACGAGAGTCACCACCACTCTACCTGCACCCATGGATGCCAACATAAGACTCAAATGTGGGCTCCTAAACTGTAGATCGGCAGTTAAACATGCTGGGGGCATTGCCGACCTCATCCTTGCCCAGGATCTTGACCTTGTTATGCTGATGGAAACCTGGCTAAATGACTCAGCTGCTCCCATCCTGGACATTTTAATGCCTCCCTACTTTGATATCATTAGGTTGGACAGAACTAGTGGTCAAGGTGGTGGCATCGCATGTCAACATCGTAGTAACCTAACAGTGAAAGTACTACATGCCGACCTCCTGCTGTCTTGTGAATACCTATGCATTGAAGTGACTTGACTGGTTGCGACAATCACTCATGCAAACTGCACAAGGTTTACCACCCCCCCTCGCGACAACCTTCCCTTCACAGAACTGATCATGGACATTATCTCGGCCAATACGGATTTCCATGGCACTCAGATCTTCCTGGGAGATTTCAACCTCCACTGGAACGATGTAAATGATGTGGTGGTCAATAGCCTTAAATCCTTCCTACTAGACCTCAACCTAATCCAAATCTGTGATAGCCCTACTCACATCAAAGGAGCTACCTTAGATCTTGTCATTGGTAAGCCCAACTCCATCCTCCTGTGGTCGATGCTATCGTGGGATTGGACAGATCATTATTGCATCACCTTCCTCATCCTGGAATCGGTTAGAGCAAGTAGAGCCCAGCCTAAGAACCCAAAACAGTTTAAAAGATGTCTACGGAACATCAACTCGCAAGATCTGACTGCTCTCTGCGATAACACCCTGCCCCCTCCCTTGAACATGTCGGATGTCCACGACCTTACGGCCCACTATATCCACTCAATGCTTAAGGTACTAGACCCGGTTGCACCACTACAGCTTAAAAGAATGTCCTCTAAACTCTCCAAACCGTGGTTCAATGATAGTCTTAATTCCGAAAGAAGAAATTTAAGACTGGCGGAAATGTTGTGGAGATCCCATCCCTCCCTTGAACATCTCGACCATTTGAGATCCCTGAGAAGCATATACAATAAACTCATCAGATGCTCGAAGGCCACCTTTTTCAGAACTCAACTAGAGCAAGCAAAAAACCGCCCAAAATAACTGTTCGAACTCATCAAGTCCCAAGCTAACAGTCATCCTAATCTCTCGTCAATGGGTCAAGGGACATTGCCGAACTGTGAAGAATTCGCCGATTTCTTCACGGATAAGACTATTAAGATTGAAACTGAATTGCGCTCTGCCCTTGATCACCTGTCGATCAGTCCACTGAACACCCTCCATCCCCCAGGGTGGGACTTCACTGACCCTGCGCTGCCCTACCTCCCCAAAAGCAATGCATCCTGGAGTCTGTTCCAAACCTTGGATGAATGCACTATACGCAAAATGCTGTTGACTTTGAAACCTTCCAATCACTACAACGACCCTCTGCCATCTAACCTTTTCCCGGAAGTTAGATCCTCCTTACTAACACTTTGGACTACGATAGTCAATGCATCACTTCGACAAGGTGCTATTCCGGATAGCCTGAAATCGGATCAAGTTATCCCGATTCTGAAGAAACCATCTGCTGATCCCACAGACCTTCATAACTTTCGCCCAATCTCTAACATCCCCACCTTGGCAAAGCTCCTGGAGAAATGTGTGCTCGCTGAACTCTGTAACCACATGGACCATTTACAACTCCTGGACCAATGCCAATCTGGATTCCGCCCGGGCCATAGTACAGATTCTGCGTTAACGCACATTGCCGATGATGCGCTTAGATTGTTGGACCATAATGAGTCATGCCTATTGATCCTTCTTGACCTTTCGTCAGTATTCGATACTGTCAAACATGATAACCTAATTGACCTCCTGGAACACAGGATGGGGCTGTCTGGGCCTGTATTAAACTGGCTCTCCTCGTTCCTTCAGAATAGATCCCAAAGCTTCAAGGTGAACCAATCCCTGTCCCAGCCTGTACCGGTCACTCTGGGGGTTCCTCAGGGTTCAGCGCTCTCCCCCATGCTCTTTAACCTGTTCATGGAGCCTCTGACAGAAATTCTGAAATCATCCAGCATTCACTATCACATATAAGCGAATGATACCCAATTATACCTGAAGATCGCCTCCCCCGAAGACATTCAGTCCCTCAACTCAGTCCACCTGAAGCTTAATGCTCTAAAAACGGAATTCCTCCTAATCTCACCCCTCAAACAATCTCAGGTCATGTAACAATGGTTGGATCAGCTTACTGCTCTTAATTGTAGACCTCACCTCGTTGATTCGACATCCTCTCTGGGTATTATATTAGACCAGTCTGAACATGCAGAAGCACATTAGTTCCCTCACCAAAGGAGCGAACTTCCAAATCCGCATCCTAAGAAAACTCAAACCCCATCTCCCTGCTCATGACCTAAAGGTTGCAGTGCAAGCATTAGTGATCTCAAAGCTGGAATATGGTAGCGCAACGTTGTGCGGCTTGCCCAGAGTGAAGACGGCTCCTCTTAGGGTTGCCCTCAACTCGGCGGCTAGGCTCATAACTGGCACTAAAAAATACAACCATATTTCTTCGGACCTGCTGGCCCTGAATTGGCTTCCATATGAAGCTCGGATACAGTTAAAAATTGCATGCATGGCACACAAAGCCATCCACTTCAAGACCCCGCGTTACCTCGCTCAGAAGTTTGAGCTCTCATGTGGTTCGAGAGCCTCCAGAAGCGCGAGCACCCTATTGCTCAAACCACAAAAATTCAAGAAATAAAAGACCTACAATCGAGCCTTCTCTGGTACGGCTCTGAGGATCTGGAACTCCCTTCCGCCCGAAGTCAGGGTGAACCCTTCCACTGCCCTCTTCAAAAAAGAAGTCAAAGGACTCTTGATGAAGAAATTTCTGCCTCAGTCAGGCCTCTCCATTGGACTCTGGGGCCATAGATGTTGATTTGTGGCCCAGCTGCCTGGCTCACGAGAATGTCGGACATTATAAGACTGTGAATTTCTCGCTGCGTTGATTCTGTTTTGTTTGCTTGTACACTTCTTGATGCATAAACTGTGAAGCGCTCTGATACCCTCGGTGGTCATGTTCGCGCTATATAAAACGTTCTAAATAAATAAATAAAATGCCATGCTCTCAACACACTACTGCACCATACAAGGCGCCAGGCCATAGCTTCCAAACAATATAGTCAAATACGTGATATTTTAGTGCCGTATAGCTATTGTAATAAATATTTTGGTCATCTTGACCCAAAAAGCTGTTTCCGTGTCAGGGAGACAGAAAAAAAAATATTTGCAGTAATGTGAGGGAAACTCAATTTTTAGCAAGGCATGTTAGAGAGATATAATTTAGTGTAGAAGAGTTTATTTCCTCCTGGCACCATTGCTGAACGTATTACTTTTTTTTTAAGGTAACGTCTCATGGCACAATTTTGCCATCGCTAAGCAATAGCAAGTATTATTGCGACCCAAAATAGTGCTCAATTTACCAACCGCAGAGGAATGACTTTCTGAGCTGGCCTATTCAGCTTACATATTCCTGATGAGCACACCCCACACAGATGTCAGTGACTCATTGAACAATGCTGTGCAGGAAAACCTACAAAAGGTATTTTCCTGCTGGGATCTAGAGCCTATACTTACAGTGTAAAAAGCATAACAAGTCCAAGAACGCAACGTATTGTTGGCTAAGTAGCCAGCACACGCGTAAAGTGTCATGTCATGAGGCCATTGGGCAGCTGTTTATTAGTTAGTAACCCACACGTGTTTAGTTCAGTACTCCATTTCATCGTTAAACAGCTGTAACAAGTAGCAATATTCTTCTTGATAATCCCACTTTCAGTAAATATTTTGAATTTGTGGTTGACCTCGTTGAGTGTAGAGCAGGGGGCTTGCAACCGCACAAGCCATGCAGGACCAATCACAAGGTTTTCAACGAAACTCTAAGAGTAGCGCCAGCTGCCGGGTGAGGACCCCTCCATCACTCCGGGATGTGCCCTGGAGGGAGATATCGGGCCAAGCGTCTCTGACTTCACTTCACCCGGGAGAGCAGCTGTCCCTGCACAAACGAAGAGGAGCAATGGAAAACAGTGTCTCTCCTGCACAGCCAGCCCTGGAGACATGCTTGGCTATGTCCTCAGGAACCCAATGGACACCTAGGAGGATCCAGTTTGAGGTGGTGCTCAGTGCGTCCCTGGGAAGCAAGCCACTCCAGACCATCAGGATTCTGGTTTTGGGTGGTGCTCTGTCTATATCCTTTGAATGAGCACACACGGCCAGTGGAGTGGGAAGTGTTGAAAGAGATAGAGATGGAGAGCTGAGTTAGTACTCTGCAGTCAGCAAGAAACAGAATGCTCTCCTGCCTGCATCTAGGCTGCATAGCAAATCGCAGAGGTGCGCTGTGATGAGCTGCACTCAAAGAAAGTATCCGGGCAGCATTTTTTTTTTAAACCAGGAACCAAATGGAGAAGGAGGAAGGTAATACAACTTCATGGATACTGTGAGTGCACAGATTTCTTGTTGTTGGTGTGCTGAAAGTCTGGTATTGGGCACAGCATCTCATTTTTATTTTTTTTTAAAACATATTTTATTGGATTTTCAAGGTACATAATGAGCCATTGCCCTCAGTGAACATGTGATACATCGGATATATCCAAGGTACCTGCGTTTGTGAAAAAACTGAAACCCCTGCATAACATGCAAGCAACACAACATAAACATGACACAGAGCATTTTAAACCCCACAAAATAGATTTAGTTAGGATATATTCGACCACCAGTAACAATATTATAGTGTCTAAACCGTTCAGGGACTGGAATCTCACGAGGGAGCCATTCTATACAGGGTCTATGTTCGGTAGAGGCGGTAACTCTTCCTCGATAAATCACCCATCTGGACCATATTTTTCTGTGTTTCTCGGGGCACCCCCGAGCCTGGAAGACCGCTATCTACAGCATCTGATTTTGTGGTAAATTTGCAAGCCGCGATAAACAGGAGGAGCTATTTTAAGAGTAGAATGGAATGGTCTTCCATCTTCTTCATTCCTTTGGAGGATTGCAACAATCCCAATAATGACATTGGGTTTATTCTTCTCAACTCTCTGGACCGTAAACCTCCTTTTATCTGAGAATTTGTCGGAGGATAAAAAACGGGCAAGCCTTTTTTGACTTAGATGCTACAAAGCCCTGCTTCAAAGGGTACCATAACAGTTGTTTTCTCCCTAGTCTCGTGAATACAACAAAAAGGAGGCACTTCTGAGGATGTTCTTGCATGGAGGAAATTAGATGGGAAACCTGAAGAGCGGATTAATTACTTTCCTTGTGCAGACATCTGAAGAGGCAGAGTTATAATTAAGGGGATGGGCTAGTAAATTAATTTGTTGTGAGCATTTTTCTTTACGTGGGAGATGTCACGGTACAGATTAAGTATTGTTTCTGCTTTGCTCATCTAAGGTTGGCCCCCGCAAAAATTCTCTTATGCTGGCGTAATTTTAAGTAAATTTGTAAATTTCACTTTAAGCTTCTAATGAGAAATTCTCGAAATTACTCTATTTCGTCGCATAATTACGAGCTGCTTTTGGTAAAAACTTAGCGCAAGAAACGACTCAAACAACTAGAACGTGAGGTGCAGGTGTTTGTGGCTCTAGTATTTCTTTTAACTTTTTTTCTGCAAAATGTATCCTTGCATCCATTTTGGATGCAAGGGTGCATTTCATGCTAAAATACAGTGCCAAATGTGCTATCACATTTTGTGTAATTACGCTTAATTTCACTTAGTTCGTTTTAACATTTCGTGTAATTATGAAAATACATTTGCGTAAATTTTGTACACCCCCAGTCTAAGGGACAGGAAAAGTGAAATTTAACATGAGGCTTGGTTTCTCGGACTTTTGAATAGCGAAATACGGGCAAATTTTATGCATATGCACAATGAATATGTAAGATGAAGGCGGTGTGATGTCAGTAGATGCATATGCTTGGTGATTATGATAATCCAACAAGAGGCTAGATGGCTCAATGAGCCAGACCCTAATTTGAAGTGATTTTTTTAATAAATATTATTTGCCTCGAATATTAGAAGCCAGCATTTTTTCACCCCATGACACTCAAATGTGTCCGAATTCTATAGTAAAATCATCATTTATCAGTGGCCTGTTAAAGGGATATGTGATGAGTGCATGTTGCTTTGAATTGGTTTTACAGCATTTGACTTGCCTTAGCATTGAAATTGACTCTTCTCACCACACCTGAAACGTGTATTTTTTTTTTTTTTAAATAATTGTATTGAGTTTTTATTGGAATTCAGCACCATTGTGATCACCCCACAGCTTGTATACGCATCATTTAGACAACAGTTGGTCCCTTTGGAAGGTTCCCCCGTAGATCTGGAAGGTTAGGTCAGTTTGGCCCCTGATTCAGGATGTGTGCCCTTCACTTATGAGGGAATTAATCCACCCCTTTCTAGTACTTTTCACACGCCCTCCCCAGAATCATTGGTGTTTCTTGGGACATCCCTGGGAGTCAAACAGGTTTCTCTCGTAAACAGCATAAGTCAATTTCTGGCCTCCAGGCTCCCACTGGTGAGGCTCTTGCTTGCCGCCAGAGGCATGCAATGTCCCTTTTTGCTATCACCGGTCCCAGTTTGATAAGGTCTCTATCGGTGGGGATATATGTCTCATCGTCTACCAGTTGGAGAAGAGATACCTTGGAGGTTAGGGTAATTGGGCGTCCTAGGACGGTTCCTAGTGTGCCCCCCATTGCTTTCCAGAATGCCTGGAGATCTGCATTCGCTTTGTCACTTTTGTTAGTTGGGGGGCCTGCACCAGCAGTCATGCCCCATGTATCGTGGGAGCTCACCCTTTTGTGGTCTGCAGTAGGGATGAGAAGTTGGTGGCTTTCGTCTGGGATCTTGTGGCTCATATTTGCACCCCAATGTTTTCGGGAGTCGGTGGTCATGGTTAGTCCTGCTTCCCTGACCCAACCCTCTGGTCATCCCGAGTGTCCAATGGGGTATAGTTTTGTTTCCCCCCCCAATTGACCCTGAGGCCGTAGTGGCGTTTGAATATGTCCAGGGTATGTATCACTACCGGTCCGGAGGTATGGGGGTGTCCCAAGTAGATTAGGAGGTAGTCCGCATATAGCGATACCCGGTCCTCGTTGGTATTAGGGCATTGGAACCCTGTCATGTATGGTCAGTCCGAAGTGCCTGGGCCAGGGGTTCCATTGCTAGGGTGAACTGGAGGGGTTGAAAGTGGGCATCCCTGGCCCGCTCTTCTCCTGAGAGCAAATGGTCATGATGTGGTTCCAGTTTTCTTGACCTGCGGTTCGGTGTATAGGATTCAGACGTAGGATCTAAAGTGTTGGCCGACATAACCGCAAACCGGTAATCCCATGATGTGCAACCAAAAGCTTTCTCAAAGTCTGTGAGCATCACTGCCAGAGGGTAGTGTAGTAGGTGGGCGTATATTATGGTGTGTCAACCCCATGGGCATAGAGCTGCTTTGCTCCGCGTGCACTGAAGTGGGTAATGTTTCGTAGAGGCAAGTTTCAAAGTTGATCAATGTTATGGGTCTGTATGACCAACACAATTGGGGGGGTAGTCTGTTTTGTAGATGGGCACTATCAAGGATTCTTCCAGGTCAGGGAGTGGGAGCGTCTCACTTCTAGCTCTTCTGTGTAAAGTTTTAATAGGGGAGTGGTAAGGATGTCGGGCTGGCCTCTGAAGAATTTGCCCGGTTGGCCTTTTGTGCCCAGGCTTTTTTCCCTGGGAGGAGGGAAATGGCTGAGTGAGCGAAACGTGTGTGGTAGCTCAATATTATAGGTGCTTGTCTCCGTCTGTGGCTGACAGTCACACAAAGCTCGATTTAATTATAGGGAAGTAGCTGCAGTAGGGCTCACTTTCAAGCAGAAGAAAACATTTTTTAATATTTTTTTTTACTTGCACTATAGTAAATTACTTACATATTACTAAAATAGTTTGGAACTTGCTTGCTTGGTAAGAGGCAGGTAGGTCAACAGGTTAAATGCTCATTGATGAGATTTGTTGTGATCTGTAATTTGCTGGTCGGAGACCAGGCATTGTTGACTTATGTTTTCATCCTGCCTAGGTGGATAAAATTAATATCAATTTCAATTCGGTAATAAATAACTTTATATAAATGCTCCATGTAAACCGCTATACAGATAACTTTTTTATTTTTGCTATAGAGAGCCCGATAGAAAAATTTACTGAACTATTTTCCTCCCAGTTTTTGAGTTTTGTTTGAAATTAGTTTTCCATTTTTTTGTCTTTTAGCGAACAGAATTTAAACTAATCGATCAATTGCCCGTAGTATCTTTTTATTTGTAAATTGTATGTGCCATAGTTTTTTTCTGTTTTTCACACAGATGCAAAGATTGGTGCTACAGATATGTCTTACCCTCTCCTGTGCAAACTTAGTCAAGAAGGTAAGCTACTGCAAAATAGTTTTTAGCTGAAAAAACAAAATTTCACACCCAGTATCCCATGCCACTGCTGGTGCCAGAGCATGTAGGACTACACAAGTCAATGAGTTCCAACATAAGACACATTTATAAGCGGCAAAATGTAAAGGTATGCTCACAAACTCCTGGACTGTCTTGGGCCCACTTCACTTCCTTCTGTTATTCTCCACAGACCCTTAATCCTGAATATGTTACCTCTTACGGGCAGAAAACTCTTTTGTGAAGTTGGCCAGCAGTCTTGCTTTACCCTGCATGCTAACACCCTTTCCAGCATGACCTCTACCATATCGTGATACCACCGTACAACTGATTCATTTCACACTTGCAACACTGTTTGCTTCCTGGTGTTTGACATCTTTGATGGTTCATGAGACTGTCCCACTAGGGGTAGAGCTATGGAACAAGTTTTAACATAAAATCAAACAAGATGAGGCTTCAGTCCTTTGCAGAACTTGAGAAAAACCTTCTTTATGTCTTAGAAGTATGGGTTGGGTTTTCTCTAATGAGGAGAATGAATATGTAAGGACATGTCCCCACATCCTTTTAAGTCTAGCTGGTTAAATGTCTAAATTGATTTCAGAGTGGGACCACAGACATATGGATGTTTGATAGGGCTTAAATGCTTTAAGATGGTATTCTGAAATAAGAATCATCAATTATTCAGTGAGATTGTGACTTCTTCATATGCGGTGGCTGTTGGCCTAGGGCATCAAGGAAACTGATGGAGGCTACTAGAAAAGGGGAAGTCTAAGGAAGGCCAAAATAAAAATTAATGTTATTGCACCCAATTGAGATTGTCTTATGAATAGTTGCTGAAAGCAGCTGAAATGTATTGGCCTCAAAAGGAATGTGCATTGTTGGGCAGACCACTTTGGGACTGCTGATGGTGTCCTAAGCAGCATAGACCTGCTGTTGCTTATGTATCAGAGATCCTACCTCCACTTTAGAGATATGGGATGATTTGCCAGAGGACACTAGGATAATTACATGGTCATTTCCTTCCCCCCCCCCCCCACCCCCCCTCCCCCCCCCCCAATACACCATACTTCAGATTTTGGGTCAAGTTTAACGGGGGCTGGCTTAATGAAATGGAAAGGAGACTAAAGAATATCAAGAGAAAATTAATCACTTTGAGTCTTGTAAAATGGACTTCCCAACTTATCCAGAACACTCCACTCTTCACCTATGCCATGAGGCATTTCCCTAGCTAATGATGAAGCCAGGTTGAGGGACTGAACCCCCTCTCAGAAATTGTTCACTATGTATGCGTCTCCAAGGCATCGAATCATTTACATATACCTGGTACATACAGAACCCTCCAAGATGGACCTTTGTGAACACATGGAAAAAAGCATTGGGAAGAACAGCACCCCAAGAGCAATGGAAGAAGGTTATGGCGGCTATCCCACAGACCATGCATAGGGTGCAAAATCTTGAAACCCAATACCAGATGGTATATAATTGGTATATGACACATTTGATTACCTATTTATAATCAGTGGTGTTAAATAGTTTTGTGAGATATAGTAGAGTAAGTGTGCGTGCCTAGCCTTGGTCCTTCCTTGAGAAGAGTTACTTTTGGATGCTAAGTAGATTTGTTTTGGTGCGGATGCATTGTCGGAATTGTGATTGAAAGTCACTCAATAGGTGGTTGCTCTCCAGGTGAGTGGAGAGTTGAAAGCATACAACTGAATCTGTGGCCTTGCTATGCAGGATGGCTCTATAGTTGACTAGAATCTCAGGATCATCATTAATCTTTTTCAGTGGCAGTATATTACTGCATGATTAAGTTCATCGATCCTTGCCATTTGGTTTATGTTGGTGAAGTGGGTGATATGTTGTAGCAGTGCCTGCAGCCCTTGGTTAATTGCCTTTGCATTGCTTGGGTCTAGTGGAGGGGCTGTGTTTTTGAAAGAAGATAACTTTCTTAACCATTAACTGCTGATTCATGGACACTTCCAGGAAGGTTGTCTTATGTGTGTTCAGATGGTGTCAATGTTGGCGCTCAAAAATGACATAAGATTCTCACAAGCTTCTTCGCAAGTATCCAGAATGAGCTGTTGTGATTTTGAGGCCACTATCTTATTGTAATTTCAGTTGGAGAAGAACTGAAACCATTTCTTTTTAAATTGGAGAATATCTTAATTGTGGTGGTCAGTGGTTAAACTTCGAGAGACTTAAGCCTTTCCACAAAACGGTCTGGGGTGATGTTCTTCTAGGTCCTGGCAGGTAGGGTATGACTCAACATCTTTCAATTGCTGAGTGTCCACCCAGGATGAACCTTTCCAGGCACATCTTGGATTAGCAACAGAAACGCAGGTGTCATTAATGCCTCTCCCGATCATTAGTTACCCCCCTCAGAATTTACAAATGTTATTTTTACGGGCCTTCAAAAGAAGCCTCCTTAGGCCCTGGAGAGTTGGGTATTTATCACCCCATCCTCTTTCTGTTAATAGAGTTACAAACTAGAATCAGCACCTTCTTAAGAAGAAGAATCTTTTGACCCTCTCCCACCTAAAATGTGTTTAGCCCAGGATCAGAATAGTGACAATCTGTTCTTAGCAGTGTCTTCTTGACCTACATTTCCTTGCTAATGTAGATGGTGTCAGCACCCTGCTTTTTTTCAAGCACTCAGTGGCGCTTGATACAGTTAAACGTGAACCAACTAACAGTACTGGAAATCGTTTGCCAAAGTTGCTCAACTTCAAAAACTTCTTGACAATCATAATCCCTGTGACCCCCTGTGTAATGGATCTTGTATTACGTTGGACACCCTTGATTGAGATAAAGACATCAGTGTATGCAACTGTTGGGAACACAATGCAATGCAGATGAGGAGTTTGAATGTTTTGAGACTGCTCTGAATCCAGCACCTCTTTGGTTTTGATTGTTAATTCATTTTCTAAATTATTAAATTGATTACTTAATAAAGACATTTGTACAGAATGTGTATTTCAGCAACACATTGCCTTTCTCAAGAACCGAGCCTGGAATGTGTGCAGTACAGAAAGGTGCAGCTTAGTCGTCCGGTTTCCTGGTGAATACGGTTTTGTTGACTCTTAAGTTAGCAGAAGAAGCTGGTGGTGCTGTTGACTCACTCTGCTGCTAGCCTTTGTAGTGCAGTGTAAGAAGTTCAAACAATCGGGGTTGTTTTTTATGTGCTCGTGCTTCCTTTACGAAATGATGCTTGTAAAAGAGATGTAACTACTTCAAAAACAAGCTACTGCTGTGATGTGCCTCTCTAGGAGGAAGTAATGGGGGATGGATTCAGTTTGCACATGTGACTTTGTAGCTGTAGCATCAGCAAGCCACTGCTGTGAAGCTGCAGTCTGTGAAGAAATAATTGGAAATTGTTTGTCTGCACATGTTGGGTTTGTGCCGTTGAATGGCTGCTGAAGTTGAAGTCTTAAGACTTGCATGCTGTGGCTCTCATATTACGCATAGCGCCATTATTGCTTGATTTTTTTTTTTGTGCTGAATGGCCAAATCCAATCCAGACATTGCCATTTCTGCTCCATTGTCTGAACTTTTGTCTTATGAAACGGAAGTCGTTGTCTGCCTTTGCTGGCATACAGTTGCCCGCCTTTGCTAGCATGTAGTTGCCTGCCTTTGCTGGCATGTAGTTGCCCGCCTTTGCTGGCATGTAGTTGCCCGCCTTTGCTGGCATGTAGTTGCCCGCCTTTGCTGGCTTGCAGTTGCCCGCCTTTGCTGGCTTGCAGTTGCCCGCCTTTGCTGGCATGTAGTTGCCCGCCTTTGCTGGCATGCAGTTGCCCGCCTTTGCTGGCATGCAGTTGCCCGCCTTTGCTGGCTTGCAGTTGCCCGCCTTTGCTGGCTTGCAGTTGCCCGCCTTTGCTGGCTTGCAGTTGCCCGCCTTTTGCTGGCTTGCAGTTGCCCGCCTTTTGCTGGCTTGCAGTTGCCCGCCTTTTGCTGGCTTGCAGTTGCCCGCCTTTTGCTGGCTTGCAGTTGCCCGCCTTTTGCTGGCTTGCAGTTGCCCGCCTTTTGCTGGCTTGCAGTTGCCCGCCTTTTGCTGGCTTGCAGTTGCCCGCCTTTTGCTGGCTTGCAGTTGCCCGCCTTTTGCTGACATGCAGTTGCCCGCCTTTTGCTGGCATGCAGTTGCCCGCCTTTTGCTGGCATGCAGTTGCCCGCCTTTTGCTGGCATGCAGTTGCCCGCCTTTGCTGGCATGCAGTTGCCCGCCTTTGCTGGCATGCAGTTCCCCGTCCTTGTACTGATGGGAGGAAGCTGATTCGTCATACATGTGTGCAGTGGCGTAGCAATGGGGCAACGGGCTCTAACACAATCACGGAAATTGTGCCCCTATTCTCATTCTCAGCAGTTAAAATCCTCTATGATTGATCGTTGTAATGCAGAGGGCCCCTCAGAACTGTGGACCCCGGTGCCACATCACTGGGTGCTGTTTTTGTGTTTTGTGGGTATTTATCTCTCAAAATGGGGACTTTGCCATTACAGATTTTTTTTGTATTGAACTGTTGCGAATATTTTTCAACTACAAGCAACACAAGGGGCTTGCTCCACTGTAATTCTTAATTCATTTTTTTTTTTGCAAGATGTGGCAAAATAAATCAAATAGGCAAGGACTTTTTTTCTAAGTGGAAGCGTTTGGCATCTAATCAAGTAATCATCCCTATTCTCCACTTCAGACGAGCAAATCTTATATGTTGCAGACATGAAATTGATAGTTATGTCATTGCACACTCCTACAAGCAAAAATATCCTTCCCAGTAGAGGGAGCATCGATTTAATGTTTGAAGACCTCGATAGCGAGCTTTAAATTGTGCATTTGAACCCGCCTTTAGTGGGCCTTTCACTGCTCTTGGGGAGAAGCTGGCCTTTGACTACTGACCCTCTCTGGCTCCATCAGCACCCTCGTGTCTGCCTAGGTGGCCCCCTGGTCCTCTGCCCGGCTTGGAGCTGTGGCAGCTGGTGAACTTTCAAAGAGATAAAGATATAAACATTGTGCCCACACTGCATCTTGTGCGGGAGCCTGATGTCTTTGTTCAGGCGCACGGAGATCCTCCCTCAGTAGAATTCCCTTTTTAAAAGAGGAGCTAAATGGTGTAGTTTGAAACATGGTTTTTCATGGGAATAGCCTTAAAGCCCTACGTTTTAAAGGCAAATCTGCTGAGGCACTCGTGAAAAAGTCTAATACTTTATGGTCTGCAGAGTGAGCCCTGACTCTCAATTGATTTTTTAGAGAAAGAAAGAGAGATGGGAGGGAATCTTCAGCCCCTAGAACATTTTGAACAGAATGTGACCAAACAGTGCGATTTATAGCACTCTGCCCAAAGAAATAGGTTAAAAATACCAATTTCATGTAACTTGCTTATGCCACTTTGCACAGATCACTTCTCGTTTTTCAAAATGCACAAAGCATTTTCCATTTTTTTGTACCTTCCATCTGCCTTTCTTTCTTCCCTTTCTGCCTCTTCTGTCGTTAATAATGTGATGAAGAAAGTAGAAGGATGGGTAATAATAAAATTAGAGGTTTCACACCACCAGCCATAGACAGCAGAGCAATCCCTCAATTTAGATATAATTTAAAGGCTTGGGCAGCAGTTGTGTGACTCTGATGTTATTGACTAAATTCTCTGGCTGCAGTTGTACACAAGGATAATTATGTCAAAAAACTCTAAAATATAGATCATGAAATGGCTCCCCACAAGGCTTGAAACGATTGCCACAGCATGAAGAAAGAAACCCTTGCAACCAGGGAAATGATGCCACTACATCAGCAATAAGTGTCTCCAAATCAATTTGATGTATATCACGGTTATCATTTTCAAATATTTTGAAAATATCCTAATTTTGAGGCATGATATAAATGTAGCTTTTTCTGACAATACAACCTCTGAGTACTTAATACCGCATTTCATTTTGTTATAAACATAAATCTACACATATATATATATATATATATATATATATTTCAGAACTGTGACTACACAGTACACGCGCATATTTACTTAAGTGGTGCATGTTCCAGGATCAGAGGGGGCATCAACGGCTCGATGAGGGTCCAGATAACCCGCATTCCCCTCACAGCACAACATCTAACCACATCCAGGCACGAAAGGTGGCGCTGCAGGCACCGCCCACTGGGGCAGCACTGACGATGGTTTACCTGCAGCTGACGGACTCGGAGCACCGAGTTTGAAACATCCTCCCCCTTTCCTCAAGCCCAGCAGAGTGTCTCCACCAATAAGAAGAGAGGCGCTCTGTACTTAAATGTGGACGTGTGAATAACAAAGATGGTCGAGGCATTTGATAAAGGAATTGAATCCGAAATGCGTCATGCCAAACCACCAGGCTGGAATAAAGAGAGTTTCCCTGTGAACCCGCGTGGGCTCTGATCTTTTCTGAAGGGGAAGGCTTTTGGAGTTGCATGTTTTGTGCAGGCCACGAGCACATACAGAGCCCCCATCTGCAAGAAGGTCTGCGTTAGCAGTGGCACATTTTGGTTTTCTCAAGGTTCTTGGGCAAACGCCGAACCGCCGTATCTCCCAACGGTACTGTGCTGACTTTCAGAACTGTGACTACACAGTACACGCGCATACTTACTTAAGTGGTGCATGTTCCAGGATCGGAGGGGGCATAAACGGCTCGATGAGGGTCCAGATAACCCACATTCCCCTCACAGCACAACATCTAACCACATCCAGGCACAAAAGGTGGCGCTGCAGGCACCGCCCACTTGGGCAGCACTGACGATGGTTTACCTGCAGCTGACGGACTCTGAGCACCGAGTTTGAAACATTCTCCCCCTTTCCTCAAGCCCAGCAGAGTGTCTCCACCAATAAGAAGAGAGGCGCTCTGTACTTAAATGTGGACGTGTGAATAACAAAGATGGTCGAGGCATTTGATAAAGGAATTGAATCCGAAACGCGTCATGCCAAACCACCAGGCTGGAATAAAGAGTTTCCCTGTGAACCCGCGTGGGCTCTGATCTTTTCTGAAGGGGAAGGATTTTGGATATATATATATTCCCCAACTGTCATGTTTAAAATAAAGTATATTAATGTGCCAGCTAATATCATGATGACCCTTTCCCTCAATATGCCGCATCCCCATGTGCTTTCACAGAGCCGTCGTGTGCAAGTTTAGAGACTATTCTACAGTGTACCAGGGGATGGCCTGTCTGAAGTTTTCTGCACTTTTTGTAAACCATGAGCGCAGATGCAGTATAAATTAATTTTGGTAGCCCAAGCAGATACCTTACTTTGCCTTTGTTTTCACAGCTGAACCGTGTATCTTTTGTGTGGCACTTTGAAATGGAACTGCTGTAAGAGTTGCATTGCTCTGTGCATGGATTATTTCCTTTGCTGTTGGCCTAGACGGCTCCTGCCCATCCGATATTGTTTTTTATTTGATATACTGCAGACCTTGCTTGTAGGAGCAGTGACGCGTTTTACAGAGAGCATTTTTGTTGGAAGCAGGAACATCTCCAACCTGAAGTGCTGTGCATAGAAGAGACTGGTTTGTTTGGCTGAGCTGAGGCTAGGGTGCACATGAGATTTCAAAGAGTAGATTTGATTAGTAGCTTAGTTTTTATCCTCAGTCCTGATGAATTGGGTTCTAATATAGCCTTATAGCCCACTGAAGGAGGCTATACTGGTTGTTAAATGCCCTGAACCCGAACTATAGGTCTGAGCCGCAGGCAAGGGCCTATAAAGAGAGAGAGGGCCTTTAACAACCGGTGTTTCCTGAGGCAGAAGGGCTATAAGGCTATTAAAACATTACCGCGACTAAGGATGTAATGTCTTGTGAGTTAGAGAGGACGGGACCCTTTTGGTTCCTGATGGACTCCCTAGACCAGTGACGTAAGTGTTTGGGTGTGGTTGATAGAATTCATGAAGTAGAATGGTCAGTTAACGGTTACACACTGAGGAATAATGACGTGTAATACCAAGATCCGTGTGTGGCTTAATCATTTACATGCTTAGAGTCTGGGTAGGACGCTGCAGTGGGCGATGTAACCCGAAGAAGGGACCGTGTTCTCCAAGAGAGTTTGTCTAGTCCAGCAAACTGCTCGTGCTTGCCACATGTGCCTCAGTCGAACTGAAGATCAGCGGTTGGCATGTTTGGAGTCAAAGTGCCACTCCAACCAGTGCAAAGCTTTCAAAGAAGACAAGGGCCTTACAGAGAAATGTGTGTATAATTGGCCAGAATCCTTCTGGTGAGGTCGTAAAAGAGGCACTGCACCACAGCTCAACACAGAGCCATAAGCCATACAGGACAATAACCCTAAAGGAGACGATAACCAGGTACAGACAAGCCGCTAAAGGCAGTGACAGCCAGGTGCAAGGAAGCGCTAGAAGAGAAATAGTCAGATACAGAGAAACGCTAAAGGGCAGTGAAAACTAGGTACCATGCAGAAGATCTGAAAATGGTGACGAACACATGCAAGAGACCAAACAAGAACTTACTGTAAAAGAGGAAGAGGGCGCTGCATGTCCGGTGAGTAGGCCAGATGACCCGAGTTCAAGTACTGAGCCAGTACCTCCAGAAAGTACAGAATTAGGTGCTAATCAAGCGCTGTCTGAACAGCACACACTCTTGATGTCAGTAAGTTCCACAACTGGTTAGAACGCCACTGTTTTCCTGAACCCACTGCTTAGATTCGACTCCGCCAAAAAGCAGAATATTGGCCCCAGATGGACTACCTGGATCGAAACATTTGATGATTTCATTGATGCATTGGAAGAAAAACATAACATAAAGATCATCAACTATCGCAAGGGGGCATGGCCAAGCGGTCCAACATGGTGGACGCGCTTTAGACGAGCTCCGTAGGCCCGTCCATAATCCTATTATCCTGCCCATCAGCACACATACCACCCCCAGTTTCCCCCGCAGTGTCCCCTACATTCAGTGTGTCCCGCGAAGTGCTTCAGCAGCCGAGTCGTGGTTCAACCACGACTTGACCGACTATCTTGTGCGGGGCTGCCCCCGAGGTCGGCTTGCTGATTGTGGAGAGCTAGGCGGCGAGGATTGCGGTGGCGGCTGGGCCGGGAGGCGGCGAGGATTGCGGTGGCGGCTGGGCCGGGAGGCGTCTGCGGTCGCTGAGTGTGACCCCTGGTGCTACAGCCATCCGTGTACCATCGACCGGGGCCCTGCGGGCCCAACACCGGGTGCGGCCCATTGCTGCTGCTGGCGGCCCTTACCTGGGCGATGTGCCTGCTGGTGGCGGGCGCACGCTTGTGGGGACTGGCAGCGGCTTCGACGAAAATTGCGGCTGGGAGTGGCGTGATGAGCCGGGGCCTCCCTCGGCGGTGCTGCACCTGAGAGAGCTGGGAGGCGCTGGCGGTGGGCCCAGGCCACATCGGAAGACGTATCCCCCAGGAGCCATTGGAGCGGGCACGCGGCGCCCTAGACGCGTCCTGTGGCGTGAGGACAACGCCGGTTACACCATTGACCGCGTGAGTGCAGCGGGCGGAGCCGAGGGGGCTGCGGCCGCATGTGGAGTGGCGGCGTCGGGCCCGATAGGAGTCCTATGATAACTGCCCACTGACTTGTCGGAGCAAATGTGATCCTGCTTTACTCTGGTGAGTGCACGGCGTCCCCGTGTTGCCCCGTATCGGCTGCAGAGGGGGATGGCCTGTTTGTGATTGTGGAGGCCCCCCCCAGGAGTGAAACAGTGCTCCCTGTGGCCTTGTGTGTCCCCTGTGGTGCCCCCGCTCGGCGATAGCGGGCCAAGAGGAGGTGTGGCCGGCTCGGGATACTTCTAACTCCCCCCCCACCCCCCGGTACTCCCCCTTGTGTGGAAGGGAGGGGGGGTTTGAGATACTGGACAACATTGTGGCTCCCACTTATCGCTTTGGCAGAGCGGCCTTATGCCACAGGTGTCCACCTTGGTGGGGTTTAGACAATGGGACGCCATTGGCATTTCCACGTTGGGGGATGTAATGCGAGGCACCACCATGAAGTCCTTCCAGGAGCTCAGGAACGAATTTACCATGCCACATACCCAATTCTATAAATACTTATAACTGCGACATGCCTTATCCCCATATATCCCGCACATGGAATCTCTCTCGGAGTTTAATCCGATAGAGGCAAAGGTTTTTATGGGAGACTTGGGGGATCTCAAGACTGCAAAGATATATCAAACTATAGTGACAAACCTCTCCACAACATTAGACTCACTCCGGTATAAATGGCAGACAGACCTTGGTCCCCTTGATAGTGATGACTGGGTGGAGGCCTTGGAATCCCCGAGGGGCGCTGCAATAGCTTTGCGCCTCAGACTTATACAGTTTAAGTATCTACACCCTGCGTATTTTACCAGATATAGGCTATGGAGGGCGGGGTTGATAGACTCCCCTACGTGTTTGAGATGTGGTAGCGCAGAGGGCACGCTTATCCATACCATTTGGGAATGTACTGCGCTTGGTAGGTTTTGGAGAGGGGTTATAAACTGCTTATCAGAAGTGTTGGGATGGGAAATACCGTTGTCTCCTAGGCTTGCCCTCTTACATATCACGGACGAAATAGGGGGAAACATCTATAAAAGACACCTATTATTCTTGGGCCTTACACTGGCAAAAAGAGATATAGCTAGAGCATGGAAAGATCCGGCACCGCCTAAACTAGGGACCTGGAGGGCAGACCTTGATTGGTGCATGGGCCAGGAGCAGCCTATTTTCAAAGTGCGGGGATGCCTGCAAAAGCACCCCAAAATATGGAATCGTTGGGCAGATTACAGGGGTCTCATATTGGAACTTCCTTCATCACAAACTACAGATGTGAGAACCCTCTAAGGAACATATCACAAAGAAGAGCGACGATGCAAAGGGCTATGATGTATGGGGCAGGGCGTGATGGGTATGATGTATGGATTACTATGCAGCATAAGGCAGTCATTTGTACAGTTAAGGGCTGATGTTCACAGACCCGAAAAGTTCATCTTTTTGTATTACAAATGTCATATAGAAGTCACTTGCTTGAAAGCTACTATTTTGATCAGTATATATTCTTTTCCCTCTATCAAAGATGTGCATAGCTTATCGGATGACTTAATAAAAAGAGTTTTGAAAAAAAAAATATCGCAAGAAACTAGCAGGTGTAAGAGTAAAGGAAGTAATAAAGAAATACCACACGCTGATGAAGTCTCATACCGTCAAATCAAAGAGGCAGTAAATGTTAAGTTCAATCCAATGCTGAATGTCGATTACGAAAGATACATTTTCAATCAAGAAAAGAAGAAAGCTGGTGAAACAGTCGATGAGTTTGTAGAAAAACTTGATATGCTCTTCAATCATTGTAAGTTCAATTAATTCAACGATTGAGAAGCTATACGTCTCAGAGTTTGTCACGAGGTGCCAAACGGAGCGCTAACGGAGGAGGATGATGCAGACCTGTTCCCTCCCCCTTACATATCTCCTCTCCTTCCAGTCCACGTCGGAGTGCTATACACAAGACCTACACTGCGTCTTTAAGGATCTCATTGTCCGGGACTCTTCACCTACCCATGTGATGTGGTCACATGCACCAATGAGAGCTGAGTTTTCCACTGCGAATGACTTGAACTGGAACCCTCCCCTTCAAGAAGAAGCTGCGGAGTCAGAGCTCGAATGTGGAGTTCAACCGGAGGAACAGGCGAGTGCCAAAACGGAGAAGACGAAAGACGGAGATCCCCTGCTCAGGACCGAAACCCGAGACCAACCGAAGAAGAGGGCGGAACCTGCCACGACGGAAAGAAAGAGGGAGCCGGACCCTATCCGGCGCTACGAACTGGCTAGCCACGTTCCCGGAGGAACGTGGCTTTCTGAGGTACTTGCACGTCTCGGGCCGCTTTTGGGAAAGGGACCGGAGACGGTAAACCGCCCCGGAACGAAAAGGGAGGGGGTTGACGTATCTAGGCTCTTTGGCATGTGAGGCTGCGCGTAAAGAGTAACCCAGTTATACGGCGCAGCGCATGCACGCAAAACACTGGTGAAGGTCCTCGGGTGATACCTCCCTCCACTCCCCGACCCTTACATAGTCAGACCAACAGGGCAACGCTCTTACAGAGCTCTATTTTCTTTTATTCCCTGAGGAACGCTGGGTCTTCACCGAGTCAGGAAGAAGCCACCCATGTACCAGCGAAGAGCAACCAGACAAAAGCAGCAATAGTCTCTGACGGTCAATAAAACTGCCTAAAATAATATACGGTCTCCGTATTGCTTTTACACAGCACCACAGAGTTGTAGATGGTTGCCTTTCTGATTTATTCAGACAATGAATCTTGAGAGAAATGCTCAGTCTAGAGCGTGTACTCGTGGCTGCAAGAGCTGAGGAACGTGCAGAATGACAAGCTGCTGACATGGAGGCAGGAGGAGCCCAGGGTGAGTCAACACTGAACATCAAAAGTATGCAGCGACCCAAGGTCGAGTGCCACAAAGTGATGTCTCTAAAGAACAAGCATTTGCAATGCAATAGGTTTCGCATTTGCGAGAGTTTACACTATTAGCATTGTAAATGACAATGCCTTTTATTTATCTGTTTTGATAATTAACACACAAATAAAAGGCATTGTCATTTACAATGCCAATAGCTCAAACTCTTGTAAATGCGAGACCTATTTAATTTCAAAGAAGCGGCAGCCATGGTCCCGGGCTGCTTGGAAAGTGAAAGCGTGCATGGCCTGCTGAATGTTGCAGGAAAGCATGCCTGCAGTAGGAGAAACTCATTAAAGAAAATAATGCTTACAGACTAAATAAGACATACCGTGTAACAACAGAAGTAAAAGGGCCAGTCCTCATGGGAGTTTACAAATGAAGACAAGCCGGTACTAAAGAGGGACTAACGAGCCTATAAACGAATCAGAAGCCAGCATTTATGAAGGACAATGAAAAATATGGGTGGAGAGTGGGTGGAGCTTCAAGTCCATACTCGAATACAGCATGCCTCACAGAGCAGAACATGCACTGCCCAGGCTCGACCTAAAAAGAAACTGTGCTTCAGATGCAAATTTTCTTTTCCACTTTAAAGGTAAATGTCCTGCCACTGGACAAATATGCAAGTTTGTAAAGGGAAGGAAAAAGTGAGTCATGTCAAGAAAACAACATTCCAGAAGCGATGTTCTACTCACTCCCATAGGGCCAAGCGCCCACATCTGTTGAGGCAAATGGAAACTAAACTAAGTCGATCATCTAAATCTTGATCCAAAAGTTCTTCAACGTCGTTGTCAAGCGACAGTGAACAAGATGGATGTGCGATGTCAATTAAAGAGAAACTTGCGCATGTTGGATTGGCCACATGCAAGGAAGAATTCAAGTCCAAGAAAGATCGAGTGAAGTCACAAAATACATTTAGACAAAGTCCTAAAATCACATTAAACGTAGTAGTTGTGCCATTCCTTTTATCATAGTCCATGATGGGTCAATAAACATCATGCCTAAGGAGAACTTCAACAGACTGTCTCCAGTGTCCCATCAAACACTTAAGTGTATACATGGACTGCATTGGCACCATTAAAAAGTCATGGTTCATTTGTAGCAACCATGAAGGACAAAAAGATGAAATTACAAGCACCAATTCATATACTTCAAGGTACATCGGCAAGTGCTTGTTTACTCAGTTTCAGTACTGCTGCTGAAATGGGACTGATATTTGTAAATTACAACATAAAAGCTCATCACAAAATATTGAGCCAGTTTCCTTTGTTGTTTCATGGATTAGGAAAACTTAAGACAATGAAAGTGCAACTGCATATTGATGAGGACATTTGTCTTGTTGCTCAGCAACATCCTCAAATTGCATTTCATTTACAGGAAGCTGTTGAAAAACAACTTTCGACATTACTAAAGGATGATATCATTGAGCGATCTACTGGTCCGACACCATAGGTTTCGCCCACAGTGATAGTGCCTAAAAAGGACCGTGTAGGAGCTGTATGCTTCTTTGTTGATATGCGTCAAGCTAACAGGCAATTGAAAGAAAACCACATCCTTGTCCACACATTGCTGATATGATCACACAGCTGAATGGTGCCAAAGTCTTCTCTCACTTTGATTTGAACACAGGATATCAATTGGAACTAGAAGAAAATTGCAGGTAGATTGCTACCTTTTCTACCCATATAGATTTGTACAGATATAAAAAATTATGTTTCGATGTATCATCAGCTGCAGAACTGTTTGAAGATGTCATTCGCCGCATAATACTGCCTGTCATGCACGCTTTCAATTACAGTGATGATATAATGTTCTTGGGGCCACACAAAAATAACATGATAAAGCTCTTACACAAGTGTACTGTTAACTTGCTGAAGCAGGTCTCACTTTGATGCAGAGAAGTGTATGTTCCACAAACAAAACTCAAATTCTTTGGCCATATTTTCTCTGGAGGAATGACTCCAGATCTGGCTAAAGTACAGGCTTTGTCAGACACCTGTCCCCCACAAGATGTTACCACGGTACTCTTTTCTTTGCATGGCCAACTACTGTTCTAGGTACATCCATGATTTTGCCACACTAAGGGCCCCATTAAGAGACTTAATGAAATTAAATGCTTCATTTCAGTGATCACATGAATTTGAAAAAAAGCGTCCAGAAAATCAAACATGAAATTGAGAACACCACTGAAATGCCTAATTTGATCCAAAGCAACGTACAATAGTTGTTGATGCAAGCCCAGTAGGGTTGGGTGCAATTCTTGCCCTACACAATGGACATCCAAATGCATGAATGCTTATTGTGACTGATGCTAGCTGACGTTTGTCACAAACTGAACGCGCCTATTCACAACCTGAAAAAGGAAGCCTAGTTGTGGTGTGGGCTTGTGAAAATTCCCATGTGTTTCTATATGGAAAGCATTTTACTCTTGTCACAGATCATCAAGCATTGCTTACCATCTTTGGCAATCCTAAAGCCAAGATGCCCCCTTGCATTGAGAGGTAGGGATTGCGACTGCAGGACTATGACTACATTATTGTGCACTGACCAAGGAAAGATCAAAACCCTGCTGACTACTTTTCAGGATTGCCAGTACAGTGTCATAGTAAAACTTCTAAAATGGCTGAAGCCTACATTAACTTCATCGTAAAGTCCAGTACACCTGCCGCTATATCAGTGGAACAAATCATTGCTGCCACAAGCACGGACAGTGATAAGCTATTAGTCAAAGACATTATTGCACATCAGTCCGGGAAACAGTACACTCAACCTCTTACAAATGACAGTGAATATCGAAATTCAAAAATCTGAAAGATGAACTTTGTTATTGTTACATTCCTTCCCTGGTGTCCCTCTTTTGTGTCCCCTTCCTTTGGAACATGGAACATTGTACCTGCGTGTACACTTGCCGTTCCATGTTGCAGGGTTCTAGGAGAGACAGTTATTATTTGAGATGCTTCTGTTGGTAGCGCTGTGCCGCATCTTTAATAAACCTCAATTTCCACTTACCTGCAGTATTTGAAATACTTTACAAGTATGTTATAGGAAGAGTGTTCCTTACCACATCCCTCCAGGACTCGCTAGACTTACAGGCAATTAAAGATGCGGCACAGCGCTACCAACAGAAGCATCTCAAATAATAACGGTCTCTCCTAGAACCCTGCAACATGGAACGGCAAGTGTACACGCAGGTACAATGTTCCATGTTCCAAAGGAAGGGGACACAAAAGAGGGACACCAGGGAAGGAATGTAACAGTTATCCAAGAAGGTATTGTCTTACGAGGTTTGAGAATTGTCATACCGTAGAGTCTGAGGCAGCGAGTCATTGAAGTGGCACATGGGGAACATCGTGGAATTGCCGCCACTAAGCTAGCTCTCCGAGACAGAGTTTGGTTTCCTCATCTTGATGAAAGAGTTGAAAGGGAATTAAAGGCCCGTCATTTGTGCTACTGTTTATCCCCTAAAACAACCCAGCATCCATTGAACAGGTCTGCTCCTCCAAAGCATATGTGGAAGAGAATCGCTGTTTACTTCTTTGGACCCTGTGACAATGGATATCATCTAATGGTAGTTGTTAATGAGTATTCTCGTTTTCCCTTGGTAGAAGACCTCTCGTCGATTTACTCAAGAAAAAGTCATCGGGAGGCTAGATGGTATTTTTGCAACATGGGGAGTTCCTTCAATTCGGAAGTACAACAATGGCCTACCTTTCTACAGTCTATAATTCAAAGACTTTCTTACTTATCTGAACGTAAGCATCAGAAGAGCACACCTCTTTGGCCACAAGCAAATGGGTTGTTGAGCTTTTTATGAGCAACCTAAAGAAGACCATTCGGCATGCTGCACTGGAGAAGTTTGTACTCAAATTAGCTCTTCATTCTGCTCTTCGTGCCTACCGGTTGACTCCCCATTCAGCTACAAGTGAAAGTCCTGCAACCTTGATGTTTGAGAGAGACGTAAAGCCCAAGTTGCTACAGTGGACCACTAAAAGAGCGATTGATGATGATCAACTTTGTTAAACAGATTCATGTCACAAATGCAAAATGAAACTTTGCAGACATACGCTGATGTCAGGAACACTGTCTTTACAGATTGAGACTGAGTCCTTGTCAGAGAGAAACAAAAATGCAAGTCTGGTGCTCCTTTTGATGCTGACCCACTCAGGGTTGTGACTACTAAAGGACACATGGTGACTGCTCGCCGTCCTGGAAAGTCCATTACGCGAGACTGTTCACATTTCAAGCACCTGCCTCGACATTCGCCAACTCCATATGTCAGAAGTGAGACTTCTCCACCTAAGAATTCTGAGAGCTCAACAACTTCACCTGTATCTCTGTTACCCGTGCCAGTTATGGACACTTCTCCTGTATCTCTGCAGCCTGACATGACAAGATCTGGGCGATTGATTTGAGCACCAGGATTATTTATTGAAGAGTTATTATGTATATATGTATTATTGTATCTCCGCAGCCTCACATGACAAGACCTGGGCGATTGATTTGAGCACCAGGATTACTTATTGAAGAGTTATGTATATATGTATTATTTGTACATTTTATTTAACAAAGGGGGAGCTGTAGTGTCCTGTGAGTTTGAGATGACTGGACACTTTTGGTTCCTGACAAACACCGTAGACCAGTGACGTAAGTGTTTAGATGTGGTTGATAGACTTTATGATGTAGAATGGTCAGTTAATGGTTAAACGCTGAGGAATAAAGAGACCTGTAATACCAAGCTCCGTGTGTGGCGTAATCATTTACATGCTCAGAGGCTGGGGAAGGATGCTACAAAGGGTAAATTGTTCTGAATTTAAGAAGGGAGAAACAGAAAGGCAAACATTGGAATGTTGGAGCTCCAGGCTTATACCAGCTATTATAAGCCCAGAGCCACTTTATCTTGAATGGAGGTCTCATCTTTCCAGTGTTCTAATTTTAGTTTTAGCGCTTGACCAAAAACCATGTGATTAAATCACTTTAGCTTCCCATACCTTAAATTGTATACATGTTGAAATGTGTGTGCTGCACAGTATTGTCCCAATTATGTGTTCTCACAGCTCTCCCGCATTGGTCCACCTATCATATGGCCCACGTTTGGAGCAGGCCGTGCCGCCACACATGCCTGTGGGGATCCTCCTTGCGGGAACTGGATGTCCCCCGGGAGGGGAAACATAGTCTTGATACCAGAATCACGAGGAATCAAGCAGATTTCTCAAAGAACCACAAGTCCCTACAGTCCATCCTGTCAAATTAAACCTTCCCTCAGCACAACACCCACGGAGGGTTTTTAAATCAGAGCTTTTTGCTGAAATCCCATTCTGAGGAGTTTCTTCCATATTACCTCGCGAGTAGGAATAGATTTTGGATACTTAGACAATGCACTGTAGAGTTGTTTTTTATATATTGGCTGTTTGAGGCACAGTGAGTAATTCTGTTTGCTCAGAAACAAAGATATTTTTTGTCAAGTGCTGAGGCCAGGCTTGGAGCGCCAGGCTCCAAGCTGTAATGCCACAAGACCATGCCCCCTGGTGTCTAACACTACCATGAAAAGCCATGTCCCTCAATGTTTCAGAACCTGAATTGCATCTCCCCTGAACGTTTTGCATCACTATAATATGCAATTATTACAGCTTGTAAGAAAGTTTAGATATCTTATTGCTATCGTTGATTCATTTGTTGGCCTCTGTGTTGGTCGTAGTAAATGGAAATGTCTTAAAAACGAATCCAAAACATTTGTTTAGAGAAACAGTAATAAACCCTTGTCACTGGTGACGTCATTTACACGAGGTCTGGGAAAATCGCATGTCTCAAGAAAGGAAATTCAATGTTATTATTTTTTTCCAGAAAACAAAAAAACATGCAAGTATACAATGTTTAAGTCATTGTTTCAGTAATGCTGCATTAGTTAAGGGGAGGCAAAGCAGTAGTCAAAATAACATCACATTTGCATCAAACATCCTGCTGCTGTATCTTCCCATATGACTTGGGCCCAGATATACGACCATTCTAAATTGCGACTCGCAATTTGCGCTCGCTTGCGAGTCGCAAATTGCGAGTCGCAATTTAGAATGTACAACAGTGTCAGAGACACTGATTGCGATTCCTAATGGGGTCGCAAAATGCGAGGCTCATGAATATTAATGAGCCACTCGCAATTTGCGACTCCATTAGGATTGGCTGGCCCTCCCTGGGATGGTGGCCTACTGGGCTCAGCAGACCTCCATGTCTGGGACTGCTTTTAAATAAAGCAGATTTTTTTTTTAAATGCAGCCCGTTTTCCTTAAAGGAAAACGGGATGCATTTAAAAAAAAAAAAAAAAAATGAAACGTTTTAGTTTCATTTTTTAAGTGCAGGTAGTGGTCCCTAGGACCACTGCCTGCCCCTAAAAAATATTTTCCCCTGCAGTTGCAAAGGGCAAGTGGTTCCCTGGGGACCCCTTCCCATTTGCGACTGCATTGCCACCCTCTTTAAGAGGGCGTAATTTGCGAGTGTTTTGCGACTGCAATTGCGGTCGCAAAACATTTGTACATGGCTTGTGAGTCGCTATTAGGAAGGGAACGCCCCTTCCTAATAGCGAGTCGCAATTTTTTGCGAATCGCAAAACAGTGTATGTACATGGCCCTATCAGATTTAGCATGCGCAAACGGGTCGCAAACCCGTTTGCGCATGCTAAATCTCGTTGTACATCTGGCCCTTGATTTTTCCTCCAACATGCTTCCACCCAGTCCTATTACAGTCAATACCTCCTTCACTCCAGTTTGGCAAATTTATATTTTGCTTACAACAGTGACCTGCCCTCGTCGTACCTTAGATCATGCAGACATCTGTACAAAGCAGCGAAAGTTGAAATTGACATTACCTTCTAACGACCTTCTCATTTAGTATACTGCAATCAAATACTTCATGGGAGATTTTATCTGTGTATTTAGTGAGTTCAAACTGCATATTCTCCCAAGTGAAAACCTACGTCTGCACCTTCTGTCTGTTGAGAGAAACCCTGTCTTGTTCTGCAAATAATATCTTATTGGGGAGAAATCCCACTCCACATGTAGAGTGGTGTTACGGCGTTTGTGTATAAATCATGAGTTTTGATCCAGAATTCATGACCTATAGCACTTGAATATAAGCAATACCAGTCCGGTCTATCAAAAGCCTTTTCCACATCGAGAGAGGCTGCTGAAGCTACTGGTCCATCAGGAGACAAACTTCTGATCAGGTAGGATAAATGTCTGGGTAGGATAAAAATACAAGCTGGGACAAAACCATTCTAAATCCGGTGTTTGTAAAGTGCGAACTACTCACCCCTAAGGGTTTCAAGGCGCTGGGGGCCGTCGGGGAGATTAAGTGGGCTATTGCCCGGAGTCACATGGTGCTGAGCTGAGCTGCTGCCGGGGATTGAGCCGTGAGCTCCGCACTCCGGGATCCGCCGCCCTGGCCGCTGCTCCACACCTCTCCCGATCCTCTGATCGGGGTGCACTAAGGAAGTCAATACTGTTAGAACACTTTTGGTGATTCCCAACAATTTCATAGTCCAAAATTCGCGTGGATTGTGCTCAATATGAAGATCTGTCTTTACGGGTTCCCTGTCAGGTTTGGGAATTGATAGCACTGTTGCTTCTCTCAGAGTAGGAGGAAGTCTCCTGTTACGTTAATCTGATTCAGCCAAGGAGTTGTGCCAAGTCATGTTCTTTAAGGAGAGGATAGTTGAGGCCGTTGCTGTTGGGCCTGTACGGCTCTATAAAGGAAACAACATGTTTCCAGTCCATGACTTTCATTTCCAAACCAGTGCTTTCCATTATGTAATAACTTCTGAAGGAAAGCTTTGTAACTGAACACAGGTTGCCACATGGTCGCCCTGTGTGTTTGGGTCGTAAGCCAGTACTTGTCCAGTGCAAGGGCATATGTTAGAAGTATTTATTCAGTTACCCTTACATCATGCTTTGTGAACAATATTGCAAGCTTCTGGTAAGGATTGGCTTCATGTATGGAATTTGTGGTCTGTAACCGAAGAATACATTGCATGGCATAGACCGCAGTTCCAGGAACCGATATTGTTTTTGGCAAAAATACTTTTCTGCAGGAACAATATGCATTTGGCAATGCGGAGAGTTACCAGAAGGCTTACATTCAAAGCTGAGTATTGAATCTTTAGCCAGCTGATTCAAATCTGGCAATTTTGGAGTTATAGAAGCAGGTGTCTCAGTTTGGGCAAAAGACTAAGAATTGTGGGTGATTCAACTCTTTCTATCCATATTTTTCCATCTCTCCATCGACCTCTTTCCTTTGACATGGGAGAATCACTCAGTGGTATGCATTTGTGAGGGCTTACTTCTTTTTAGGGGATATAGGATGAATTTCAATGAAAATTGCTACAGTATTTGGAAATACAGACGGTGCTCACCAAACCAGAGACCAATTAACTTCAAAATGGTTGAACTGCTAACTTATCTAAAGCCTCCATAATGGCCCTACCAATGACAAAGCAGTAACGCCATGTGTAAGGAGATAACAGTAGACAGCATGGTGATCATAAAGACGTGGTGAGACTTGAGCAAGTTTGGGATGGATGAACGTAGAGCGGGCATTTATTATTCATAAAAGGTGCTTAATCACCAGTGAGGAAAGCTCTCAGGAGTTGTATTAAATCTATCTATGAGAACAACCTCTTGAGCAGTGTTTTTTTTAGTGCAGGTCTTTTAGGATCGAAATAGCCAAATGGTAAAGTCTGTGCATCAAGTATAATGGGAGTGACTCTTTCCAACTTTCAATTCTATTTTTTGGGTGTCCTTAGAATAGAGAGAGTGGTGTATACAGCATTGTGGTCTCTTCTTGATTTTGCATTATATACTCATTTAAGAACTCCATCCAGGCCTGTATTACATAATTTGCCACAGTGACATATTGGGTGTGCATGCCTATTTTCAGTGGCCCCAGGCCACTCTGGTGTTCCAGAAAGGGCTGTAAACACTTGTGTGGCCCCTACGGTAATACAGATAGTGCGGCAGTAGCGCCAGCACTTTCCTAAAAGCGTGTTCCCTTATTTTCATAAGGGCTTGGCCCCATGCAAATGAGGGAAACGCTTTAGCTCTACGCCCGCACAGTATTATGGACACAGAGGCAAAGAGGCCGTCGGGATGTGCATTATCTGCGCGCCATTGGATGTGGCGCTCAGTAAGTGCGACCTACCCACAAGAGGTGAAAGGAGGTCCCATGGATCCCCCAGACATCCCACTGCAAGCAGGTGCCGTCACTCATTGCACCCGCCTGCAACGGGGGGCCTCTATATCCCTTTGTTAAGCAGACTGCGCTGCCACCTGCACAGAGAAAGACAGACCGGCGGCTTCCATCAGCCAGTTTTCTTTTCACTAATGCACTGCTCCCAGGGCAGCATGAGTTTCCGTCTACCCTGGGGGGTAGCGCCTTATGTATAATATGGTCCTGGTTTGTGCATGGCACACCTAGTTACTGGTGATTTGTGGCACAAGCAGGGACAGTGAGCCCTCTCTATGGTACAGGCTCTTGTGTCTAATTGCAGGTACTAACATTTTTCTTGTGTTGTCATTGACACTACTAATTTTATTCTGGATTGAAAATTGCTTTGTGACCTTTGTTGTAACAAAATGCCCTAAAGTTTTCCCATCAGATGGATCTTTGCATGTGAATGGACTGAGGCTCCTTAGCCCTCAAATGGGAAGATGTATCATCTGAATAACCTCGTCATTTAAATGAAGCATAAACCTCTTTTTAATTGCCCTTATCTTTTAGTGGAAGAAGACACGGAGGAAAGCTCTCGCTCCGGCCGAGAGTCGGCATCCACAGCCAGTGACCAGCCCTCCTACTCACTGGAAAGGCAAGTGAATGGCTCTGGTCAAGAGAAGGAGGACAGAGGGGACCGAAAAAAGGACAAGGCCTCAAAGGAAAAGAAAAAAGATCGCGACAAAGAGAAGGATAAAAACAAAGCCAAGAAGGGAGGAATGCTGAAAGGTTTGGGAGACATGTTCAGGTAGGTTTTTGCCGATTAAACTAAATATTCTTACATACGAGTAGAGTGGTATATATTTTCTACACTGCTTACCATTTACCACATGGTATGAAATGCAAGCATAAGCGCCATTTGTATTGTCTCCCAGCATGTCGGTTTTTCAATTTATTTTAGTTTTAAAAAAATCTCTAATTCGTGTAAACATCATGTCTTGTATTTACTCGTGAATATTTCATTGCCCATCTTCTCTAAGCATTAAACGAAGCCCTGCACGCTTCGTACACAGTTAACTGTCGCTCTCAGTAGGTTAATTTCAAACACATGGAATGGTAATCACTAGTATTTGTGGGATTGAAGACTATCAATATTTAACATGCTCTTTTGAGTAAGGATACATTTTGTTAAATGGTTTCTTTGTTGGTAGAACTCCCTGTTCCTAAACACTGAGTGAATGTATCAGGGAAGCAGATGCTTCAATAGAGGTAATGTGTGGGTGTCATGTCACGTACTGTCCTTTCATTTGTTTGACAACACTATGAAACACATGCCTGTCCCTCTTTGAAACCCCTTCTTTTCACATCTTTTTATTTGGGGTTTAAACAAACACTGACATGGACTTCACACCTGCAGATTGTATATACACTGCAAATACATAAGAACCCACAGATCACCTTGAGGACAATAGTGGAGAATATCATGAGTGTGATCAACGTGAGGCAAATAAGTGCGGAAATGTTCTAACCAGTGGCGGACGGTGCAGGTAAACGTGGCAGGGCAGGTGGAAGTTGACATGTGATGGGATAGTGAACATAAAATAAATAAATAAAATCACTTACCTTGCGCTTGCCGCATCGCCGAGTCGACGATGCGGCGATCGCAAGGTAAGTGGTTTTATGTATGTATTTATTTTATGTTCACTATTCCGTCGTATGTCAACTTCCACCCGCCCTACCGCACTTACCTGCACTGGCCGCCACTGGTTCTAACCACTGGTGTCATAGCTTTACATGCTTGTGTGCACCTTCTGGCCTTGCAGATGAATTCCTCTACTCTGGCAAAGGTGTCCATTCCCCTGATCCATTCATCTAATGTGGGTGCCTCCCTGGATCTCCAGTATTCCTCTATGCCCATCTTTGCTGCAAGAACGCCTCTTGCTGCCACCATGCAGGTGCCCCGCTGACCACCCCATTTGGCCTTGAAGTGCTCCTTTGAGGTCATGCTAAACAGGCCTACAAGTTACTTTTGCTAACGTGCCATGTACATCACACCAGTACCACTGAATCCTGGTGCATGACCATGCCGTATGGAATCCTGGTGCCTATTCCTTTTTTGCACCAGAGGCAAGGGCAGGAGCTCCTTCTCATTTCCCACAGCCTGTGGGGGGTGTAATAGAGTCTGTGAATGTATTTAAGCTGTATTAAGTTAAATCACATTGGCACTGCTAGACTATGGGGCACTTTGTTTCTCCTTCCAGTCAGCCTCTTTTATAGAGTGATCTCTTCTGACTAAATTTAAAATAAAATGTTTTTTAACACTTTTGCCCTCTACTTGGCTGCCTGTCTTGCTTTGGATATTCATGTTACTGAAGGCAATTCCCTGGGAAAGTGAACCTCATTGGAGGCAGTAAGAAAACCCTTACATGAAATACGTATGATTCATATCCTTTATGATTTCTTGCCAATTTGATTTCTCTTTTTTTTTTCCTCTTCTGTATTTGTGTCCTTTCAGACACACAATCTTTCTTCATTATGTTGCAGTGCCAAGAATGCTTCTGGGATGCGTCTGCTGTAAATGACACTTTATTTCAAGATCTCCGTTTAGCCAGGGGGCATTTTATAGCGTTCATGCAAACTGACAGCTCATAAACTGGCGTCTCTATTATGCATAAAAATAGAATGCTTCCCTCAATTAAAACGTAAAAGATTTGTCCTGAGATCTTCATTAAATTGCTGTGTAAGGCGTTTACTCCCAATGGGGATCATAGGTTACTTCTCGCCCTCATCAGTGCGGTATCCTTTCCCCCAAGGTTTCCCCCTTAAGATTTGTAGAAGACTTCAAGACGCGCACTTTCTAAATGCTCCTGCCGGCATGTCCTTTTTATGGAAGGTAGCCAATTTACTTGCATGACATTACATTCATTTTTGAAAAGTTTATTATTGCAGCCGCCTCACCATCCTTTTATTTGTGTATTGTCTGTGTTGAAGAAAAAGTGGTTGGGTTGAAAGATCATACCTTTTTCGCTATGGCGTTTAATGATGTGTGCTCTATTAATGGCATTTGTATTGTATTTGATATATGCTGCAAGGGGCTTGGGTTCAACCTCCTACCCACACTAACTTCTTTGCCTCAGAAAACATCAGTCATTGATTTGAGGCATTGTCTTTTGCATCTTGGACCAGCCCAAGGGAGTGTTTTAGTCTCCGCTTCTTTCTGTTGGCTGCTTGAGTGAATCTTTCCATCTACATTTGAATGCATGAGGGTCAGATTTACATCTGAAAATGACACCCTATCATCACACTTTTAATTCTTTATCTAATTCATGCACGGTGTACACCAAGCAATTCTTTTAGATCTGGCGTTAGCCAAGACTTTTAGATTCTCTTCAAAAATTATGTGAACAGTAAATTTACTTGGATGAGCTTTCAGTCCGCCCCCTTCATCTATTGGTCTGTTTTTATGTCATTCACCTTTTTATCCCACCCCATACAGCTTAGGACCGTTTGTCAGCCCACTTCTCAGCACTGTGAGTGAATGCATTTTGCCCTTTTACTAGAAGCACATCCAAACAAAAAGTAGATTCCTTGAGTACCAGGGATTACTATGACAGCATGTTTTTTGGGACCAAAGATCTGTTTTTGTTTTAAGATTGTGGGGTCTGGCAACTTCTCCGATAATGAAGTTGTGCAAAAACTTTATTTAAAAAAAACAACGATTAACAAAGCCAAAAGGCTGACAGCCAAAGCCAGACCTGTTGGCTCTTCCAGTACTTGTTGTTTAAGTGTTTTGGCCAGCAGCTGGCATTTATTTTCATTGTTTTTACAGCACTCGCGTTCAAGCATCAAACCTGCTGGCTTCGCCAATGCTTCTTTTGTGTGCATCTAGATTTGTGGTTGGAATTTATTCACAGAAACATAATAATGTTAATATATTCCTGGTTCCTTACATATCCTTTGACCCATTTAGGGAATATTGGATATATTTATCACTTTTGCATTTGCCTACACACAGATCGGAACCAACGATATCACTCACTGACTGAGCTCTCACATATTTAAACCACAAGCACACTATCACAGCACAGTTTTCAAGCCTCCGGCCACCAGGAAGAAGTCCATGTTTGCTGCCGATCTTATCGGGCAATGATTTTCTGATTATATTAGCCAATTTGTCAGAGGTTTGAGGAAAATAAATTACTTTTAAATGTTTTTAAAAAAACATGCAACCCTGTGCATTGAAGCAAGAGTGCCCTATTTCCAATGTTTGCACATCATCGTTCTCTCAAATGTAGCAGTGGACTTCATTTTACCCATTTTTACAGAACAAATCAAAGTACATGTTTTCAGCATGAGCTCTAATAGAAAGTGGTGCATCCTAAACCTACATTGTTTCGTTATCTCGGGAGATGGTCATTGTTATCCAAGTCATTTAGTTCACGATTTTGCTGCACATTTTACTGACGGGTCGCACGAGGGAGAGTGTACACCTATTTGACTTTTACTTACTTATGCTTGTTTTCACATCATTGCTCATACCAAGTGCTCCTTCAGAGTTTTGTTGTCGGCATAGAATGTATTGCATCATGTTTAGTTATAACCCACACTTTAAAATGGTTTTCTAGTTCGCTGAATTTTGTTTTCAGCTTTTCTAATGACAGCCTTGAACCGCACAATGTTCTGAAGGCTTTTCGCCTTGTTTCCTAAAACATTGCAAACATGTTTTCATAAGCAGAATTTACAATACTATAATGACATTTCCATGTGGAAAATATTACTAAAAAACGTTTTATTCCCCATTGCAGTACAACTGCAGTTTTCAGCCAAATGCCATTTCATTGACAGTGATGACAACACAAGTGTCATTTTTTGTGGCATCTGTGATTTCTGGTGCATTCTTCAGTAGTACGTTATGATTTTAAGTTATGCTGGTGGGTATTAGTGTAGCATAGCGTCCTCCAATTTCTTGGCCTCTTAGTGCTTTGTGCAGAATTTTGTTTGCTGATGTGATTCTTCGTGCAGAGGTAACCATAGGGGTTATCACCCCGAACCACTTAGGTGTGGGTAGTTGGTTTGGAGGCTGTGGGTTATCACCGTGGAGTTTTTCCCTGAGTAGGATCTTGTTCCCCTCCAACCTAACCCATTGGAGTAGGTTTTCTACCTGGTGGTTTGTAGTGGATTTTCCTGATGCCCTTCTCATCCTAACCCATGTTATCATTGCCTATTGGTAGGAGGGTCCTGATGGATGTCTTTGCTTCTACAGTAACGTTGCTGCCTTCTTAAGGCTGTGTGTGGCTATAACGAGGGACCAAGAGGTCGTATTTCAACTATGTTCTTGTAAGGGAAGTTGCATTCTTGATATTGGCATTACATGCCAAAGATGTTTTTTTTAAAAAGTTTTAGGGTCTGGGTAATGGCTTTATTTTGTGATCTTTAATACCTGGATGGTAGTACCCTATTGTGATCTGGTCATGTTCCTCTTTCACTGTTTCTGTGTCTTTGGTCTTGCTGTACGTTTTCCCAGTGGCTCCCATTCTGGTAACAGTATATTCACCCCTCCCATGTGAATGTATCTCTTTCTAGGGATCCTATAGTAGGTTTTCAGCTAGTGTTTGGAGCCATGGCAAGTAGTGACCTCAGAGGTTTTTTGTATACGGTTTTGCCCACTACATTGGGGGTGGTGGTGGTGGTGTTGGCTCCGACTCTTAACCGTATACTGTGTAAGGGAAGTGGTTGTTGAGTTTCTGTTAAGCTGTTTACAGTGCTGTTCATTACTGAAAAACAGAGTTTTCTAGTTGGGCAGTGGGAAGGGTAGGTGGGGGTTGTTGTGGTTTTGCATTATGTTTACTGTTTTTTTTTTAATTTCTTATCTTCACCATAATATCCCTTGAATTGGAGGGTTTTTAGGGGAACTTTTATGTTTTATAACAGGCTATGATCTCTGTAGCTGTTCACGTATATATATATATATATATGTGTTGCAGTCCACACGAACTGCGTGAACTGTCAACAGGTGAGCAGTTAACTACAGGGGGCGGAGCGGGCCCTCGGCCAATAAGAGGGCGTTAGAACTGATGGTTGCGGTGTTGGAAGCCTCCTGGATACTTGGGCGCTGATGAAGGCTGATATATTGCCGAAATGCATTCGCCACATAAAGAATAAAGTTCGCTTCCAAGACGTTCCCCTGTGTGGTCTCTGCTCTCTCGCAAGAAGGAGTTTTGGTGCATTATTCCCGTGTTGGCCAGAGACACGGTACAGAGACCCCCGCCTCGTAAGTTGGCCCTGACTCCACTGGCTTCGCTGCTGCGGCGGTGTTTCGTATATTCAAGGGATTGGAAGGTCTGGGCCCGCCATGGACTTTGGGGAGAAAACAAGGTGGTTGTGAGGTCATTGAACCACATGTTGGGCGGCGTGTATTGTCATTGCTGCCCCCGCCGGACACGACCCCCGATTTCTGAGGCTGAAGCGGTTTTGGGGACCCGAGGAAGCGCTTTGTTTCTTTCAAGCAGGAAATTGGTTTTAATCACGAACTGTTCTGTCATTCCCGCATAACCATTGGGCGTTATTTTCCCCATGCGACACCTACCTGGACTCATCACGGTGCATTCTGGGTGTTGCAGTCCACACGAACTGCGTGAACTGTCAACAGGTGAGCAGTTAATTACAGGGGGCGGAGCGGGCCCTCGGCCAATAAGAGGGCGTTAGAACTGATGGTTGCGGTGTTGGAAGCCTCCTGGATACTTGGGCGCTGATGAAGGCTGATATATTGCCGAAATGCATTCGCCACATAAAGAATAAAGTTCGCTTCCAAGACGTTCCCCTGTGTGGTCTCTGCTCTCTCGCAAGAAGGAGTTTTGGTGCATTATTCCCGTGTTGGCCAGAGACACGGTACAGAGACCCCCGCCTCGTAAGTTGGCCCTGACTCCACTGGCTTCGGTGCTGCGGCGGTGTTTCATATATTCAAGGGATTGGAAGGTCTGGGCCCGCCATGGACTTTGGGGAGAAAACAAGGTGGTTGTGAGGTCATTGAACCACATGTTGGGCGGCGTGTATTGTCATTGCTGCCCCCGCCGGACACGACCCCCGATTTCTGAGGCTGAAGCGGTTTTGGGGACCCGAGGAAGCGCTTTGTTTCTTTCAAGCAGGAAATTGGTTTTAATCACGAACTGTTCTGTCATTCCCGCATAACCATTGGGCGTTATTTTCCCCATGCGACACCTACCTGGACTCATCACGGTGCATTCTGGGTGTTGCAGTCCACACGAACTGCGTGAACTGTCAACAGGTGAGCAGTTAATTACAGGGGCGGAGCGGGCCCTCGGCCAATAAGAGGGCGTTAGAACTGATGGTTGCGGTGTTGGAAGCCTCCTGGATACTTGGGCGCTGATGAAGGCTGATATATTGCCGAAATGCATTCGCCACATAAAGAATAAAGTTCGCTTCCAAGACGTTCCCCTGTGTGGTCTCTGCTCTCTCGCAAGAAGGAGTTTTGATGCATATATATATATATATATATATATATATATATATATATATATATATATATATATATATATATATTCTCCAAAAAGGTGGCTTGGCTATATACATATAGGTGGAGAGAGATTTATCACCGACACCATTCATATCTTCGTAGTTTATATGTGGGTGCCACTGCTTAACAAAGTTTCCTTTTTGGAAGTCAAAAGCAAGCACACATGTACACCCCTACAGAGAGATTATTGCAGGTACTGTTCTTGCCTCTGTTCTAAATATTCATACACAACTTCATAGAGGAGCCCCATTTTTGAAAGGGAGACCTTGATTGGACAGAATCCCCCGATTCCCTGAGGATCCCTCCTCTGTAACATCTGGGGGGCTCATGGAGGGGACATGATTAAGGCAGATGGGGAAAAGATCTTGGGTATGAAGAAAGTGATGAACAGTGTAGTAGTACCCGGGGACATACTACACAGGTTTTGAGGAATGTGTTATTTTAAGTTAATAAGATTTCATTTTTTTAAGAGCATATACTTATCACCACTTACGCATAACATTAACAACAGAAAATCAGATAGGTGTTAAAGGTTAACACTTATGAATGCAGAATATTCTATATGATTTGGAAGTGTGTCAACATAAGTAATTTCTGGTAAAGATTAGCTGAGACAGCAACAGGGGGAAAGATATCTGATGATAAAGAAAAGGTGCCTACAAGTCGAGTACCAAGCACTAAAAATAGAAAAAGTATGTTTCTTTGAATGCTACCTTTACAGCAATAACCTAGCTACAAACCAGCAGACACTGTACAAGGTTGAGAATGGTGAAGGTGGTGTTATAGGCTAGCAAGAGTGGCCTATCATGGGACATGGATAGGTGAAGGAGGAGATTATACTAAGGGGGGGAGAAGTGTGTTCTTAGAGGAGGGTGTATAGTGATTGCTTGCCTTTTGGAGGCTCAAAGATAGAGGAACAGTAGTGGTTGGATGGATGCCAAGTAGTGAAGGGGACGAAGGTGGGTAGGATTGGTGTGTAATGATGGCTGTTGAGGGGTCTCTTTTTTCTTCCAAGTAGCTCTTTATTATTTTTTATTTTTTGTTTGGTTGTTGATAGATGTGTACATTGTAAGCATAATAATACAAGTCTTCAACATATCCCTCTGTACATTGGAAGGCCCACCACAATAGTTGGGTAAATAGTCATCCAAACATGTGCAGTATAGGTCAATTTCAATGAACCTGCAGTAAACGATCAATAAGGGCTAACAGATCCAAATGGGAAGACATTTAATGAGACATCATCAACAACCGATAGTACTATCTATTAGTGGCACTGGCGATCCCACGGGGAAGGGGAGAAAGACGGAATGATGCCCAAAAATGTAGTCCACAACCACAAGAAGGAGCTATATTTATGTAACCATAACCAAAGAAATGAGAAAAGGAGAGAAAAAAATGTCTGTGTGGCTGAGGGCGCCTCGCAGAAAACCAGGCACAGGCACTGCAGTACGGCGCAGGCCCTGGGGAGGGGGAAGTAGGCTATCCACCAAATCATGTAGCACACATGGGTCCAGAGAGGGGGAGGGGACTGGAGGACATTGAGATGCTTGAAGTCATTCACGCCATCGTGGACTGCATCTGGGGAAAAAGACGCCCCTGTCCATGATTGAGGTCACATCTGTTTTGCCCGACAGCTTGACCATGTATGTGTCCCAGGTGTCTAGTGCTGTCACTGCCCTGTGTCGTTGGCAGTGATTTCCATACCTTTATCTCAGCGGCCGACCACTTAAGTAGGCCCTTCAGCCAGATTGATAACAATGGCACCACCACAGGCTTCCAAGTCATGACTATTCAGCGCTTCAGGAGGACGAATGCCAGATCCATGAATTGTACAACATATTTGTTCTTATGAGTCCAGGCTGTTAGTCCCAGTAAACAGTGAAGCGGATTACACTCTAAGGGACAGCCCATCACCTTTGACAGTGCCTGGACAGCCGCTCCCCAGTAGCGAGTGATCACCGGGAGCCCCAGGCCATATAGTACAAGTCGGCCTTGGTGGAGTGGCAGCAGGGACAGCCCGGGAGACACCTGGAAAAATGTGGTGAAGGCATGCCGGGGTCAGGTATGCCTGGTGAGTGTAATTAAATTGTATGTATTTCAGGCTGGAATTCCGGGATACATGCCACACTAGTTACAGTGCCTGGCTCCAATGTTTGCCCGTCAGTTCTCGACCAGTAGAGGAGCCCTTTTGTCCCATAAAACCCAGAGTGTGTGTATACGAGGCTCCAACAGTCTGCCTTACAGCAATGTGATTGCATGCCTGCCCCGGAGCATGTTCAAATAGTGTCTGCAAGGCCATGGACACGGGTGTTTCACCCAAGTCCAGCCCACCAGGCAGCGTCAATAGCTGTTATCAATGCATTGTAGGTCAAGAACTGACCCTGGTGGATTTCGTACCAATCCCAGATATCCTGGAAGGACATCAGTAGCTTGTGTTCGTAAAGATCCCCCAAGGTGACAACTCCCACATCCGTCTATGCTCCCGCATCATGATGCCCAGCGATCTCTCGAAATGCCGGGAGCACCCACAACCTGTTGGGGGCTCTCTTAAGGTGCATCTAGTAGCTAGGTAGTTGCTTGAAAAGCAAAGTATGGTGTTGTTGATGGTCAGGGGAAGATGGAACCGAATAGCTTTTCTTTGAGAAGCTTTGAGGACAGTATGTGGGGAGCCAATAATAAGGCAACTCCTGTGCCTCAGATTTGAAACTCTAATGGATTGTACAACAATAATTCTCTATCTGAATATTCTTGAGAGTCATAGGACTATCTCATAGAGTGAAAAAGAGTTTTTTGGGGCCTCTCTAATTAAAGAACTTGGAACAGCATTGGCAAGAACAGTTTTCTTATGTACTTATTTATCCAGCTGCTTGGGACAGTGATTGCTTAGACACAAGTGTGTCTGTGTAGAATGCTGTGATTTTTCACAACCAGGTGTAATAGCATAGTAAAATAAGGGTTGTGACTTGAATGAGGTTTGTTTCAGCTTGTATATTGGCCAACTAGGAGCCTATCAAATTGCGTCACTTATGAATTGGAGCTGCCAGGTTTAGAGTTGTAGTTGGATACTCATGGTACATATTCATAAACATGCCCAACCACAGTCCATGGCTCGACTGCAGATTTAACTGTTCTCTAAAATCATAATGAATTGCTTCTAAGGTACAAAGGTGCCCCTGGTCAATGCCACACCTAGAAGCAAATGCATAAAGACCTGTAATCACTTTTACGCCATTAATTAAGACTGCAGTGGAATGACCTACATCATTGTCCAGCAGATGGGGATTTACCCACAAAATGGCAATTGAAGCGGACTTCCCCTCCAGGAGTAGTAGCATTTCTTTTACGTATCTTTTCCTTTTTTTGGGAAACGTGATTTCCATGTAAGCGTTTTTTGTGTGAAAATCTAATACTCATGATAAACGTCATCTCTCACTAGCTAAATTGATTGAGCTGACTGATCAAGTAATAAGTTATTCAATTTCATACTTGTAATCTGAACTGCATCTTTCACAGATCACTGATTTTATGACCTCGTATTTCTATTGGACAGCATAAAGATTGGTTCTAAACCACACAATCATAATTATTGATGCTTGGTCGGAAGTTATGCCAAGAGTGGCACTTCAAATGAATCATTTGCAGTATTTGCTTCACAGTTTTAAGTGTTCATGAAAATGTTTAGTATCCAAAAGGCTTATCACGATCACTCTCTATTAAAACTGTTGCAAAGCCCTGATTGGTAAACCTTCACATCACAAAGCCAATGCAAACCTAATAATCCCATATTACCATTCAAATCGAATCCTGCAATTGCATTAGCAGCGATCACTGGGAGCTGCGCAGTGTTGTGTTTTATCCAGTTCTGCAAAGAGAAATAGATAATTTAGTTTGAAATCGTGTTTAGTTGAAACAAGATACACTGTTGGCTTTTTTCAGACCAGCTTGAGTGCTCTGAACATGCCCGGATTCATAAATATATTATTGTGCTGCTTTGAGTTACAAATTTCCACCACATTAGTCATCTGAGACCAGAGACTCGGGACATGGGAAAATAGCCATTACAATTTACTCCTACATACTCCAGTTAGCCCATTTCATAAGGACTGAGTGATTGTGAGATGACCCTGTGTTCTCCACCGAACAGTCCCACGAATGGGGGCGGTTTTGAGCTCTCTTGTCGGAATAAGGAAGTAACATTAAATGTCACATTGAGTGGCACGCGTAAGGAATAGAGACCAAGCTTGCTTCGCTGCAATGTTTTGCATATATGATTTTCGTTTAATGTGAATCTGTCTAATACTGTTATGTTTGGAACAGGTTACAAGTAGGCAAACAGTTGGAAGATGTCACTTCTAGATCACATGTTGTGGTTATTCTCTTTCTAACTTGTTTCTGCAAAACTCCTGCTATTGTTAAATTTATTTGCAATTGTCATATCATTTGATGTTTTAAAAGATCTTCACCTATCGTCATCACTTTGATGAGCTTAGTTCTGGAGTGAGCTGAGGTGGGCGATCTGAAAAGGCCTTACCTGGAATGGAAATCCTGCTGGATACAGTGAGAAATGAAATATAGTTTATTGCATTACATCAATCAATCAATCAATCAATCACAGAATTTGTAAAGCGCACTACTTACCCGCGAGGGTCTCAAGGCGCTGGGGGAGAAAAAGGGGGGGGGTGCCCGTCTGTTCTGACTTCTAAGAAGCATTTGAAAATGCATACATATTTTTTCATACACTTTGATGTGTAAACAAGCAAAATATATTCTGCTACACATTTTTAAAGTAAAAAATATTAGCCAAATGGTCAGTTTTTAAATAAAAAAAAATTATAATGAGGCTTGGAATATGGGGATTTAAACCCCTTATTTTGCCATATTCTGGAGCTCGATTATTTGATAGGTAAAATTTGCCTTTGGAAGTGAGCCTTTATTACATGATATCTAGAGTCAACCATTTCTGTCCTTCCCCCAACAAAGAAAATTACTTCTGAACTTTTTGTTTAATGGTTGATTGTGCACACTTTTACATTTCTGGCACCGAAAGAGGAGACATAGCATCATGTTATTTGAGGTGTTTAATTTCTAAAGGTATAATGTCGGTTGCTACCATTTATGTTCCCACATTGTTCATTAGCCATATTTCTCTACCATGGGCTGCAAGTTTATTCCTTTTTCCGGTGACCATCACACTACTTTTATGTACTTTGGAAATGATTAGGTTGTGTTGCATATTATTTAATAGTGCATACCTGCCAATTATTTGGGCCCTTTGCGCCTGCATGCTCACACGTCTATGCACTTTTGGCGTGTCCTCCATATGTCTACCAAGGAGGAGTCCTTGGAGATCCCAAGCCCAGTACAGAGCATGGTGTTTGGTACAATGTTGGGTTTTCCGTATAGTGGGTGTGAGCGCCTCGTCTGCTTCCTGTTGGAGCCTAGAAGGAGAGTGTTTTTTTTAAAGGCCCACACACGTCATCTTTTGTAGATACTGGCTCCCCTTTTTTCAGTGATAGATGGTAGTGTTGCAGAAATTGGACTGCCGCCTTATGTTAGGCACTAAGTTTAGTCCTGGGCTTTCATTTGGTAGCCTCCTGAGTTCTAGGAGCTGTAGTCTTGATGTACATCCATTGAACCAAGTGGGTCAACCCACCTGGTAACAGTGATTTGTATTAGAACTAGCCCAGACTGGAAACATGATGGAAACCGTAAGTAGAGGGGGAGTTTGCTTCCTAAGATTATCAGTGGCCAATTAGTATTAATGAAATTTAGAGGTTTGCTTCTGCTTTTGCAGGCCAGTTTGTGCTTCTAAGAATAAATGCAGCCATGAAAGAAGATGGCTAAAAACAGTTACTTTACCCATGAGTTATGCTCCTTCTAGTAGTTTATGCTCTTTTTAAAACAAAAGCCAATATGTGAAACAATTACAAATGATTTATTGAAAGCAGACTTGACGATCAGTGTTTTCAATTTTAACTTAAGAAACATAAGAAACAAATGCATATATATATAACCTTGCTAATTGCAATATTTTGTGGTTTATTGTGAAAGGTTTGAAGTTGTCAGCTAAATGGTATGAGATGCACTATTGTAGCAGGTGTGCGGGTATTATCTCCCCTCAGTAAGCCGGATCAACAGCAGGATCTTAACCTTGCCTTTATAAATACATTTCTTATTTGGAAATTATGTAAATATAGGTTCGCCAAATATATTGGTCCTGCTACATAAATGTCATCATTATATAATTTCTCAACTATTAGTTTGTGAAAATATCCACATTGGATGCCTGGCATTTATGTAATCTTCTCCTAACAAATAAATATCAAGAGTGTTTTGAAACGCAGAGGCAAGGGGAAAGAAGGAGATGGAAAATGTCCCTCTAGAGGGACTAGAGTTTAAAAGAGCAGAGATAAATAACATTACTATTTGAAGATGGTTAAGAGATTACAGAATGCACAATAAGCATTGACTTAAGAACTTGCATACTTATTATTGAAGACCTTGGCAAACGCTTGAGAATATCCAGGGCAAATACCCTCAAAATGGAGCCAAGAAAGGTGTGCTTATACAATATTTTCACATAGTGGATCCACATCTTTGGCATCCTCCTATTTTACAGGTTGTTTATAAATTATTGTTGCATATTCTTAGGTACGGAAGTGTCCTGATCTTTTTTTAAACTTATTTTGAGAGTTGAGACTTTACAGTTTAGATTTCCAGATCTGGAGGAGAGGAATCATTTGAGAGGTCAAAATGGGATCTGAATTTCAACAATTATGCTCTCTGTAGTGCACTTGTACCTGTAGCCTCTCTTACTATGTAGAATGAATCGTGGATTTGTGCCACCTCCACCCCTTACATCTGAAATTAGTCACAACCTTTTGTTTTGACTGAAATTATAGGTATAATATACAAAAGTGTTTTCAACCAACTCTCTTCCTCCATTGTCCTTTTATTCTGTCATTCATATTTTTCCACCCACTACAGTATACAGCATGGGGCAGTAGGGCAGTCCACTTCAGCTATTGGCTAACTTCACTATGAGTGGCAGCATTCTGTCCTTTTAAAAGGAGCACATCCATACACAAAGTAGTTTTCTTCCATGCAAGGACTACTATGGCAATGTATAATTGTTGAGACCCAACACACATTTTACATTGACAAGGGCCCAACAAATTCCCTAACAATAAATGTTTGCAAAAACCATAACAAAACAAAGTAAGAATTGACAGGCTGGTAGCCAATGCCAGACCTATTCGCTATGCCAATGCTTTTTTTCAGTGCCTCCCCCACTTCGTCCAGGCACATTTTCTTTGTTATATAAATGCATTTTCAGGTTAAACTTTTCATCGTACAGAGGCACAAAGTAAAGCACTGCATCTTAGGCCAACATTCGGACCTGACTCTAAATAAATGTTTGACTTTTTGTGCAATTTGAGAAATGAACTTTAAAATGCATTTTTTAGCTTATTTTAAATTAATCATTTGGTGGAGAGGCAATATCCACTGACGCCCAGTTCACAAAGGTTTTTGTGATTGCTGCGTTCATTCCATGTTTTGGAAATGGTTTACAAGCCTATCATTACATCAGTGATCTGGAGAAGTGAACATTTTCATGACAATAAACTAGAAGCTTTCATGATCTGCAATTTGAATCGGTTTAATGAGTTTCTTGTCGGACATGTCAATAGAGAAGAAAGCTGTCAGAGAAAAACATAGTGCAGATAGTGTTTGTCTGTCCAGGTCATGAATTATGTTAAAAATTGTACATCGAGAGACGATTCCAAGATATATGCATGAGTGCCTGTAAGGAAATTGCTATCTTTTGCGTGATATACACCCAGATTTTTGCCTTAAAAGTTTTTGCTGGCTGTAGAACTCTGTGCACTCTATCCCTGCTAACCAGTGGTGACATGCCTGTGCTCCTCATTTCAACGTGATGAAATTGGTATACTCTTAATTGGTATATTTAGCTGATCTTCAAGTCCCTAGTATATGGTACAGAGTGTACTCGGGCCTGTAAGTTAAATGCTACTAGTGAACTGCAGCAGCTATTGTGCCAGTCACTTCAGTGCCAGTGCAAATATCTGCGTACCATTGTGGCCTGACTGTAGCAGTGTAAAAACTGCAATTCGACCTGCTAAAATAAACCCTTTCTATAGATCAAAAACTCCTTTTTAAATATTAATAAGTTGCATCGATGAAGGCCTTGTGGCCCACAAGGCAGGGTGCATGGTAATTAAAAGGAGGGCATGCAGAAATTTAAAGTTATTTCGTCACAGTGACTAACACCCAAAAGCTGTTTTCACTGTAGAAAGGCTGGCTGGCCTATAGAGAAAAACAGCATATTAAAATTCTAATACTGTATTGCAGGGAAGGGACTGGCTCGGAAAATAATTAAGCAATTAATTTTAATGGTTATTAAAAATCCAAGTCAGTGATGAAATTAGATTTAAAATAAATATTAAGGAAAAGTAACTTTTAGACATTTACCTTTTTAATGCCTGAAGTTCCTGTAGGCTAATTTGCATTTGCTCTCCAATTTGTCCCATCCAGTGATTAGTATTCGAATAGGGTTAAATGAGGAGTGGAATTCCTCACAGGAGCTGCACAATAGGTTACTGTGTTTGACAGGTCGATCTGAATGAGCAGAGAATAGACAGGGTGTGGGCACTGTCAAATACTGCTCTAGTGTCAAATCCTAATTGACAGGTCTGCTGGATTTATTTTTTAACACTTGGGGCATGCCTGAATGGAAGAAAACAGGATGCCAATACAATACTTGTGTATCCACTGTCTGGTTGCTGGAAAACCCTGCTTTTATCCTATCAGACTTCTTTCTCTGGGTTTACTGGGTGTACAGTGGCTGCCTCAATCTGGATTTTAGTGATGGATGAGGGAGGACAATGGGATTACCAAATAACCCCTACAATTCCCCAGTCCTAGTTGAGTGTGGCTGAAAACGTTTGCCATCTTAAAAATGACGTAAATGGGTAGGGTTGGCCCTGCAAACTTTTGCCTCATTGATTAGGGCGTGCCCCGGAGTCATACCCTCCCACCAGCTAGAGCCAGGCATTAACGTGGCACCCCCCAGGCATCCATTTCAGAATACATTCTTCTATTTTGTAAAGCGCGAACATATCACCCCTTAAGGTTTCAAAGCGCGGGGGCCGTTGGAGAGATTAAGTGAGCTATTGCCCAGAGTCACATGGTGCTGAGCTTAGCTGCCACCAGCACAGTGGATCGAACCGTGGGCCCCGCGCTCAGGAGTTAGCCGCTCTGGCCGCTGCGCCACACCTCTTCCCAGAAAAGGACTGGATCTGCTGTCTGTGACCGGAGAGGAGATTTGAAAGACTGGGCTACCTCCCTCTTGTACCCAGGGCAAAGGAGTGGCTGCAAGGGGAATACGGCTTGACCTCCTGTTCAAGCTACAGGGATACAACAAGCTACAAGAGGCTGTTCCTGCAGTTGCCCAGCTGACTAGTGGCAACTTGACCTGAAGTGGACCCTGCTGTTGGTCTTCCTGACAATCCTGTGGGTCTCTAAGTTACTCCCCTGGGGGGCTTTAGAAGCGAATTCCTGTGTAAGATTGGGGCTTAAAGGGCAGAAACAGAAGCAGTAGCGGCCCATCCCCTGCCAAAGTGGCGGGGTGGGCCGAAGGAGGAAGGTGAGGAGGAGCTGCGTTCGGGGACAAAAAAAAGTACCTGAACGCCGCCAACGCTGCTGTCACCCGCTGCATCGCGCTCTTCCTTCTTCTGGGCATAGGCTCCCAGACTGCACTACGGCCAATTCTGATGCTGCATGAAAGTAGTGTCAGGATTGGCCTGAGCGCTGGCAACTTGAGCTCCCAGGCAGACAGGGAGCCTGCGCCTGCTCTCTCCAGCCCCAGCAACGCAGCTTGGTTTGGAGAGAGCTTCAGTGCTCATGGGGGTTTGGCTGACCTGAGACGACCAGCCAAACCCTCATGCACAGCGAAAGGAGTGCACTACCACTGCCCCACCAGCAGTGTCATCCCCCAGGACCCGCCCCCAAGACTCATCAGAGTCCTGGGGGCAGGTCCAGGAGATTAAAATAAAATGATAATAACACTGGTTTAAGACCTGTTTTATTATCGTTTTATTTGAGGGTGGTGGCAGGGGGGGGCGTTGCTCCTCCGCCCTAATGGAGGGGCTGCCCCTGGACAGAAGGTAAAAGCTTTGACCAGGACAAATCTGGTTAGTGTATCCAATCAGTGCTCGTCATGGTCTGCCTCAAATTTTACCTAGATTGGCCCTTTGCACTTTTTGTGTGCTATATCTACCTAAAAGTTTTAAAATTTGGTGTCCGCAGTTCCCCTTAATGGATTTTTGTCAAAGTGGTTATTCATGGTTCTGATATCTCAAGGGAATCACTCACTGACCTTTTTTTCCGTTGCTTTGCCCGACCATATCACCCATATGCAGTGATGGAATGGCAATTGCCGGTCTTATTCACCTTGCTCTGCCTATCTTGGGTTTCCACACGCCTCAAGAGCGAGGTGGGAGAACACAGGTGGGACACTGTGCCTGCACCAACCACCTTCTCCCCTGTGATCGCGATTCTCTGCACAAACAGGGGGAGCTTCCAACCCCTGCTATAGGACAAAACAACTGTACTGACCAGTGGCTGTCGTAGAACCACTGTTATTGTGGAGCTGGCTCCTTTGTGATGAGGGTGCACAAAAGGAGGTGGGGTGGGTGGCAAATGGCCCGATATAATATATTCCCTTTTCTTTTGGGGTGGTGGAGGGTTAGTTTCAGAAGTTGATAGTGGTGGGTGGCAGTGGGCCAGGTATTTATTTGTCAATTTGGGGAGGGGGAAAGGGGCAAGGTATATTTTGAGGGTGGTGGGGGTGGTTGTCGGGAGACAATGTTCTATTGTTTTTTTCTATAGTTTGGAGGGCAAAGCATGTTATTTATGGGTCCCCCATTACTCCTCTGTCCCTGCTTAGAGGTAGGAAGCAGGGGCAGAAAATATGGTGGGCGTGTATAACATAGAATTATTGATGACTAAGCAGTGAATAATGGATGTTTTTCACCACGGTGTTCTGAGAGATAGCATGGACAACTCAAATTTCTTCCTCGCTGTCTGTCACTCAGAAGCCCTCAGTAAAAACATCCCTGTTAATCACAATTACCAATCTATATATATATATATATATATATTGTTTTATCTCATGACGGCGACCTCCATCTTGTACCCCCCTTCCCACTCCACCCAGTATGGCAGATAAGCTGTATCTGGTCTGTTAGCCTCTTAAAATAAATACAGAATGTGCCTCTCTGCAGTTATGAAGTATTCATATGGTTGGGCATGGCTTCAAGATTATCTTGCAGAGAAAAAGCAGGGCTTTTTAATATACACATCCTTAAATCCGATGTAACCAGGATGAGAAGCGTAGGTTTTTATCTACAAAACAAATGCCTTGTATTGAATTAGAAGACAGTCTTCTTATTCCCCAGTATACATCATACTGACCTGCTACCATATGATACCAGGAAGGCAGATAAAGTATTCGCCCAGTGCGCTCCCTCTTCTTGTCAGCAGTTTCAAATGGAGCTCTTTTGACATCTGCAGCACTGTATCTGACTATAAAGTGAGCAGCGGGAGACCCTGCATGACAGCTGAGGCTTCCAAGGCCCGTCCTGACATCCTTTAGCGGCCCTTCTCTACAGGCCTGCAGCTGCAGCCCGGAATGCAAGTGTCAAAGATGACACCTATTTTATAATCTCTGCAACGCAAACGTTTTCTCACAAGACTTTGTTGACAGTCCTGAGAGTTCTAGTCCATTTCCATTTCAGACTGTATCAAAAGTAAGAGGCAAGTGTTTTTTTTTTCTTCTCTAGTTTGGTTGATGTGAAAATTGAAAGCCTCAGACCATTCATCACACAAGGAAAGTGAAGTAAATGTCTCAAGAACAGTGAAAAATGTGGTATACGAAATATGTGATAATGACATCAGTGAAGAGCGCGTGCAGGAGTTATGAGATTTCATCTGTGCCTGTTGAAAATTGGCATTGAAGACAAGTCTCCTTTCTATGCTTTTGATAATAAAAGTCTTAAACAGTGTTTATTATTTATTAAAGATAAATATTCAATAAAAGATAGGAGCAAAAAAGTTTTCAAGGTTTAACCTTTGTCTGAATAAAGGTCATTGGACCTGGTTAGCATTAACTTTTGCCTGGACTAAATTCAAAAATTGAATCTATCAACAAATACCTCTGCAGTAAACAACAGTGAAGGAGGGATCGATGTACTTTCGTTTGGTACAGACACTTGAATTTTTCCCTTATCCCAAAGTTGGAATGCTCAACTAAGCTTTTAGAGATTGTTTTTTAGTTCCTGCTTATATCTTTATTTTATTTACATTATTATATGCAATATTGGAATTACAATTGGCTTAACTTGCACTGAATCTGAAGTAAAGGCAACATTAACTACAAACGGAGATTAAATATAATTTTAACGAGACAGAGTGTAAAGCAAGATGATGCGAAGGAGAACTGTAAAAGTGGCAGAGTGCAAGGCGTACGCAGAAATAAGTGACGAGACGTAAATAACTAGAAACGACTTAGAACAGAAGAGCATGATGACATCAATCCAAACATATATACAGTTGTTGTGGGAATGTAGTTTTGTTTAGTAGTCTGTGTGTCCCTTTTTCCAAAGTGGTTCAAATTGACAAATCCACTTTTTTGTGGACTGGTTGTGTTTGGAGTTCCTGGTTTCTTAACATACTGTTCCTGAGAATAAGCCTCTTGGAAATCCAGAGTACTCGTTAAAGATTTAGGGTTGGTAGAATTTTACATTCCTTGGAAGCGCTTGTTAATGGAGAAAATCTTTACGTTTTGCAGAATTCACAATTTCGGGATGAGAGGTAAAACCCTTTTAGGTTGGTCATCCTGCATAAGTAGGTGAACAACCATACATGCATCTCCAGGTAGTTTTGCGCTCTTCAAATGCACGCAAATTCTTGCTCATCAAAGGAAGTGTCAGTGTTTTTCCAGAGTAGGAGTGGGAGGATATTGCCCTCATGGCACATCATTGATCCACTCAGAATTTTTCACCTTGTAGAAATTCTGCATGCTTGCATTTAGCGAATTGAAGTACCGGACAAATTCTACACTGGATGTAGATCTCCTGCAAAACTCCTGTGATTATTTGTGGATCTCTGGAAATTCAGAATTCTTTGCAGAAACTAATCCTATGGGAATAGAATTTCCTTTTTTTAAATCTTTGGTGATCTTTGGTGATCATGAATTGTACTAGTATGTATTGTATTCCAAAGAAATGCAGTGTTCGTACCAAAGGAAGCATTAAGAGCGCTGGGCAACATCAGCTTCTTAAGGAAGCAACATTTTTATTATTCTTTGTCATCATCATCAAGCATTTGTTTTCACTGGTCTGTTATAGAAGTTAAAAAAACGCCTTTGTTCTGTAGCATTGATTTACAGTTCAAACACCAGCGTTAATCTGTTGCCAATTCTTTGTCCCTTGATGTTTTGTTTGTTTTCCCCCACCGGGTTGAGTTCATTTAAAAATAATTTGTGCTGTTTTGGCTTATAAAATACAAACGCATTTCCTTTCATCTTACTCATTTTTTTGTCACGCTGTGCCCTTGATTTAAGAGAGGGACAGGAAGGCGGCCGTGGCTGGTGGCAGCGTTTATAAAGCACATATGGGATTAGCTAACTGTGACCATTAGCGAAGGCACTGACTATTCTGGTCCAAGGTGTAAGAGTGGGGATAACACCAGACAGTCCATTTTTTATTTATGAGGTGTGGACATTGTTCAAACGTGGTTCAAAGAGATTATCCTGCCACTTGGTAGCCCATTGTTAATAACAACGGGATTCTTCTAACAACAATTTCTCAGAATTTGAGATGCAGAGCGGCATCCTGCCAAAGAATCCATAATATCGCAACCAGTTTTCCTAGTACGTATTCTTTCCATTCATTGTACAAACATCGGTAAAGTTGGTCTAACCAGATGCGAGTGCAGACCACAGCAAGCCCCTTAACAGACGAGAAATCATAAGATTGCATCAGGATTGGAAACAAAGCAATTCACAATTTCTTTTCACGTTACAGCCTGACAGAGTATTGCTATTGTCAACAGTAAGGGATTTTTTGGTGACCAGTAGTGCAATGGTTTGTTTGGCTGTGAGGATGGCCGAGTATGAAATGCTTAACTTCCAGCGAGAAACCACAGAAGATACAAGCGCCCCTCATAGTTTCTAATACCTGGCTTTGCATGAAGTGCAAAAAGCATTGCATGGAACTGGAAGATTGTGGAGGAGATTCTTATGTGGGATAACTTAGTGTACTGAAGAAAAGGAAAACCTTGCTTCAGGTGTATTTTCATTAGGAGTGCCTTGAGCTTACTTAATTGTCACATTAAGCCTTGTTTAATCAGCGCACAACAAATCATTATTTGACTCCCGTAATGTTTCATTGTATGCAGTCATCAGGAACGTGTGTTCCCGCTATCCCCATACAAGTGGAGTGAGATCCTGCTACTCATTGGGGATTAAAGCCGTACTCTAATTTATGTACATTTAGGCTACATTCTGTGCGAAAACTCTGCCATCCTGCGATTTCTGATTCTAACTTGGACTTTTTCTCTTTCTCTATGGAAGACTATGGAGTAGACTCACAGGAAGAGTTATTTACTGTAGCAACCTATGCCAAACATGCTAGGTGCCTACTTGTATGTCGCTCACTGTTCTTTGAGAATTGTGTACATTTCGGATTATGTAATGAGAGCAAGGGTATGCTATTCACATACAACGAACCCTCCACCCTAGTCTCCAAGCCTTCACCCTCCATGGTCTGCTATCAGTGTGTACATTACGGTTGTTTTGGTGTAGTTACTGTACATTATCACATCACTGTTAATATTTTCATTATACATGGCCTACCTTTGTGTGGACGTTTGTATGTATTTGCACTTATACTAATTTTTCACACATTGAAAGTTAATAATTTGGGGTGATTACCTGAAATGCAAGGCTCTGCCTTCCTGCTGCTCTCCCTACGATACACACGCTTTTCTCATACATGTCTAAACCTATGTATGTATTACATATGCAGACCTTTCTTTCTGTACATGCTCCTACCACTCGTGTGCATTGCACATAAATTCGACTTTTGATCACACATAATGTACATGTACGTATATTATGGCTTTTGCTGGTTTAATACTGACTTCAACCTGAAAAAATGTCATATGATATGTGATTTTTAGTGTATTTTTTGTCTTAAATATGGCCAGTTCCTAAAAGTCTTACTTGGGTATATCCGTGGCTATGTTGAGATCGAGTATCTGAAAATATCTTGAATAATGAAGTGATACTAGGTAAGAAAAATGAGGGTAAAAGACATGCCTATTCATTTTACAAGATAAACCACTGTATGCGTGTGGTTAGCAACGGGGCTCTTTCGAGAGCTCCTTCCACTCAAACGGAAGCAATGTGGTTTGACTGCAAACCATCCGCTTGCATTGATTTCTGCTTCCACCAATTAAACACACAGGTAGACCGAAAAGTAACGATCTGCCATTGTTTTAATCTGCAACTGCATAAAACATTTAAGTTAATTGGTGAGTTTATAGTTCATTGTCAGCTATTTAGTTTGATTACAGCTTTCACATTATTGTGTCTAATTTGCCGTATTCATTACCAAGCAATATTAGAGCATGCTCGTCTAAATCGCAGGGCTTGGTTCATTGTTTAATTGATCCAACAGAGGATTTTTTTCTGGAAGCAAGCTATCCAAAAGGATTTTTTTAGTAATTGGGAAAGGAAAATGCTGACTGACATATTCAGTGTTACTGATAATGAGATCTACTGGGAAGGTCTAATCTTTGAAAGCCCCTTGATAAGGCGTGCTTGACGTTTCTATATCCCAAAGGACTTTGTGGCGTTCATTTGATGGAGATCATTCAGAAATACAGAGAGGAAATCATGCACATTAATGACATTGTGGTGATCATCTCCTGATGGTGTTCCTAATGGACACGTCTTAAATTTTCTGCTAAACAAGTATTCTAGATGAGCATTGTTTTGCTTCCGGTGCTTAATTTGCCAGTGGCGCATTTATAGTCTTGTTGTTGCTAATTAATAAGATGCCAGCGCAGCAGTTTTTTTTCTCTTTGGTTTCCTTAGCCTCCCCTCATCAACTTGGTGTAGGAAAGTGGCGGGCAATCCCATGTGACATGATTAGGGTTGTATTAACTTGAAATACGTAGCAGACTGCAAAGTGTGCAAAGAGACATTTTTCAGCTATTTTAGAGAACTACACGTGCCATAAAATAGACAGTACCACTTTATTTTACCTGTCTTGAAGAAACAGTGCAGTCTCATGCACTTTTATAGTTCCCTGCCTGATGCCTCATTAAGATGTTACTTAGATTTGCATGTGAGCGGAATAGGTACAATTCAGTAAAGTGTTACTTTTTTTCTTGTTACAAAAATATAACCGTGGTAACTCAGTATAATGTTTTTTTTTGCCTTTGACTCGGCAAAGCATTTAGTTGAACAAAAACGCTAATAGACATGTTCACATTGACCCTTGTCGTTATTTGGGTAGCTCTGGGGCATAGTTGCTCTTGTGTTATTATCAGAGTTATTCAAGCAGCCACTACAACAATAGTAGTTAACAAACTCAGCCCTTGGGCCAGATGCAATTTGTAGCATTGCATTATCAAACATTAATGACTTCGAATGTGGAGCGCACCTAATTAGAAAGTATGAATTGAAGGGTATCTAAATGCTTTTAGATTCGTTTTTGTACTCCAGAGACATTTAAGACACTTGATTGCGTACAAGGTTCAGAATACAATCACATTAGAAAAAAATACATTTTCATGAAAATCTCTTATTTTAAGCTTGAAGAGAAACAGAATCTTCTCAGAACCGAAAATGTTGAGACTGTGTGACTTTTCGTTCCCTGTGCAATTAATTGGAGATCGATGAAACACTGCAAAACATAGGATGTGAAAATAGAGTTAATAGTTGAAAGCTATAATAATATTGGCCTCTTATTTTTAATATGGGGTGTGGTTCTTCAAATAAGCATCTGCCTCACCTCTCCTGAGCGGTCAGAGAGAACGCCATGGCTCTTCCGCAAGATCACCCTGGCACAAGAAGACATTAGAAACTTTTTGTGTTCCTTGCATTGTTATTTTGTTGATTTATACATATTTGAGAGGCAACCAAAAGACATATATATTAAAACAAGGTAACAGTAAAGACCAGTATAAGTAAAACAAGGTGATCCTCTGCTAGAGTGTGTTCTTTTTATTCATGCTTCGTTTCACATATAAGCAGAAAAATACACAGCCAACGCGTTTCATCAATATATGGCTTCTTCAGGGCTGCAAACAAGACAAAGACACACATATAAATGCATAGACAGAGTATTTGTGCATTACAAATAACACCATTCTAAAACTTCCCATATAATTTATAAAAGCAGAGAATAAAAACTTTTAAGCATATCCAAATTCCATTATTAAAATATTCCAACTACACAAATACATGTTCACAAACAATAACCAAATTATATAACAGACAAGAGAGACTAATGTAGACTAAATTGAAAATTATAAAACTAAAAAAACAAGGTAATCAAACACAGAAAAAAGGAAACCAAATAAACATATTTTTTTTACATCAAAACCTAAAATAACACAAACAGGCTGATACATTCAATAATCATTACACCCACCAAATGTACAGAAAATAACTATCAGAACAGATTTTCACGCACAAAGACGAGGTAGAAAGATTATACCCATTAACACAATAATATATTAGCAAGACTGCTAGTCCTTTATTAATTGTAGAAATCCCACTATATAAGGACTGCCCGGACACCATGTGATAAAAGTGCCGACGGCTGTTGTTTCAAGTATTCAAAATTAGTTTGTATTTTATTCTTACCATCAAGGGTATCCAATTCTAGTGTAGAGTATCAACACTTAATCAATCAGATATCTGTTTGTTTCTAAAACGTAAGTAAGGTCATCATGAAAACGTTTGGTCCCTTCTAACTCCATATCATAAACCAACCAAGGGGAAGAACACCAATAAGTAAAAAGAGGAACAAATATGAATCACCACCCATGTAAACAAGCATTGCAATGCAATAGGTCTCGCATTTACGCAAGTTTGAGCTATTGGCATTGTAAATGACAATGCCTTTTATTTATGTTTTGGTTTTTAAAACATAAATAAAACGCATTGTCATTTACAATGCCAATAGCTCAAACTCGCGTAAATGCGAGACCTATTGCATTGCAAATGCTTGTTGATTTAGCAGCATCAAGCATGCTGGGAATGAGAGTTTTACTTTTGTATTATAGTCTAGGCCTACAGCTCCCTACATGCTTAGGGTTGGTGGCTGAAACACTGTGGCTCGGCGGAATGCCCCCTCGTGTGGGTCCATTTGACAGCTACAAAAGTTTTCGTTGTCTTGGATGTTCAGCATAGCCTGGGCATTGAAGTGACATCACTTCTAGGGACAGTACATTAAGTACCCTTAAACTGGGCATTAGTAACACCTCCTATTTACAGCACCTAGAAACTGAAACGTGTAGTATGTAACGCTATACAAAACAAGTTATTATTATTGGCAGTTTTCTGTACCGTGTGTAGAGCTGTCCCCACAGCACCAAAGCAGTTAAGACCGTAAGTGGTCTGTTCTGGTCTTTCCTGCCCCTGTGTCCTTTGCGCATGGCTTTGCAGTAGGTATGTCCTTCAGAAGCTGTAATCCCGTGCCATGGGCGTGATTCCCGGGCTGTTGCAATTATGGTGAGAGAGCCCCACCTATTAGTGGTCAGTGATTGACAAGTCAATAATAAATAATTACCGTACCCACTGCAGGGAACAAGCATTACATTGTCTCTTACGGTGCTTACATACCAGGTGTATGTATAACAACTCCACTGTACTTCTCCCATCGACTTTAGAAGGATTAAACGCTGAGTCGGCCCTGTCTGGATTGAAATCCATGGCTTTCAAATTACTAGAGCTCAGCAGCTACTGAGTTACCTCGCTTGTAACTCGCTGCCTGCGCTGCTTGGAGCTGAAACCGGAGCCGTGCGGAAACACTCCTTGGTTTAGAAGCACTCGCCTCGGGCTCCGGTTTCATGCTAAGACGAGGGTGTGAGGGCCTGAGGACCCGAGGCAGCTGCTGCACTCTTTTGGAAAGGCCCAGCCTGGCTCCTGATGCATACTGCTACAAGGGGTTTAGGCTTACAGGCCAAGACGAGATGAACGATAGAGATAGGAGAATGTAGCATCGGGGTTGGCAAACAGACGAGAAATGGGACAGGGTATGATGAAGCTGTAGATTTATTTCATAAGTACAAAGCGCAAAGGACCCAGGGCGATCAAAGCTGGCTGCTCAAGTCAGGAAACAGTCCAACTGCGTTCTCTCGGTCACGAATAATAAAGTCTCCATAAGAGAACACAGAATCAAACATCTCAAACATTGCAAAGATACTAATCTAACCTAACAGATCTCTGCCGACAAAGAGGCATGGTGGGGGCGGCCACACGGAGATAAGGAGGCACTGCAGCTCCCGCCCTGCGCGCCGCTGCTCGCTCCCGCAGGCAAAACGCCAGGGGAGTGAACCTTTTCAGAAAAGGTGGGACATGCACCCACCTTTATCCAGTAGCTGGGTTTGATTCTGAAAAGACACACGCAAAAGCCAATCCATTGCGTGGGAGGAGTCAGACCCACACAGAGTGGAGAAGAGTTGAGACAAGAAACCTCGCAGAGCAGCGCATGCGCGCTGCGCTAGGCTCGACCTAAAAATGATGATCAAAAACGTTCACCATAGTACCAACATCACTGCTACCCCTTATCAATAAGCCAAAGAAGAGGTAGGACATCACTAAGTAAGAAGAGGGACAAATGTGAGGTGTCACTAGTGTAAATAAAGGTGAGCAAAAAACTTTCCACCATAATACCAATGTGCTCCCATAAGTGTATTGCCCAGAGGTCCGAACTATGAGCGTGTAGAATACCGGACGGTAAAGCATGGAAAATTAATTCAGCCACGTTCTCCTCAACATTTTCAAATAGGGCCTCTGCTTAACTCTATGATGGCTATGGGCAAAGAAATAGAAAACATGTCCCATTTCAGTTAAACGTCCAAAATGCTCCAGCCAATTGTCAACAGTTAATTTTTGTCATGTTGTGTGAGCTTGCATATGATCAAAATTTGTGGCATTTCCATAAATGCCTCCAAATAACGAGGTAATTCCAAACAAATCATTCCCAAAGAATGAACAAATCTCCCAAATCGGTCAATATTAGTGACCGAAAGGTTTCACCTGGAGGCAAAAATTCAAAACACCCATCCTGCATAACTAAAGCCCAAGATGTTTGTCACCCATCATAGGCAATAAGTAAGCAGTAACTTCAGTCACCCATGTACATTAGATGATAACGCAGAATTTACAAATTAGCAGGCAGTTTATAGTGTTCAGGAAACAGAGAGCCTCAACTGTAAACAAAAACAGAGATGAACGATGGTGCCTGGCCATGACCCATAACCGCAGGAACACTATGTTCCTGCTTGTTATAAGGTGCAGTTATAAGGCTAGTAAGGCGTACCCTACAAGCCAATGCCAGTAGCAACATTGTCTGGCTATAGACCCGCGACCACAGGAGCACTACTTTCCTGCTAGTTTGTGCAACATCACTTTCAAGCCAAAAAGCAGTATTAGCACATTCTGGCTTAAAACCGTACACATGCAAAATGCCAAATCTACTTACAAACTCCTCATATACATACCACTTATATCTTCCTTGTTCTATCAGTGGTAACGTCCAGGATTGGCTGATACAAAAGAATCTAAGAAAACCTATCTTCCAAAAAGAGGAGAAAGCTCCAAAGACCACAAAGCCATGTCCCATCCTTGGCATGAAATGTACTGGCTCACATACACACAACTGGTTGAATTGAAGACCTTCTGTGTTGTGCACAAGGCCTTCCATGGTTGAGCGTCCTCCATTGTCTCCACGCTTTAAACTCTATGCTGGCTACCAGAAGGTCTCAATCCCCCCACCATTACACTTTCCAGCCTGCAAAAAGGATTTTGTGGCAGAACGCAATTTATACAATGCTCCTCTCACTGAAGTTTGCTTCTTCTCCGCCTTTTCATCAAAAGCGAGTTACATATTTTGAGTAAAGCTCTGAAAATGCGTCTGTCCCAACAGCCCTTCAAACATCATGAAAACTGATTGCCCCCTCAATCAGCACTAGTTTTCTGGAACATAGGATCTGTGAGGGATCCCCAGATCCTACCTCCAGACCTTCTGTAATCCTTGTTGTCTGTAACCCCTCAGGAAGGGCTTAGAAACCATCTTCAGGCAGCATCAGTGCTGCATGAATACCTTAACTAAAATCCCGGTTTCCCCCGCTTAACAAACGAATGCGTTTATATGCAAACCCCTTTCGGATTCTGTGACTTGGATGCATTTTCTGTAAAATAAATAAATAAATAAAGGCGGAGCTCTTAGAAACAGAACTCGCTGAGTTTAGCACGATATCGTAAATCTGAACATCCCTTTTAGGCCGGCCCGGTGCTCCTGCTCACTTGCTAGTGCTGATGGGTATATACTGCACTCAGAGTTCCTACTGCATGTAAATGGGTAAAGACGGGGTTTGCACATACCTAGTAAAATGTAGTGCATTTTAAACGTGTCTTTAGGCACCACAGTCAGTTAAAGGCTCGGTGCTTTCCCTCACTGAAGATTCTGGGACGTATCATAGCATTCAAGAATAAAACAGTTTGCAATCAAGCCCTCTAACGGAAGGACTTTCCTCGTCACTGTAGGCCCACGGGCTTGAAGCCTGTTTTTCCTTTATTTCGATTTTAGCTCCTTCACCACAGATGTACATTTGCTGTTTGACAGAGCGCCACGGGCCGACGAAAAGAAATGTGAGGACGTGTCTTTTCTGAAAAAGCGTAGCTTTCCGCCCTCCCCGGAAGCCTTACCTGGCCCCTCCCTACTCCCAGTTTTATTTTCCCCAGGAACCTTATATTTGCTCACCTAAATCTTAGTTTCACTGACATGCTCTGTACCCAGTGAACAAATTCAGCTCTTGAAGTTTTGAAACGACCTATTTGTTAGTTTAAAAATACTGTTACGTTCTAGATAAGAAAAAAAAAAATGGTTTTGATCGCCAGCTTGTTGTTGCGGCTAATTGGACCCAGTCTTGACAGCTGAAGTTGCAATTCTGCGTCTTGCTTTTTACTGGTCCTGGCCTCTTCTGTAAATATGCCATTTCAAAGACTTGACGTTTTTGCTTGACATTTGATAATGGGCTGGCATTTCCCAGAGTGATTTGTTTTTCTCCTTGTGGGTCATTCCTCTGACAGATTACGGACCCTTTAATTTTAGCGTTTCATCCTTCCCATGAACAGACCCATATCTCGACTAATGCCCCAGGATGTGAAAGTGTTATTGCTAGTTACCTCCGGTCTACCATTTTCTCAGTGAACATCCGATCTGGATTTTTATTAGATATTTTTGTCTAACGCTTTGGCTTGTAGGCATCTTGTTCTTTGATGCTTTAGCCATTACAGAAGAATATGGTTAAACTAGAATGTGTAAAATCTCACGAGGCCTAACTGTGCAGTCTGACACATGTCAGTTATAGCCAGCTGCACAACTGTAAGGAGCTCTGTTACTTCTTAAACTGTGGTGTCTCAGCTGAGGTGCAACCCCCCCTACTCCACCACATCCCACTGGGTGTTGTTTTTTTAGGTAATATTGTCAGTGTCTAAACTGTTTTTTTTTTTTTTTTTTTTAAACCTACGCACAGTTTCCCAAGGTTTTTCTTTAATGCCTACTTATGACCAGCCAAATGCTAGGTTTGAAGAATAGCAAGGCTGTTGAAACGTTGGTTCCACCTCATGCCTCTTCTGTCACCACACAGGGGCGGCTGCTCTGTTGGAGCGAAGGAGCGTCACCCCACTTAAAATCCCCCAAAACCCCGGAAATGAGTAAGAAAATTGGATTTATTACCATTTTATTTGTCATCCCCAGTCCCGAGCAGAGCGTCAGGTCGGGGGGCGGTCCGCTGCTGAGTGACGGCAGCAGGGAGGGGAGGGTATGGCTATTTATGCACTGTTTACAGTGCGCATGTCTTTTTGGCTGGCCGTTTTGCGACAGCCAGCCACACATGCGCACTTAAACATCTCTAACCCAGCTGTCTTACGACAGCTGGTTTAGAGCAAGTGCAAACTTCCAGAGCACTGTGGTACGCCGAGTGGGACCGCTCCCTCCAGTCAGAGCACTGCTCTCATGCTGCTGCTTAACAGCATGAGAGCAGTGCCAGGATTGGTCAAGGGAGCTGCTGCATCCACTTCCTGTGGAGAGAAGAGGACCGGAGCTGAGGACGTTGTGTTCAGGTAAGTTTTATTTATTTTTATTTTATTTTTCGTGCACCCATCCCTCCTCCCCAAAGATGCCAGCCGCCACTGTCACTACATACATCTGGTCTTTTTTTATATCCTTCTTGCAGGTTCTTTCACCGATTTGCTGGCATTCTGTTACTCCTTATTTGTCCCTTTTCAGCCTTTCACTCACTCTTTCTCGAGGTCAAATTATGATTATGAAAATAACTTTCTGGATCCCCAGAATGAGGGCGGTACCAACCACTTGCAGCCACCTGCTCAAATTAAGCACTCGGCAAGGTGGCTTGAGTGTTCCATCCTTCTCAGGAAGATGTTTAAGTGGTCACTTGCGCCTCTCTTTTCTCCCTGCGTAGAGTGATCATATTTACCGTCTTCATGCTGGTATAAAAATTGTGCTTCATTAGTGCTCAAGGAACTTCAGAGTTTTTTGATGATGTGAAAGGTGCTTGCACGAGAGCTAGGGTTTGTTTACCTAAGGACCTGTGCCAGGCAACTAATCATGATGCACAAGTGCATCATGTTCTAAACAATGGATGCAATATTGGGTTTAGCTCTTGTTTTGAGGTAGCACCACTGTAGACCCGAACAAACATGTTTACCTGAACTTAGAATTGTATAAATTTAGGGTGTCGTTGGCGGTCTGCGCGCCGACCAAACTTGTGAGAAGTTTGATTTACATTTTTTTAATTTAAACTTTGCAGAGCAGTGTATTGCACTGATGAACAGTGTTGCGTTTTTTGTAAACTTTGTTTAAGTTCAGCATGTGAGGAGTAGGTCCTTGTGGGACAAGATATGAGGCACAGTATTGATTAGGAAATAATTGCTCAGAATTGGAAAATTAATGGAAAGTGAAAAGACTCCTGTCCCTAGATGGTACTTGGATTGAACAAGCAGTTTTGGTACTTATAACCGAATGCAAAAAACGGCCTAAGCATGGACACTGGCTTTGGCAGTCCTTTTATTTCCTACTGCTTCATAGTTATCTTTAATTCAGATTGTTTAGAATAAATTCGACTCTAGTGCAGTAAAATTGTAATCGTTCAGGTGAACCTGTGTGCAGTGTTATATGTGGCTTGATGTATGATAACAATTGTTTCAGAATAAAACTGCAGAGCTGCAGACTCGCTACAAAGGTTTCATGCGGAAATTTTATCTATCAAAAAGAAGGCCACTTAGTGCCATTTGTCACGTCAGTAGTAAAAAAAAAACCTCTGTTTCAGACATTCACAGTGATTTATCAGATCTTCAGCAGGACAATCATTCTTTGATACAAATACATTTCCTCCACAGTATACATCAGCTTGTAACAAATGAAAGGTATATCAATAAGGAACAACCATGAAGCACATTTAGTAGTTAAATAAAACCCACTTTTCTTGGAGTAGTTCACTCGTTGTCATATCTATATTGTACATGTACTGCACAGGGCATAGTCTTTTTTTTATTTTTTACAATTGTAATACCTTATGGTGGAGAATGGGTGTCCTGTAGGCTTTATAAAGGAATAATAGTCAATATCTACATGTCTGCAGCCAAATAGGCATAATAAAAGAACTTGCATTTGTTCTATGGCGTGTAGCAGAGACAAGCCGTGGAATGTATTTCAAGCCACCTGGAATCATGAGGTTACCTAAAAATTGAGATTATGCATTTATTTTATTCCCATTGTTAAACTTGCATCACTTTAAAACACCATTGTTTTGTAAAACATATATTGTCTGGTTGATGAAGTATCTGTTGTTTGTACAAAACCTTCATGGTACGTATCTACCCTCCTCTCAGATTAAGAATTTGTACGATCAAGCAACAGTTTTGCTGCATTTGACACCTGCATGCGTTCACCAGGCATTTGAAATGCAGCAAAGAACTTAAAGTAGGGATCAAAAGAAATTTTTAGCATTAATGACTCTAAGATATGAAGCGAAATGTGCCTTGAATCAATTTCAAGCTGTTGGGGCATAAACACTAAATTGCAGAGGGTGAACATTCCCATGTATACCCAAGCATTCTCCTGCAAGAACATGATTTAAATATTTCACCAAATAATTAATTTTCAGCACAGTTTTTGCATCTGGGAGCAATCCAAATATGCAATTAAACAAGGTAATTAATCATATCTGATAATATGTAGACTATTTATTTTCACTTGGACAGCCACTTTTATTTTCCTATCTTGCGCTTTTCATGTTGATTATATTACTTTTAATGTGACTGTGAATCTGTTTAGAAAAGTGGAAAGTTACGCAAATCTTAGTCTCTTACAGGTGGCCAGCAGACATGTTCCTGGAGTTTACCAGTCTTGTAGACCCAGGCCTCGGACAGCAGGTACATGCTGTCATACTACAGAGCTTTCCAGTTTCCTAGGTCCGTGCAGGCGTTGCGCATCCAAACTTAGTGTTGCATTGCTTTCTGTGTGAGTTGTAGTTCTTATTTTATACAAGGACTACAAATGACGCAGCACCCTATACTTTTCTTCATTGTTTGTTTTTTTGTTTACTGATCCAAGGTGGTAGTCGCTGCTTGGATCTGTAAATTAAAAAACTTGAAATTTTATAGCGCAAAGTGCTTTCTTAACTGCTGTGCGTCCCGGCAGCAAATGACACCTGTCGGCAGCTCCAAATCAAAACCAGAACAAGCATTTACAATGCAATAGGTCTCGCAATGACATTGTTTTGAGCTATTGGCCTTGAAAATGTTATTGTTTTTTTTTTTTTCCTTTCGTGAAGCATTAATCAAGTAATGGCGCTGTAAATGACAATGCCTTTTATTTATGTTTTAAAAACAAAAATAAAAGGCATTGTTATTTGCAATGTCAATAGCTCAAACTCACGTAAATGCGAGACCTATTGCATTGCAAATGCTTGTTTCTCTGAGTAATTTACTCTTGCTCCAGAGACAAATGTCACTTACTCTGGGATTTTCGGACCAAGAAATACTTTTCAAAATACATTTTAAAAGTCAGAGCCAGTGTTAACTGAGTATTCTAGTGTAAACTGCCTTGTAAAGTTAGAGCTCAGGTGACAACTTCACTGAAACTGTTGTGTGGTAACAGAATTTAGTGGAAATGCTCACTTCCCCTTAATTATGCAAATCTTTACAACACCTACACTAACTAACATCACAGCATTAAACACGGACAAAAATTGTCCTCACTCCATCTGACAGGTGATGCTAGTTCTGCACTGGAACACGTAAAAAAGAAACCTTCCTCCCTTAGTCAACCGTCTCAGAAAAAAAGGGACATGTACTAAAGGTACCCCAATTTGCCGGCCCAGAGGGTGAAAACCCAGGACTGTCCCTGCAAATACTTTATGCTTGTTCACTACCTAAGCTACCCACCCCATACAGTGTCGCAAAGTATGCCTCCCTAAATATCGAGGTGTTGGTCTGGAAATTCACCAGCAAGAGATGCTCTGTGGGTAGAGCCGTGTTCTTACAAAGTTCACCTTATATCCTCCCCACACAAACATGCGCTGTCCGTCTGTCACGGCGACGTGGCCACTGCGCTCCACGGGGCCTGAGCACGGGACCTCCTGGGCCGGGGGCAGGTATCCTTTCTCCTCCTCCTCCTCCTCTTCATCTTCCTCCAGTAGCTCATCATTATCGTCCGCCATCACGGCGCGTGGAGTATGCCTAGAGGAGGCAGGGACCCATCACCATTGCAAGATGGGCATGGAACACCTAGCCTAGCTTCACAGACTTACACTGTCACCGACGACTCGTTAATCTGCAACCATAACACCGAACAAAAGGGTAATCGACATGGAAAAGGGACACGTTTGTAAACACTCAGTGAATGCAGCTCCGTGTCGACTAGATGGCCATATTTGAATAGCACAACGTGTACTGAACGAGAACCGAAAGGGTCTGTTAAACTATGAAACGGAACAAAACTATTGTCTTGATCTATATTAAGGAAACTAAACGCTCTTAACGAATCAAGGATATTTACAACACGAAACATATTTAAAATGCTGCTTTGTTTCTTTCTCACATACAAAATACAGACTCGATGTGTATATACATGTTTTAATTAGATCTGTTTTTGTAGAGCGCTTCTTAATCAGATTCCTGCTACATACAGCAATTGCATCCACATAAAGGCTGAACCGTGGTATCGCACTCTCACATTGTTACCTCACTGCGACATAATTAGAGCTATTAACGTTGTAATGTCGTGGGTCGCCACGAGCCAGGTAAAAGAGGGGGCTACAAGAAACAGAGCTGACGGGAGAGGATTGAAAGGGGGAGGGAAGATAGAGTGGAGGGCCGAGGGGAAATACGGAAAGACAGAGGGACAGTGACGGAAGAACACAGGCAGAACAGAAATCTGGAGGGAGACAAAAAGAAACAAGCGCTCGCAGCCGCTTGTTTATCTTTGCATCGCGCTGAAAGTGAAAGCGCGATGCAAAAATAAACACGCGGCTGAAGTAACCTGATAATGCTGATTGTAAACAGATAGCCCCCCTAAAGATAAGAAATTGCTTTGCGACAGCCGCAAAACAGACGAGCCAGTCCGGATGGGCCGGACTAAAGGGAGAAAGGGTAGTGGCTAAAAAACATCATTTTCAATGGGAAGCCAGCGTTTAGCATAAACGCTGACGCGACCCAATGAAAATGATGGGCGGGGCTTCAAGTCCCCTTCTGAAAGCTCCTCTCTCACTTTAGGTCTCGCCGAGCGAGACAGCGCATGCGCTGCAACGCTAGGCGGGACCTAAAAAAAGACTTTGACTGGTCCACAAAGGGTTCAGCGAGCAATGGGAGAGTGGGAGGAGGGGAAAAGAAGCTCGCAGGAGAGCAACACCAGGGAAGTGAGAGGAGAGAATCATGCAAGTGCAACATAGAGTGCAGAAGGAAAAAAGCACACTAGGGAGAGGGCTGGAAAATACAAGCACTCATCAAGTGATTAACAAAAAAGAAAAAAACAAGTTCCTCAAAAGTGAGCAATGGAAGGATACAAGTCATCTAATCAAAAGTTTGATAAAGATGTAATTCTTCATGGGAGGGACAAACGCAAAAAGAGTAACTCAAGCCTTTGAAGCAAGCAACTGAGAGTGACAATAAAACCAGCCAATGGTGAACAGCTGCAAGGCCACTGAAAGTTTTTTGGTATGCCTTCAAAAGGGCTTCTATAACTGGACAGCTTGTGCTGCCTGGTAGGCGAGGCCTAAAAAAGGCCCTAAATATTGTTGTTACTGGTAAATAAATGACTTCCCTTGAATCTTGAAACAGCCACCATAGCAGCAAGAGCCTGCTTTGCAGTGTGGTGCTGCAATAACAGATATGGGCAAGAGCACATTCCAGGAATACTGCTTGCATGAAGAAATGCTTCAAATATTACTTGTAAAAGTCTGACTTGTTGGGGAACATAAGCGGGTTTTGTATTTTCACACAACTATGAATTTCCCCTCACACTCAGGATGTGTTTCGGGTATTATGTTCTGTCTCTATGCAGGATGCGATGGCTTAATTTCCGAGGTACCTACATTAAATCCGAAGTTAGAGGGAATGCCGGGCATGACAATTTCCGAATAGGCTGAAATGTTCTGTTCTACTGACACTCGAATCTGCAGGACGCTGTTGCCCCCTCTGTGTAACCGGTATATAGACCTCAAGGCTGAGTCTTGACAGTAGCCGTCACTCGAACCCGTCTGCAGTGACTCAGGTCACACATGCGAATGTTCCCGCATCTTTCGTAACGTTTCAAAACAAGAACATGTTGCAGCTACGGAGCTGCCTAATGCAAAAATAATTTAGGTTATTAAATGTTAATAATCTTTCTCCTCTTATAAGAAGAATGAGTTGAGCACACGAGGCGCTCCGGTCTGGGCGTGCTAGGCCCCAATCCGTTTTGGTTTTTCTTAATTAATCAGCAAATGCGTGTGTGCTCCGGAGCCCCTCGTTCTGACGCGCTGTGCGCTTGAGTGATTTGGCGGGCGCTATGAGCTCATCAGCATCGCATCGGGGTAAACCCATTTAACAGATTACACTCAGAACGGTTTTGCTGTGTAGAGAATTATTCCAGAGAACGTTTGACGCCTGGAGCATAAATTGTTTTATGGTGCTTAGACACCTTATTAAGTAAATGTATTGTCTCTTCAGGACGTTTTGAGGTGAAATTTTAGTTTGTGCCCTTCAAAGTCGGGCGATACCATTGTATTCATTCTGCTTATTTCCGGTTGAAATTCAATACTAAATGAACGGATGTTAAGTCATTATATATGTATGCAACCCATCTGTACTTTTTTCCCCGCTGTGATGGATGACATCTCTTTAAAACAGGCATTTTCAAAGCCAATAGGTCTGGTGCTGGCTGGCTGCCTACCATTTAATTTTGTTGATGTCTGCTTTGCCTTCTCATGGTTTGTGTAAAACGTTTTTGCAAGGGTACCTCGTGGGCCCTCCCCAATTTTTTTAAAAAAATGGCTAAAAGTAAAAATGTTTTGGGGGGTGGAAAAATATCACACATTGCTGCAGTAGTTCCTTGGCACCGAGGGGAATTATTCTTCGTGCAGATGTGTGCCTTGTGAAAGAGCTAAATGCTCCCACTAGCTGTGAAATTAGTTGATGGTGAATGAAGTAGAGATACTCCCTGCCCAATGCTGTTTGTTGTAGTGGGTGGCAGAAAAATATGAATGGTGCAACAGATGAGTAGATGAAGAGGACTGGCTGAATCGCCCCTTACGTATGTACACTTTAAATATAATTTGAGTGCAATTAAAAGGTAGTGGCTAACGTCAGACATAAAAATTGTGAAGAAGTTATGTGGTAGCTAAATGGCCACAGAATGCTTAATTTTCATTGCACTCAAAGTTTAATATTATTTCCTGAATGCATGTTTTCTATGACAGTGTGAATTCTGTTTCACCACTAATCTTTGGTAATTTCTGTATTTCGCTATAGCTGAAATGTACTGAATTTTGGCATACCTCCTAGCATAAAAATGTATGGAAACGTTTTGCCTGCAGGAGACTTATTCCAGTACAAAATGTCACAACGAGAGATTTTCTATTCAAATGAAACATTTTCTCTTCGGACAAATCTCCTGACCTTACGTTACTTTTTTTCACCAAGGCATAACCTAACAACCTCCGCAATGGCGTTGCCCCCGACTCAGAGCCAGCAAGTGAAAAATAAAACAATATACAATAATCATTTTGTTTTTCATTTGCCGGCTCTGAGATAGCTTGTGCAGGGCGGGCCGGGGCATGGGAGGGGAGAGGAGGAATCGCCATCGTCCACAAGAACACCATCAGGGTCTCGACCAGCACCGACGACACTCTCAGCACCGCCGAACACATGCACTTCCAGATCCACACGGACCCCAACACCACCCTTAGAGGCACCCTTGTCTACAGACCCCCTGGGCCCCGACCCCAGTTCAGCGACTCCATCGCCGACTTCATCAGCACGCACGCCCTGACCTCTACCGACTACATCCTCCTCGGAGACCTGAACTTTCACCTGGAGAACAACAACGACAGCAACTCCACCACCCTGATCGACAGCCTCGCCAACCTCGGCCTGAGCCAGCTCGTCACAACACCGACCCACTGCGCCGGCCACACGCTTGACCCCATCTTCTCCTCAAGCTCACACGTCTCCTTCAGCCACACCACGGAACTCCTCTGGACCGACCACCGCTGCATCCATTTCACCTTCCAGAAACCCACCACACACCACCGCACCCAACAGATCCCACGCCGCTGCTGGAGCAAAGTCACCGAAGACCAACTCCGGGCAACCCTCGCTCTCAGCCCTCCCTCCGACCCATCCAACACCGACGACGCTGCCTGCAACCTCAGACGATGGATGGACGACTGTGCCAACACCCTCGCCCCGCTGAAAAAGCACACCTACAGCGACACCACCAAAAGAGCCAGCTGGTTCACCTCGGAACTCCTAGCTTCCAAGCGCACCTGCCGGAAACTAGAGAAGAAATGGCACAGCGATAAGACACCGGACAGCCACACAGCCCACAAAGACGCCATCCGTAACCACCACCACCTCATCAGGTCCGCCAAGAGAATCTCCTTCAAAGACCGCCTCGACAACAACGCACACAACAACCAGGAGCTTTTCAACATCGTGAAGGAACTCTCCAATCCCAGCTCCAACACCAACGACATCCCGCCGTCGCAACCCCTGTGCGATTCCCTCGCCACCTTCTTTCACCGCAAGATCGCCGACATCCACGACCGCTTCGACACCCAGACAACCCCAACTAAGATCGATACACCAGACCCGCCACACACCATCGACCACGACCCCCTGCCAGCCTGGGCCAGCGTGAACATCGAGGACACCATCAAGACCATGAGCACAATACACTCCGGCTCCCCGTCAGACCCTTTCCCGCACCACATCTTCAACAAAGCCAGCAGCTCCATCGCACCCCACCTGTGCAACATCATCAACCTCTCCTTCGAGACCGCGACCTTCCCAGAGAGCTGGAAACACGCAGAGATCAACGCCCTACTCAAAAAACCCAAGGCGGACCCGAGAGACCTCAAGAACTTCCGGCCCATCTCTCTGCTTCCGTTCCCAGCCAAGGTCATCGAGAAGATCGTCAACAAACAGCTAACCCGATACCTCGAAGAAAACAGCATCCTGGACCCATCCCAATCAGGGTTCCGCAGCAACCACAGCACTGAGACTGCCCTCATCGCCGCCACCGACGACATCAGGATCCTGCTGGACAATGGTGAGACCGCAGCCCTCATCCTGCTGGACCTCTCCGCCGCCTTCGACACTGACTGCCACCGCACTCTACGCGCACGCCTCCACAACGCAGGGATCCGAGACAAGGCCCTGGAATGGACCACCTCCTTCCTCGACGGCAGAACCCAGAGAGTCCGCCTCCCACCTTTCCGATCCGAAGCCTCCGAGATCATCTGCGGCGTACCCCAGGGATCGTCCCTCAGCCCAACACTGTTCAACATCTACATGGCCCCGCTCGCACGCATCGCCAGACAACACGACCTCAACATTATCTCCTACGCCGACGACACTCAACTGATCCTCTCCCTCACCAAGGACCCCTCGCCGCCAAAGCCAAACTCCATGAAGGAATGAAGGCCGTCGCCGATTGGATGAAGATCAGCCGACTAAAGCTGAACACGGACAAAACGGAGGTCCTCATCCTCGGCTCCAACCCCTCAGCCTGGGACGACTCCTGGTGGCCAACGACGCTGGGAGCAGCCCCGACACCCACCGACCACGCACGCAACCTGGGAGTCATCCTCGACTCAACGCTCTCCATGGCCAAGCAAGTCAACGCAGTCTCCTCCTCCTGCTTCAACACCCTCCGCATGCTTCGCAAGATCTACAGGTGGATCCCGACAGACACAAGAAGAACAGTCACCCAGGCCCTCGTCAGTAGCAGACTGGACTATGGGAATGCCCTCTACGCGGGAGCCCCGGCCAAGCTCATCAAGCGACTGCAACGCATACAAAACGCCTCCGCACGACTGATCCTCGACGTACCACGCCACAGCCACATCACCCCCCACTTGAAGAACCTGTACTGGCTCCCCGTCGACAGGAGGATCACCTTCAAACTCCTCACCCACGCACACAAGGCACTCCACAAAACTGGCCCAGCCTACCTCAACAGACGACTCTTCTTCTACGTCCCCAACCGCCAGCTCCGCTCCGCCGACCTCTCCCTCGCCACCGTCCCCCGCATTCGAAGAACAACCACCGGCGGCAGATCCTTCTCACACCTCGCCGCCAAGACCTGGAACACCCTTCCACTAAGCCTACGAAAGACCCAAGACCTGCTGACCTTCAGGAGGCTACTCAAGACCTGGCTGTTCGACCAGTAGCAGCATCCCCCCCCTTCCCTCTCTCCAGTGCCTTGAGACCCTCGCGGGTAAGTAGTGCGCTCTACAAATTCTGTGATTGATTGATTGATTGAGAAGGCGTGCTATGTGCACTTCTAAGGGCGCTTGTGTGTTTGGCCAGCCGTCTCATGCAGGCCAAACACACATGCGAAATTAGGTTTTCCAACCCGGCTACATTGAGCAGCCGGGCTAGAAAAACAGCACAGACTCCTTGTCCTGAGCGGAGGGTCTTTTCAGCCTGCTCAGGCCAACGGAGATTGCACAGGGAGTCTGATGCTGCCCAGTGCCTGCTGGGACCAGGAAGCAGCACAACAGAACACCGAGGCGCGATGTGGCCGGTGGCTTCAGGTAAGTGGTTATTTTTGTATTAATTACCCTGCCGCGCTCCCCCTTCCTGTGCTCCCCACTGCCCCATCCACCTGCCTCACCAACTCTTCATTGTGTCGGCCACCACTGCCTAACAAAGAAAAATTATACAAGATACCAGTGAGATCTTTTCTATAATACACCTAATTCTTCAAAATGTATTTATATTTCTAAAAAACCTGCAAATTATGTACAACCCTAATTTTTTATTTCTGATTAAACTGAAATGTAATTATTTCAAACTCTGTTTTATTGAAATTTTTCTCAGAGTGCGACCATAGCATTACATAGGCAACATTAGTTGTAAATACATTCCACCCAGATAAACGGAACGCTCATGCAGGTTACATTTTCCCCACAAGGTCCGCGGCGAATGCACTTTAATATATAACACAGCTTCGTCTTAACATGTTGCTTTCATAACCATGTTTCTGAATACAATCTACCCTCCCCAAAAATTAACCTAAAAAGGAAACTTAATTATACCTAGAAAAAAGAAACAAACAGAACTGTGATGTCATGGTGCGGATTAGAGAAATGTGAGCGTGAGGAGTGGGTTATCTGGGCCTCTACTCGGGTGCTCAACACCCTCTTCAGAAAGCCCGTCCATATGGAACAATTAGATAAGGAACAAATGAAGGGCCCTAAGCCTTGGACCGCAAGCCGTCAAAGGGAGCCCCTCCGACAAGTAGCTGACCAGCGGAGACCAGATGTGATCAAAACCTTTTCTAGTGTCTTCAATTATATCAGTCATGCGCTCCAAAGCCAAAGCCCTCCACAGTCTCGCATGCCATTGGGTTAGGGAAGGGGCCTCTTGTTTTTTCCAAGCCGCAGCAACTGCCATTTTGGCTGCCCCCAAACAAAGCCACATCACTGATTTGTCACCCTGTGTCTGCCGCTTCAACGCTGGATCCCGGACCTGCAACAGAACTTGTTCCATGGAGGTGGGAATAGGATATCCTAAGATAAGCTTGATTTGGGACAGAATTTCTTTCCAGAAAGGTTTAATGGCAGGACAGTCCCACCATATATGTCTGAAATCGCCTAACATCCCACATCCCCTCCAACACCTGTCCGACGAACTAGGAAAAATCGTGTGAAGTTTCTGAGGGTACAAGTACCAATCGTACATGATTTTGTAGTGTGCGTCTCTGAGATACATTGAGCGGTTGAATTTCACTATATCCCTGCCCAGATGTTCCCAATGCTTATCCTCCAATGGAGTATCTACGAGAGCGTCCCAAAAGCGTTTAAAACGCGGTGCCGTTCTGGGACTCGTCGCTTGTATGAGAGCGTACAGATAGGAGATACATCCCTTGGAAGAGGACCCCGATTGAGCAAACCTCTCGATAGGGAGCAACTCCCTGGTGGCGGCCAGCCGCACCAGGGGCCGCTGCACCCAGTGTTTCAGCTGCAAGTAGTGGTATTCTTCTTTGTCATTCAATGCAAATTGCTTCTTGCACTCTTGAAAAGAGAAGAGTTCTCCTCTTTCAAACAAATGAGAGTTCATGAGGCAACCGCCCTCCCTCCAAGCCTCGAAGGGACCTTCTTGTAGTGCGGGGGGAAATGCAGCATTGAAATGTATAGGCGTATGAGGGGAGGGAAAGGTCGTAAGGTGCAGTCTGTTAGTGAGGGTATCCCAGACTTTTAGTGTGGTGGACGTAGGCGTGCTTATGTAGGCATTGAGAGGTCTGTCTTGCTTTGGCTTCCATAGAAGATCCCAAATAGTACGCCCTGTTATCTGCCTGTCAATATGCAGCCAATGCTTCTCCGAAGCCCGCAGCGACCATTCCGTAATTACCCGCATTTGCGCCGCTCGATAATAGGCCTGAAAGTCCGGTAGTGCCAGACCACCTTCTTTACGCGGTCTAGTAAGCAAATTATAGGGAAGTCGTGCCCTTTTCCCTTGCCAAATAAATGTGGTCAGCATATGCCGCAGCTCCCTAAATAGGCCTCCCTCCACTGGGATAGGCAAACCCTGAAAAAGATAGAGTAAGCGAGGGAGAACATTCATCTTAATGGCATTAATCCTGCCCAACCAGGTGATGTAAGCCCCTCTCCATTTTCCCAGATCCGTCTTTAGTTGTCTCAGAAGGGGGGGGAAGTTAGCTTTGTATAGATCCCGTATTCGAGGAATAAGCTTAACACCCAAGTAAGTGATCTCCTTGATGGTGCAGCGGAATGGTGACACCTCTTCCACCCCTCGCCAATCATCTTTAGGTATTGTTAAATTTAGTAGGAAGGATTTGGACCGGTTGATCTTGAATCCCGCCACCCTTTCAAACGCCTCTAGCTCTGCATGGATGGCCGGAAGAGAGACAAGAGGGTCCGACACTGGAAGAAGCACGTCATCGGCGAATAGCGATATCTTGTGTTCGTCCGTGCCAAAACGTATACCATGGATCTCTTGGTTTCCTCTGATCCTATGTGCCAGGGGTTCTATGCTCAAGGCAAAAAGGAGGGGGGACAAGGGGCAGCCTTGTCTCGTCCCGCGAGCCAGGCGAAAAGGGGAAGAAGCAACTCCGTCGACAAGGACCCGAGAGCTGGGGGAATGATAGTTAGCACGAATCATCCCTATAAAAGTTTCGTTAAAGCCAAAGCGCTGAAGCACTTTAAATAAGAAGGGCCATTCCACGCGATCAAAGGCTTTCTCCGCATCAAGCGAGAGAAGCGCTGTTGGGATGTTTTTTTTGCGGGCCTTTTCAATGATATGGATGATGCGCCGCAAGTTATCATGGGTTTGACGCCCCTTAATAAATCCAGACTGGTCTGGATCTATGAGACCAGGGAGGATGGATTTGAGACGAGTGGCCAGGATTTTAGAGTAAATTTTTGCATCTAGGTTTAGAAGAGCAATCGGTCGGTAAGAAGAGCAAGCGGAGGGATCCTTACCCGGTTTAGGAAGCACTGCCACAATTGCTTCGCCCATGGAAGGAGTGACTTGTTGCGTAGAGGCGATGATGTTAAATAATATTGTTAGGAAGGGAACGAGCTCCGGCGCAAAAGTACGATAGAAGTGGGCTGAGAAGCCATCCGGCCCTGGAGCCTTCTGGAGTTTAAGGGAGTCGATTGCTTTCTGTACCTCTTCAGCGATTATGGGTTCCGCTAACTTTTCATTAGAGCAAGCCCTGACCTGAGGGAGGTCTATGGGGCTCAAGTACCCCGATGGGTCATGCGTCCCTGGAAGTTCTGAGGTGTAAAGAGTCCTATAAAAATTCTCAAAGGCCCGTGCTTTCCCCTCCTCTGACCTGTGCTCTACACCCTGCTCATCCACTATTAGTTTGATATACTCTTTTTCCTGCTTGGCCCGGAGTTGGCGCGCCAACAAGGATCCCACTTTATTCCCGCCCTCATAACCCCTAGATTGTAGGCGTAGGATGGATTTCTCCGCCCTGTTGGTGTAGATGGCCTGCAGTTTCCCTTTTAGAGCCGTGACCTTCCGTAGTGCCGGAGCCGAGGGGCTATCCTTGTGGGCCTGCTCTGCAGCTGTTAATTCTCGTTCTAATTGAAGGCGCTCTGCACATTGTTGAGAGCGTAAAGTAGTGGCCAGTTCGATGCACTTGCCTCGGATAACTGCCTTAAGAGCGTCCCAGGTAGTTGCATGAGAAGTAGCCTCAGGGTCGTTCAGCTCTAGAAATTCTTTAATGGCCCTTCTGAGGTCATCACGTAGAAGTCTATCCCTGCACAGGAAATTGGGGAAATACCATCTAGCATGTTTTGGACGCGGGTTTGGCCAGGTGATTGTCAACTCCAGGGGGGCGTGGTCCGATAGGCAGATCGGATGGAACTGAGTTTGCAGTACGGATGGGAGCAAGAACTGGCTCATGAAAATGTGATCGATACGGGAATATGTTCTATGTCAGTGAGAGAAGAACGAGTAGTCTCGCGTCGTGGGGTTGACCTCCCTCCATACATCTACCAACCCCATGCGCTGAAGCTGTGAATGCAGCGCCTTTCCAAACGCCCCTCCTGGAGCCCTGTGTGAGTGTGTCGTATCCATACCCAGATCCCAGACTAGATTGAAATCCCCCAAGAGTACTATGTCCCCCTGGGCAAAGCTCTCCAGAGACATAAGGAAGGAGAGGATGAAATCTTGTTGACCTGTGTTGGGAGCGTATAGAACTGCGAACGTGCATTGGCGGCCTCTAAGGTCCCCCCCGAACCATAAGGAACCTCCCGCTTTTGTCTGTTTTAGTGTCCTGGACTTGAAAGGGGACCCCTGCATGAAACAATAATGCCACCCCGTTTTGTTTCGAGGAGTGTGAAGATCGAAATATGAGGGGATAAGCTCTATGGCGTAGCCGGGACTCGTCTGACTTTTTGAGGTGCGTCTCCTGCAGAACTGCTATTTGGACATTGTGATCATGCAGGTACTTCCAGAAGCGTTGACGCTTGTTAGGGGAATTCAATCCCCGAGCGTTCCATGTAAGCACTCTAACCGCCATATGTACCTAGAAGGGGATGATGCCCTTTCGGCGTAGGATTCCTCTGAAAAAGCCCCAATTGACCCCCCCATCCCCCCGCCCTCGCCCACAAACCATAGAAAAAGAAAGGAACCATGACATCTAACTGAAAAAACCCAAACAAATACTTAACATGAGTGCGTAGAGTCTCCCTCCTAGAGGGAAACCCCTGTACCAGAATACACTCGAGGAACATGACCATTACCATTCCCCCAGCCCTTATCATAGCAAAGATCAAGGCATATGTTGCATTAAGAAAGAAAAAGAGAACCCCTTTCCCCAACGGAAGAACAAGTAACGCTGGATTTCAAACCCTTGCAGCGGATGGGGTTATCAAAATACCCCAAATGCAACTCAAACGGTTAGCCGTGTACCAGACCTCGGCCGTCATCACCCTTCACCCTGAGCCCCCCCACCACCGTGTAGATAATACTGTCCCCCCGACCTGCTACTGCCGATACAGTGTTCTCTCATGGTGTCCATGTCAAGCGCTGGGATCAGAGCATCACGTAGCGCCTGGGCACCCCGGCCCCAACCAGGTACGGAAGATGCAAGTCCTCTGCCCCATCCAGCTCTCCAAATCTTCGGCAGGAGGATCCCTTTGGGTGGGAAGGAGGGGAAAGGGGGTGTACCCCCCACAGCTTTGCAGCGAGTTCAGGCAGAAAGACAACCGGGCGGTTGCACTTCTAATGATGCCTCAGTCTGGTGATTTCTTGTTTCTCCTGCCCATTTGACGCCATTGCCCCCCATTGCGTCGATCAGGTTGACCCCTCCCGTTCGGGTCCGGTAAGGAAGAGGAGAGTTCCACACCTAGCAGATCGGCTGCCTCCGAAAGTTCCACAAAGTGGTGCTGTTTGTTATTCCATTGGAAAGAGATCCCAAAGGGGTATGTCCATCTGTACCTAACTTTCTTCTCCCGCAGATGTTCGGTGATTGGGCGGAACTGTTGGCGTCTCATGAGAGTGGCCTGCGCTACATCTTGATAAAGCGAGCATGTGGCATTTTGGAAGGTGAGCGTGTCGGTGACCCTTGCCCTCTGCAAGACCATCTCCTTGACCTTGAAAGAACTGAACTTTGCCAGGACATCTCTTGGGCGTCGACCTTCCCCCGGCAGGCGCGGGCCAACTCTATGCACTCTCTCCAACTGGACTTCAGGGCCGTCTTCACCTAGGGCTGAGGAGAAGAGTCCCACCATGAATGCTTCCAGATCCGGGCCTTCGCAATCCTCCACCAGGCCTCGGACTCTTATGTTGTCGCGGCGAGAGCGATTTTCCAAATCTTCGCACTTAAGTAGTGAATCACGGAGTTGGCCACGCAAGTCAGCAGTTCCTTCTTCCAGGATCTTAATCTTGTCGGACACCTCCCGTTGTTGCACCTCAAGATCGAGGGTACGCGTGCCCACCGAGTCAACATCTGTTTGAACAGCCACCAGTTTCTCTCGTACCTCAGCACGGAAAGTTTCGAAGGAGGCCTCCATCTCAGCCTTGATATCCGCTCGTAGCTCTGAACGCAGCTCCTGTTTGAACTCGCGAAGAGAGGACATGAGGTCGTCTCGGGTCAGCGCCATATTCGCCGGTCTTGCCGTCGCCTCGTCCTCTACCGCCCCCGCTCCGCCCGACGTGAAGTAGTTGGAGACCTTATTATTGGGGGTCTTTTTGGGTGGCATATGTGGACCCTCCACTCGGTCAGCTCTCGGCCGCCTCTTCAAATGCGTGGAACCAGTGCGCCTCTGTTATCTTCGTGTGGGGACCCCTTCGCTTACCCTGCCATCTCAAATGTGTGGGACCTGAGCGCCCTTGATATCCGCCAGTGGGGCCCCCGTCGCTCACTCCTCCACTCCCGGGACCACACTGCTCTTCTCTTCCAGACGCCCGGCCAGTTCAGGCTCAACCGCCCCTCCCGGCAGCCAGCGAGAGACAACCGGCTCAATGATGGTGCCAATCAGCCTCCGCCTCGGCACACTCCCGTGATTCTCCCTACGGGGCAGGTATCTTCCCCTTTCAGGCGCCACGTGGGGGCTACAAGCCTGTAAATGGAGATTCCTTGGCAGCCATGTTGGGGTCAGGCACCGCTCTGCTGTGCTTCCTCAGTGCGGGACTCCAGCCCTCCAGCACCCTGCCGATACGCTCCTCACCCCTGCGCTTGACCCATTATTGCTGAAGCCCTAAAAGGAGAGAGGCATGCTGCTCTTCCGCGAACACCCTCGGGGCCCCTGCAACAACAGAGGGGGTCGAAGACTCACTCAGCGCGTAGCAGGGCCGCTTCAGCAACGCTCGTCAGTGAGGTGATCTTGGGGCCGGAGGGGAACTTCATCCCTATTCCGAGGGATCTTCACAGGCAGGGCCAGCTGATCTGGGCGCTCGTATCTCCTTCGCCGCATCCGCCCACCATTAGGACGAGCGCTGTGTGTGTCGGGGCGGTCCCGCGTACAGCCGCTGCCTGCCTTCGGGGACAGCAGGGGGGCCGATATACTCGGTCGCGCCCCCCCCCGCGAGTGCCGGTGACAAGAACCTCCGGGGCAAAACCGCGGCAAGGAGATGCGGGGAATCAGCAACCCCGCGCTCTCGGTCCCAGCGCCCGGGCGCCCACCATTTTCTCTCCTGCGCTGCCTTCTCTGCTCCGGGTCTCCTCTGCGCTCACACCGGGACCTCAAAAGCACCGAAGCAGCCCCCGTGGTCAGCGCCACCTCAGCATCGCTGATCCGTGCTTGCGAAGCCGGTAAGGTGCCTTGATGCCACCAATTCAGCAGGGCCTGGGAAGGAGCCGATCGGAATCACGTCCGATCGGCCATGTTGTTTGGCCACGCCCCTCCTGAAATGTAATTAGATTATAGTTCGCAAAACCATGCATTTATTTTGTATAGAGACAACGGTCTTTGCAAAGCTTTGTATGATATATGGAATAAAGGTCCCCCTGTTGAGCATTATAAGGATGATTTCAGTCAGTGAAGAATTAAGTGACCTCCCTCCATATAGAGGAGGGAGGTGGAATCGGAGCTCTGTTGTAAGGTTATCGAACTCCAAGGTGACTTTCAATATATTTGTGTCATACTGGAGATTTTATTTTATTATTTCTAAATGACATGGTTGCACCATCAAACTTACCACAAACCACTTAAATCCTTGGTCTCATGCTCTTTCTTATGAAAGTGTGACTCTAGACGTGAAGAATAAAAGTGGAATCTGTATTGTGAAATAAAACGCATCAAAAGGCAGTTTGTTGAAAAAAGATATTAGAATCAGTTTAATGTATATCAGGTTAAAAAAAAATGCTGAAGCACAGAATGTGTAGAAACACACAGATTTTTTTTCTAATGACTTTTCTGGTGCAAGAAATAAACATGTTACCATAAATATTTCATTTCTGATGATCGCTGTTCATTTTAGTATAACCGACCCTACGAAGGAAAAGCCAGTTCTCGTTTTCATTGTTTAAACTGCTGATACTCTGTCACTTACCTTTCATCACAACTGCTTACTCTTGAAGCTGGCATTATGATGGCACAATTAAAATGTAGTAAGTTATTACAGTTGAGCAGCTACGTCATTTCGTTATTACAGGTGACTAGTTGTATCCAATAATGAAATTCGAGGCAGGCTTTTATACAGGCTTCCACGTATTAGATGTACTTTAAGGTTCTCAGAAGAATGGTAATGCTCTTGAGATGTTGTGGCTGTCTAATTTAGATTTATGGAACTTTGTATGTTTTCCTAAACGTTGGTGCAGCTTTGCAAAGAGTTTACTATTTTCACTTTATCACATTGCTGTCACGCTGAATGCTTTATAGAGAGGTCTATCATCTTTTTGCTTGCCATTATTTTAACACCTCTAGCTGTTAACTTTTGAAAACTTTCAAGTCTGGTTCTATCTCATAACCTACTTACTTAAGGATCAAGTGCAGCCTTACTTCACTTATGCATTTATCAGTGGCGTGACCAAGGCCCGTGCATTGCGGGGTGGGGTGTCCGAGCTCCAGGGCCCCCCTCAGCACAGTATCCTGGCCTCAGAGCTCCTGAGTGGGTTCGGAGGGGGGCCCCTCCATAAACTTTGCAGAGGGGGGGGCTCCATGTACTTTGCAGGGGGCCCCCCTCAAGTTTCGTTCTTCCACTGGCATTTATGGAACCTAATGTGTAGTTTGCCTTTGCAGTCCATGTTCATGAAGTCCTAGAATCTTTCTGTGGTTTCAGAATATGAAATAAATTGCTACATTTACACACAAAACGTAGACTCAAAAGTACCTATGCAAATGTATGGATGGAGTGTGAGCACATCTAAGAATAAGTCCAAGGAGGCTCCTTCCGCCCCTCACTGTTGCACTGCTTCTTGCTCCCTTCTAGCGTACCAAGGAATATGCAGCAGTAATGTTCATGTCACTCTTCCACAAAGGATGTCCTGCTTGGACTCTTGGGAGCAATATTCAGAATCCTATGGCTGTTGGTTATTATCTGGCCAATCTAGACAGTCTCCCCTCTACCTTCTCTATTTTACTTCATCCAAAGGGGCAGTACAGCATGGCCTATGCCGTGAATGCGCATTACTCCAGGATGGAGTGACCTGACAGAAAGTTTGTAGAGTTGACACCTGCATAGCCTGGCTTCTTTGCACCAAGTATGGCATGCTGCAAGGGAAAGCCATATTAGGGCTGTGCCTGTTCAGTGAAGCACTTGGTTAATGACCGATCTACTTCCCTTGAGACAAACTACCCCCACTATAGCGCCCCTCGTAAGCTAATGGACAGATCTGCAAATGCCATTTGTGACTTGGAATAGTTGCAAATTTGCAGTGCCACAAATTAACATTTGCTGAGATGGACCCAATTTGTTTTTATACTGTATTTCTTGATTGACTCTTGGCAGCTATTGTTTCATTCTCAGTAAATTTAATGTAGATTGGTGTTTGAGGAAATAGTGGTTAAGCTTTGATCAGAGAGGAAATATATTTTAGAAATTTAGCTTTTCTGCCTATTGGGCCATGTTTATAAAGGTTTTGAACAGTGCTTCCCAAGGACTCCTCCCATAACCTAGATTAGAATCCTTGTGGGGGTGAGCAGTGGGGTGAATGTCAGCATTTTAGCGATTGTTCAATGGTTTGTCTTAAAATATCATGGAAATGTAAGATTATAAATTCGCTGGAAATCTTAGTGCACAAAGAGCCAATGGCCAGAAAGTGTCTGCTAAGGTGGATCTTGAATTGTGTGCTATCAAACTATGTAAATGAGTTTGTAAGCAACAATGTGCAAATATGGCGTGACATTTGCTCAGTACATTTGAATTATTCATAGCATGGACGGTGCATGCCTAAGTTGATATTGTGCCATATTTTCATCTGAGCGGGGGCTCATTGAAATTTTATTTTAACTGTTTATGCCCATTTCTAATATTTTTGGTGTGTTGCATTACATCAAGCAAAAAAATCTTTTATTTTCATATGTATTTGTTGGGAAAGTTTTTTCGATGCAAATATTCCTTTAACATTCTTGGGAATCACATACTCTGCATAAAATAGCAGTATTGTTCTTGAAAATGTGGGTAGAAGCAGGGTTTAGAATACCTATGTGGCTGAGTTTGTAATTATCCATAGGAATAGTTCATTTCTTGAGAATGGAGGGTCCAGTGACTGCTGCTTCGATCACTGTATTTATTCTTTTAGACTAGAACCACTTTCATAGTAGCACCCATATTTCATATGGTTATATTCATTAAAATCTGTATTAAAGTTTATTTTGATATTCAGCCAACTTGAAGCGCAAGCTGATATCTCAATGCATATGTATTACATTTTTACTGAGAAGATAAGTCACTTTCGAGTTAAGACATCGCTCTGTGAGGCATCTTTGCAGAAACATTGATTAAAGGCAAAGAAATACGATGTCCAATATTTGTCAAACAAATCATTAAATATACATACAAAAATAGCCAACTGCTCTTAAAAAAAAAAGTTGGCATTTCGGACTTTTACATTAATCTTAAATCTCATAATTTCTATTTTTGACATAAATAGCGGCTCCAATTTGGAATTTATAACCTAATATTCCAATCCAATATGCCCTTCATGGGCCATTCGGAAAGTCTGAAAATGTATGTCATATAAATCAAAGTAAATCGCATTAACGTGCTTTGCAAAGATAATCGTGTTAATATGATCAATCTGCAAAATGTCGTTCTGAGTCTCTTTATCTCTGCCCAGCTCCTTCCTAGACTGCCCTTTACACAAGGCAATTGATGGTGTGTCTAAGCTTGGATTGTTTCTACGTGTGATCAGCATGGATGTGAGCATGCCCTGCAAACATCTCTTCATTTATACATTATGTCTTTACAGCCCACTGACCATCTGACCTCGAGATCCGTCAGTGCTCTTTCATTCTTCTACTGACTGAGTGGCTGCAGATCAGTAACTTCATGCTGGCATCTATTGCACATAGAGCTCAGCGGGCAATCAGTGACGGTAGAAATAAATTTGCGTGTCCCTGATTGCAAGGATTCTTAAAGCATGTTTACTGTTGTGTGAGGGATTTCTAAATGTATGTCGAGGTTTTATAATCACAGTTCGGTATAGTAGGCCATTACATAAAAGTGGAGCATGTTACGCAGTTTATATTTCAACCCAAGCAGTGCTTGTTTATCTGCTTTCCAGTTCCCTGGCAGGTCTACTCGGGTAATAAAACTTCTAGGTGCATCATTCGGTAGTCGCCAGGCTTCTCATCTCTAATTGATTTTTTGGTAGGTTGAGTAGTCCTTCTGCTTGCCAGAAGGTAACATCAACACAGTTTGTAAAACAAGCTCACCTTCCTTTTCTATACTACGAGCACTTTCTTTTGGTCTTAAGACTGCGCCAAGCCAGGTTTGAAAATTATAAGAACTTCTGGACGGTCATTTTATGGCTGTGATGATGTGTGCGTTATGTAGCAGCTATCATGGGGGTTGCCTTTGTCTCCCTTAGAGCTTCTTGGACTCCAAAGCTTGTCAAACATGGAGTGCATTCTGCAGTTAATGCAGGTCCTGATAAGGCAACACTTGTTTAAGAGCCTGGCATGCACTCTGACGGCAGTCCCTGTTACTTGCCTCTCCTGCGGCTCAATATGTAGCATTATTCAACTGCTTTGGAGCCTGAGGGAGGGACAAGGGTCAGAAACTGCCTCCACAAGTACTGGAAGCAGTGACAAGAGCACAGCTTGAGCACACTCACCCATCCAGTGGCGGCTGCCTCTGTACGGGGATGGCGGGGGCGGGAGGCATGATATAAAAAAAAAAAAATTAACTTACCTTCTTTACCGCCGTTGTACGTCTCTCCCGTAGTCATCGCAAAGCACTGGAAGCACCCAGTCTCCCAGACTCTACCAGCCAATCATGACGCTGCAGGAGCAGCTTCGTGATTGTTCTGAGCAGCCGAAACGGCCGCTCAGGCAGTAACTGGGAGGCTGGGCATGTTCTCCACTGGGCTGTGCAACACAGCCCAGTGGAGAACATCCCAAGTGCGCAATGCTGTTTGGACGGCCCCAAATGGTCGACCAAGCCGTCATGCGCACTTAGGGAGGGGCGGTAAACCACTCCTGCTCCCTCTGACGTGGGGGAGCCCAGCCCTGCGCATGCCCCGCCCGACCTGGCTGGAGTCGGAGTCCCGCTAAGAAAAATAAAATGATAATAACTTCTTGTTATTATCATTTTATTTTTATTTTGCACTGCTCAATGAGCAGTGGGGCGATGCTCCTTCGCCTTAGCAGAGGAGCCGCCACTGTACCCATCAATGTGGGAGCATGCACTACAGCGCCCAGCTTCCTTGCACTGAGAACCAGCAATGGACAACCGATACTAACCCCACCACCTCCTCTAAATGTCAGAGCTGCATCCCCAAGATTTATGGGATTGGATGCAAGGAGGCCGTGGCACATCTTTTATATTAAGCACTATATCTACATATTCTGCAGCACTTCGGGATATTGAACGGTACTCCATGGCACCTTGAGCAACACTCTGATATTGTAAGCATCTTCAAGTCCCACTTTGGCACTTAAGGCATGATTATTGAGCAGGACCCTTGAAATATTAATTAACCACGGCTTGTTGGTCATTTTGCCCTGAGATACCAGAAAGGCTTTTATTAGTGGAAGCTTCCTGATACTTTTGGCAGCCTTTGAGAGCATTGTGGCAGCACCATGGCTATAAGCTATCAGCACAAGAGTACACGATAGCTGTAATTCAGGTGATACTACTTTTTTTCCAGCACAAAAATTGATTAGGTCACAACGTGAAATGTTAATATGAAGGCCATTACATAAATTGGCTCTGTATTTAAGTCCACTGTTATTTTTCTTAGCACATGATTTAAAATGGCCATGTTTTTTTCCTGGAGCGTTATTCCATCTGTATCATAAATATTTCTCATCTTCCAGATGAGCAAAACACCATACATGCTGCAAGGGATATGCTGCTGCCCACAGTTACTTTTTGTACTGATTCACTGACTAGTGTGTATAGGGGATATATTTAATGATGAGCTTGATAGGCCCTGAAGAAGCCCCAGGCGCATTGCTTCGGGGATAAAACACATCAGCTGTACCTTGAAATATTGTGAAACACTGGAGCCATTGGTGTATAGAAATAAAATATTTGGCCATAGTTAAGGAAGCTGTGAATGTCTTTCATTTACAGTAAAGAAGACTACTAGATGATAGTTCATCACATCTACTTATGCATATTTTGCCAACTCAGAATCTTATGCACCAAATCAAACTGGGTATTTCTGCAAGTCGAAGTGGTGACAAACATTGACACCGTATCAAGGAACATTTAACGCAAAAGGAGGTATGGGAATTACAGATGGACACTTTTCCTCTAACAACTTACATTGACCTGTTTCCCTTCTCAGCATCCAGAGTTTTTCCCAGGTACATTCTTTTCTGATTGGCATTTGAGTGTAGTTGCTGTTGCAGAGAATAATTCTCCCAGGCTAGGTTGGCAGACCGTACTGTATTGGATTGTGACACACTGGCATTCCTTGCAGTATTCTACCGTTTCATGGTCTGCTCTTCTCTACTGTGTCTAAGAGGCATAACCTTTATTTTACTAAATGTGGTACTAATAATAATGGTGATTAGTATAGCACACTGCACACACTGAAATGGCTCCAAGTGCTCAAAAGATAGGTCTTACTACCACCGAGCCCCTTTCTTTGACATTTAAAAGGCTGAGACTGCTCTGTTTTTGGAATCCACTGTCTGGATTACTGTGTGCAGAGGTGGCTTCTTTTTGGCTTTAGTCTGTTGGGGCAAAGACTGAACAGTGTGTTTGTTGGGCCTATTTGTTCAAAAATGTGTTGGGTGAAGAACCCATAAAGCTCCAGTGGGAAAGAGACCGCCTATTCCTATTCAGTGTCTCAGGCTGTTGCGATACCCCGGTGCTGTTGGTGAAATAATGCTGTGGTAGCTATCTGTCTGAGTTTGAGGAAGTTCTTTTATTTTTTCCTTGTGGCTTATGATATTCAGACTGGGTCCACCTGTGGTGGTGATGAGTCTGGAAATTTGTTTCTGATGGTTGACTTCCAGGAGCAAATAAACACCTGTTATCGCAGCTGTCCCTGTTGCTCTCTTTAGAGGTATGAGCTGTGTCTTCTTGCCTCATATTCGCTGTAAAAGATCTGCCTCTTCTCGGGTGTAAAGTATGGTCTGCGTAAAAAGCATCAGTCCATATAATACAGAGAACATCCTATATACAGCATCAAATTAACCATCCCCTCGGGACTCCGATTTCTGAACCCCCATCTTCACGTCAGAGTTCACTGAGGATTTCCAGAAACCGGAGCCTGGTACATTTTCATGGTTCGCCTCCTTAAAAGTTTTCATTTGATGGACCTAAAAAGGCTTTTACACTGACCACCAGTGTGGGGTCACCCGTGTGGGATGCTGGTTTTGCGTGCTCAAAGCATCCTTTCAGTGCACCACAATGTCCTTTGTCCCACACATCCATCCATCCATATAATGCTTCAAAGTTCACACGGATCCATCACTGGATTTGTTGGTAACTATCAATGCAATCTTTCACAGAACGCATTAGTCTGTTTTAACCTTGCTGTCCAGTATGGTTCACATCTTAACAATGCTAAACCAAAATCTCGTTTTCACAGACCACAGAGTTGAGTCTACAAGTAGTACAGCAGAAACTTAATGGGTGCTTACCAGACTAATGGTAATACGAGCTATACAAATGCACGTAACATAGGTTTAAATGACAGTACTCTGGCCTGTTGATTGCCACTCTTTCATTCCACCCACATGCTGCTCCACCACCTTTAGCTTGATTAATTCAATTAAGAAATAATACCACAAACATCTAAACTGCCATAAGCAACATTACCACAGATTTCTGACTTAAAGTTCTGATCCACAGCTTTACATGCAGTGGGGACTGGTTAAGTAAAATAGTAGTGTTGCAGGTACACACGTGCGCACTCACTTCCACCCATCAACAGGCATATGCGCACGTACTCGCTCTCATCCATGCATACCCACCCATTGATTCACAAGCACACATGTATGGACATACACCCACTTATTCATGAGCACATACGTGCACACACTTGAACACACTCATTCACAAGCATACACACACAAATACACAATCATTAATTCATTCATACATACATACACACATGCCTGTACCCAAATATTCAATACAGCACTTACCTGGTGGGCCATGGCGGTGAAGGCAGGACTAGCGGGCTGATGGGAGGGAGAAGCACAACTGGTGAGGAAGGGGCTGGAGGCTTCGGGAGGGACAAATGGAATGTGCGGCCGCCTCCTCTAGTTGCCTTACCTTATCAAGGGTCAGCTGAAGAGAGAAAGGCCTTCCCTAACTCATAACAGAGTGGGTGGGGTCATTGACTTGCTGATCCCAACCCACTCTGTAAGAAATTGGGAAAGGATTGTGTGAGGCATCGTTGATAGACAATCAGCCTAATGCACTTCAGGGCCTAAATCTAAAGCGCCCAGGGCTGACTCAATCTGTGACGCTTTCTTGCTTCATCACTGGAGGATCCTGAAAGGGCTTTGCTGGGCTGATGATGTCACCTCCCTCCAGATTGTGAGATCCTCATCCCTGCAGACCTTGACTCGAGCTGCCAAGCCGCCCAAGCATAAGCTCATGTAAAGCCCCTGACATCATGATTGTCAGTCAGGATGACCTTTGCTGAGCCTGACAGACACTCATCTTGCTTTGGAAATGTATGGGCGGGAGAGACCCCCGACACCCGCACTGATAAGTCGCAGCTGCCTTTCTTAGGTAATCCACAGTGACCATCACCCTCAATGTTCAGAATTTAAGAAACTTTTCTCTTCACTTTCATTGCTTTAGGTTTATAATAATCCATCTTGTTCATTTAACTTTGCCTCGCATCTCACAGTTTCATTAGGCATTTCATGCAAATGCCTAGGAGAAAGTAGTTTGCCCTGGGCGGTTTGGTCTCATTAGGCTGGGCAGGTGTTCCAGCAAGCAAGCCCGTGTATTTTTCATAGTTCCCTTTTGTTTAAAGTATGTGTATCTTTAAAAAAAAAAAATGTAATCTTCTTATCATATGTTAGCTCATGTACTTTCGAGCTTTATGGAATGTAGGCCAAGCAACTTGCTGTTCCTTCTTGCATTATGCTAATTAATTTCAGAAAAGTATAGCGCTTAATCATGATGTGTGGGGCAGGTTGGGTCCCTTTTGCTTTCTTATGTCACAAAACATTCATATTTTACCTTGCCGTCCCTAGAAAAATTGGGTTTTCAGCTAGTTGGATGAACATTCAGCAGTGGCCAGCGTAGGATTATAGCATTTTCAGTTGTTGCCGGAAGGCCTGCTAGTTGATGGCTTTTAATGCTTCTTTTTTTTTTAAACAGACTTTTATTGATTATCTGAAAAAGCCATACAAATAGTTTCATGGGTAACGTACAGGAGAAGTTGGGGAAGCAATACATATTACACATATATAGGCAGTGGCATAACAGCAGCCCCCGCAAAGTGACCCCCGATGCCGCAGTAGGGCCCCTCAGGGCACATTATCGAATCCCCATCAACCCCGCACAGCAAGTCGGCTATATAGCCCTAGGCAGTTCCATGCAGGCTATCGCCCTGAGTTCAAGTTCAACGAAAAAGAAGACACTCCCAACGCCCAACCCCCCTCCTAGCCCACAAGTCCCCAACAAACCCCCCACCCCCTCCTCACTCCCCCCAAGCATGCTGCCGACCACTAAGGAAGGTCAAGGGTATTCCCAACTCCCCCGCACCAGTCGCCAGATCCCCTGCCGCACAATTCCACATCCCAGTCAGGGTAGGAACACTGGGGGTAAGCCCCCTCAAGATCCTCACCTGCCTTATCACACCTCCCCGTCAGCCAGTACACATCATATCAGTTAGCGCTAGCATCCTCCATCTCATCCAGTGCACTCTCTTCGGCATCAGGTGGATGTTTCGCCAGCTCCACAAGCGCCACCCAAGCTCGGGCCATGTCCAGTGATTTCTCGCTCCCATTACGTCTAGCCATGCCCAGCCTGCAATTTCCTTCACTCTCCGCCCACTTTACCAGCTCCTGCCTCCATCGCCCAAGAGAAGGACCCTGCCTCGCCTTCCAATGACTAGTAAGCTCTCTTTTCGCCAGGACTAGCCCCAAATCAATGAACTTACTTGTAACCTTGGTCCTCGCAGTGTGCGGAAACCCATGCAACAAGCAAACCCTCACAGTCAGGGCAATCTCCCTCTCCGTAACAGTCGCTAATGCAGACATCACCCCGCGCCAGTAGTCCCCCAATTGTGGACAGTCCCAAAACATGTGTAAGAAACCCGCCCTGGCTAAAGTACAACGGGGGCAGGCGGATGGCGTCCCAAAATAGTTGCTCAGTTTACCGGGTGTTAAGTAAGCCCTATGTAAAACATAGAATTGGATAAGCTGAAAGCGCGTGTTCCGGGAGCTCCTCCATGGCCTCTCGATCACCTCCCCCCAGGTTTTGTCCTCAAGGGGTTCCCCCAGGTCCGTCTCCCACTTGAGCCGCAACGCTGCCAGGGGCTGGCGCATGTCCTGGGTAATCCGACGATAGAGACAAGTCACCGCTTTAAAAGTACCCGCGGCCATCACCACATACTGACAGGCAAGGGACGTGCCCGGTTCCACTAGCCCCCCCCGCCAGTGCTTCCTAATGGCCGCGGACAGGGCCGCATGAAAAAGGAAGTCCCCTCGCGGGATATCATGGCGTTCCATGAGAGCATTAAAAGGGAGGAGGTTGCCCTCCTCATAAAGATCACCTACGGTGAGGATTCCCAACTCCTCCCAGGACTGCAGTTTGCTCCAGTCGCCCCCATGAGGCAGCACCTCACACATGGCCAGTGGAATCTCGGGCGCGTACAGGGTCCTGACGCGCAGCCTCCTGGCCATACGTTCCCAGCACCGCTGCACCACGTCTAGGTCAGAGGGCATCAAGTCCCCTCCCGGACGCACCCGCAACAACACACAGGACAAAAGTCGCCAACTGGGATCCGACCTCCCCATATTCTCTGGGTGCCTGATGTGGCCCGCCACCCACTTCGTGAACCATTGAAATTGCGCGGCATAGTAATAGGCCTCCAGGTCCGGCAGCGCCAGGCCCCCCTCTGCTCTAGGTCGCTGCATGGTAGACAGAGCCACCGTCCGGCTCCCCACAGGAATCCCGAAATTAAGGTGTTGAGCTGCGCAAAGAACTTACCCGGGATCCAAATGGGCAGCGTCCCAAAATAGTAGAGGAAACGTGGGAGGGTGACCATCCTCACCAAGGCAACCCTGCCCGCAACAGATAATGGAAGATTCCCCCAAAAGGCGAAACTAGATTTGGCACTGCGCAACGCCCGCCCCACATTACCCTCCATCAGGTCGCCATCATCATGATAAATTCGAGTCCCCAAGTAAGGTAAGCAACAGGGCTCCCACGGGATCCCCTCCACATTCAGCCGATCCCCTCCACCAGCTTTGGCGGGGAACAGGCACGACTTGGCCCAATTCACACGGAGCCCCGACACTCTCCCCAAGGTTTCCAACAATGCCCTCGCCCCCCGCAGTGCATCCCTGGAGTTCGGCAGGAACATGAGTAAGTCGTCCGCATACAACGCTATGTGCTGCTCCTTCCCCTCCACCAAGAGTCCCGAATAGCAGCTCCCCGACCTGGCATGAGCAGCCATGGGCTCCATTGCCAAGGCGAACAGCAGAGGGGACAGCGGGCATCCCTGCCTCGTTCCCCGAGCAACCTCACAGGCAGCAGAGATTAGGCCCCCGTCCGGACCCTGGCGGTAGAAGCGCTGTACAGCAGTGCCGTCCACCGTATGAACTGCTCCCCCAGGCCAAATTCCCTTAGTACATTAAAAAGGTAAGGCCACTCCAGGCTATCAAAGGCCTTCTCAATATCGACCGCGAAGATACAGGCCTCCTCCTTATCATAGGAATCGGACCCCAAGACGCGCATGAGTCTACGAATATTCATGGCAGTATTCCGGGACGGGATAAATCCCGCCTGATCCCCATGTACCAGCGTCACCATGTGGGGCATTAACCTACTGGCCAGCACTCGACTTAAAATCTTGTAGTCCAGATTAAGCATCGCGAGGGGCCTGTACGAGGAGCGGTCCCAAGCGGGCTTGTCTGGCTTGAGAAGGGGGACTATAATGGCTTCGCGCGTAGAGGCCGGAAGGACACCCTCACACCGCGCTCTATTGTACAGCGCCACCAGGCAGGGCACCAGAACATCGGCATAGGCCGCGTAAAATTCCACTGGTAACCCATCCGTGCCCGGCGTTTTGTTCCTGGCCATATGTTTTATCGCGCTGCGTACTTCTCCCGCCTCAATATCCTTACCAAGGGCCATCGCCTCCTCTGCACCGAGTTTAGGGAGAGCAGCACCCGGCAAAAACCCCTCATCACCAGGGAGTCCAGGGCCCAACCTACTCCGATACAACTCAGTATAGAATTGCAAGAATTGGTCATTGATGTCCCGTTGGGAATAGAACACCTCGCCCTCCCGATCCCGGAGTTCCAAAATGACCGCCCCCCTACGCGCCGGGTTGGCCAACCATGCCAGCAGGGCACCTGATTTGTCGCGTTCCGCATGCGCCCTATCTATGTAGGCTTTATAATCGAAACAGCGCAATCTCTCAAGTTGGAGTGCTAACTCCTCCCGAGCCGCGAGCAGCTCGTCGTGTCTATCGGGCCGCTCTGGGCGCTCTTGCTCCAAAACGCGGAGCTGCTGTTCCGCCTTTGAGACATCCTGCAGTAACACTCGGCGCACTCCCACCATTTCCCCTATACAGCGCCCCCTGACCACTGCCTTAAAGGCATCCCATTCAATGAGTAGTGTGGAAGCCGTATTGGCGTTAGTCCTGAAGTAGTCTTCTATGGCCGTACCGATAGTGTCCTTGAACACTGGATCTTCCAGCGTGTCTGGGCGCAAGCGCCATGTGGGAATGGCAGGTCGATCCCGAACCCAATTCAACCGCACCAGCAACGGATTATGATCAGAGGACGTCCTGGCAAGGTATTCACTATGTACCATCCCCCATGCACATCCGGCGAGCAAAGGACCGAGTCCAAGCGGACATGCAGATCATGAATCGAGGAGAAATAAGAGTAGTCCCTGTCAGTCGGGTGGTGAACCCTCCATGTGTCCGTCAGCCCCCATTGCTGTTGCCAGGCTCGCCTCAGCCAGTCTGTGCACCGGAGCATCCACCAGGGGAGGATGTGAACGGTCTAAAGCGACGTCCGTGATGCAGTTGAAGTCGCCCCCCAAGAGTACAGAACCCATCAGCAGAGGAGCAAGCTTCGCTGAGAGATGTGCAAAAAATGAAACCTGGTCAGTGTTAGGTGCATAAATACTCCCTAGGACTATGTCTCTGCCATCTAAGCGCCCCGACACTACCACATATCTGCCCTCCGGGTCAATCAGTTGGCCAGTGCTCTGAAAGGGGACTCCAGCCCCGACCCAGATCAGTGCACCGCGCGCATAAGCCGAGTACGTTGTGCAGAATACCTGCCCCCGCCATCTACGCTGCAAGGCTAAGCCCTCCTGCTTGGTCAGATGGGTCTCCTGGAGTAACTCAATCTGCAGCCCTCTTCTCCTAAGATAAGCATGGATCTTGTGGCGACGCGCCATGTTGTGCATTCCCCTAATGTTCCAGGACAAGCAGCAAATACCTACGGCGGGTCCCATGATGCTGTAATCCAAACCCTCTCTTCCCCGCCTCCCTCTGCGACATGCTTGGCCCCAACCGCGCCCTCCCCCCCCACTGCTCCCCAAAATCCCCAACTCCCCTTCCCCAGGACAGGTTCCCTAAAACTAGTCCCCATCCAAACTAATATAACCAAAACTGTGCACAAAGCAGTAGTGAGACGCGTGCTGGCCCTTTAGGACCCAAAGCCCCTCCCGGCTCTCCCCCGTTCAGCAGCAGCAGAGGGGAACCCATCAAGAATGATCAAATGATGCTGCCCCTCCCTTCCTGCAGGCCCTGGGGCATGCAGCGATCAAACCGAAGGAAGTCCCCCAGCCTGCCTCTTCTAGTCGGTAGGTGACCCTTCAGCCAAAAAGGTCCGCCGTCTGCGGAGTGATCGCCGGCAGTTCAGTATCCGAGGGTACAGGCGGGCTTCCAGAGCAAGAAGACTCAGATTCATCCAATACTCGGTGTGGGGAAACAGCCTTCGGGCTGACCTCGCCCCGACTGATCACGGCCACCGCCTGCACCGCTCTGTCCCGCTCAAGACGGTAATCCGGCACCGAAGGCGCCCTCGGTGGGCTCAACCGTTCCGGGGAACCCTGTTCTACTTGGCTCGTAGCAGAACTCCTCCTGGATCTCGCCTGATGCATCTCCAGCCATTGCCAGGCATCATGTGGGGTAGTGAAAAAGAGCATGCCAGTGGAGTCCACTACTCACAGGCGGGCTGGAAAGAGCATGGCATAGGGTATACTGAGTTGGCGTAGCTTTCATTTAAGAGCAATGAAGGAGGCCCGCTGTTTCTGGACCTCCCTAGTATAGTCCGGAAATATCATCACTTTGGAATTGTCTATTTGGAGCTGTTGTTTCCCCCTGGCCCGCTGCAAAAGATGATCCCTGTCCCGATAGTGCAACAATCTCACCACCATCGGGCGCGGGGGAGTGCCCGGCTTAGGAGGCCGCGCCGGGACTCTATGGGCTCTTTCAAGGGCAAAGAAGGGGGACAGACCCTCCGGGGCCACCTCCGTCCGAAGCCACCCCTCCAGAAAGTGAACAGCATCATCTCCTTCCGCCCGTTCCGGAACCCCCACTATGCGAAGGTTGTTCCTGCGGGACCGTCCCTCACTGTCCTCTGCCCGCAGCTCCAAGATCCGAACTTTGTCCTCCACCTGCTTCAGGGACCGCTGTAGGACGGTCACTGCGTCCGGCACTCCCTCCATCGATTTCTCCGTCGCTGACACTCTCTCTTTAAGCTTCCTGTGGTCAGCCTTGAGTAGAGCGAGATCCACACCAATAGCGTCAATTTTCGTCTCAAGGGCCTCCCTGGACGAGGTGATGGCCTGCATGTCTGCCAATGTGGGGCCTCCCGGGACTCCAGCACCCAAGCGCTCCGAGACCTCGTCCTCGTCATCTGTCTGGTGCCCTGTCCCCTCCAACTGGAGGGCGGCGAATCCCTTCTTTTTGGACACTCGTCCCATCGCCACAGGTCACCCGCGGCCACAGGGCACCCTCAGCGCCACGGGATCACACCAGCAACAAGCTCGGCCACTCGCCGGGGCAACTCGTCTATCAACCAGGGACCCGCAATAAGGACAAGCAGTAATATCCAGCCGAGCGGGCAGGCTTCCCCAATAGCAGCAGCCCCCCCTTGGGACTCTCGGTCACTCCGACAGTTAGGGAAACCTCAGGGGCGACCCCCTGCGCTGTCACTCAGTCCGCTCGGGCAACACAACAGGTGCAAAGCGCCCCAAAGGCCAGAGCGCACTCACCCGTGGCCTTCAGCCCTCCAAGTTCTGTGCGCCGCCCTCTCCGACCAACAGTGTACCCCACAGTCCGGCCACAGTCAGCCAGCGACCTGTTCCGCCGCACGTCCCCCGCAGGCCGCTCCCAGTCGCAATCAATGCCAGTGGGCGGCCGCCAGATCCCTCCATGATCCTCCAGGGGCCCAGGGAAAATGCAGACACTGCCCCTCCTCCAGGCGCCAAGCCGCGTAAGCTCCGCTGCCTAGTCGCCCATAAAGCCCCCTGTAGCCATCAGGGCCAATTCTCCGCTCGATTCCGTCACCAGCTGCGCAGTCTCATCAGCCGTGCACTCACCCACAGCAGGGGCCACTCCACACAGGTCAGCTCTCTAAGCCGGGGGCACCGATCTCTGCCTGCCGGACCCTCTCGCAGTCGAGTCCCTCTCCAGTTCACAGGGCCGCCATCTTAAGACCGCCAGCCAGCTCCAGGTCGCGGCGCTGTCTCCCGTCTGCACTCTGCCTCCGGGGGAAAGTATGGAGTCATCAGCCCTCCCACCGTGGGTAGGATCCAGGTCGCTCCAACTCACGGAGGCTTCTCCGTCAGGGCGCGGCCGCCATCTTGCGTCACCGCCGCCGGAAGTCGGGCAGAACAAACAATCGCGGCTCACTCCGCACCCCAGCCTCGGAAACCTTCGGCGGCTCTCCTGAAGGGGCAGCTAACATTCCGCCAGCAGATAAGCGATTAGAGGCCCCCCCAATTCAGCAGGATATACGGTAACGGCAGGAGGCTTCGGAGGAGCTCCGAGGTCCGCTACGTTCTACATTGGCGCCAAGCCACCGGCTTTTAATGCTTCTTTTCTAATGCTGGTCACTAACCTTTGGATGGTAGCCCCCTTCCCCTTTACAGATGGAAGAGACCTCTCTATGCCCCCACAGGAAATGTCAGATCCATTATGAAGTCAAGCTAGATGTACTGACTGAAGTCCTGCATAAATACATAGTGCATATGTGATGTCACCTGTAAATGCATCAGGAACTGGAATAACAATTGAATTTACTGAAATGCATTTTCTTTATCTACTGTCAAGGTAAATAAGTTACAGTTTAGTCTATGCTTCCCAGAGCCAGACCAGACAACAAGTGCAATATGGTCACTGGGCATCGTGCACACTGTCTCTCTTTCTCTCATGTGAGATCTTGATGCCTTTCCTCCTTTAGTGCCCAAAAAGTAACTGTTTGATTGGCATTGGTATTGGTATTGTTTAACATTGGTATTGTTTATGTCTCACCTAACCGAGAGCATGGACAAGTTGACTGGTTGTGAAGTACGAACAGTCGGCTTACATCCTGCCCATTTTTTACTGGCTTTTATTGTCGCTCCTTTGCTTGCTTCTTCTTCTATGGTTTGCATTACTCTTCTTGTTTGTTCCTCCCCTGGAACGCAGTCTCTTTATCATCCTTTTTATTAGATGGCTTGTATCAGTCCACTGCTCACTTTTATGGAACTACTTTATTCTTTTTGGTTAAGCACTCCATGAGAGTAGAAGTGTTTTCCAGCTCTCTCCCTTGTGTGCCTCTCTCCCGCTAAATACGCTCCCCCCAGCTCCATGTTGCGCTCTCTCTCATGGACTGCTTGTTTACTCTCACTTGATTCTTCCCTGCAAAATTCCCTCGTGCTGTGTGCTTTTGCCCCCACCTCGTGTTGCTTTTTCCCCCATATGCTGCTTTTCCTGTCCTCCTACTCACTCCTCTGTTGCCTACATCCCTACCCCGGCAGCACTTTGTTATTTTTATTTCGCGCTTTAACTTTAATAAATAGGAAACGGTGCCCACTTATTTCTGTAGGTGAACACATTCATGTTGATGTATGCGTATGCCTACAGATTGATGTGACTAGTTACAGAGGTTGCATCATTGCGACTTATTTATCTTTTTTTTTTGCTGATGCTATACAGCATCACCAAACAGAACTGGCAAAGCCAATAGATCCTGAAGGCGAGACCTAATTGACTGTACCACTACTTGTTATATGATGCTCCATCGTTGGCGTGTAATCAGCTCAACCTCAATTAAAGTGTAATGGCTTGTCTACTGCTAAATCTTTGAAGTTTTATTGCTAAGGATATACACTGCATTTGCCAGTACCTCCATCCATAGGCATTTTAGTTGGGCCTCTTGATACCTCTGTTGGGTTCTAGACACTAGTTGTACTTTTTTTTCACCTGCAAACTTCAAAAAAATTACTCACACCCAGTCGCACAATGTATTTAAACCCTAATTCAGTATGATTCAGATATTCAATAGACTTTGTCAGTTTCCATGAACTTTACTCTTCTCGCACCAACTTCTTTTAGTGTGCAAAAACTCATCTAGATTGGGTAAATAGTAGCAAACATATAGGAGAGGACCCAAAAGCAGACAGTGCAAAACCTGTGGGATTTATTTGCTCCTCTGATTAAAGGACATTTTCACCTATTAAGGCAACAAGTCTTCTGTTTATTTCTTTGTAATGCATCAAGCTAGCAAATAAACATTTCTGGGATCTAGAGCAATGCCTTCTTGGGATTAGGTGAATTATGACATTTTGGCTATCTTAACTTTGCTGTTTCCTTATTATTAATCTTGCAATCGTGAGTTTAACTTTGCCTTACAAGCTTTTCAGTTATTACGTAGACCCTACTTTCAGAGGGATGTGTATTTCTTTAGAAAACACAACTTAGATAATGGAGGTCACAGATTGCTTCATACGGGTTATTAGCGTAGAAGTAATGCAATGCCTCATTGCTGTATAGAATGGTTGGTCCATGTGGAGGATATTCTCACAGTGCAGGTGAAGTAGATGAAGATAATGTCCGATTTTAAGATGACTGGAATCTGTAGTGGTGGCGCAGAGAAGAGAAATCTGAAGATAACCTTCAGGAAAAAGGACTTACTACATGGGTCTTCCATATTCATGACCATCCGTTCTTTTTTATATCGCGCGTAGCACTCAATTGCACATGCTGAATGAAGATGCTCGTAATAATACATCAGTGATGACAACTTATGAAGGGCTGTTTCTTGATTAGTCGTAAAATGTGCTTTCCATGTTGGTTGTCGTGAATAATTTCCAGTTGCTAACAATAATGACAGGTAATCCTGCATCTGCTCTTTGCACAGTGGTGCTTGGAAGGCTGATAGACTGCTGATCTTCGCATAGGATAGTATTATTGTTTTCTGGTGAAATGCCACACTTCTGAGCTGCACAGAGGATTATTTTACAAGTTGTACACTCTTCCATGCTCCCACACCAGGGATTGTTCATCACAATTAACACAGGCTGTGTTGTTGCCATTTTGTGGTTTGAGTTTCGTGTCCGCAGCAGGCTGCTTACCTTTTAGTATATGATAGAAATTGACATTTAAAATGGATCACACATAAATAAGGTTTGGCTAATGGTGTATGTATCATTTGAAGATGTTTCCCATTGATGGGTGATGTAATGGTACACACAGCAAGCTGAGCACATCGACTGTCTTTAAAGATCGATGACATTTTACTGCTCCAACTTGGGTGTATATGGATAATGGTGATTAATATATTTTCAAAGCTTTCTTATGTAATTGGCGCTTCTATAGCCCATTTGCCAAAACTACAAACCAACCCTGCCCATGCCTGTTTTATTTGAATATGAAATTGTAAGATAAAGCATGGGCTCAAATCTGACTCTATATAGTGGTCTTGCGTGATAGTACCTGCATAAAGCTCTTTGTTAGCGTCTGAAATATGTCATGTTTTAGGAGCGCTTCCAACTAAAAAAAAAAAAAAAAAGATATGTAATAGGATATTAAATCATAAAAAGCACTCGCCATTCAGGATATAATGGAAAAAGATTTCAGTCAACAAAAAATAAATCTCTTCAAAACCTGCAGGATGGACAATAACCCGACCCTTGGGAGTCTAGTTGGCTTCATGCAAAACTATTGAAACGTGGGCCAGAACTTTGTATGCTGCTACTGGCATACAAATATGCACCAAGAAGAAAAGCAGACCTTTTCTGTTTTATATATCTCTGGCAAGCTCCTATTTGTTGAGGATGAGCAAAGTTTGAGCAAGTCATGAAATCCAAACATTGCGGAGCTTTTCTTTTTAGGCCTAACGAACTACTTTGAGTCACATAAATTATTGGGTGGTATTATGGTGCAGAGAACTGTTCTCTTGCAACACTAGATTGTTGTCTAAACCGACTCCGCAGTAGTCAGTGTGCCCAGTCAACAGATAGGTGTTGGAACTTCCGACCTAGGAACTGGCTTTTACAGCAGCCATATTGTTTTTCTATGTGGGAGGTGGGTTTTACAGGGGATTGAATTTATGGTGTATTTGTTGAGTTTGACTTTTATCTCTTTAGAGCACAGGTGTATTTCTACGTTTATATTTTGGTGTTTTTGTAGCGTGATCAAGACCCAACTAGGATTTCAGAGCACAAAACCGTTAATTCAGACTACAAGTAGTTTACATAACCGTTTTACTTCATGCAAGCAGCTGCAAAGGAATGGTGTCAGAAGGTTTACAAAAGAATATATTCGTATTGCCTAAGAGCAGTTGCAGAATCAAAGATGTTTTCACAAAGCTAACAGGACAAATGTTTTGATATAATATAGTTTGTCCTGTTCTTTTATTACTTGCTTGAGCTTAACGTTCCTTGTCAAAGACTCTTGCTATGATACACGTGGACTAGTGGTGGAATGAAACCTGCCCAATTGCCTAGGCGGTGAGACTTTCTTTATCAAGTCCTTCTACAATATGGCTGCTGCCATGAGTGATTTATAATGGAGGCTCCCGTCTCAATATCTGTCCATCCACTAAAAACCCGATGATGGTGAGAGACTGGACACGCATGTCTCAGCACAATCTCCAAAAAGCTGCCCCATGCCCGACCATGGCTCAGGGAGGCCTTTTTCAGCACATGTGGAAATGGCAAGCCGGCTGCATTTCCCAAGATGCCTTGGCTGGCCATTTTGTAGTGTCTGGCTTGTGTGTGCTTTGAGAATAATGATAGCTGAATGTGAGTTTGACATGCATGTTTGACAGCACTGATGTAATAGGAAGGTTGGTGTTCTGGTATATAGCCAGATCTGATGAAGTCTAATTTTCCCACAATCCTTGTCTAATGGGCAAGTGACACATTTGAGTCTAGAATCAAGTCCAAATCTAGATTTTTTGATGTATCCTTCAGAATAGGAGCGTGGCTTTGGGCAGTAGTAATGCCCTTTGAAGGCAAGAGCTCTTATGCTCAGAAGAAAGAGCTTGGTTTCAGCTCTGAATGTTAGCTGAAGGTTAGTGTTCCAGGCTATGTTAACAATAATCTTGAATTAAGAATGTGGCTCTCTTCAGGTCAACGTGTGGGGTTGCCTTAAATTGAGACTAGCGCAAGCCATTTGATCTCCTTAAAGTGATATAGATTCATCAAACAGATAATAACAACAAGTGTAGAAGTTCATAAACAACATCACATTCATATCGGTGAGGCGTGCGCTCTGAAATGTATTCTTTTGATACATGTTCTTGAAAACCGGTGGTAGGAGTGATTTGAATCTAAGTTAACGAAAGCCTTGCAAACATAATTCTCCTGCCCCCCCCACGAGGCACTGCTGATGACATTACACCTCAGCACCAGTACCACAGTAGTGACTATATTGATGCGATGACTGGTCACATGACCTCTATTGCTCACATGTACACATTCCCAGGATGGAAAGTCATGTTGAAACGTGGATTTTTCCCATGTTCACATGTCTGTTTTCTATGCCTTCCTTGTTTTGCTCCCAGCCGACCTCTGTTATAAAATTCAATACCATGTCTGTTCCAATGTCAATTATATTTCTAAGTAATTAGCTTGGATTTATCCTTGCTACAATCAGAAGGCCACTTTAATAAAAACTTTTACTTCTGATGTAGTGTGGATTTCTCAGTTGTTATTTTGAACCACGCTTCCTCCAGTGGCCAGATATGTGTATGGATTTATGAGTATGATTTATATTTTGTATGTTCACACTCCACGGTAACCAACACTTTATTATTTTTGAATTTGTTGAGCGTGCAAATCATCCCTGAGGCAGTGGCGTAACGAAAGTTGAGGGGGGCACCCCTGCCAGGTACACAGAGGGGCCCCCGCTCCGGAGCTCTCATGCCTGAGTTGTGTGATGAGTGGGCCCCCTGCAGCTCGGGGCCCTCCCGCACCGCGGGGGCCTGTGTTACGCCCCTGCCCTGAGGGGATCTCTCGGCGCATGAGCAGCCCAAGCAGGTAACAATCTGATGAAAATATTGGAGATTGAACAACCAAGTTTTCAAAGATTTCTTGAATGAAGGTAGATCTGGACAAGTGCGAAGCTGAATGGGTAATTGGTTCCAGTGTTGTGGAACACTCATTTGATTAGAGGTTTTCTTTAGGTTCCTGTTCCGTGTACTATTTCCCGCCGGATAGGTCTTGAGTAATTTGTTGTGTGTGCGTGGACTTTAGTGGCATCACCAGTTGAAGGCACACTAGGCTTCTTCTGCAGCCTGCTCTTACCCAAGGTGTACATTTTGAGCCCTGCAGTTTGATTTCCTATCCTTAACAGGGTTCCAACGATATGTGTGTGAGAGCTCTGAGGAATGGAAATTGTTGGAATAAGTAACTGCCTCACTGTGGTAGACATTAGCGGCAGCCAGCCGTGCATCGACAGATACACAGTTCAAAAGATTTCAAGGGGAGTAAAAAGAAATTAATCAAATATGGCCTTGTGAAATTGTGATTTGATCCTTTCTTGTACACGGGCATACGCAAGCGTAAATACTAATTTTAGAATGGTTTTGTTTTCAACAGGTTTGGAAAGAATCGAAAGGATGACAAGTTTGAAAAAACAGAACACAGGGGCTCATTGAAAATGAAAGAATACGATGCCCTCCCTTCAGAGGATGAAAGGATGCGCATGCGGCAGGAGCAGGACAGGTAGGCACGACAGTCTGTTGTTGTGGAACTGCATGGCGGTGCCTCCTGCGAGTTAGAAAATGGAAGCCACTTGTGGTGGGGTCGCAATGAGCGGTCGTAGGCCAGGTCGTTTTAAAGACTCTTTTATTTTTCCAAACACTCTCTTTGTGGTATGGGACAGTCTTTCCGGGGTATATGGGGTCTGTTCCGCCTTCCGTCTGCTCCTCCTATGCTTCTCCAGCTTGGTGAAGTCTTCCTCTTGGAGGTCCGGTCCTCAAACGGTCGCCCTCTCCGGGGTGCAGGTAAGGAGCAATGGGGAATGCCAAACAGGGAGAAACAAAAATATAGCGGGTGTAAGGGCTCTTGTTTAGAAGTGTGTCAGGGATAGGGCAGTGCGGGGACACCTCACAACAACCCGTGCACGGAACGGCCGCGTGATTGTGAAAGGGGAAGGGTGCAAGCGGGGACGACAGCGGCCTGCCCTCCCGGGCCTCTAGGTGTCGGAAGAATCGCTCCTCCTTAACCACCCTGTAAACCGGTCCCGTACCTGGGTTAGCCACGCTCCTCCTGGATCGTGGCTCGGCGAAGCGTGGTGCCGGTGGCCTCCTGGCGTATCCTGGAGTCCTCTGGGTCCTGTACCGCTAATCCCTCTCCGATCTCCCGCTTCTCCAATGTCGCTGCTCTCGGCTCTCGCTGCTGTCTCTCCTCCGTCTGCTCCGGTGTCGATGCACACCGGCCTCTCTGATACCTCGCTCCTTATTGGCTGGTATGTCGTGACGTCACACGGAGGAGGAGTCCCGTCGCCAGGCAATCCCCAATTAAAGACGCCGTGCTCCTGATTGTCTGTGTCCTTTAACAGAGGCCGGGTTGGGGAATCCCACTCGTCCTGCTGAGGGGAGATAAGAGGGGGAGAGAGTGGCGTTGCAGCCCACCAGTCAATAGCGTCCTCCTGTTGTACCTCAGCCGACCCCACCTTGCCACACCAATGTAGTCTGTTTATCCAATCGAATGTCAGGGTAGTGATGAATTGACCCTGGGGGATTAGCCAGAAGCTCATAATTCCTATTTCGCGAACAACGTAAAATATTTTGTGATTTTGAGAGATGGTATGTGTGGGCTTTCTCATGGGTCTGCCTCGCTCACCTTGTCATAGACTGACTGGGCGTCTCTGTGAGGGGGTCTTTTGGGAGATTCCCCTTTTGTGATATGTCGACATCTCAAACTAAGCTACTTTTAAATCAATAAAATCAGCTCTATTTCTGAATCCGGCACACCTTAAAGAAATTTGTCTCACCAACACCCCATGAACTTTGTCAACATATGCATTCCTTCGACAGGCACATACGTTTCATGGCTAACACTGCAGCCGTCCATGAAGCAAACTTTACACTACATGGTCGAGGTACCTTTGACCGCAAATAGTCAAGTGGATTTATTTATGCAAGTCCTACCTTAGTTTGTTTCCAAGGCCAGGCTCAGAAAGTCTATCTTTATTTCATCTGGCAAGTTCATTAATACCATTTGTGTAGATCTGCTTACGTATAATTGTATCTCATTCACAAGCGGGATTGCCGACAACTCTGCAGAGTAATAGCTTAATACTTAGACAAATAAAAACATTCCAAGCCGCTCATAACTGGTTTATTATGACTGCAGTCGCTGATACTCATTTTGTTAAGATTCTGATCATACTTACCTGGATTTGAACGTGCAGCTATCCATTACATACAGAGACTTTGGCTGTGGTTGCATTCTTCCACTGAACATTTTTTCCATTCTCAATTGATTTTACAATCCAAAGTGCTGCTCACAGAGGATATGGTTGCTCAGGCTTTCTGAACCTTGAAGACTCCATTTGGGTTTAGAGTGTTCAGCACTTAATCTGGCTGATCATTTCTGAGTCCTAGACTGATGTGTAATCAGAATAAGTAAATTGGCAAATAACATTTTTCAATGTCAACCTAGTTCAAATATTATGTTATACTGAATGGCAGGTGTGATGCCTTTGATATGTAGATGTCTCCTGTCCATGATGCATGCAACCCTTGTGTAAGATACGTAACCTCCCTGCGCAGGATTTCTTCTAGTGAGGTTATGGTTTTATCAGCTTTTCTAAATTTTGGTTAGATTTTTTGAGGTCTCGTAGCAGTTGTGTACAGAATTAAATGCCCCTTATAGTGTGTTTGGGTGCAGTGAAAACAAAGATTAATTGGTGAAGACCAAGAAGGCTGTGCCCATGATGTGATAATGTATCTAATTGGTTTTTTTCTCTCCATATTTTACTGGTATTGTGCATGTATAACGTGATGTCCACTTTAGCTGACCCAGATTATGGTTTCTCCTCATGCCACAAGTTCATGTCCTGTATGCATGGATTTGTTGCAGAATTTTTTCGTACCTAACTTTTCTTTTATATCTGCATCAAACTCAGACCCTCTGTGTATTATTACCAAAGTTTTTTTGCAAGAGGCGTTTTCAAAATCATTGAGGGGTGTGAATTTTTTTCTTTTCTTATAGCGCTTTATGCAGTGCAGCCAGGCACAGCCTTTGATTTTAGAAAGCAGGAAAAGTTGTACATGCTTATTCCCTTAATCTGACTTTGATCACACCAGAAGTTAACAACACAGGGCCTAATTACAATGTCAGGCGGAAAGCCTCCGACCAGCGGTCGGAGGCTTTCCACCCGACATGATAGGTTTACAGTCCGACCGCGGTATTAGGATGACGGCGGTTGGACGTAAAACTGCAGGGGGGGTTCCGACGTGGTCCCGATGGGCTCAAGGAGCCCGTCGGTCAGACCGCATAATCCCTTAATGATGGCGGCTCCGCAGTCTGGATTATGATGTCATTTTTCGACAGACATTTCATGTCGGCCTTTTCGACATGGAAAGGCTGTCAGAAAGCGACATTGGGGGCCCCTAGCAGGGCCCCTTCCCCCCCTGGCCCCTCCGCATTGTGCCTCCCACACGGTGCAGGGATGTTTCAAAACCTCCATTTCTCAATGGAAGCTTGTGCTGCGGGCCTTTTCCGCCCGCTGCACAAGCTGCCATTGAGAAATGGAGGTTTGCTACCGCACCATGGGCGGTTGCATCAAAATACTGCCATCAGAACCGCCGACCTGAGGTCGGGTGCTCCCTTTCCGCAATGGTCGTCAGCTCAACTTCGTAATAAGGCCCACAGTGTTGTGCTTTCTTGTCCAGGAATGTCTCTATATCATTTAGGCCGAAAGATCTCACTAGCTTATTGTTGAAGTAATTGTGTTCTTCATTATAAGGTTTTTAACTGTTGGTCAATCAGTAGAAAATATCAACACAAAAAAACATGGAGTCTGCACCCATTAGTATCAATCGACAGTCAGTGAATTGATGTGCTTTTCTGTACCCTGCCACAGAGGCCCGTCGCCAGTGTTGTACTATTAATTAGTAACCTGTGTTTATTGAGGAATATTGGTGTGATTGCTTTGCTTTCAATCGTTTTGTTTAAATGCTGGTGACCTGAGTAGTGCAAGCCATATTACAGGCCATCCGATGTGTGTAAGAATGCATGAAAATGTGAGCACTTGCACTTGAAAGCAGAGGAAAAATTGATGGGGAAAACTTGAAAATCCACTGCAATGTCTGTGAAAATGTTGGCCTGTAACCATCAATTTATTGCAATAAGAACTAAAATAATTTATTGTGGTTTTCACAATATTTGAAATGAATGAAAGACAGCTAACTGAAAAATGTAGGGTCAGTGCCTCATCACACATTTTACCTCAGTCGCCTCTACATGTTTCCGAAAATCCGCACATTGCTGCCACGTTCACTGAAATGAATGAATGAATGTAGGACATCCCTCTGCTGCCGGAGATACAGAAGAGCCTCACTTTGGTAACACTGGCTTTACAGCTTCCTTATGAACACTCACCTTTCTGGTGCCCACTGCTTGTCCCAGTCGGCTCCCATGAAGAGCTGGCATCACAATCTCTCCAGTGCTAAATTTCAGCTCGTGGTTGGGTACTGGCACTTATTTTTCTGCATCAGATATTAACCTAGTGCTAGTGAGGGAAAACACACAAATTGAAATGATGGAGGAAGAGAAAGGCGACAAAACCATCACAAAAGGAGAAAGCAGGAACCTGCGAGATGGAGAGAAAGGGGCAGGGAGAATCTGGTAGTGGTTTAAAGAGTCATGACCAGTGCTTAATTTGAGCTGGTGATTGCTGGTGGGGTTTACAGGCACTCAATTGTGGGAACCAGCACTTATTTTTCCGCATCTTACATTTCCTGAGAGCAAGAAAGAGAAAAACACACAAAGTCGAAAGACAGAAGGAGAGAAAGACAGAAAAGTTGTCACAAAGGGAGAAAACAGGAAACCTGCATGAGTGTGATGAAGGTGCAGGGAGTGTCCGGTAGTGGATTAAAGAGGCATGCAGTGGATGCAAAACTATGCAGCCTTGGTTTTTGGGGCATGGGAACTTAAATTGCATTAGTTGCAGGCTTCTGAGCAGAGCTTTGGGCGCTTGCACTCATTAATTTACAAATTAACCACAGGGCTTGAGGTGGATTTAAGAATATTAGCTTCGGCTTGCCAAGATTTAATTGTACCGCCTGCAAGCTTCAGAGCAGAGCTTCGGGCACCGTCACTCTTCCTTTTACAAATTAAGCACTGAATCTGTCCTTCTGTGAGTGCTGGTAGTAATGCTTGCAAATGCTGCCTGTAGTCACTGCTGCCATGCCTGCTTGCCTCTGGTCACTCCTTCCTTTGTGATTCTTCAGGTTTGCTTCAGGCCGTTAGTCTCCCTGCCACATCTGAGAGTGGAGGTTAGAGAGCTCATTTGCCAGAAGATTGTGCACCTCAGATCTGGATTGTTTGTGCCCATGATCTACACATGACCCTACATAGCATGCCTGCATTATATTGCATAATGAAGTCTGCATTGTTCACTCACTATGGTGGGTTTAATTCATATTCATGTATAGCTCACACTGACTGGCAATGAAACAGCACTTTGTACATACTTTGTGTATTCCCTGAGACAGACACTAAACTCCACAAACTAAAATAACAGCCTAACCTGTTCATAGTTGGACTACTTAGGAATCAAGAGCCAGATGTATGAACATTTCATTTTGCGAGTCTCTAAATGCGATTTTTTGCGACTCGCAATGAGAGACTCATAAAATGAAATGTACTGATGTGTCTCAGACAAATTAGCGATTCCCAAATGGTTCGCAAGGGACCTGCCTCATCAAGTCATGAGGCAGGTAGCGATTTAAAAAAAAAAAAAATGTCTATTATTTTCAGTAAATAAACAACATTCACTTACAGTCATATACAGGCTGCTCAACTTATTGATTCTTCTGATACAGCCCAACTGTCTGTTTGCTTATGTGATTAAGACCACTTTTCACGCTGTACTCCATAACTTGTAGACCATAAATTCAAAACACCCATCTCCCCCTCCCTCCCCCCCCCCCTTCAACCAGCATCTCTCGCTCAACATTACGCTATGTTCTTCAGGTGTCTTATTGGGTATCATTAGTTGACCTTCCCGTCTTTTTAGGTATCTTCAGAGGCAGGTAGCGATTTGCGACCTATTGGGAATGGGCAATAACACAGGGATGGTGGCCTGCTGGGGACAACAGACCACCATGTCAGTGTTTGCTTTTAAATAAAGCAACTTTTTTTTTTTTAAATGCAGTCCGTTTGCTTAAAGGAAAATGGGATGCGTTTCAAAAACAAAAATGAAACGTTTGTTTAATTTTTTTAAGGCTGCTCTTGAAAAACCTTTTTATCACCATTCACAAAGGGGAAGGGGTCCCTTTGAGACCCCTTCCCATTTGCCACTGGCTTATCACCTACTTGAAGTAGGTGGTAAACTGCCATTGTTTTGCGACTGCATTCCAGTCGCAGATCAATCGTACATCCCCCTGCGACTCGCTGTTAGTAAGGGACGCCCTTCCTAATAGCAACTCGCAAACCCTATTTTGCAAGTCGATAATATGTTACTGTCTCACAAAATAGAGTTTGTACATTCCAAAATCTCCGTCTGTGACCGCTAAAAACTTTTGCACATCGTGCCCCAAGTATTTTACTACAGCGTGTCCATTCTGGGTTGGAAATCTGAATCACTTATGTATTTTTACATTCCACATTCTGTTGGATGGTGTTTTGCTTCGAACTTGAAAACAAAAGTGCCCCTGTGGAGCCTCGCTGCCGAAAACAAATCGCTCGCACGCTCAACCATGCCCAAATAATTGTTCTTTTGATTAATTTCATATAATTCGAGGTAATGACGTGCTGAACCGTGCGATAACACGCTCCACTCTGGGAAGACTGCGCATCATTGTTGCTGTTGCACGGGCAGTGGTGAAGATGAAACATGAGATGTTGCAGCCATGTTGTCTGCTGAAAGGAAAGCTTATAGCTCGTGGAAGATGGGGAGTGTTCCCGCCCGGACTGGCATTGCATCATGGAAGTAGAAAATGCTGTACATGTCGACTCTGAAAACTACATGAAATCATCAGTGGCCGGAGTATGTCGTAACTGTAGATTACATTTTGCTCATCCCTGTAGAATAGAGGCATAAAGGTCAGAAAATTTGTTCGAAGGGTTGAGCCAGGGGTCTGGTTTGGCTCTAAGAAACAAAACACGAGCCAAGCCAGGAAAAAAATAAGATTGGCATGTGAATACTCTCTCCTTTTCTCCCATTGTCCCTTCATCTTATTTGCCTCAAATCTTTCTCACTTTTCCATCGTCACTTTGCTTCTCCTTGCTCTGTTACTTACTCTTCCTCCCTTTCTTTCCTACTCTTTCATTTATCTCTTTCTGGCTCCACTCTCCCTATCTTTGCTCCCTCGCTTTCTCCCTCCTCTAGCTCTCCCTTTATCCCTCCTTCTCAGACCCTCTCTCACTTTCTTTTGCTGTTGCTCTCTGTGCCTCACTACCTCTTAGCTTACTCTCTGCCTTTCTTCCTCTCCTGCCTACAAAGATGCTGACGTCCATCATTTCTGCATCCCTTGCTTACTTCTTTTCCACCATCAAATCTTTCTCCATGCTCCCCTGGTTACAGCAGAGATGGGGCTGGTAGCAAATGCCACTGGCTTTTTTGCATTTGGAGGGTGGACATAAAAATAGCTAGCGACACTGGCCAGCCTTTGCTGCACACAGGGGAGCAGAGAATGATGTGATAGTACAATAGAAGGATGCAGGAGATTTAGAAGCTATATCTTCTTGGCACCACTCACTTACAGCTCAAGAGTCCTAGAGGGCATTTAGTCGAGCCAGGGTCGGACATTTGGCCCAAGCCTTCACTGGTTCATCCCACATTCATGTATTGAACGCAAACATGTGCTGCAGAATATGTACGGACTGAGAATCTCACCACCACTGTCTTGGGTCACTATAATGTAAGGCTGTCTATAAGGTAAAGGACTAGAAAATCAGGACTGCCAGAGAAGATTGACCTGCCAATGACTTCAATCTTTACTTACTGGTTCATTAAGTGGCCTACTGTTGTAGAATTACTGACCAAAGGGTCAGGGAATAACACTACTTATGGGTCCAAATCAATGGTATAATGAAGTTTAAGGGCCTGTACATAGGGATATTGACTGGTCCCACCTGATTTTGTCAGCTCTGATACAACCCTCTTTCTAGTTACTAAACACATCATTTTTTATGTTTGGGTTTGACAGTGTAAGAGTCAAATAGTCCAATTACTAACAGTATACATTGTGGTCTTTAGGACTCCTCCTTTCAGCAATTGACTCTCTTCCACTAGCCTCCTTCCTCCATTGTCTTAACTCTGTCAGTCACATCTTGGCTCAGCCCAGTGGAGTATTCCTCTCTCACTTAATGATATTGTCCGTTTGAGTGAGTCCTTGTGCCTTCACTCTTATGCTTGCATCGACTGCACGAGAGACTAGTTCTTATTACGGTCCTCTCAATCCACTCCTTCTGGCTCCCTTCCCTGTAGCTTGCTTTAAGGTATCAACACTGCATTTTATAGCACGCTAAATTCACGGCCATTGGCTTTTCCAATGTTTGTTCTTTTTGCAAGCGCTTCAGATGTTCCTTTGTAAGGCTGCATCCGGGATCCACGGGCTACGTTCTTTTAATATACGATTTCTTTCCCCTTACCTCTCTAATATGTGAGATGTGCAAGTGAGAAGTGAAGCAGGATCCTGTCCTCTATGGAACTGTGGGGATGGAGAAATAGCTTGAAGCTATACGCTGTGAGAAACTAGATTATGCGTTATCCTAATTAAAGTGTCTCGTTTAAGAATACTTGTTATTTGTCTGCTTCTCTTGAAAAGTCTAACAGCAGCTATGAGGGAAGAGGAGAAATTTAGAAGCCACACTCTCTGCTATAAAGATGTGGCGTCATACCTTGCCCTAGAACTATATAAAGGTAGAAAGCGATGTTTATATAACAATTCTTGAGATTTTCAATACTGTGATAGCGGGAGTTTCAATTGCACAACTGAATGGTGCTCAGGTAAACCACGTGAAAGGACACTGGTCCACACTGCCTGATTGCACTGATGTGACTTGTGCTAAGACACAAATTTTTGCAAAAGATGGGGGGACACCAGTGAGTTTTTTTTATTAACCCTCTTGAGCTTGTTTTCCAGGTAAGCAGAGAGGGCAATAACTACCACCAGGATAATAAAATGATCTTTTTTCAAAAGTTTGTTTCTTAAAGAGGATACATTGCAGTACCGGAAAGGATGCTAGCCTGGATGGGACCGCCCATGTGTTTATTCAGCCTTGTTCCCTGGACTATCTGCATAGTGTATGCGATAAGTAAGACAAAATAAAAAATGGAACATTGTATGTGTTTATTATGAAAAGGTTACAACAGCTGTCAGTCAATTTGCTGAAAGCAAGTCACCAGGCACACAGCATCAGGTGGCAACTTCATGGGTGCAGATCCTTTCCTGAGGCTACTGCCTGGATAACCCCCGGGCCTTACAAGTACCTCTATATTGATCAAATGATTGACTGCTATCTTATGTGAGTGAGTGATCTAGCACTGAGATGTACCATAAAACTGATCTTTGGCTATGCGATTTTTGGCTGAGCAATTGGTAGCACATGGGATTACCAAATTGTTCTTCTACCTGCCTTTGTGAAGGAGGCCTGGTGGTTTTCCATCGTGCCGGTGTCCTCAGCGAACATGTTCCATGCATGGGGCTTCTTGAACTGTGAAATGGTGCCCACCTTTTAGTCGACGTAGACCATTACGTTGCATTCATTGGTTAGATAGAATTACGTTTCCAACGGCTAAGACATTCTTGTGAAGCACAGAAACTAGAAAATTCTTGGTTGATATTTTGTTTTTTTTGAAAATGTTGATATGAAATCCATTTTTTTCAAACATAATTTAAAAGGAGTTGTTAAAAGAGAGTTTGCACCTGCTGCACCCTGTGTGCTATTATTGTTTACTTTTAACCCGCCCACCCTTCCAATTCTTACGAAAAGGCTTCATGAGTTCAAAATAATCAAGTGAAGTTATTAATATGATTGAACATTGAATGGGATATCTGGGCAGTATCATAACTGAGAAATAATGTTCCAGACAATGGAACTTGAGGGTTAAAAATAGCTGTAAGTATAAGCTTTCATAAAAAGAGCAAAATGTTCAAAAGGTGTCAAAACAGCAATAAGAATGAAACTGCCAAGGGGGACATGGCGGCAGGCCCTTCAATCTGTTAGTGTGACAGATTTGTGGCTGGTGTATTGCTTTGGGGCTCTGGAGGAACAAGCGGTAGTGTTTCCCTAACTGAATTTAACAGCAGGTGAAAATAATGTTATTAGGAAGAGCTTCTTCTATTAATGTTTGTTACTTCTCAGTATTTTTTTTACAATATATGGAACAGGGATATATTTTTGTGTGCTCATGATCAGAAAAAACATTTTTAAACTACACTCTGCATTTCCTTACAGGGAGGAAATCTGATAAAAAGCTCTTTAAGCTAAAGAATCTAAATGCCTGATGTATTAGGACATTACAACCAAATATTACGATTTGATTGAAAATATATATATATATATTTTTTTTTTTTTTTTTTTCAAAAACCTTTATTAACAAAAGTGAATGGACATGTTACATTCTTGCACAGAATCAAAGCACCATATACGCAGATACAATTGTGGAAAACAGTGTGGATTGATAGCACATAACAACAGAGAGCAGTAGCATGGCAGGTATATCTTGGCCTCGACTGGACGGTGATGGCAAGTGACAGGGAGCCCACAGTCTATAAGAGAGAGGACGGGTCCAACGGAGAAGGAGAGAGGGGGCAGGGGAAAGGTCAATTACTGCCCTACACCAGTACCACCGCGGGCGGAGAGCCGGCAGGGAGCGTGGGGGAGACAGCTGGACCTGGGGAGCTGTGGGTCAAGAGGTATGATACTAGGGGCCCCCAAATATCAAGTGGGCGGGATCTGCCTGGCATGAGGTCCCAAAATTCAGACAATATGGTCTGGCAACGCGATGCATCCTCGAGCCATTGGGCAAATTTGGGAGCGGGCTTGCGACCCCAGCACATGGAAACCCTACGCCGCGCGAGGACAAGCAGCATAGCAATCAGGCGGCGTGAGGCGTCCGGGCAGAATCTAACAAAGCCTAAGAGGCAAAGCGAGGGAGTGGGCTGAACTGGCGAGGAGGTAATCTCTGAAATGGCTGTGCAGACCTCACGCCAATAAGCAGAGACCCTAGGACATAGCCAGGCAAGGTGTGAGAAATCCGCCGCAGGTGCCGAACAGCGCATGCATCTATCACTTGGGATGAGTCCCAACTTGTGCAGTTGTACGGGAGTGCGGTATAACCTATGCAAATATTTAAAATGGATAAGGCGTAGGCGGTAATTTGGAGACAAGCGCCTAGTCTGCTGACAACAATAAAGCCAATCTGCCTGGGGGATGTCGACACCAAGGTCGGCACTCCAAGCCGCACGAGCGCGGTCCGTGGAGACAGATGTGGCCGCCAGCGTGAGGGCGTAAAGTTTGGTTACCAACTTACGAGGATAAGGAGACGAGTACAGGAAATCCAGCGTGCTCATCGAGGGAGAAGGCTGGGGAAACGTGGGATGTAGCTCCCTGCAAATTGCGCGTAGTTGATAGAAAAGTAAAGTGTCCATAGGACCAGAATCTTCCGCGATAGAATAAAAAGTGTTCCCCGGGTAGAGGTCCGCAATTGTGGTTAACCCTAAGCGGGTGGCGTGTTTAACCATACCGGAGGGCTGTAGAGGGGGGAAAGCCGGATGCCGAACGATCGGCATCGCAGTTGCTGAGAGCAGTGGGGCATTAGAAAGGCGACGAAGGCCCTCCCAAGCCCAGCGTAAAGTCTCGACCGTGTCTATCTCGGTGCGTGGGAGTTTGGCCGGGGCGAACAGGGCCGTCGTGAGCGGCCACGGGGCAGCGATATCGGCCTCGACCGCCACGTGTGGTTGGAAAGGAGTGGGGTGAAGCCAAAAATGCAAGAAGCTGGCCTGGGCACACAGCGCGTAGAGCCGGATGTTAGGGGCGCCGAGGCCGCCACACGCCATCGGGAGTGTAAGAGTGTCAAACGCGATCCTAGGCTGCCTGCCAGCCCAGATGAGAGAGATGATCAGTGATCTGACCCTGCGGAAAAAGTGGGCAGTGAGAGGAATGGGCACGTTCAGGAAAAGATATAAAAATTTCGGAAGGACTACCATCTTGACGATGGCAATGCGACCGGCCAGCGACAAGGGCAGTCGACTCCATATGGGAACCTTCGACTCGAGCCAGTCCACCGTGCGACCGAAGTTCGCTCTCCAGAGTTCGTCCACGTCCCTGCTCAGCCAGATACCCAAATAACGAGTGGGGCCAGTTGCCCACAGGAAAGGGTAGTCCGGGGTAATGTGCGTAGTAGCGTCAGTGAGAGGGAAGAGGACTGATTTATTCCAGTTTATCTGAACACCAGAAAAGCCACCGAACCGAATGATCTCGCGCACCAAAGGATTGAGGTTTTCCTGGGGATTGCGGACATATAGAGTGACGTCATCCGCATACATAGAGACCAAAAGGGCGCGGGCCGCAAATCCAATGCCCCTCTGTGTGTGGTGTTGACGGAGTCTGGCCGCCAGTGGCTCCATCGCGACAGCGAAGAGCATAGGTGAGAGCGGGCACCCCTGGCGGGTACCACGTCCGATTGGGATGGGATCAGTAATAAATCCATTAACCCGGAGACGGGCAGTAGGGAGAGTGTACAGGAGCGAGACCTTACGAATGAAAACTGGACTGAAGCCAAGACGTGTGAGAAGGGAGAAGAGAAAGGGCCATTCCAGGGTGTCAAACGCTTTGGTGGCGTCAAGCAAGGCGGCCACAGCAGGAAGCGCTGGGTTAATTTGGTGGAGGACTGAGAAGATAGTCCGAAGGTTATGGGATGTTGCGCGGCCGGGAATGAAGCCGGACTGATCTGGGCGAGCAATGAGCGGCATGAGAGGGAGGAGGCGCGAAGCAAGCAATTTAGCAAAGATTTTATTGTCCGTATTTATTAGGGACAGAGGGCGATAAGAGTCTCGAAGATCAGGGGGCTTGTCCGGTTTGAGAAGGAGAGTCAGCATAGCCTCGCGAAGCGAAGGCGGGAATTGACCACACTCGAAAGATTCATTATACATGGCGGCCAGATGTGTCACCAGCAGTGGGGCGAAGGTTTTGTAAAACGAGGCGGGCAGGCCATCCAGACCAGGGGCCTTGTCACCAGGCATACCATTTATGGCGGCGAAAATTTCCTCTTTAGAAAAAGGCTCATCCAGGAGTTCCCGGTGGTGTTTCTCAAGCCATAGCAGCTAAAGGGTGTCAAAATACTGGGCAATGTCCTCGCGCGAGAGGGCGGACCCCGAAGTATACAGTTGCGTGTAAAAGTCAGTGAATCTCGCCGTGATCTCTGCAGCGGAGGTGGTCCGAACCGGGCCGCCATCCTGAAGCGCTGTTATATAGGATGCGGAGCGGGGTGGGCGGAGGAGGTTGGCCAAGGTTTTGCCGGGCCGATCGCCCTCGCCGAAACGGCGTGCACGAGCCTCCCTGCCCAGAAAGGAGAGCTCTCTATTAGCCTCCTCCGTAAATTCAGTGTGTTTCTCGCGAAGGCGGGCTAGGGTGTCGGGGTTAGGGTCAAGAGCGTGGGAGGAGTCTAGGGATTTAATTTCTGCTTCCAAGTTACTGAGAGCGCGACGAATGGAACGTAGGACCCCGGACTGTTTCGAGATGCACTCACCGCGGATGACGACTTTGAACCCCTCCCAAAGTGTGGAGGGGGAAGCCACAGAACCCTCATTGAGCTCAAAATAGTTGGTGATCGCAGTCCGGATCTCGTCACAGAAGACAGTGTCTCGTAGTGCGTTAGAAGGAAGCCGCCAAGAAAAAGCATGTTGAGGGGAGTGAGGTAGCCTAAGGCTAAGCTGGACTGGCGCGTGGTCTGAGAGGGTACGCGCCATATGATCGACAGAAGTGAGCCAGGAGAGAGTATCTGGAGAGGTGATCCAGAGATCCAGACGGGACCAGCAGCCGCGGGTACCAGTGACACAGTTGCCCTCGCGGGCTGCAGGACGCAGGTGCCGCCAGGCATCGTACAGAGAGTTCTCAGTGAGAATGGAGCTAAGACGCGCCGCAGCGCGCGGGTGGGAAGCATGGGGACCGGAGCGATCCAACTCCGCGGACAGTGTGACATTGAAGTCTCCCCCCAGAGGAGCGCAGCAGGGCCAAGGGATGAGATGTGATGCCACACCTGAGTGAAGAAATCTGGGTCGTCAGTGTTGGGACCGTATAATGCAGCAATCGTCAGGGGTTGGGCCTGAAGGGCGCCGTGGAGGATAACGAAACGCCCGGCGGGGTCTGTGATTACCTGGGAAGTGTGCCATGGGAGCCCCCTGCGAATTAGGATAGATACCCCCCGGGAGTAGTTAGAGTAGAACGAGGAGTGACATTCTCCCCAGTGTCGGGAGCGAAGTCTAGCAGCAGATGCTGGGAGCAGGTGGGTTTCCTGTAGTAGACAAATGTCCACTTTGTGTCGGGTGAGATGTGCGTGGACCAGTCGAGCCTTGCGATAGTCGTTGGGGCCGCGGATGTTCCACGTCCAGAAGTTAGTGTCTGTCATGTTGTCTCAGTGTGAAGTATTGCGAGGTTGGTCCGTGTCCACGCGCTGGTGCACATGGCAGTGTCGACCAGATGAAGACAAGGTAAATAGGGCAACAGCCAAATGGGTGCATTAGGACAGTCGAGAGTCTGCGAGGACGGAAAGCTGGGCTGCAGGGAGTAACAACTAGCCCCGAACACAAATGTGGGGTAGTCTTGAAGCGCCGCGCCCAGGAGTGGGAGTGTTGAAACGTGCATAAAGTAACGTGGCATGGCAGAGCATAGCAGATGTGGAGCGGTAGGGTATGGCAAGCGATTAACCAATAACAGTGTCAGACACGCTCCATAGGCCCCCCACCCGCAGTCCGCATCAACCCCACGATCATATTGAAGTGCATTGTCGTGAGGCACAATAAAAACCAACAGAAAATAAACAGTCAATACCAAGCGCATCTCCGAAGGAGGATGCAAACACCCAAATCCCCCTCCCGCCACCCACACCAACCCCCAAACAGGTTGAGAAACCGCCCACGACCACCCCAGGGGACCACAACTTGGAGGGGAACAGTCTCTAGCAAAAGTGGGAATCATCCCGCGGGGGCATGGCAGCGCTCGGCATACACCCCTGCCGAGAAAAGCAGGGTGGCCAAGCCAAAGGTAGAGGCAGATACCAAAGGGGAGAGTAACCAACAATGGAACAGGCGCGCCAGAACACCCAGCATTACAGCGAGGGGCAAACCCCCATGAAACCAGGGAGAGCAATTGAGAATAAGTTCGACCGTGAAAGAAGCTTCCTCGGGGAGAAGAGCAAACAAACAGAGTCACGAGGGAGGATGAAATTAGTCATTGTCGCTCAGATTGGTTGTTGCAGAGGCCTGGGTATTATCTGGGGTGGAGCGGAGAGAGGTGTCAGGAGCAGAGCGCTGGGTACGATCAAGCTTCTTGGCGAAGACCAGGTCGTCTTTAGGATCCGGAAAGATGAGTGTCTTAGCGCCCTGCCGGACTCGCAGCCTGGCCGGGTATGTCAGAGAGTAGGGGATCTCATGTTTCTGGAGGATGCGCTTCGCAGGCAGGGAATTCGCGGCGGGCAGCCTGCACCGCCAGAGTGTAGTCTGGGTAGAACGACAGGGAATTGCCGTGGTGGCAGATTTTACCCCTCTCCCTGGCCGCTCGAAGGACCGCATCGCGATCCCGGAAATTAAGGATCTTGGCGATAATAGGGCGGGCCGGTAGTCCAGGACCCGGGCGAGGGCCGAGTGAGCGGTGGGCTCTCTCCACGATGAAGACCGGAGAGAGTACGTCTCCAAATAATTCGCGCACCAGTTGTTCAACGAAGTCCTCCATTCGCGAGATGTTGGTGGACTCGGGCACTCCCGTAATGCGGAGGTTGCTCCGGCGGGAACGCGCTCCAAATCCTCATTTTTATTTCGTATCAGTTCCAGGATTTTGTCCATTTGGAGGAGTTTTTGCCGGTCTTGGGTGGCTGTGTCTTCAATGTCGGATACCCTTGACTCTACATGCAGCAGGCGGGAGTCGTGAGAGTCCACTCGAGATTTGACCACATCCAGGCGAGACGACAGCTGTTCCAACTGAGTGGCTATACCCGACACCGCGGACTTGACCTCTAGCATAATGGACTTGAGGTCATCCTCCCGAGAGGCGGCCATCTCCGCGGAAACAGCAGGGACGCCCCCATCAGCGACCGCGCCGTCCTGGCGCGTCTGTCGACGCTGGTCGAAGGCAAGCTTGGGCTGCTTGGGGTCAACCTTACCCATGGCAGACGCTGGCTTTGGACAAAGTGAGATGAGGACTCCACCCAGTATGGATGCGGCCGTGTCCGAGCTGTGGAATGGCTGGCTCAGGGCAGGAAGACACGAAGCGGAACGACAATTCCAGGCGAGGTGTTGGGAATCTGTGAGCGGCGCCGTGTCACATCCCCGCCGATCGCCCTCAGCAGGAGGCTCCAGTTAGGACTTTTGGGTCAGAATAGGTGCGCAGACCGGGGGAAGCGCAACTCCGCGCCGGCAGATGAAGTGCTGGGCAGGAAGAGGCCCTCAAAGCGGGGGTGCCGCCACGGGGACCGGACAACCGGGAAGCACGGGGGCATGCAGTCCCACACCCGGGGGCAGCCGCCACAGAGCCAGAGGGAGAGCCAGCGGAGGCAATACTGGCGGTCAGAAGTAGGCCCCGCAGTGCGGCGCGCACGCCCCCAACCCAGCCGCGCCAGCCCCCACAGCAATAGCACTTACCCCGGGGGCAGGAAGCGAGCCGCCGATGGATCCAGCAGGTACAGATGAGAAGGCAGCGCAGGGAGTGAGGCCGAGCCGGCCGGTGCACCTGAGGTGATGACTGCTGAGGCCCACTGCAGTCACTGATGCAAGGTCCCGCAAGAACCCTGCGCGGGAACCGGTTTGGTGCCAGGTGTGGGGAGGCCTGCCAGCCAGACGCCACAAGACCCAGGAGTGAAGGAATGGCCCCGGTGAGCTAGCTGCCAATCAGGATGGTGGCAGCGGGCCGCCAAGAGGCCGGGTCCGCGGCACAGCAAAGGTCGTCTTCGGGGCTGAGTCAGGCAGCAGCGGGGATGACGGGAGGCGCGTCGCCTAAGCTATTCAGCCCGGCAATCAGGAAGCAGTCTCGGCGGGCGCCAGGACCCAGGCAGACGGCACCCGCGCCGGTTCAACAGCTCCGGCCCAGGCGACGCCGTGAGCACGCCCCCGGCCCCGCCAGCAGCACCCGGAAGCCGAGTGAGAGGGACCTCGGGTGGCGCCCCAGGCGCGGCGCGGCCCAGTGAGGAAGTGGCAGACAGGTCCGGCGGCGTTGGCAGAGAGGCCCGGCCTCGAGGAGCCGGCCCAGAAGCGGATCTCAGCACAGTAGCAGCGCGGGGGGCCAAGAAAGGTAACTGGCAATGCCCCAGAGCACGGTGAGGGCAGATTGCAGAGGCCAGGCAATTACGGGGAGTTTATCTGCAGGATTCTGGCGGATGATGAGCTTGGCCGGCAGAGCCCACTCAGAGTGCGGCCATCTTGCAGCCGGCTAAGCCACGCCCTCCCGATTTGATTGAAAATATGATCACTCGTGTGAGAGGGCATTACATTCTATGAGGTAATTGAGACCGGCTGTGAGATTAACTTTGAGTGTGTGAGGCACACATGCTTGAGGCCTACATAGGTGTGTGAATGGGTTGAACTTGCCCATTGTTTGTGAACCTGGACACAGAGCTGCTGACTTCCTACTGTTCTGCTTCTTTCACCGCCATGGATATTCAACCTCCAGAAGAGAATTGAAGGGATATCAGTCAGAATTTTTTTTTTTAACCCTCCTCATTTCCTACTAAATGACTTGAAATATGATTTTGTATTCAGTATATTCACTATATTTGCACAAATTGTTGAATGTAGTGAATATCATAAGCTATTTATTCATGTTCAGAAATGCCACAGTATCATTGCATATCTTATAATTCTACAGTCAAGGTGCAATATAGAATGTGTACACAGGTGAATTCTGTTGGTGCCCTATTGCACATAAAAGCACAAAATGTTTTATGTACCAGATGCAGAAAAAAACCATCGTACTTCCTTTCTGGTACAAGAAGCACCCTCACCTTGATAGCTTTGCTGTGTGCAGCCACTGAGCATCTTCACAGTCCTGCAAAACAAGTCAAAAGTGTATTGGTGTCTGTGGTCCCTGCCCCTACACCCCAACCCAGCATTGGCTCGTGGCTGGGACAAGATGGCAGCAGAAGGAACATGCAGGTCTGATTGTGCTACCTCTCCTCTGTAGACCCGCAACTTAGAGGGCCTTAAATGGCGCAATCACATATGTGTTAAAATGTAATCTGCTGGAGGTTACATATTGTACAGTTGCGTTCAGAGTGAGCAAATTAGCTTTGACTTTGACACAGGGAAAGAAATATGGCTATTGCATTGTTGTGCTAGCTACCTTGCGTATAAATGGTAAGCATAATGTTGGGGTGCAGCCTTTTGTGCAAAGGAGCACATTTGCATTAGGGCTCCGTTTGAAGCAAAAACTAATTGTGCCACTTATTGTGCGTTCATAATAGGGCTCTTCATTTCCACCCTGCAAATATTTAACATAGTAAAAACTAAAACTCAGAAAATCCCTGCATACCGTTCATTATGACTCTGAGTTTCATAGCAATGTAGGTGTTTGAAAGGGCACCAATGAAACTGCAAGAATTGGAGGTGTTACTTCAAGCATAATAATAGTTGGAAGGTACAGCAGTCACTTCTTCCGCTCCCACAATGCTCCTTATTTTAGTACCTCAGCTTGAACGCCATTTTACATTTTTGTTGTTGTCCTTTTATGACCCTTGCCAGCAGTTTCCGTTGATTAGCGCCATGCATTAGTGCTCACTGCGGGAGCGCACGTCCAAACCCCTGCTGAGAGCCCAGGCACTCCAGGCCTCGCACTCTCTTCCAGACCATATTAGACATTTTGTCTGAATTGCAAAACTATTCCCAAATGTGTGTTTCTCAGACTTGAGAGGCTTTGCCGTGGACTCCTGGGAGCGATACAGTTTATGGCTGTAATATTTATATCGCCAGTGGGCTAATTAGTTTTTGGAATGTATATCAAATAAGATAAACGTTGTAATATGTTTCTTCTACGTGAAAGGGGATATTTAATTTATTCAGGATGCCATTAAACCTTAGATTTCTTTTCATCGCTGTGTAACTGTGCGCTTGTACTCACACTGCGGGTCTTCCTCAAGCACTCCCCACCTCTTTTCAGCCTCACTGTGTTATACACATAGTGACTCCTCTCATTAGGAAATTCCTGGTACCATACGGAAAGGGAGCCAAGACACTAAAAGTACTATGACGCCAGGTAAGTGTTAGAAATGTGGTCTAGAGGAGGGTAGGTCCCAGGCAGTGTACCGCGTGGCTCACTTTACCCGCAGCAAGACGCGGACCTCAGTCTACCCTAAGGGGTCCAGTCACACAACTTTTCGGTTTGATGCTCACATTTCCTGCATGCAGCAGGTGCAGTATTTTACTAATATTATGGATACAACACCATTGCTTACTGAGTAGGTTCCTCCTTGGTGTAGGATAGAAAATACCTGGTCCTGATGAAATGCCACTGACCCTCCAGGCAACAAGGCATGAAACATATTGACCTGATTCAACACTCATGAAGCTAGTTTTGGTATATTAGCACCTATAATAGCTCTCGTGTTTTTGTGTCTGGGGGACCTCCATTAAACCTCCTTTGGTACCCCCTAAACTCAAATTTCACCCTACTCCTTACATTCCCCTCACTTGCACTCATCACACGGCATAAGATCAAAAGATCCCCGTGAAAGAGACCCAGTTGAAGGGCCCACCGAGTATTGCAGCGCTGACTCAACACCCCCTGGGTTGTGTGAGGGCATTCAGATCTGGCCACTCAGATCCCCGCTGCATCTGAGCGGTCACCTCTTCGGATCAGACTGTAACACTATAATTCCCCCTTTCCCTCCCAGAAGGAACGGCATCTCCACAGCCCATTAGTATGGGGTTGGGAGCATGGGATGCTGGGCGTATTTGAACAGCTCCTTGTCCCTCCTTGATTTATTTTTTCTACAAATATGGACAACATAGCTAATCAATGTTCCAACCACATTTTGAAGCTGACATAAAAGGAAGATAGTATCACTGTGTCTGCCCTACTGTGGATGCCACATCACATTGCTTGTATCTCTCGCATAGCTCTCCAGCCACTTCTCTTAGGACATTTTTCATATACCTCCTAGGATACTGTAAAAGGGCTTGTTCATTCGAAGATACATTTCAGAATTTAGCCTATATGAAACTGTAAACAGATCTTGGTGACCAATTTAGCCTTTTAGAATGTTGCAAACCCTCATCAAAGCAGCCAGTAGAGAATTTACAAATATATCAACAATGACATTTCCATTGCTGCTGGCCAAGGTTGTTCAGTGCTCCCAAGATCTGCTTCCCAGAAAAGCGGTGCATATATAGGAGTCTGCTTTGTAGAATTTACCCTTCCCCCTCAATAAACATAAATAACTCCTAAAAAACGAAGTAAGTAATGTTTCATGTACAATGCTTTTTAATTAGAACTGGTTTTGTGTGATGGCAGAATAATAAGATTTTCCCTCTACAGCATCTTTATTCTGTAGCAAATGTGCATGGATTATCTTGAGCTGAAGTGTTGCCCTTTGTGGTGAGGTTGCTTTCCAGTCGAGTGTTCTTCAAAACAAAAAGCTTCCTGTAGTGGTAACAATAAGCCTACAGTTTGTAATAGTGCGGGTCTCTGTAGAGTTAATGGAGTCCAAGATGTCAAGATCCAATCCAGGTTTGTTCTAATATCACCATAAAATTGATGTACGTATTGCGAATATATGGAATTGATCTACAGGGTCAGTGGTTTTACTTAGAATATCATTGGATACCATTTTCCAGTCCTGGGCTTTCTTTAAACAGTCTAATGCATTCTGGAAGTTGTAGTCTTGGTTCATTTTCGCTGACTCAATTAGATTAACACACCTGAAAAGAATGATTTGTACAAGGAAAGCTCAGTACTGGAACAAGGTGTCTATGCTGGTATGAAGTCATCAGGTAAATTTACCTTCAAATTTGTAACAGATCTGGCAGTTCTGGGCCTCCGTTGGGCCCCTTCTATAGATGAAGCATGGTCACCAGTACCAAGCATTTCTGCAGCAGACAGCAGCAGGTGACTCGGTGCCTTTTTTACTAGCAGTTTGTAATTATTAATAATAAAAGGTATTTCAACAGATTTGATTATGCAACCACTTGGTACTTATCATTGCGCTAAACTCCAGCTGAAGACCGCACAGAACATTTCCTTGAAGGTGTAATTTGCTTCTTTTGAGTCTCACTTATTGGGAACTCATTCATCACCTTGACTCTGGTGCCTTCCTCCTCAGGCACAGGGAAATCAGAACAGCTTTAATCCTGTAGAGGGAATTCCCCATTTGTGCTGCATGCTTGCAGAGGTCACCGTTAGTACAAAGTATGAACTTCATGCACGTCAGTCGTAAGCATAGGCACACTATCTTTGGCGATGGAGACATCCTCCACCCACTTATAGAGGACAGCTCAGGCTTACCAGGGGGGCGGGGGTGAGGATCAATAAAAATGCCAATTTCCTACCTTTTAGCTGCCACCAGTCCTCCTTCTCCCCCTATCCTGATGATGGAGACAGTTGTCACTCTACAGTTTTGGCCAGGGTACAATTCAGGTGTACCTCCAGTTCAGAAGAGTTAAGCAGTCTGCTGGAGGAGCTACAAAATCAAGTCGTTTCCCTCTGAGACCTCAGTTTTCAAGGCCATGTGACAGAAAAAAACATATTACAGGCCAGAATGCACAAAATGAAGGCAGGTTATCTCCGCCATCTCTCTGTGAGTGACTTAGCACACAAGACCACCCTGTAATGTCATGAACAGATAGTGAAATGTTATTTTTGTAGAGCAATCTTAATAAAAACGCGATTTAAATGCATACATTTGTTTGACCAAGCTTGGCTGTGATGGAGCCGGGATCCACATTCTAGATTTACTCTGGAACCCTAGGCCGAGGTCTTTTTGTCTGCATGAAAGTTTGGAGGGGAGGAAATCGTTAGCCAATCGATCATTACTGTCCCAATGAATTAGGACTCCAAATGATCACCGACTCCTAATCCAAAGTTTAGTTGGTTTATTACAAAGCCAAGAACAGTTGGACATACAAACACCTCAAGACGAGGGTGTAGAAATTCTTCGGAACTAATACAAAGCCAAACCTACGAGCGAAATTGAGTCGATGCAGCATACACTGAATAACCAGCTCCAGAATCAGGATACAGAATATGATGGCTCCAACGTCCAACTTACCCTTCATTGGAGGTTCGTAGGTGAAAAGCGTTAAACTATCCCTGCACTACCGCTAACGTGACATCCCTACTCACATTTCCCAGGCAAGTTCCGTACAGGTGTCAGCTCGTGAAGGCTTCCTAAGAAGTTTGTTCATGTTGGATGGGTCAGGTAGCATAAAGCTACAGAGCTCGTTCTAAGATGCTCTCTTCTCTCAAGGCATGGCAGAAGTCCCTGGACTCTGTCCCTAACTTCAATTCAAGAGCTCCAGGCAGCTTCCCAGAATTCACAGCGGTGTCGCCCTATCCAAGCAAGGCATCTCCTTGTAGGTAACTTTCATTGCTGCAGCGATGCTCCCAGGCCTTGGCTCGATGACCTTGATTCTCAGGCTCTCTCTGATGATAAAGAACACAGTCCCACATTATCAGCATTGCTGTTCAATGTATCTTCTCCTCCCTAAGCCTAACTCCTAAAACAGACATTATTCTAACGCCACCTGCAACAGAAACGTGAGAAAGAACAAATTCCACATACACATGAAATTCACTAGCGATTCTAATACGAGAGCTGAAAAGGTTAATTAGTCATAGGTACAATTCTATACATTAAGGTTTTCATCTAGCCACACATAATTGCAACGTTGCTCTTTTCACGTTTATACTAAAATACCCCTAACACTTCGGTTTTCACGCTATTACAGTACACAATCTAATAGCACAAATGTTAACACAATAAAGGATTATATGCGGGCGCGAACTACCCATGATTATAGTGCACCCCTACAAACGAAAGAGCAAAATCTTGCTCTAGCAGTCGTAAAAAAGATCAGAAGAAAAAACACTGACAAATGCATTAGGTTTGATACTAGCCTGCTTGCACTGACAAAATGGAAAACAAAAATAAAGGATTGCTTTATCTATCCAATGCATGGATGAGACAAAGAGTTACGTGTGATGACAAGATGTATTATTAGATGTAATATAGTCCCTCATGCATTCCAAAGGCATTGAAAGGATACAACTGCACCAAAATAGAAAGACGGTGAGACTAACATACTTCTGTAGTCTGAATCAAGATATGATTGACAATTTCTCAAGCCATTGATTAAAGGTTTCTGAGCCACAACAGTCAACGTTTGCAGAAGGCAGAACCAAAGCCCCATAGAATGTATAGAACACAGTGTGTTCACCATGAATGGCGATGGCGCATGTGCCAATACACATCACACCTAGAAAGCTGCTTTTTTACAGCCTGATTTATTTTAAAACGTTTAGTGAGCTTGGGTACACATCTTCACTTACTGTTTGCACAGCTGAGTTAACAGATCCATAATCTCTCCCCCCTCTCTCCAGTTTTGGATTTCTGCCCGCTCTCCCCGAGATCTGCCCACCTCTGTGGTGGACTCTGTTCTTCTTCTGAAGATAAAAGCAGGAACTCCACCTTCAAGCAGTACATCTAGACTACAAAAACGTGATATAAGATTGTGTTGATCACAAACCAATATTAGTTTCACCTGGGTCGCATATTGAGGATCAAATGGAATAATGGCTTTTTTGTTTTTGAAACGTAACATAAAGAATGCTTCATTTTAGTGTTAGATATTCAAATCTTAAGTTAATGAAGTGTAATAAAGCACCTAACGTTCCTAGGAAGAAAAGTAGCATGAGCCATTGTATATTCTGTCAGAGACCATTTTTAATCCTTGATTTATTGTGCTGTAGAGATTATTTTTAAGTGGCTCCCACGGTCTGAATGCAAAAGCTTACCCGTGGGAACCAGTTAGTATGATCTAAGAATTAACACAGCAATTTGGTTCTCTCTTTCTGATATGGAGTGTTACACACACTAAGACCATTTGCTTTTATAGAACCGGGGGATACTTTTTGAAGCAGTCTATATACTTACACTTCATACTCCTAGTGACTACCCTTTGAAGAACAAAATTGCTTGCCAGATATTCTTAAATAACTTAAAAGTCTTTGTTGATATTTTCAGCCTCTGTTGGCAACTTAGTTTGCGGCTGATCCTTTCCAGGTTTGTCCTTTCACAAAGTGGGGATGTCAGAGGCATCTCCCACACTCAGGCAGCCAGACTTTGAGACTTCTTCCAGAGTTAATGTGAATGTGCAATTGACAGATCTCTTCTTCTCGCTCCTCATAAGAAAACATAACTATTGTAGCACATTATTGAAATGTCATTACTTTCAAGGCAACTTACAGTATATCCAAACTGTGCATGATAAATTATATATATTTTAATGCTAATTGTCCAGTTCTTTAGAAAACGGTATATCTTTTGGTCCACTCACCACAAGATATGGTGAAAAATCAAACCAAGTCAAACAAATGACAAAATAAAATAGTGCAGCACTTTGGAATGGTATATGTCATGTGCTTTTTATTTGATCTCCCTGAATAGTGCCCTAAAATCGGTGTTGCCCTGAGAAAGGGATCCTGGACTAAGATTGTGCCTTTCTCAATGCTTTAAGGGGCAAGAACCACTTTGTAGGTTTTGCCTGCACAGTGCTTGTGAAATCTCTTGTATTTACAAAATAAAAATCTTAAAAGGAGCTTAGAACTTACCAATGTCTGGCTCCCATGTGCCTCCTATGTCACTTTACTTACCATTGGATGGCTCCACGTGGCTCCCACGTCACGCTCGTTTCATTGCTTCCTATTGGTCAGTACCTCCTCCTCGCCTCCATCTTCCTCCTGGGCTTCGAGTCTTCATCCTGCCGTGCACCTTTGGCAAGTACTGCTTCTGGGGGCCAGTGTCCTTCCACTGCAGGCTCCTTCAGGAATTCTTTTTAAAAAAAACTTTTCGACATGCATCTGTCTCATTTCTTGTATCTTTGAGTACACACCTTTGTTTGTTCTACTGTTAGTGATCAGAAGGGGTTGGTTATGTTTCTTGTCACCCGTTTCTAAACATGTTGAATTTTGGAACGTCAAGGAACCGGTAGGAATGAAAATGATGGGAGTTTCAAGTGACGTCAAAACACTTGTCTAGGAACTATGCTGTAGGCTTGCCAAGGAATATACCCCATGTAGTGGAAGCCTGAGTGGAATTGCGGTATCTTAGATTGCGCCTGACCCCTCACAGCTCATCCGTTGCCCCACAGACCTCTGCATCAACAACAACCACCAATGGTCAGGAGTACCTGATAATCGAATTCCACAGGAGCAGAAGATGAGTCCTCAATCCTCAACACAATTGCATGCTACAAACAACAACATCTGCCACATACACCAGCAGAGGGGAAAGGGGAAGTGGATAACAATAGGGACTGCCTCAGATGCCTGGTGCTTCTACTTCACTATATTTTGTATCATTTAGCGCTGGCGTTTCTCAAGAAGACACCTATAATAAATCATAACAACACATTACTCATCGCTAACACTGAACTGCTACCTTAGGTTTACTAATACAACTTATCTATTTAATATTTCCAAAATACTAATTTACCACACCCTATACCTGTGCTTATCTGAGGATTAGCTTCTTTCTAATATGTTTTAAAATATTGCTTATTATAAAACATATTTTAATTGGAGCTTCAAACATTAATTCTCTGGGGGGGAGGGTTAATGTTTCATATTGTTGATCTTGTTTTACCGATATCAAAATTGGTCACTTGGTTTCCTGTATGGCACGTATGTGTCATTCCTGTTATATCTCCAAAACGAAATAAAAATATATTAAAAAGATTTTCAGTAAGGAAAATAAAGGCTGGCTAAAAATGAACAGCAATATCTAGCATATTAACAGACTGGCACAATATCAAACAGCTTCCACCAATAGAGCAGCAAGGACTGAGAATTATTAATTATTATTTATTAATTAATTAGTTATTAATTCTCACTTCTTGCTGCTCTATTGGTCGAAGCTGTTTGATATTGTGCCAGTCTCGACCCAGTAACATGCTAGATATTGCTGTTCATTTTAAGCCAGCCTTTATTTTCCTTACTGAAAATCTTTATTTATTTTTGAAGGAATACTTTCTTCTTGTCTCATTATTTACAATTGCCTTGTTGCTATATATATATATATATATATATATATATATATATATATATATATATATATTCTCCACAGTTAATAATAAAGCGATCACTCAGAGGTATTGCAGTTCTATCAGAAGATAGTATTTATTCCAGGTAACGCGTTTCGCTTGGCCAGCAAGCTTGATCACACAGTGTGATCAAGCTTGTTGGCCAAGCGAAACGCGTTACCTGGAATAAATACTATCTTCTGATAGAACTGCAATACCTCGGAGTGATCGCTTTATTATTAACTGTGGAGAATATGATGTCCGGGGTGATCCGCCGGCGGTGAGCGATCCACTGCGAAGGGCGAGGGAAGACGGAAGGAGCAGAAACAGAAGGAACATATATATATATATATATATATATATATATATATATATCACTTACTCTCGTTCGCCAGTAGGTAGTTATTAGGACATAGTTTCCATAGGAAGATTATTTTTTCATTTTGCCAATAACTTTGGCGCCGCTTGACGAATCCTAATGACATTTTCAAAACGAATACAACCCTCATTTCAGCTGCTGTCTTGAAAGTTTCGTGGTGATCCATCATGCAGGGGCGGAGAAAAAGGGGGGGTCCCAAAATGTGTTTTCCCCATGTTAATTCCCATATGAACTGTAGACACGGCTACAGCCCGAACTGCTGAAAGTAATTACACCAAATTTAGCAGGAAGGTAGATGTTGGTCCAGGGAAGTGCCTTTTTGTGATTGTGTGTAAATTCGTTCAGTAGTTGCGTGTTATTAACCGAAATCCAAATTGTATATATAGGGGCGCAGAGGATCTGTGACCCCTCCCGATTTTGTGCTAAGATCTGATTGGCTGATAACACTTCAAACCAGGAAGTGTTGGCAGCCATCTTGGGACTTGACTGTAGCCGAGTTCCAGATAAAATGTAAAAAAAAAAAAAAGGGGGACAGGTTAGAAATAACCTTACCCCTTAGGCCTCTTGGAAGGGGGGGGGGGGTTCCAGAGGGCCAAAAAAGCATTTTTTTTAAAAACATTTCGGCAGGAGTCACGTTGGATTCGCGGATCACACTGAAAATTAGAAAAAAAAGCACGGGCTCCTGTGCTTTGTTGATACTCTGCCCCCGAGTGGGCCAGGTCCCAGGGGCATTTTAATAATAGAGATGGGGGCTTTTTAATGCCCCGGGGACCACCACCTCCCTGGGGCTTGGTTACTAATAAGTGGGGGGGCTCTTGGACCCTCCCCCCTGCAGCCCCAGGGGCCGCAACCTACCCGGGGCTTTAATTTGATTGAGTGGGGGGTGCCTTGACCCTCCCAAGCCCTGGGGACCGCCACCTCCCCGGTGCCTCCCACGGTCAGGGCTTTATCTTAAAACAATGTGGAGGCCGCCACCTCACTTGGGCTTTAATTAGAATAAATGAGGAGGGCTCGCAGATTCCCCGCAGCCCCAGGGGCCGCCACCTCCCCGGGGCATTCTTAAAATGAATGCAGGGGGTGCACGGACCCCCCCAGAGCCCCGGGGACCACCACCTTCCAGGGGCAAAATCAAAGAAAGGAGGGGGGCTGCGCGGCACTCCTCCTAGAGCCATACATGGCCCTGGGGACCTAGGGCTGTCTCTTGTTATGTTCCAGGGTACCCACCCCCGGGACATAACTTTTTGCTGTGGCTTGGCGGGAGCTTTACCGCTCCCACCAAGCCACAGCAAATGGTCCACTTCCAGCAAGCGAGAACATTTTTAATGCTCTTGATTGCTGGAAGCAGAGCAGAATTGCTTTCAGACACAGGGAGCTGCATGTTTAGCAGCTCCCTATGACTAAAAGCAGTGCCGGCTCCTGAAGGAGGTGGGGAGCTGGCAAGGACCTCGGGGGGGGGGGGGCCTTTAGGCTCCCCCACAGTCCCCAACAGATTTGAATGGGTGCCCTGGTTGGGACCAGGGCACCCACAATAGAGGCAAGCCCAGGGGAATAGGGTCACCGGGGCCGAGATCGGCCCATGGAGGGGGAGCTGCACGGCCCCCCTTCACCACTTCAGAAAAGCCGGGTCCTGGGGTCGAAATCGGTTCCAGGAAGGGAGCCGCACAAGCCCCCTCCCCTAAAACTTTAAAAATAAATTAAAAAAGGTCGGGCTCCAGGTGATGGGTTCCCCGGGGTTGAAATCAGCCGTGGAAGGGAGAGGCATGCACCCCCTCTAAAAAAAAACAAATAATTAAAAAAAGACCAGGCCGAAATCGGCCTGGGAGGGTAACCATGTGGCCCTCCCTCCCCCATTTCAAAAAGGCCTGGCCCCAGGGGATGGGGTCCCTGGGGCCTCCCTGCCCTAATAAAAGAATTAAAAAGTTTTTTTTAATCCCTGTAACCTTTTTCAATGATTTTCTAAGATTTTTTTAATTCTATTTCCTAACTATAATGTCCCTGTAACCTTAGTTTTTTATGTGAATATATATATATATATATATATATTTAATATATGATAAATCTTCCTTACAAAAGTATTTTCCTTAGTTTCTCCTTTAAATATTTACGTAAACTTTAATTTACCAGACCTCTCAGAATGCAATTGCTCTGTTTAACCTCTTGCCAAGCGCTGCTTCATATGAAATAATACTAGACTTTTTTATCATTTAGATTTGCGGCATGGATCTGTAGCATGCAATTCATAAGTAATTACCAAGGTTTTCAGTCTTTTTTTACGAAACCCCGAGACACTAGTCTGTCTCACAGGAATGATACTCTCAGATGTGGAAACTTTGTCTCTGGAAGAACACTTCTCACAGTGGGTCGGAGGACGTTCTCAACGATGACTGACTCATGCCGTAAAAGAATGTTATTCAGGAGCTTAACTCAGTAACTTACTCCTCAGAAACAAATGTGCGGTAAGGAGACACTACCTTGCTGTCTCAGGGAAGCAGTTGAAGTGCGCAGCACGATGTTCGTGCATGCGCTTTAACGAGAGAAACGGCTTTTTTTTCACCAAAGACTACATCTTGTCTGAACCTTCTGAAGAGCGGTGGCCATATTGGAATTTTTGCCGCTAATTCTTTGAGACTCTTGCAAGACTACTTTCAGAATTAGTTTCCAGATGGGCATATTCTTTTTCAACTGGGATATTTCTGGATTTAATGATCGTTTTGCATGTCACACCATAACGGCTCAGTGCATTCTTGACACTAACCCCATTGTGTTAGTAAATTGCATCAGTACAGCCCATAATGTGCAGGACATACTGATAGCAGGGGATAACGTGGTTGTTGCTTAGAAACCCTGATATGAACTGTACAGGCCGGGTAAGGTTCGTGTCAACTCAAATAGCCCTTTCTCGACATTATCCCATCCCCAAAAAAAACTTGGAAGTAGAACCAAAATAGGCATGTAGTGCCACACACATACAGGCGCAAGCATGGGTTGTATGCAAAAAGATTCCATGAGTCTATTGAGATCAGAGGGAGTGGATATTGTGTAACGGGCAGAGCTGCTGACTTTGGAACTGGAGAACAATTAGAGTCTCAGCATCGCTCAACATACTGTGATTCTGGGCAAATCACTTAATCACCCCATGCCTACAAAAAAAAGTAATGACAAACCCAATAGACTTCGTTTATGCAAAATCTATTGGCTCTGTCAATGTTTTGTTTACATGTTGCACAGCAGTTGAGCTGCTGTGCAACATGGTTTGAATTAAAAAACAAAAAACTTTTAAAACCGAAATGACGCAGTCAATACTGCCTGCATCATAGTGATTTTTTTTTTGTCGCTTTAAGCCATGTTGCACAGCAGCTCAATTGCTTTGCAACATGTACAGAAAATTGACTGTCAATAGAATTTGCATAGGCGAAACCTATTGGCTTTACAAATGCTTGTTCTGTCTTGTAATTCTAGATTTGTTGCCTGTAATTTCAAAATTGTGGAATTGCAACTTTTTTTCCCAAAACTCAACTAAACTCCTAACTCGTATGCATGCATAGTCTGAGATTATTCTCCAGAAGTAATTTGATCCGCACTTTCATAATAAATATTTTACTTATCTGTAAGCTGTTTTAAGAATGACATGCTAAATAGGGTATTAACAAAAGGTGGTCTGTCTGTGCTCTTGTTCAAATGACTCATTAATAACTTTGCAGACAATCTGTATGCCTGCGCATGCACAAGCTTATATAGTTTCATAGATGTGTCAAGGAATGGCATGGAAGTGGTTTTGAGCGCAGATAGGCTAATGCAAAACCAGAGGTAATGAAGGACGTCGTTATTAACAATACAAGTAAGTATATGTATAATTTAAAATAAAGCTTCCATACATTGGAGAATTGCTCTAGTCACCAAATAAGTGCTCTTGGTCCTAAGCACCCACATACAATAATCTAAAAAGGTGGCCGGTCTAGCAGTCCACCATTGTGAGAAGTGATGAAGTATTTCATTAATAAATTTTACAGCTGCTCATTCCCCATGGAGAGTAGCCTTCTCGTTCATTAGTAATGTGTGAAGTAAGAGCCAATGTAATGTTTCTCTAATACTTTTAGGTGACAAAGTAAATCCGGTTCCCTCTTGTTGCGGGGTAACTTAAGATAAAGAAAAAGACAAGACTCCTCTTGGCTTTGCAAACACAGCCTTTTACTGTTGTAGCAGGGAGAGTAGCTATCTCCACACAGGTAAACAGCTGTTCTCAATTTGCTGCCTCAGAGGCAGCCCTTTGTATACCAGTGTTGAACAATGCTCATTACAAAAGTCAAATAAGTTACTTAGCAGTTACATATTGGTTACAGAAAGCATTTAGTCACCTGTTTTCCTAATCTTATGATTTCTCTCTGCACAGCCTTCATGATATTTTCTTACAATGCTTAACAAACTAACTATTCTCTACTCTTGAATGCATGTGTATTTGCGTGTGTTCTTTATCATTCTGCTCCCAAGACCTCTTATTAGATTGTGTGCTTTTGGCTAATTGTGAGAAAGTGCCTCTTTTGACATGGTTAGTCCCCAATTTTTGGCTGATATTTGATGTAGTTTCGATGGTAGGGCACAGGTTCCCTGCTAGCCAGGTCCCCTGTGCCAGTGCTTCTTCCTTAAAACATATCCACAATGGGTACTTCTGCACCCTGCAAGTCCCTAGTAAGTGGTCCCCTGGGTACCTAGGGCCTGGAAGCTGAAGAGGGTCACTAGGACCATGCCACTGCCCTTGCATCTTGCATGCCTGTGTGAGGTGAAAAACGTCAAAGTCGACATGGCACCCTGCCTGGGTGCCATGCCAACCAGCACTGCCTGTAGGTATAGCTAAGTCACCCCTTTAGCAGGCCTTACAGCCCTAAGGCAGGGTGCGCTATACCACAGGTGAGGGAATATCTGCATGCCGCTACAATACTTCAGTCAAATCTTAAATATTGTAAGTGCTAGGGAAGCCATAAGGAGTACATGGGCTGGAAACTCGACAACTCGAGTTCTCCAGCACCATGATGGAACCAGGAGTGTTGGTACCAAACAGCTCCTTATAATAAATCCACACTGATGTCAGCGTGAGATTTATTCAAACGTGTACTCAGAGGTGCCCCCTGAAAACCTACAGACGCTGGTGTGGGCACTGACTGGCTTTATAGGCAGCCTGCCACACACCGACATGTTTCTGGACACCTGGGTGGAAAGCCTTTGCTCTCTGGGGCCAGAAACAACGCACATCCTGGGCAGAGGTGTGTCACCTCTTCCCCCAGGATGGGTCAGTGCTCGAAGGGGAAGCTTCAAACGCCTGCTGCCTTTGTAATGTGACTCCCAGCCTCTGCTGCTAGCAGCAGATGGCAGCCCCTGGTTTACACCCCCACTTTGCACTGTGAAAACCGGTGGGAAAACTTAGACCAGAAGGTGTGCCCACCTTTGCCAACCCCACCCTGCAGGTGGAGGAGGTGAAGTTAAGCACACTTTTCAGTCCCCTCCATCTTGAAGATGAGGGGACTCCTCCAATCAGGGCTTGGGCTATGCCCCCTCCCACAGGAGGGTGGCATAATAGTGGGTGTAGTCACCCCAGGTAAGGTGCCCATTGGCCCTACCTACTACTCCTCTAAAACACCCCCTAAATATAGTATTTAGAAGGCTTCCCCAGACCTAGAATCTAGATTCCTGCAACCTACAAAGAAGGACGAAGAAGACGCCATGCAGCAAAGCCTGAATACAACTACTGACTTGGCCCCAGCCCTACAAGCCTGACTCCAGCTTTAAAGACTGCAAAGAAGATGACGCATGTCCTGTGGCCAGCGACTTCCAGAATCCCAAGGAAGACTGCCTACTCTGCAATAAAGACCAGATGTCCCGAGGACAGCGGCCCTATCCAGAAGAATCCAACTACAAGGACTCCGGATCCAGCTGGAACCGCGACTCCTGCCCACTCTGCACCTGACGCCCACGACCCGAGTCTGAGTGGCTAACCTGTCCAGTGAAGTCTCCCCAGTGATCCTGACCTCGAGTCCAGTGTTGGCTGACCCCTACTGAACCCCTCGATGACGCCTGCAGCCTGAATCTAGTGGCTCCCCATGACCGCGACGGGGTCCGGTAAGAAGACTCTGATGTCTAAAGGCATCCCTGCACCCGAAGCCCCTGCGCCTTGTTGAGCTGAATCAACAGTGCCCCTACGACCCCCTACATCTCTAGTTACCTCTGCTGTCATTGGTCTCACTCCTGCAACCTCTGTTGCGACATCTGCAGCCTGTTTGTCAAAACCAGAATCCTTATTGAAAAGCATTGGGTGCCTGAATTTGCACCTTGCACCTCACACCCGGCTGCCCCTGTGCCACTAGTGGTGTATATTTGGTGCTGCTTTGTGCCCCCCCTGTGCTTGACCTAGCCCCCAAAGTTTGGCCCCTGCAACCAGTTTAGTTACCTGCAAGCAATGTGACTTCGAGCACCCCCAGTCTCCCTTGAAATGCATTGGGCTGAATTCTGATTTTGACCTCTGCACCTGGTCGCCCATTGCCGCTGGTGGTCAGTTTTGGTAAAAAACATACTTACCTTATTGTGAAGATCTTGGTCTTAAAATAAAGTACAAACAAAACTAACTCTAAAATTGGTGTGGATCTCCTTTTTGACTCCTGTGTCCATTATTGGTCAATGTTGTGCAATAAATGTCTTACACTCCTCTGTGTTAGGCCTAAGGCAGCCCACACACACTACCACTAATAGAGCACTTTGGGTTTTACATTGAGCCCTGTAGACGTTTGGGGAAAGCCCTGGACTCTGTGCATGGTATACCCACCTAGTGGCATATCATATACAGAGCCAGCTTCCTACACTAATTCAATCTACTGCTCCTATTCTTCAATCAGGTTCTTAATTTGCTGAGAACACTGAGTAAATGCTTATTGTGCTGTGGCCATAAATTCCTTCAAGCTTACAAACACAGGGTTTCCTTTAACTAAGACCTTGCAGGTCATACACTTTATTTTCAAGTGAACTCTTCACCTCTCTGGCAACAGCATGGATTTTAGGCCTACACTGCTTTTTCACCACGTATAATTTTATATCGTTTTCTACTGCTGTCTGCTGTAGCGTAATTTCTTCGTTTTATTTCCTCTCCAACACTCTACTGAGTAGTGATAATGAATTTGATTTTGCGCGTGCAACTCATAGATATTTCATAACTGTCTCTTGGGGCCTCCTTTTTCTCATTGTGTTTGAAGAAGTTGTATTTTTCTTGCTCTGCTGTTTCTGCTTTAGCAGGCTGGGTTTTATTTTGTTCATGCTTCTAACCACTCTCTCTCAATCTCTTCTCTTGCTATACTGTTTCGCTCTCTATATCCTCTTATTCCTTTTACTCACTCAACCCCTGCTCCTCTATCTCCTCACGCATGCACTTCTTTGTATTCTGTGCTACCCTCCACCATGTTCTTCACCTCTACCCATGAGGTTTACCCCTACTCTGCTGCTGTCCCCTATTTTTGCAGTTTGTTTTTTATAGCGCAATCCTGGCCACAGGGCTTTACAGTGCTTAACAACCACACCAGATTGTTACACGTTCTTTCCTATTTAGGTATGAGAAGATTGTGATTTGTCCAGCGGCAGGCTGGCTAATAGGTCAGATCTCTGTTTCCCCTCTCACTGTAGAATTTTCTCCCATTCTTCTGCCCTTTCTGTCTCTGACCTCTTACTTGCTTTTTCTAGTTTTTATATAACCTCACCATCCCTTCTCCTCCTCATGCACCTATACTGTCATTCTGTTTCACTCACTTCCTGTCTAACTCTTACCTCTCCATCCTGCTCTGTTCTTGACTTTCTTTCCCTTCATCTTTTCTGCTCTCTTTCGCCATCATCTTTTCATTTCCGAGGAGTGACTTCTTACACCGAGTCTTCCTAATCCTGCTCCCTCCTTCACCTTCCACAAGGCAGCCTTTGATGCAGGTTATTCGTCTGGAAAGTGTCATGGTGAGGGATGAAGTGACAGGACATCCCATGGCCCTGGCACTGCCTCCTCCCCCTGTACCTGCTAAGGAGATGAGCGTTTAGGAGAGCACAAGAAAGTAATTGCATGCCCTTCTTTCAAAGCTCTAAGTGACCCTTATTTAAGGGCTAGCCTCATTTTATTAACATTTGTACTCTAAAAAGTACTCTTTCATTACTAAAAATTAATGTTGCCTGCTAAAGGTATTTATTTTAATGGAAGATTTTCGTTAGCCTATCTTTGCACTGCTTAATTCTCATATAATACATGAAGGTTAAGCCCCATTGGTCGATCTTCTCAGCATCAACGAGTCTCCATGATCTATTAATTCAACAATAGCAGCCATACCATATGTTTTGGCCTCTTCCCACAAGAAAAGTCATCACTCCTATTATAAATTGCTTCATGGAGCTTAGCTCTAAAATGAACCTTATCAGTCCTTTCTCGCTGTTTTTGGAATTTTACTTTGAGTAGCAATTTCTGTAAACTGACAGAATGCACTGGTCCAACGATCCGACAGGTAACAGTTTATTTAGATAGGCAAAGGCACAAAATTGTGTAGGATAACCATGTCCCACCGCCTGGAAAGATTCTCTTTACTGGGGGAGTAAATATGATCTAGTGGCTAAGACTCTGATTTTCAAATCTGGATTCTTGACTCCTGTTTCCTACTTTAGCACATGACCTGAACTCTCTGTGATTCTGGGAAAATCATTTTATTGAATATACCTCATTTTGTTAATAAAGATATTATAAATATTGTAATGGCATTTATGTAATACTTAATACTCGTGATGCGACATAGAAGTGCTTTTTGATGAGTAGCACTCTACTTCGGTACCCAAAGTTAGCAATTTGTTTTCATGGTTTTTGGATACGTGGCTCAGCTTTGTGTTCTCAGAAGAAACTCCCATGACTGTACCCTAGTTTGTGGTGAACTCAGAAGGAACAAGACCTGATTAGGAACGCTTGGGGCGTAGGAAGGGTATGTTAGTTAATATCATTGATTGATAGGGTGAATGTATAGGGTAGACAAGGATTAGGGTATTGAATAGGGAATAGATAGTGTAGAGAAGCAGTAGAATAAGGGAAGTCGGGCATGCAGAGGATAAGTATTCAGTGGCCATAATCAGTCAGTTTGTCTTTTTGCAGGGTTTATGTAGTATACTGGATGGAAGTTTTTAGAAGTTCATGCAATCTTGTGCAAGTGGTGGTATACAAACAAGTGTATTTTGGTGTTCGATAGTACTTTACTTGTGACCCTGTATAGTGTGTTGACAAGTTTACCATATCTTCTTTTTGTATACAGAAGCAAGATTATTCTAGTTTATTGTCCTGTTTTTTGTTCGGTGTCAGGTTGTCATGGATGGTCTGGTAGGAGAAAGCCAATACTTAACCATGCTTCTAAATTCAAGATTGTCAGTAGATCTAATTTTTATTGGGAAGGAGCTCTTTAATTTTACATCCTGTATGGAGACAGTAGTGTTGATTATTGGTTTTCTTTTTGTACGGTGAAATGATTAATCACAATGATAGTCTGAAACATATATTTCTAGAATGGGTTTTGTTGATTTTGATCTGGAGAAATTTAGAACCTTTCTTTATTGCCTTGTGTGTGATACATAATACTTTGAATGTATCGTTTTATTGTACTTTTACCGTTTTTATTTCAAATGCCGAATAAAGTTGTTTGTTTGATTGATTGATTGATTGAATGAAGATCTTCTTATGTCTGGCAGCCAGTGGACAGCCTTAAGGGCAGGAGAAGGGATGTGCATATCTTTACATGTGGAAGTAATCTTGCAGTTCACTTCTGAATTCTCTAGCATCATCTCATGGCTGACAAAGGCATAATTTCATACAGTCCATTTCTGTAATAAGTTTTTGAGAGGATAAGCCATAAAGTTGCTTGAGCATTGTTGGGAAATCCAGGATCATGAAAAATGCAATAAACTGTCTTCATAGAGTAGAAAGCTAACTTGGTTAGTTTGTCCACTTGGGTTTTTCATTGATGGTCTGAGTCCATGATAATTCCAACTTTTTGTACTGAATTTGATATTTTATTTTTTGGGTGAGGGTCCAAGTATTCCAGGCCAGATTGATAACGGATCATAACTTTTCCATTCTCCACAAGTATTTTGGTTTTCAATGATTTTTGTTTAAGATAGTTCCATGTCATCCATTGGTCTGTGGCATTGAAGTGGTTTTTGAGTTTCCTTTTTATTTGGGGTTTTCCATCCTGAGTATTTGTGTGTCATCCGGATAATTGTAGCAGGTAAAGTCAAATTTTTTATTAGCTCCTTTAATGGTTTTTTGTATACGTTGAAGGTGAAAGAAGAGATGATAGATCTTTGAGTATTTTTTTTCTATTTTGTGCGGTGTCAAAGAGAAGAGGTTCAGGCAATACATGCCATGTTATCTCTGTTGTACCTTCAATATTGGTTTAATTGTGTCTGAGAATTAGGGTTTGAAGGCCACCGAGAGATTTAGAAGAAGTAATGCCGCTATGCCATTTTAATGACTGTGTTTTAGGTTTTGCCCCAGACAGCACATGCAGAAGTTTTGTTTACTTACAGGGGGCTCAGAAACTGCCCATTGCTTACCATTGGTTGGCTTCATCGTTACTTTCACTTCTTTTTGGTCAGTGCATGCAGGGTTCGCTTCCGCTATGTGCTTGTCCCTCCCCCGAGCCTAGCCCAAATACTGCTACCTTTCCCATGTCCTTCCAGTGCTCATGTATTTCAAGTTTCTTTTTCATGTAGATGCAGCTCTACATAAGAGTTCATGTGTTTTGCAGGCTGTCTTCCCACTCTCCGGCTCTCCATTGTTGCTTGCCCCCTCCCACATTGTTGCTTGCACCTGCCCACTACCGTATTGTTGCTTGCTCCATCTCTCTCCCTCCCTCCTGCATTGTTGCTTGCCCCATACCTCCCGCACCCTCCAATGTTGTTGCTTGCCTTGTCCCTCGCATGTCTTTGCTTGTCCCTTTGTTGCTGTGTGCGCGCCATCCCTCCTGCCCCATCCAAAATTGTTGCTTGGCCTTTAGAGGAGATTCTGTGCCTCTTCCTGGTTGGAATTCAGTTTGGTAGTTGGAGAATAAATGAGTGTCATCTAGGAATTGAGAGATCTGTAGAAGTGCTTTTCTTTAAATTCATGTGACAAGGAAGCGCCCTTTAGAAATTGGCCCATAGCTAATAGTGATCTTTGTCCAGATTGTTCATCTATCTTAATGGTTATATGAATGTTTTCTTTTTTTTGCTGTGGAAAGATTCATGTGGACGGAGAAGTATTGATTAATTATTGATTAGATTCATTGTTGGTATAGCTGTCGATGATGACCGAATTTTCTTGAATATTTGCATGGGGCATGGACTTGAACGGTAGCCAGATGGACTGGCTACTGGCTTTCACAAAAGTCTGAAATTCAGTGATTTGCATTTCTCTTAAGGATGACAGCGATCCATGCTTTGTTTTCCAGAGGGATTGTCTTATGTGGCATCTCTGGATGACAGCTGTTACTCTTGTTTGCTAGATACAAGTCTAAGTTGTCTGCTTTTGTGGTGTAGTGAGTGACCATTTTGTTCCAGAAATCCTGAGAGTGAAGAATAGGTGTTTGACTTTTTCCAGGATTTTGGAGTTTTACTGGCATTTTATGGAGTTCCTTGGCTAGGCATTTGGCATTGTGGATCTTGCTTAAATACTTTTTTTCCTTTTTGATGTACGATTTATACTTTCTGCTGTGCCTCTGTAGACACATTTTGTCAAGAGGGTTCTTTGATTTCTGCTAGGTCTGTTGAAGTATTGAGATTTGTTCTTTGGTCTTTTATAGGTCTTCATTCATCTAAGGGGTGTTCTTTATCATTTTGGCATGTTTAATTGTCTCTTAGAGGGATCATTGGAGGTGTTACTGGATCGACTGTGGACACAGGGTATAAAGGGTAGAGCCTTTGATTTGATTGCAGATTTCCTTCATATGCGCTCGTTACAGGTGATTCAGAAGCCATACACCTCGGACATTATTCCATTACAGAGGGGAGTGCCGCAGGGGTCGGCACTGAGCCCCACTCTTTTCAAACGTTACCTGCGCCCATTGGCCTACGTTATCGAGGGTCATGGAGTGAAGATGGTGTCATACGCTGATGACACTCAGCTTATTATTACACTAGCTAACGAGGATGATGGGGCTGCAGCACATTTTAAACTCTGCCTCGTTGACCTAGTAACATGGATGCAAGCCAGCTGCCTGAAGCTGAATGCAGAGAAAACAGAGGTGCTGGTGGTGGGGAAACAGCCCTCTATCTGGTCCTCAGCATGGTGGCCGGAAGATCTTGGCCCCACCCCACCCCGTGCCCAAAACCCAAAGTGAAAAATCTTGGCATCCTTTTTGATGCGCAACTATCGTTTGATAGTCAGATCAGGGCCACAGTGGGCATTTGCTTCGGGGTGCTGAGACTGATAAAGAAGCTCCTGCCGCAGCACAAAAAACAGTAGTGCAGGCCCTGGTGATATCTCTGCTTGACTACTGTAATGTGCTTATTTGGGTATTTCTAGAGGCAGGCTGACGATGCTGCAAAGAGTGCAAAATGCTGCAGCCCGGATGCTTCTAGGTCTTCCAAAATGGTCTCCCATCAGCCACGGTCTGGCTGAACTACACTGGCTCCCAGTTAAACACAGAATATCGTTTAAAGCCCTGTGCTTCTCGCGTAGGATAATGTATCAGAGGGGTCCCAGCTACCTCTTCCCCCTGATCAAGGCTCACTCTCACTCCAGAGCACTCAGTTCTGGAGAAGCGGTGCTGGCAGTAATCCCCAGAGGACGGCGTACAAGGCAGGGGGGACTGCTCCTTTGGGCTGCGTGCAGCCAAGCTCTGGAAACCAATGCCAATCAACCTAAGACTCGAACAGTCATTGGCTAGTTTCCGGAAAAATCTGAAGACCTGGCTCTTTTGACAGAGTTAGAAGCCCACCTGTACCTGACTCGCCATGCCCTGATTCTGCTCAGCGCGGGGACACTCCCTTGGAGTAACCAGGCGCTTTATAAATTAAAATTAATTCATTCATTCATTCAATTCATTATTTTGTCAAAGGCTGTGGTAATCCAGTCATATAGCTTGTTTACGGAGTTTATTGCCTTCAGTTGGGTGTTTGTGGTTAGATGGATTTCTAAATCCTCCACACTTAGCATATTGCAGATTCTGTAGGTTATCACTGAATGAAATAAGTTAGTTGAGAGTTTTGAAGGTATTGTAAGCAAGAAGAGGATGAGCTGATGATCAGTCTAACTAGTGTTTCCATGGATTGCTGTAGTGTCTGAATTGCAGAAGTTGGAGTTTAATGTATGACCTGCTCTGTCAGTCCCCCCAGTGACAATCTGGGTACGGTTGTGAGTGGCAAAGCCTGATAATAATGGCCTTTGGTTGAGGTATTTTAGATTTGTCAAACGAGATGTTTAAGTTGCCAAGGAGGCATGAGTTAGAGTGAGTGATGGACAAGTCAGATATTGCATCTAAGAAGGCATCAATAAAAGCTCCATTACGAGGTGGAGGTTGGTAGAGCCGTAGGAAGTGAATGGTGGACTGGGGTTGCATCTAGTAAGAAGCACTTTGCAGTCTTATATTGTCCATTAATGTCTGTTATAGTTTTCTTGAGATTAGTCCCCAGTCCTCCTCCTTTCTTTCCCTTTCCATTATTAATAAGCATTGATATCCTGGTGAGAATGATGCGTTAAGTATTGGGGCAATATCCTCCCCTAGCTATGTTTCTGTGAGAAATAGTAGGTCTGCTTTTTAGCTGGTAGGTCAAAGTATTGTATGTTTTTCATCATCGATCATGCATTGATCAGTAGGGAAGTTGGCTGGTGGTATGTCTTTAATGGCAGAATGGGACAGAGCTAGGTTAATGTCTGTATGTTCCTTTATATAATTCCTTTTTGGTCATTGCTGATGTGTTGTGGTTGGTTCGTGGATGTCCTCCCTGTAATTTGAAGAGTAATGGAACTGATTGGGTGGATGAGATGGTTATGGACCAATTAGTACTGTCATCGTTGCTCTCTGGGTTGTCGCAAATGTGTAGAAAAACCGCAGTAGCATCTACTTTACTAAATGTTTTATATGCCTCTCCCCATCAAATGCCATTTTTAAGTCTTGCCTGGCGTTAGCAGCGTGCATGCGTTGCTCTCGCCATGCGAGGGCCTTTTGGAGTCAATACAGATTCCAGATGTGCACGCGGACGGACAGAAGATGTGCACGCGGGGACTGGATGCTTTACTCGCGGCGTGAGACAGACGCACTATATTTTTCACACTGGCGACAGCTTGTTGTTCTTTGTTTTGAAACTGATCACCGTTACAACCTTCTCATTTAATGTTGCCGATTTCCAAATATTGCACTAGGTGGCGCTGTTGCCCATGCATTTTTTAGTGCCTTGTTTCCTTTTAATGACGTTACGTTAAATGTTCGGGTTCTATGAAGAATGGCTTTAAACTTATTATTTTTTGGCAGAACATCCTGAAACAAAATCTGTCGGTCAAAGGATTAAAAGATGCACATAATGATATGGTGAGAAAACTTGATAGCTAACACCGCTAAAGATTGGGCAGTTTTTACACCTTTTTTTTGTTTTATCGGGCGAAAATCGCCCGGACACTTAGGAATGTCCATAGCACGATTCCGTATCAACAGCCTGTGCGTTTTACCTGTGATGTAAAACATATAAAATAAACATCGCCTTTAAGACAATTGAGGTGAACGTCCGGTAGGGAGATATACGGAAACTTGCAGATCAAATGTTCAAATTCAGCCATGGCAAACTTACCCTTTCACCCTGTGCAGCATTGAAGCACCTTGCCATAACACGGGTATGACTATTCATAATGTTGAACCCCAGGTGGCGCAGGCCGATTCCTGCCTCGCCTTTTGCTCACCTTCGCCATTTGACATCTATGCTCACAGTTTGCGGGAATCTTTTGTAACTTTTTTTGCAGTTTTGTATAGCGCGAACTCGACCCGAAGGTATTAGAGCGGGTTACATGAGCATCAGTTACATCACACAAGAACTTTAGTTTTTGGCACTCAGTTATTGTGATTTGCCCAGAATCACAGGCTGTTGAGCCGACGCCGAGACTCGAACCTGGTTCCCCAGTTCTGTGCTGCCTTTGCTTTGGCTCCAGATAGCTCCGATCCAATATTACACTCAAACAAAAGGAGAGCTGATGATAGCCCTTTAAATCAGGACTTTGTTTTGGGCCCAGCTGGAAGTGTAAACAAGCATTTGCAATGCAATAGGTCTCGCATTTACGCGAGTTTAAGCTATAGGCATTGTAAATGACAATACCTTTTATTTATGTTTTAAAAACGAAAACAGAAATAAAAGGCATTGTTATTTACAATGTCAATAGCTCAAACTCGCGTAAATGCGAGACCTATTGCATTGCAAATGCTTGTTTTGTAATGTAATGTCTCTTGAATATCCTATATTATTGTATGTAGAGCACCTCATATTTCACATGCTCACGAAAGTTCAATGAACCCCTCCATGCCTGTAGGTGCGCATTATATCAAGTACCTAAAATAGCATAAAAAACAGGCATGAAAGAGATTGCCTTTTCCAAACTTGCAAGATAATGTATTTTCAGTAGCTCTAGAAGGCCTCAGGCATGTGACGTTGTGTGTCCATTTATCTTTGCAATCAAAACCTAAAACAAGCGAGTAAAGTATATGCTGCGTATTCAGCAATCTAATTTGAACTACCTTGATCATAGGAGGTCCCTCATGTTCACTCACTGAAAAGTAAAATACCTGCAATTTCTTTAAACATACATAGCCTTGGTAGAGATAACAGGATGACATATTTTAGTTAACGATATCTTGTCATCCTTCTCAGACCAGAAGAAGTGATTGATCCATACAAAAGTGCCAACCTTGAAGAGGAATGTAGGAGCACTTTTGATTTTATCAGTCCTTGCAAGAAAACCTATTGAACAATATCTATCAATAATTTATGCTGGTTTTGAAAATGATTGACCATTATGAGGACAGTGGAAGACATGCCTTCACATGCAAACAATGGTGAAGAATGTTGTGTTTTCAACACCGGTGTTACTCTTTTTCTGGTACATGGGAGAGACATCTTTTTTCCCCTCCCCACCCCCCTTTTTAAAAAAAGCGTGCTACATAGTTGTCACTGTGGCCAAATAAAAATGCAGATACTAGGTTCCTTCCAATAGGGTTTGACATTCAAGCTCCAGTTCACAAGGTTGAATATCAAGCCAGACATGTTCATTGTGAGGATCCCATTCTTGTCTGGTAATTTAGGGAAACACAGTCTAACTCTTCCTTTTGGAGGCCAGTGCAAATTCCCCGAAAAGTAGTTCTCAGAACAGGTGAGGAAATCCATCTTACCTACTGTAAACCCACTGTAAACAAGTTCTGGTGTTTTGCTCAAACAAACTGAGGCCTACACTTCCATCCTCTGTGAGGTGTGCCCTTTGCGTTTGGGAATCTTCCAAAAATCATAGCTTTACTTTTGTGGCAATTCGCTTAGCAAGAGACGAACATGTGGGGGCAGATTAACGAGACCAATTCTGGCACTTTATGAATGAGTATTTAAAGTGAGGCCACAGTTTACCAGTAAATCTTTGAGTCAAAAAGGTCACCAACATATTTTTGCTCACCTATGATCAGTCTAGGGGTACGCAAAATTTAATTTGAGCCCAGAACCTTATTTCACTTAGAGAAATTTTGCCATATTTGTGGGATTTTCATATTATCATTTCTGAGTGGGGCCTCCAGAAAAGTTTGGCAAACATCCACAGAACAGTAAGTTTGTGGGTATTCACTATCGATTTGAAATTCGTTTCCCATCCTGGATACATACACAGATTTGCTGCTTTCAAGACTGCAGGGGCAACTATGTTTCCAGCAGCCGTGGCACGTGCAGGTAAGATCGGTGGGGACGGGTGGGGGGGGGGAGGGGAGGTATTTCAGCTATCAACAGCGAAGGAAAATTAAATAAATAATTAATTTTTCCTTGTAGTCATATGTCGAAATAACCCCGCCCCTCCCCCCCTCCACGGGCCCCACCGCTCTTACCGGCACGGACCGCGGCTGGTTTCCAGCAGACAACCCCAAAATTGATACAGCGAGTGAATCAGAGTAATAGATTTTTCCTTTCTTTGGAGAAGTAATGGACACACTTTATTTGTAAGTGCAAATGCACATTTCTGCCAGCGTATTGAATGCACAACTATTTACTGGCTTCAGTTCTGTATGCAGAAATACTTAACACATTTGGGTGCTCTCGGGTGACTTGAATCGATTACCTGGAATTCTTTCAGACCTCGCAAAACGTTGGACATTTCCTCCAAATCTTGGAACATCCTTACAGGAGTGTCTGACTTTGTATTATTTTTATGTTAAACCTCTAACATTGTCTGTAGAATTATGTAATAAGATCATCTCAATGGTACATAATGTAAATTAACTTAGCTACAGGATTTTTTTCATGATGTTTTCTGAATCTAGCTCTAGAATTTTGTGCTTGATGAGCATTTCAACACACAGCTGAAAAGATGTGTCTTAGAAATGCATATTTTTTGCATTTTAGTAATTGTCTTCCTTGCCCCATCTTTGGAGCAGTTTTCATGTACTGTTTCACCTCCCAGTAATTGAAAAAGTAGCTTAAATGTTTAATTGTTGTTCATGTAGTGCTTTGACTTGTACAGCCCATTTTGCCCTGCCAATTTGTTTCATGGAGATGTTGCCATTATCCTTGAGCGGTGTCTTTAAATCCGTTCATTATGTGTCTTTTAAAGGTCGCCTCGTGGAGTATATAGTCCCTCCCTAAAGTTAGTCAAGACGAAAACTTGGTCCCTGAAGAACGTGCATTTTGTCTCCCACTCAAGTCATTGAAAGGAGGAATGAACTAGATAGAGTTGATGAAAGAGAAATGGTGTATGCTCTACCATTGGCAGAAAAACATTTTTCGTTTGCTTTGTAGTCGGTACATGGCACTTACTTTACATGTTACTCAGAATCATTACAGTCATTACCTGTAAAACTCACTTCGCAGCTGTACAAATTGAGGTTGTTTCTGCTTCTGTTTCATTTACTGATAGTTTGGTTTTCCAGAGTGACTTATCTTTCTTTCTGATCATCAGTTTATACTTCCATTGCAACAAGGAGGTCTCTTGCCTAGTGTTTTTCCAAAGTCTCCAGCTAGGGAAACATGAAATTGGATGTGAACGAGGTCCTAGACTGTACATTTATGAACTGGGTGTTGTTGGATGTCTCACTTTCACCACTATTTTCCTTTTAGTGGTGTTTGTTGTCCAGATTGATTAAAAAAAAGGCAGAATTTCACATATACATATGTATGTGTATGTATATATATATATATATCTATCTATCCTACTGGAGGTCATCAGTAGGTAATTATAGTCAGGACCATGTTTCCATAGGAAAAGTGTTTTTTGACTTGCCTAGATCTTTGTCGCCATTTGACGAATCTTCACGAGATTCTCCCAAAAAAAGTGAGCCAGTCATTCCAATTGTGCATGGAACGTTTTGGGGTGATCTGTGAAGCGGGGCCAAGAAAAAGGGAAAGGGGCAAAAAAAAGTGCAATTCCCATGTTAATTCCATAGGGATTTCGAACACGACTACAGCCCGAACTGCTGGACGGAATTGCATCAAATTTGGCAGAAAGCTAGCTCTTGTTCCAGAAAGAGTGCTTTTTGTTATTTGGTGAAAATTTGTTCAGTAGTTTTAGACTTATTAAAAGAAATCAACATTTTATATCTAGGGAAGCCAATCCTCCAAGGATCCAACCAGCCGACGTGATTATATCTGATTGGCTACGAACACTTCAACTAGGAAGTGCTGGCAGCCATCTTGAGATCCAGGGGTCTGGATAGGAATACCCTGACCTTGTAGCTCTGATCCTAGGGTCCCCTAGGGACCGTGCTGGGGCAAAAAAGCACTTTTGTTAAATATTTTGCCACGAAATTGCGACAGTTGTGAATCTATGGCAAAAGATTTTTTTAAAGTACGGGCTCCTGCGCATGTTCTCAGAAAAGCCCCTGCTTGGGCCAGGTCCCGGGGCATGCACAAATCTTTAAACAAATAAGGGGGAGCACACGGAGCCCCTCTCTTAGGGCTGGTTTTAGCCCGGGCCCCACCACCTTCCTGGGGCTTTATTTAAATTTGGGAGGGAGGCTGTGCGGACCTCCCTCCAATGTACTTATTGAGTTCTGGGGACCACCACCTCCCCGGGGCATTTTAACAAGAGCTAAATAAATAGTAAGGGGGGGGGCAGTGTGGACCCCCTGGGCCCCGGGCACTACCACCTTCCCAGAGCTAAATAACTTTAAAAACTGCGCAGCCCCCCTCTTGCGCCATATAAGGCCCTGCCCCCCCCCCAGGGCCGGCCTGTTCATTCTAAAGAAAAGGGGCCATGCTGCAACACTCCTGGAGCCATAAATGGCTCTGGGGACTGCCCCCCCAGGTCCGGCTCCTGCGATGTCCCAGGGTGCCCACTCCTGGGACATAGCAGTTTGCTTTTGCTTGGCAGGAGCTGACAGCTCCCACCAAGTGAGAGCAAACACTAACTCCGCTCGCAGCAAGCGGGAGCTGTCAAACTGCTTCCGCTTGCTTGGAGCAGAGGTTTAATCTGTTTACCTGCCCGTTATCTGCATTTTTAGCAGCTCACTGCGTTTGGGAGCAATGCCAGCTCCCGCAATAGGCAGGGAGCCGGCTAAGACCGCAGGGGCATTAAGGTTCCCCCGCGGTCCCATCAAAGCACACTGGGTGCCCTGGATGCAGCCAGGTAGACATGGCTTGGCCCCCGGGTCATGGGGTCCCTGGGGCCAAAACCGCCCCTGGGAGGGGGGGCTATGCGGACCCTCCCCTTGGAAAATAATTAAAACAGACCCCATGGGTCTCACTTTGAATTACCCGGAGTATGATGTAATATGTGAGGTCATAAGCAGTGCATTGCAGGGGCGTAAGTTATAGTTAACTCAGGTAACTATAACTGCTGAATTTCTATGGTGTTGTACATGTACAATCTGAGCCCAACTATAATGACCCTGTAACCTTTGTTTTTTTTTTTCAATAAATATGGCCAAAGTGAGGTGCAGAGTCAAATGGATACTAATTACCAATATAATTGCTAAAATATGTAGAACAAGTGCAAAAGCATTTCCCTGAAACTGCCAACTTAGTTGTTCTAGTACCCTCAAACAGTGGGTACACTTGTATTGCAGACTGAACTAATGCCCTTAGCTCAGAACGTGACATCTTCATGTAACGTAGTCTCAGACCCATCTACTGCTATTTGCTAAGATAGATAGACTGGGCCCAATCGACTGTCAATAAGTTATTGTTTTAGAGTGAAACTTATTGGAGCATTTGCCTTTTCTAGCCAACAATGATGTTCTGATTTTCCTATATTGATGTTGATTTTGTCCGAATTAAGTTTCCACAAGTTGTTGCAATCCAAACAGCTACTTCAGAAGGCCAAGTGGCAACCTCTCCATTTTTCCTTTGTGATCAAAGCTCTAAACCTTCAGTGATGTAATGCTTATGGGAAAAGGGTCTGCAATAATGAATTTACAGTGTGCAATGGGGCTAGAACAAGAATCCCTCGAGGTCAGAGAACAAGCAAATATTCCATTAAAAAAATCAATTAAAGCCACAATTTGCTAAAATGAATATGCCTTGTCTTTGTCTTTCTGACAGCTCAGACTTTTGCAGGAGCACTATGCGTGCATCATTTAAAGTATGTATTCATATTGATTAGAGTCCAGATACATAAACGAGGGTGCCGCGTATACTATTGATTGAAAGTATATTGCATTTTGTGACTCTTGAAAGAGCTCATTTCTCAAAATTGTTCAATTACTTTTTTGACGTAAAGCCCTTGGAATCCAGGTTGAACACAGTAATGCATTTGTTAGATTGATGTAACAGAACGTGATAAGTGGCCCAGCCTTAGAGTGCTTTTTAAAGACCATGTATATTATCTGACCTAAAATATATGCATCTTGATGCATATACAAGATGTATCATATTTTCATGGTTTTGCTTCCTTTATATTTCAGTCAGATTGAAGTGTTTTGAGGATACACTAGTTCAATGGTGAAGATATTGACAATGGGGGTAAGAGATTAAGTGTAGAGTAAGACATTCATTTGCCTTAATCTCAAGTTGTTTTTCTCAATCATTGTCGCTGTGTGCAAAAATCACACTTTTAAACCTTGGAGATGTGCTGAGCAGTTTCTAATTTTTCCTGTTCGAGTCGTGCACAGCCGATGTTCCAGGATGTCAGTCATTTTTCCTGGAGTAGGGTACTTCTCTGTTTTATAGAATAATCTTCTCAAACGTCACAGTGTGCACCACGGTTTATGTGTCTGCTCTGCATAGATTCCTTTGCAAACAGTAATTGCTATCTTGCCTAGTCTTTGAGGGTGGGCCCTGTAACTGCAGTCGACCATGTCTCATTGCAAATAACATTGTATGCAAAATACTAATTGATGCCAGGAGAAATAAAGCATAAAGCTGTTGTACTTTCATTGCTTGTGGAACCATGGTTCAGACTAGTGGAAATACTTTTTATTTCCATTTGCCGTAAAATAAAGTCAGTGTTAATAAAGTGTATATTATATTGACTCACAGAGCAGTCCAATATTAAGAGTGTGTTGAAGGCTCCATGACACCTTTGATTTTTTCACACAAGTTCACATGGCATATGAAGAGCAGAAGATGCAGTTGCAAAAGTCACATAAAAAAGGTGCATGGGGTTGTTGGTGAGGCAGCCGGTGAAAGTAAATGGCAGACTGGCAGCCACAAAATGGGGGAGCCGTGCTTCAAATGGGGAGCTCTGCTGTGGATGGGAGTCCAAGAAAATTCAAGAAAAAAGTAATTGTAAAAACAGTAGCACACCTCTACAAAGTGCATTTGGGGCAAACTAGCTGGGTTGTGTAGCCTTGTGGTTCTTTTTAGGGTCCTTGCTGGATGGATAAGAATTTCAACTGTGGGTAAAAAGAGTAAGGGGTTTACTCTGGGCTGTCGCTGTGTAGCAAGAGGAAGACAAAGCTCTCAAAGTACTTGATGATCTGCACTGTATGCAGGTCAGGTTTACCAAATAGCATACACAGTGGCTCATTCTAGATGGGGGAGCTGGTGGACTCTGAGTTTTCCATCTTAAGAAGGTATAAGGGCCTCAGTCTACGACATACCAAATGGCTCAGCTTTAAGCTGTTGGAACTAGAACACAATGTATAATATATTTTATTGCATTTTCTCAATAAAAACATTTCATACACGAATGTCTCATGTCAAAGTTCATACATGTATCGCATATAGAGTGTTGCATCATATAGATCAGCTTGCCCTGCATTCTAAATATTCGATTTTGTGATTCTTTCAATTTCAGCAGGGCCTTTGTTGGTGGTAGCAATAATCGGTCTAGTGTAAATTGAAAAAAGGAACAGTACAGCAGTAATGTGTGCCTTGCCCTACAGTGGTAGAGTGTGCGCCGCAAAGTAGTGTAAGTGTGCCGCGTTCGCTGTTGACCACTATCTGTCTGGACAGCCTCTCTTTGTTCGGTTCTGAATTGTGGCCTAGGTGGGGTAATTTGGGGTGAAGTATGTGTGCCAATGCGGTTGCCATGGGGTCATGTTGTGGGTTTTTCAAATGTATCAGAGATCACTGAAGAGGTCCTCTATTGGGTGTTTGGGGCGTCCTCTGCATCGCCTATCTATAGACTTTGGCCCCCAATGTCAATGGGGAGTCCCTCACGAGATCTCTAAAGCATCAACTAGAGCACAATGAAAGACCTAAAATGGAACTGCTTGGAAGCATAGCTTCCCTTCTCTCTTAAAGCAGAAGAACAGTTGGTTTAACAGTGGAGTATAATGTTCTTTAATAATCTGCTGGTCTAGAAAGAGAGCTAGTCTGTGTAGGTGGCAATAACTGTTATTAGACCAATGTAAACAGTGCACAGATGTAAAAAAATTATTTGTGTTCTTTGAAAACTAATATTGATTTGCATTGATAAAATAAAAAATGTCTCAGAATATAAAAGAAGGCTTCCTATTTGTTGTTTATAAAACTGTTTGGTGGTGTTTATTGGGGTCGCCTATTATACAACATAGGTGCTCTCTGTTGCAACGAATTTGTGGGCTTACCAAGAGCATACAGGGACTTTGAGCCCACCCATTACATACCATTAGTTGGCTTTCCTGTTACACTCATTTGCCTGTTTATTATTAGAGTCCCAGCTTGTCAGCCTTGTGTTTGACCCTCCCATGGAGCATTGTCTCTTTACCATTATTTTTGATTGGCTGGCTTCTGTGCTTCCACTGCTCACATTTCAAGTGCTGCTTTTTTCTTGGAGTTAAGCGCTCCATGCAAGTGCATGTTTTTTTCCAGCTGGCTCTCTCATGTACTTCTCTGCCCTAGCACTCTGAGTTGCTCTCTGTTGTCTGTGTGCTTATCCCCCCTCCATGTGCTGCTCCCTCTTCATGTGGCACTTGCCCTCGTGCACTTCTCATTGCTTTCTCACCCTTTTGCTTTTTCCCCGTCCGCTCACATTGCTCTCACCCGTTACTTCTCCCCGTTACCCATGCCCTCCTTTCTTGCCCATTGCTTCTCCTCACCCTGTACTCGCTCCGTTGCCTGCTCAAATATGTGCTTGTCCCCACCCACTGCACACTGCTCTCTTGCCTGTTGCTTCTCCTCTCCCCGCTCACGGCCCGTGTTCTTTTTGCCCCCCTCCCTCCCCCCATGTTGCTTCTGCCCACCCTGTTTTGCTTCCCTCAACCGCTTTTATAAAAAAAAAACTTGAATCTGTATGTTGGACTTGGCCCTTTTTACAGGGTCATCCCTGAACTTTTTGCCTTCCTCCTAGCCTTTTTTCTGACATGGTGTTGGTGGTTCTAGGACTCTGGGCACTTTAGCACTGCTGTCCAGTGTAAAGTGCGTGTGCTCTCTGTGGTGAACATGGTAAGATTGGTCTACACCTGTTTGGCGTGTTTAATTTACCTGTCAGTCCCTTGTAAAGTGGTATCTCAGATACCCAGGGCCAGTAAATTAAATGCTACTGGTGGGCTTGCAGTGCTGATTGCGCCACCCACCAAAGTAGCCCTTCAAACCTGTCTCAGGCCTCTGCCATTGCAGGGCCTGTGCGCGCAGTGTTACTGCCGCTGTGACGTGGCACCTAAAGTGTGTGCCACGTCTGTGACCCCCCTTTTACTGCATGTCAGTCACCCCTAAGGTAGGCCCTAGTTAGCCCTATGGGCAGGGTGCATTGTAGGTAAAAGGTAGGACATGTACCTTAAGTGTGTGACATGTCCTGGTAGTGACAAACAGCCATTTTGGTTTCTCACTGCTGTGAGGCTGCCCTCCCATAGGAATGCATTGGGGATTCCCTGATAAGTGTTTCAGTGGTTATTCCTGATATGAGAGGAGCAGCGTGGTCAAGTTTGGTATGGTTGGAATAGTAATAATAAATGCTGCGCAATGGTGTGCGCAGATTTATTATCACTATTTTAGTAATGCCACTTTTAGAAGTTGGCATTTCTGTGTGCTATGTGTCTGCCTGCCTGATGTGTATTGCATGTCTGGCTCTGGAGTGACAGGGGCTGGGGAGGTGTGTGTGTGGCTCCAGGGTGGGCAGGGTGAGTGAGCGCTAGGCTGAATAGGAGATCTGCATTTGGAGTAGTGGGAGGAGTAGTCCCCTGACCCTGAATAGGTCTGTGCCTGCCTAGGTGAATGCTGGCTCCGCCCCCCTGTGGTGTGTCTGAGGACCGAGCCCCCATCTGACAAAGGAGGGTGTGAGCACTGTACACAGAGTGCTTCAACACCCCCCAGAACCAGTTGAGACTGGTTCCCCCAAGCCCTGTGCCAGGGCAGAACAAAGAAGTACTGGGGCTGTGACCCCATGTGTTGTGCTTGTGCTTCCTTGTGACTTTGGGGGGGGGGGGGGACTTGCTGCTGCAGGGCCCCAGGAGGAACCGCCACAAGGGACTGCCTCCCTGCTGGAGGGCCCTGTGAGCTGGCCTGCCTGGGCCCAGCTGTGCCTCTCTACATTGCTGGTTTCTAGCACCTCGTGGGCGCTGTGTCCTTGCTCCCAGACGAGAGGAGCGCATATGCCTTGCAGCGCTGGGCTGCAACCGAGTGCCGAGGGAATCCCGGCGTGGGGATTCCCCCACCATGCACCGGGCCGGAGCGGGAGCCTACCCCGCGTTTTGGGATGCCAGTTGACAGTGGGAGCCTACCCCGCATTGTGGGTGCTTCTGCAGCCGAGCGGGAGCCCACCCCGCACTGCCGCTAATAGAAGCAGGAGCCCACCCCGCATTTATGCTGATTTACTGGCGTGAGCCCCCCCGCATTTATCGGGAAAAGAGAAGCTGCCGCTGAGAGCGGTGACCCGGAAGCCAGGCAGGCTGCCTGGTGTGAGGCGGGGCCAGGTCAAGTACGCTGACAGCCGGCCAATGGCAGTGCGACTGGAGGCGAGGCCGCGTCGTGCCTGAAGGAGAGCGGGAGCCTACCCCGTCTCCGAAGAGAAGCAGCGTGAGGCACGGCGGACGGCAGGAAAAGGCTGCCGGGTCCAAGGCGGAGCTCCCGTAACCAGAGAGAGCCCCGCGCGTGGTTGGCAGGCGGGACCTCCCCGTGTGGAGGGGGAGAAGCCCCGCGCACCGCCACTGCAGTGAGGAAGAGCCCCGCGTGTTGTCATGCTGCCCGGAAGCCTCCCCAGTGTGGCCGGAGTCCTGCGTGCCAATGGAAGGGACCGGAGGAGGCAGAAAGATGAGAAGAAGACCCCGGTGAGTGGGGCAGAGTGGAGCAGAGTGAGCGCTCCCTGAGGCACCGTGGTGCCAGGGCTGAATTCCTTTTTGGGCAATTTTGGGGTTCCCCAAGTGGGACCTGAGAGGCACAGTGGTGCCAGGCCAAATTTCCTCAGCTGCACCGCGAGAGCCCGGGCAGCTGCAACGTGGGGCCATTTCTGTTAGATACGGAGGAAGGGGTGAGGTACACCCCACGCCCCAGTGCGTGGTGCACATCGTCTTCGCTGCGTTGGCAGCCGGAGGCCCCGTTGGAAGGCCCTATAATTCAGAGCCCTGACTTTCGGGACAAAGGGCATTGGGCCCCAAAGGAAGGCCAGTTGGCCAGGGGTCAGTGTTGGTAGGGCGCAAGGCCCTAATGTGATGCCCGCAGAGGTGGCGTAAGGTGTTTAGGCTTATGAGGTTTGTGCCTAATGTGGTTATGCCTAATATGGCTGTTTCATAATGTGGTTTATGCCTAATGTGAATGCCTAATGTGACTTATGCCTACTGTGATGCAGGCCTAATGCGTTTGTTGCTAGATATAATGCTGAGGTCATTATTGTACCAGTAGTAACTGGTTGTGTTTTATTTCTACTACTTGTGCTTGTGATGGTTCTGACAGTGGCCCGATTGGCCCCGTCATGTATATAATCCCCTGTGAATATTGCCTAGTGCCAGTTGGCACAGTGTATATTGTGTGATTATGATTCGAATGTGTTTTGGATAATACAAAGGCTATTTTTTATATAACCTTGTGTGGAGTTTCTTTTGTAGTGTGCCTAGTATGTTGCTGCTGTGTGTGTGTTGCGCAAACGCTTTACACATTGCCTCTGGGATAAGCCTGACTGCTCATGCCAAGCTACCAAGGGGGTGAGCAGGGGTTATCTTCAGCGTGTAACTCCCTTGCCCTGAGTGGTGGTTTCTGCCTGGCTTAGGCGCAAGCCCTAGCCAACCAGAAATCCCATTTCTAACATTGTAATTGAACAGGAAAAAAAAGAAACCACCTGTATCAGTTTGAAAGTACAGCATGGCTAAAAACCATTGGCAAACCCAATAGGTTCCCAAGCTGATACATAATGGCTTTTCCAATGCTTATTTTTTATTTTGTTGGCGTTTTGCAGATTTTTTGAGTTGCTGCTGGCACTGCAGCTATTTTAAAAATTAGTACTTTAGGAACAATTTCAAGGTCTACTTTATGAGACGTATTCCTGAGCTGTTTAGGGGGTATTGCTGCCGTTTTGGATTCTGCTTCTGGCCAAGATATGCGCCTGAAACCTTCATGTTTTCTGATTGAACCAACTGAGTCAGAAGAAATTGTTTTTCATTCGGTATGGGAAGCTAGTCTTGGTTCCTGATTGCGACGGTGTGTCTCCTAGATATGTCAAGCACCATATATATATAATAGTATATTTAATAGTATGTATCAGTCACGTAATAGATTGAATAGTAGATGAGAAAGCCTACTCTGCAAGAATTCGTGTCTAGACTAGATATAATAATACAACGGATATATATATATATATATATATATATATATATATATATATATATATATAAATTTCACGCGGCAGCCCAGCTGTGATAGACGCACCACCCTACGATCCTTGGGGGCCACGGAGCTTTGTATTGAACGGAGCCGAAATGTGGGACATCTGCATAGGATTTACAAACAGACCTGTATGCTGAGGCCCATCCACTTTAGTCACGCACAGTACTGGCAAGAAGAAGGCAATCGCCGAAACGCGTCCCAGGTGCAAGACTTATTGAAGATATGCCTAATATTTGTGTTTTATGGCGGAATTAAAGCCCTGCAAAACTACGATCCCAGCTGTGTCAGGCCTGTTTCTTGGAAAGGAAGCAGGAGTGGTGTGTATGTATATATGTATATATTTGTATATATATATATATATATTATCTACTGGCGGTCGCCAGTAGATAGTTATAGTTAGGACCTATTATCCATAGGAAATCCGCGACATTCTATTTGCAATAACGTTGGCGCCGGTTGACGAATCTTCGCGAAAGCTTCCAACTTGTTGGGGCGCTCCGGTCCGCTCCTACCCTGAAAGTCTCGGGGTGATACGTCAAGCGGGGGCCGAGAAAAAAGGGGGGTCCCAAAACGCGTTTTCCCCATTCATTTTTCCATAGGAACCTTTAGTCCCAGCTACAGCCTGAACTGCTGAACAGAATTACCCCAAATTTGGCAAAGAGGTAGCCCTTGGTTCAGACTGGTGCCTTTTGCTAAAATGGTGTAAATCCGTTCAGTAGTTCCTGAGAAATTCACAATTAAAATCACATATATATCTATGGGCGCGTCGGATCCGCGTACCCTCCCGATCACGAGCTGCATGCTAATTGGCTGTCAACACTCCAAATCAAGAAGTGTTGGCAGCCATTTTGTCCCTCGGTAGAACCGAGGGACAGAAACAAGTGCGCAAAGCGCAAAAGGGAGCAGGGTAGAAAACACCCTGACCCCTAGGTCTGCTCAGGGGTCCCACAAGGACCCCTGGGCAGAAAAAGCATTTTTTAAAAAAAATCGGCGGGATGCGCTTAGGGTGCGCGGATCCCGCCGAGAAAAAAAAGAAACAAGTGCGCAAAATGCACAAAGGGGGCAGGGTAGAAACCCCTAACCCCTAGGCCTGCTCAGGGGTCCCACAAGGACCCCTGGGCAAAAAAGCATTATTAAAAAAAAAATCAACAGGATGCGCTCAGGGAGCGCGGATCCTGCCGAAAAAAAAAAAATCGAAGCGCGGTCTCTTGCGCTTCGATGTTAATTTGCCCCCGGGTGGGCCAAGTCCCGGGGGCATGCTGGGGGTTTATTTTATGTATGGGGGCCTCTAAGGGCCCCCAAGCCCGGGGACCGCCACCCCCGGGGCTTTATTAGAAAAAGTTGCGGGAGGGCTCTGAGCCCTCCGCAGCCCCGAGGACCACCACCTCCCGGGGCTTCTTTATTTTTAAATTGACCTGTGTGGGGGGACTCCAGCCCCCACACGCCCGAGACCACCACCTCCCGGGGCACTAACAAAATTGAAAATGGGGGTCCGTTTTGGACCCCCCAAGCCCCGGGGACCACCACCTCCCCGGGGCTTTGAAAATGTGGGGAGGGGGCCGCGCGGCCCCCTCCTGGAGCCAGTGATAGCCCTGGGGACCGCCACCCCCAGGGCCGGCTCCTGCAGTGTCCCGGGGTGCCTACCCCCGGGACACTGCTGTTTGCAATGACAGGACGGGAGCCTCGCGGCTCCCGTCCTGTCATTACAAACTGCTTTGAATTTTGGAAGCGAGAGCAGGAAAGCTGCTCTTGCTTCCAAAATTCAAAGCAGAATTGCTTTTCCACATGGGGATCTGCATATTAGCAGCTCCCCATGTGGAAAAGCAATGCCGCAGGAGGCGGGGAGCCGGCAGGGTCCGTGGGGAGTTGGGGTCCCCACGGACCCCAAAAGGATAGGGCCAGCCCCGGGGATGGGGTCCCCGGGGCCTAAGGAGGCCTTAGGAGGGGGCCAGGCAGCCCCCTCCATCAAATAAAAAAAAGGTGGCTATGGCCCGGGGGATGGGGTTCCCGGGTCGAAATTGGCCACGGGAGGGGGCCCACGCGGTCCCCTTCCCAGTCCTTTTTTATTTTTATTTTTAAAAAAAGGGGACAGGCCCTGGGGGATGGGGTCCCCAGGGCTCAAAAATTACTAAAAGGGGGCCACATAGCCCCCTTTAAAAAAATAAAATAAAAAAAATTTTAAAACGGCATCGCGAGGGAGGCCACGCCCCTCTTTGACAGCACTCTGCAAACGCGCCCCTGGCGCGTTTGCAGAAGGGAACGAATTCCCCTTGAATACTAGGGGTCCCTGAGGGCCAACTAGCCCACCAGGAACCTCCAGTATGCGCCAGGGGCTGCGTTGCACAGAGGTGGACAGAGGCCACGCCCCTTTTACACCTCTCTGCAACGCAGCTCTGGGGCGCTTTTGGATATACCTGTTGGGCTAGTTGGCCCCCAGGGACCCTCAGGATTCAAGGGAGTTAATCCCCCGACTTAAAACGCGCCACGGGCGCGTTTGCACAGTGGTGAAGGGAGGGGTGGGGCTTCAGGTGACATGTGTGCAAACAGGCCCCGTGGCGTGTTTTAAGTTGGGGGATTAAGTCCCCTTGAATCCTGAGGGTCCCTGGAGTCCAACTAGCCCACCATGTACTTCCAAAAGCGCCACAGAGCTGCCTTGCAGAGAGGTGTAAAAGGGGTGTGGCCTCTGTACACGTCTCTGCAACGCAGCCCCCTGGCGCATACTGGAGGTTCCTGGTGGGCTAGTTGGCCCCAGGGACCCTCATGATTCAAGGGGACTTAATCCCCCAACTTAAAACGCGCCACGGGCGCGTTTGCACAGATGTCACCTCAGGCCCCGCCCCCTCCCTTCACCATTGTGCAAATATTCCTCTAAAATCAGCCGAAATACGAATTCCGATTTACTCACCTGTTATCAGGAGAGACCTCAGTGCTGCATCTTTCAGCCCAGTACTGATCCTGAAAAGTAATTTTAACCGTACTTACCAGTAACTTGAATTTCCTTCCATAGGATATCATTGCCTGCTTTTTGCTGAAAAAGTTTCTCTGTCGATTTTTGAAACATACAAATATTCCTCTAAAATCAGCCGAAATACGAATTCCGATTTACTCACCTGTTATCAGGAGAGACCTCAGTGCTGCATCTTTCAGTCCAGTACTGATCCTGAAAAGTAATTTTAACCGTACTTACCAGTAACTTGAATTTCCTTCCGTAGGATATCATTGCCTGCTTTTTGCTGAAAAAGTTTCTAAGTGTGGAGTTTTGGAACTTTATAATATTCCTCTAAAATCAGCCGAAATACGAATTCCGATTTACTCACCTGTTATCATGAGAGACCTCAGTGCTGCATCTTTCAGCCCAGTACTGATCCTGAAAAGTAATTTTAACCGTACTTACCAGTAACTTGAATTTCCTTCCATAGGATATCATTGCCTGCTTTATGCTGAAAAAGTTTCTAAGTGTCGATTTTTGAAACATACAAATATTCCTCTAAAATCAGCTGAAATACGAATTCCGATTTACTGACCTGTTATCAGGAGAGAACCCAGTGCTGCATCTTTTAGCCCAGCACTGACCCTGAAAAGTAATTCTAACCGTACTTACCAGTAACTTGTATTTCCTTCCATAGGAATCCATTGTCTGGTTTTCAGCAGAAAAGTTTCAAAGTGTCGATTTTCACAAACTACAAATATTCCTTAAAAATCGCCTGTATGACTTAAACGCATTCTTTCAACTGTTTACAGGAGATGCACCAGTGCTGGATCCAGGATCCACCACTGAGTGAGAAAAAGCCACGATAACACTACTTACCTGCTAAGTGAATTTCCTCCCATAGGATAACATTGGTGATTCTATGTGAAAAAGTTTCTAAGTGTCAACTTTTAAAATACAATAATATTCCTTAAAAATCACTACTGTAACCAAAACGCTTTTACTCAACTGTTTACAGGAGATGTCCCAGGACTGAATCTAGGATCCAGTCCTGTGGTTAGAAAAGTAATCCATAAAGTAACTAATTGCATTTAGCTAGAAATTCACATTGAGCTCAATGTTGCATTGTGTTTGAAATTGTGTTGCCCATTGCAACAACTGTAACTACTGTACTTAAAAGTCTATTGCCTATTTGCAAAGTATTTAAAGTAAATTAATTCATTCTGAGAAAGTATATTTTGTAATGTAATGTATAATGTAATTACAATGTAATTTAAAAAATAAAATATCTAAAAATAAATAGTTTAAAAAAATGTAGTAAATCAGTATGAAAAAAATAAAAATAACAATTAATACATTTAAAAATTGGCATTTAAAAAACCTTTGAAATTCACTGAAAAAACCATAGGTTTCAGACATGTTATAGTTAGAAATTAGCATTTAAAAACCTTTGAAATTCACTGAAAAAACCATAGGTTTCAGGCACGTTATAGTTAGAAATTAGCATTTAAAAACCTTACAAATTCACTGAAAAAACCATAGGTTTTAGGGACAGTTATAGTTACTTGGATATTGCACTCGTACAAAACCCGTGAAATTCCCCTGTTATAGTTAGTTCAGCTAACTATAACTCGCGCCCCATAATGCACTGCTGATGACGTCACATATTACATCACTCATGACATGGTCAGTGACATCACTGATGACATCACTGATGACATCTCAAATGACATCACTGATGACATCATCCATGTGATAATTTCATGCATCTTCTCACACCCTAATATAACTTTTGATACACCCAATCTAAATTACAGACTGCCATTCTCAAAACCATAGACACTCCAATACCAATAACTACATACCCACTCACTGATTCTTAGGTCTACACACACATCCACTCACTCACCCGTACAGTCACTCATACTTACAGTCACTCAGTGCAGGACTATTATATGCACTCATACACCTATATAAACACTGACACACCGCCACTCATCCATAGAGGAACTCACACACCTAGTCAGTCATGCAAAAAATTAATCACACACCCATTTACTCACCTATAGAGTTATACACACACCAGCTCAATAACTCATGCAAATACTAGCACATTCTTACGCTCTTATACAATAACTGATACAAGCACACACGCATCCATACAGCCACTCTCACAATCACACACTCTCACGTATAGCCTTTTAAATACTCTAACACACATATATACTTCCTTTTACATATGTAGTTACTCGCACATGTACCACTGAGATATACATTCACTCACTAACACACCCATACACACACTCACCCACCCAAGCAGTCCATCACAGACGCACTCTTCAAATCATGCACCCAGTGAATCACCCACTCACACATCTATGTACAGAGTCGCACACACCCCACCCACACAAACACTCAGGCACCCATACAGATACTCAGACAACCAATCAATAACTCATATAGACACTCATGTAGCTATTCACAAACCCATGCAGCCACTTACACAGCAACAGACAGACGGATACAGACATTCACCCAGTTTAGTCACTAACCCATGCATTCAGTAAGATATGTTTAATCACTCACTTATACAGTTAGTCACGCACCTACTAAATCATCCATTCAGACACTTATACACCCACTCACTCTTCAATACGCCTTTCCCTATATATATTAAACATATTTAAACTTTACAGAAACACACAGTCACTGGATGATGTCATCAGTGATGTCATCAGTGATGTCATCAGTGATGTCATCAGTGATGTCATCAGTGATGTCATCAGTGATGTCATTTGAGATGTCATCAGTGATGTCATCAGTGATGTCACTGACCATGTCATGAGTGATGTAATATGTGACGTCATCAGCAGTGCATTGCGGGGGCGCGAGTTATAGTTAGCTGAACTAACTATAACGGGGGAATTTCACGGGTTTTGTACGAGTGCAATGTCCAAGTAACTATAACTGTCCCTAAAACCTATGGTTTTTTCAGTGAATTTGTAAGGTTTTTTAAATGCTAATTTCTAACTATAACGTGCCTGAAACCTATGGTTTTTTCAGTGAATATATATATATATATAATTTCACGCGGCAGCCCAGCTGTGCCTTGGGGGCCACGGAGCTTTGTATTGAACGGAGCCGAAATGTGGGACATCTGCATAGGATTTACAAACAGACCTGTATGCTGAGGCCCATCCGAGGGCTTTAAATTTGGTCAACAGCATGAACAATGTGCACCCATTTGGGAAAAATCTTTTGCTGACTACACTGCAAGACCCACAAATCAACGCAAGCTCAATTGAGCAGCCCATTGGAGAGCGTCAATTTTGTATTTGATTGGGGGGTGTCAGCGCAGCACACAAGACTGTCGAGCCTCTGAAGAAAGTGCAGGAAGCACTGAAACGCGTCAGGCGTACACTACACGAACGCTGTAATTTCGCATTGGCATGCAGGCTCTGTTTCTACCTAATAAAGGCTTGCAGCTTCCAGATGTCCGAGTGCGTCTATGCCTAGGGGGGCATATATATATATATATATATATATATATATATATAACATCATCACGTTTCTTCTATTCAGCAGGTTCCAACGTTCTGATTGTGCATGTATGTTGGGCTCAAGCAAACGTAATATTTTTGAGAAGGATGGCCAGATGTTTACAAGTCGCCTGTGCTCACTCCCCACTTCCCATTTCAGCATTGTATGTAGCTCAGTAAATATCCCCTCAGCTAGCTATTGTTACTTAAGTGCATGTTTGCCCGATTGTATAGCGTTAATACAGCAGGAACTTTCAGAAGGCAAAAGATAGCTGTACAGCCAGTGCCATTTTAAGCTCAAAAGGATACAGGCGGCAATTGCCTCCCCTCGTTTTTAGGTCTCGCCTAGCGTTGCAGCGCGCATGCGCTGCTCCCTCTGCGAGGCTTCTTGTAATCAAGCCAATTTCAGAAGTGGAGTCTAGGCTCCGCCCCTTCTTTCCATTTGCTTGCGTCATCGTGCATGCTAAACCCTGGCTTTCCATTGTGAGTGAGGCTTTTTAGTCCCTCCTTGTTACCTCCCTGTCTCCTTTTGGCCCCGCCCACCCGGACTGGATCTTTTACTCGCGGCGTTATCCAGTGTCCTTTAATTATTGGGTAGGCACTTTTTTTCCCCACTGGTCTCCTGTGGTCTCTGGGTTGTATCCTCCAAAGCCCCCGAAGTCCTGATTGTTTCCCTGCCGATACATCCGAGTAAAGAGCCCCCTCCTCCTTCTCCTGTGATAGCTCTGCCTGGATTACCTCGGATGGAGCGCTGGGCGACCGCCCTCCGACCCCTGCTGAGCTTAGGCGCTGCTCAAGCCCAGCAGGAGTATTGGCCGGACGACCCCACAGACTCCACCGATGCCGCTTGCCCACTCCGACCAGGCCAAACAAAATCTATCAAAAACAAGGGCAAAACGAACAGTAGGCTTTTTAAATGTATTTATTTCTTATGCCCGCAGTCGCTTCCCGCGTGTTTTGCCTGTCCAGCGGGACTGGTGTAGGATCGAAGAGTCTCGCTTCATCGGGAGCCTCCGCGACCGCATCTCAGCCGGCCGCCATGTTCTCCCACTCTTGCTCTGCAGAGATCCTTTTGTTGCTTGCGTTCATGAGTTGCACGCAGTCGGACACTTTCCACCGATGCTCTAGCACCTTATAAGACTGTGCGTTTTATCTCGCACACCTTTAGCTTGGCCACATGCCAAGGCTTGACAATAAAAACTAACTAGGAGTCCAGCTTTGGTCCTCGTGCAAAGCATCAAAACACTAGTACTTCATCTGAGCGCAAGCCCCTGCAGTGGGGTGTAATCCGTTTACAAATGCGCTTCGTAAGGGGTGCGAAGCACTACATACAACTGTAATAATATAATGCTGTAATGTGACTATTGGTCAATAAACTGCACGCCTTTCTGCGCACCGTTACCTGGCATCGCCAAGCCCCTCTCCAGCACAGCGACTGCCCGGGGGAAGAGGACGAACAACAGACTCAAGAGCAGGCGGGCAGGCAAATAGCGGACCACGAGAGCTGGGGACACCCGCAGGCTCACAGTTGCTTCACCACACCCGCCAGTGTCTCGGAACCCGCCTCCAGCCTAGGGCGGAGGACGCAAAAACAAGGAGCTAAATGAACCCCGCCAGAGCACAGAGAGGAGATAGCAGCAACCCGAGGTCTGAGCCGACCAGAGACTGCTGGGTAAGGGCTTAGCGACCACCCCCCTCCCACACTGGTATTTGAAAATAATGCTGTGTGTTTTGGGTGCGTATTCCTTTCAGCAACCTCGGCACTCTGTTGTGTTTGGAAGTTGCTGTACGGAGCTGGCTGTGGCCCTCTCTGTTTGACCTCGAGCCGGCTCACACTCGCTGCTCGAAGAGCTCAGCCAGATTTGAATATGGGTGACTTTGTTAGGATTGGTTCTTCGTTCCATAATTGTGAACGCCACCTTCCTCCCATGCGTGCCCTGCGGAAGAGATTAACATTCTGAAGGGATTGGACAATGGAATGATGGTTAGTTTAAAAGATGAGGGTTGATAGTAAATGGTGTTGCTTGGACAGTCAACTCTTCATTGGTGAGGGTTGAGGTCCCACACTTTGCATTGGGGGTCTGACCCTGGATTTACAAGCTGCTTTTAGGATTGAGAGACAGATTCACAAGACCAGTCTTGAGGTGTGCAAAAGGTTAAGTTCTTGTTCCTTTCCTGGATACAACATTGCGTACCTTCTCTTTCAAAGGGAGGCAGTTTGTTAGAAGTATAGGTTTGTATGGATTTAGGTGCAGAGTTTCATTTCTGAACGAGGCTGCACCTTACACTACATTGGACCTCCATAAAGCTTTCTTTCTTTGTGAACAGCGAGTCTAGTCTTTCATCATGCTAACACGTAGTTAAAATGTGATGGGCTGTGAATGTTGTTGACTGTGACAGTCGGGCTATTTTGCATGAAACAAAGAACTAAACAGTATTGTTAAGAATGTGCATTTCATGGAATCATAGGTGTACATTGCCCGATGATTTGATTAACACACGTTTCGCATCAAAGTGAAAGGACCTTGAAGAGAAAAAAACAAAATGTTGACAACAATCCCTCAAAACAAGCATTAGCAATGCAATAGTGTTGTATTCCTCTTAGGGTGTCCATAAACGGGCTTTCCAGTATCATGTCCTTATATAGGCATAATTCGGCTTGCCCTTATATAGGCATAAAATCCCAGCCCTTATTTAGGCATTAACCGTGCACTCCAAATACAGGCATGGTCTCCGACATCCGTCCACCCTAACGTCACAACGAGTTCGTGAAGAACAGACCCTTAGGCTGCGGGACTTTCCCTAGCCCAGGACTATTGATTTCTTCAAGGACTCGTATATTATGCATGAACCATTATTCCTTAGGGGTTCATTCATGACGTCTTCCGCTGTCCGACTCACATCAATGCTAACATTCTGAGGTAATTCTCAGGTATAAATATACCTTCCCCAGCCCCTGTAAATCAGAGGAGACCTCGACTTCAGAGGAGCCCGTTTCCCGGCCTTAGGCACTGAGAAGGCGCTGTCATCCCTGCACGCAGAGAGTCCAGCTTCCAGTGATCTGACTTCCCTTGCGGGGTGTTGGAGTTCGAGTCTGGCAAGAGATTCCTACCTCTCTCATTCTTCAGGTATGGAGCTGACTAGAACCTAGAGGGACTCTTGGCATACTTGGCATACTAGGCATACTGAGGTTAGCATACTCTTAGTATACCATAGTAAGGAATACTTCACCTACTTCATACCTCGTCCTACACCTAGGTTAGGTTAGGTACATTGGGGTAGAACTAGATTAGAAACGCATCGTATGAGTACTCACATTTTTAGTCTGTGTTATTTATGTAACAGCATATGTACTAAAAGATAATGCTCTCGCAGTATTATTTATTTCTACTGCTCACCCTGTACATTATTTATCTCGCATACTGTCTTGTGATCGTAACAGCACATTTTACTTACACCAGAAACAAGACTGTTCAATAAATCTTTTATTGAAACGCCCGTCTATTTCTTTCTGTGTAACTTGGAGAAAACGAAGCATGCACGACTGAGCTGAGTGAAATAGTTATCTATTGTTTCCACGACTCTGGGACACGTTCTGATTCTAAAGGGAAACACAGTGGTCATGTTTTGCGGCTGCCAGAAACTACTCCCTTCTTGTTGTCAAGGAGTTTCTAGTGGCCTCTGAGCTAGCTGGCACAAGTAATTAAGTTTAATATACTCGATAGGGACATACTGACCTTAGTCCTATGTCAAACCTATAGGATATATTATTCCAATGCGCAGAGCCTATTAGGGAAATAGGAGCTACACTACATGGCGCCCAACGGTTTGGTAGGGCAGTAATTCAACGTTAGATACTGAGTAACTCAGCCGTGCTTTTTCTCTCAAGACCCCTACCCATATACTCCAAAAGACGTCTGGAGTGGGCAGGGTTTAGTATCCACCAAGGCTACATAGGGCAGTACCCTATATATTAGCTAGTTGGTTTGCTCAACGTTGAAGGACACAGTGTTCCACAAATATTGTGCACCTTATCTTTGTTTCCTTGAAACTTGTTCTACATTTTTCACAAAAAAATAAAAATGACTGAAGACGCCGGAAACGGTGGAGCTGCGGCTGATCCAGCCCAAGCAGCAGGTTTTAACATTACAGGTTTAAATGAAACCGAGGAGGGTGTCATTGACATCGCTCCAAACTTAAGAAGAGCCATTACTCTAAAACTTATAAAACATGGCCTACCACCAAGAGGAGGTAGAGCAGTTTTCGTGATAGAGGCACACGAATCCTTTCAGACAGAGGTATTCTATTCATGGGTAATATTTCCTGAATCCAATTCAGTAACACACATGTTTCACTTCTACAAAGAAGATGAACCACCAGAGGAATACATTCCTTTCGAGGATATAGAAATTCCATTAACATACCAGGAGCATCAGCTCTGGTTTAAAGGCGCCCTAAAACATCACAGAAACATTACCAGGCTCGGTCCACTAGGTAGACCAGGAGCAACATGGCCGATTCTAGCCGGCTACACACCTCATCCTGACATTGAAGAAATGTCAAACGATGAACTACTTACTCAAATCTCAGAGTTAATAAAAATTTACAGACAATTGGTCCAATATGTCATGCGGACTTTCACAGTCCAACCACCATTAACAATTCCAAATCAAACCCCTCACCAGGGGAACACTCTAAAAATTACACCACAGACTCTATACGCAGTCATGGGTAAAATGCCCACAAAACGTGAGCAAATTCCTTTCTGGATAGCTCAAAAAATTACTCAAATCGAAGCAGTATTTCCAAATACTAGCCCGCATGAGAAACACAGAATACTGACAATCAGTTTACCGATGGGGATCACACCACAACTGGAAGACTGCACCACTTGGGGCTCAGTCTTTGCTGCCATCTACACTAAAACACACGGCATTCCGTCAATTGCGGTAATACCTGATGTCCTAAAACAAATTCAAAACGAATACGGGGCAGAGCCTGCTCTAAATTTAGGTATGAAATTACTGAAACATTTCGACCAGGTCTCAACAATAATATTATCTAATATTAAAGGGAGGCAGCAGCAGTGGCGATCCGCCAAAAATTAAGGGAATTTGATGTTACAGAACATCAAACAGAGCTACCCAGAATTATAGAACAATCTTATGCAGAATTAGGCAGAGATAGTTTGGGTGGAAGACCAGTGAAACCAAAACTATCAGAAAGTCCTGAGAAGGACTCAATTAAACAAACTCCTACATCTTCTAAAAAGAAGTGGGAGACTAATAAACAAAATTCGAATGAGAAACGTTCTCAATCCCGAGGTAGGTCTCCTCAAAAGGAGCCCTCTGAAAGGAGGTATAACCTCAGGAATAGGGATAATTTGAGAAAACCTGATAGGTATCAAGATACTGATACACGTTCCTCTCGTCCCTTTCAGATCTCATCACAGACTTCGGAAAGAAGAGGACGAGACAGAACATAGAGAAGAACGCGTGAAATCGAAAGACGACAAACACGCTCCAAAAACTAAAGTAAAACCTCAATTCTCCAAAAGAAAGTAGCAGGTCTGAAGATCAGACATGCCGAGAATACTGAGAACACAACTCAAGAACGGAGAATGGGCTCAGACAATGCTGGACAGTGCAGCAGAAGTCACAATAGCTCGCCAGAACCTGAAGGAACTTCTGGAGATAGTGGACTTGAATGAGTACATCACGGTTGAGACTGTAGACACCAGGGTTAGTACTCCACAAAAGTTATATGACATAACACTCCGGATGGAGGGAGACAAACCTAGACAGGTGAAAGCACTTTTTGGGGAAAGACTATCAAAAGGCTATGACATACTTCTAGCAGAAAAGGACTGGCCACCACAATTTGTCAGGAGTGCCCACATGGCGAGGACATAATTATGCCTGCCTTCTCCAACCATATTCCAATGCATCTAAGATATACATATGCCAGGAAATGGGCAGTGGCCCAGGCCCCAGCATTATATAAAAATCATGTAGGATGGGATGAGGACTCACCTCACCATAAAATACATCTGAAACATGAACCAACTGCACAACGGCAGTACCCAATAAAGCAAGAAGCTAAAAACAGGTCAGGGAGATCTTAGATCAACTTGAATATCAAGGGGTGATTGAAACATGCACCTCCTCAATGAACAATCCTTTGTTTCCTGTCTCCAAACCAGACAATACATATCGTCTAGTTTTGGACTACAGACACTTAAACACTTGTTCTAAAACCTTTGCAGTGCAAAATGCACATAGCACAGCATTAATTAATAACATTGTGCGTAAAAAATATAAAACATTAGACATCTCAAATGGTTTCTTTTGTCAAAACATAGCACCTGAAAGCAGGTACATAACAGCATTCTCCGTAATGGGGACCCAGCGTCACTTTTGTCGACTCCCACAAGGGTTCAAGAACAGCCCAGGTTTATTCTCAGCGAAGGTAACGGAGTTACTACAAATTTATGACAACGCAGCATTGTCCTATGTCGATGACATCTATCTGACAGACGATGACCTGGAAAAACACTTGAACAGGGTGAGCACCATTATACTGGGTTTCGCCTCTGAGGGCTACAAGTTCAACTTTAAAAAGTCCCGAATTGCCCATCTTAATGTCCTATTTTTAGGATATGAGCTTTCAAGTGAAGGCAAGAGCTTGGCAGCTAACTTTCTAGAGAAATGTGCGCTGCTCCAACCTCCAAAAACACTAAAAAACTTACAATCCATTCTGGGTTTCCTAAACTTTGGAAGAACATACATTCTAAATTACGCAGAAAGAGTTAAACCTCTCCACGCATTAATAAAACCTGATTTTTCAATCAAAAACTGGACACAGGAACACACAATCTTGCGTTCACTACAGGCTAACATGTTAGCAACAAATCACTTACAAACACGCGTAAGTCAACGCAATTTGGTGATCCGAATAATTTCGGGTCAATGTGGATTCACCTACTTAACCTTCAATGAGGGTGAGAAAATACCAATCGCATACAAATCCCATTTGTACACACAAGCGGAAATGCGCTTCAGTTCAACTGAAAAATTCTAACAGCAGTTCAAACCGCTGTAGCAAAAGAAAGAGCCTTAGCCCAAGGGAAACGCATTATTGTCGTAACCCCGGTACCAGCTTTAGAAGCGGTCACAAAAGCGAGCATTCCAAATGCCAAAGCATTACATCCAAGATGGATACAATGGGTTAATTCTCTTGCTGCAACAGATGTTGAATATGTTTTTGATCCAGATTTAAAAACACAAGCATTCCTGCAATATGAACAAGAATGTCCTCTGCCTACTGAAATTCTGCCTCTCGATCAGTACGAACTCATAATTTACACTGACGGATCCGCACAACCCGCAACAGGGAGTAAGCAAGCTTACAGTGCAGCGTGTGCAATCGTTAAAGGTCGCATGCGAAATGGCATCTTCAGACCCATGGTCACAAAAACTCAATCTCTAGGAGATTGCACAGCTCAGCGAGCTGAACTACAAGCATTCAAACTGGCACTTGAAAGTACAGATCGAGAATTCCCCACACTAATAGTGTGCGATTCCTTTTACTGTGTTCAGTCGTATAATGACTATATACAAAACTGGCTTGAAAATGGTTTCAAAGATGCGAAAGGTGGCACAATAAAGCACAAAATGCTTTGGGAACAAGTAGTTCTGTTGAAAAACGAACTACCAAAGGCTCACGTGATCCACACACTGAGTCATCAACGTGATGGCGTTCACGTTGTAGGGAATTCATTGGCTGACGAAGCCGCAAAGGGGGCTGTTCAGACGGCTACCGTAGCTGCGATCACTCGTTCAAAAACAAAAATAGACGGTGAGATAATGTTGGCTGTCAATGCATCAAGCAAAGGCAGTGGTGCAGCGTTACCAAAAAAGTTTCCACTCAAGTACTCTTATGTAATTGATGCAAACAACGTTCCTTTTGCTCGAATCCCTGGAGTGTGGGATAGGGTAATTCCAAACATGGAACGTAGAGCAGCCTTGATTTATGAAACACATTTGGGGGAGGGTCTGTCACATCAAGGGATCTCTAAAACAATATTGACGTTAAAAGAGATGTACTGGTGGCCTGGAATGAATACAGAAATTCACATATTCATCAACAACTGCCTCGACTGTAAATTACAGCGAGAGAGCCACCAGACACCATGCTGCGAATGCGGCAACCCAGTACAGACACCACTGTTAGACAGCCTTAGACTATCTACGCGCCTTCGTCCTGCTGGACGAAGGCATTCCCACAAATACTGAATCTAGGTTCCTATGGTTATGGCCTCAGCGCTCGGCTGACGCTCGAACTGTTATAAAAGATTTGCGAGTCTTTATCGGCATATACGCAATAGGCACGCTACATTCTGACCAGGGTCCTGCATTTAGCTCTCGGGCTTACAAAGAAGCCATGGCCAGTCTGGGCGTTGCATTGCGATACTCCTCTCCATTCCATCCTGAGGGAAATTCGGTTGTGGAAAGGAAAAACCGGGACATAAAGCAGTCTATAACAGCTAGGGTATTAGGTTCGGGTGATGGGTGGGTCAAACACCTTAGTGGGGTTCAACGCTCAATGAACAACCTGCCAAGAAGTTCTCTAGGGGGTCACTCCGTATGAGGTCCTATTTGGGACAAGAATGTGGGTACCAGACCTTGAACACGTAGGCACAGTGGTGGAAAATAAACCGTTTGATATCAAAGATCGTTTGGCTGTTTTACAGGAACTAAACAAGTTAAGAACGAAACAAAGCAACGTATTCCTACAGCCAACCACCACTGGGGATCAACCGGCTGTCCCAGCAAGGCCTGTCTGGATTCCAAAAGTTGGGGATCTAGTCAGAGAAAAGATTGCGGACAAGAAGGAATTTGGACCTTCTTACAGACAACCAGTACCTGTCCTAGCAATTCAAGGAACAAGAACAGTACTTCTGCGCCCCTTGCTGGAAGAAAGGAGAAAAGATTTGTGTCCATCGACCTCATCAAACCACAGTATGTGGCCAATACTAAATAGTAGGCCTTGTGAACTCCGACCTAGTAGCAGACGCACTCCTCTCGCTACTATCCAAGAGGTTCAGACTGAAAGACTGATAACAATCGAGAACTCAGCTGTAACTGATGGAGGACTATGCAACCAAGCTATGGAACTCATCCCTCTTGAACACCAAGTAACAGTTCGTCCAAATACACCTGTCTACACCAACGTGGCAAGTGATGAACTGGTTCCAGTGATTTCTACAAATCCTGATGCAATTCCAACAATTGACAGAACTGCTTCTGGCTATTTCATTAACTTTGATACGTTCTCAGAAGATCCGAATGAACCTGAAACGACGCCAGCATCATTGAAATTCAAGCAGCAAGTACAAGACTTTATTCACTTTCTGAAAAAGACTTATTTGGTTTCTCCATGGATTGAACTCTGGATTACATCTGGACTTTTTGTTTTCCTGCTCTGGCTAGCTTTGGTAACAACTGTGAGCGTGCTTATAAGTGGCAGATACATCCATGTGAACACTGAAGGAAAAGACGTGAACGTACTTTTGAAACCTCCTAAATCTTCCCATCGTGAAGCAAGAGACTTGTCATCGGTGAACATCACAGCTGTTCCCATACAGGATGGTATAGTGTGGGACAAAACAGATTATGATATTTTCGGCCCGACGGAACAATTGAACATTCCACATTTGTTTAAAATTTCACTAAGTGATCTAATTACGTCCAGTACCTATTCGGATGATTGGGACTTTGAGACTGTCAATGATATAATGTTTGACCTAGAAAAATCTGCTGCATTTTCTAAACATGAATATTTAGAGGGTTCATCTGACTATGAGCAAATGTATTGTTATAACCACTATGGTCATCATTATTTGCATAAATCTGCATATCCAAGAAATGTGTTTGTTTAACCAATGGGAACATTGTCCTACACCACCATACGGTAGTTCAAAAACATTTGTAAACAAATTTCCATATTTTTCAGGTTACAATACATCTGATCCAGAAATGTTTTACTTTAAAAATGTAAACCAGACAGGACTGAAAATTATGTTGACAAATACAAAACAGATTTACTCTGCATTATTTAATGCCCAACTGTCTAGACAGGGTTTTGACTTTTGGAAAGACACGGTAGACACAAAAACTGTGTGGGGTACTAAAGATTGGCAAGTACAGGGTATAGAAGCTTTGTTTAGAGCCTGTATCATCCCTGAACAAATAATATTTTTGAATGAAACCATCCAACAAACATCTTGTCTTGGATTAGCCAAGATCAAAGAGATGAACACACCTTCTGTGCCAACACCTGCCAGTGATAATGATACAAAGGCAGTGGTGACAGTTGACAATATACTACAACTCAACAGATCTAATCCTGATTGGAAAAAATGGTTGATCTGGCCCACAGACACGAATAACTGTCAGGAAAGATTCCTGAATAAAACTCAGGGCTTTACTATTAATAGGCCAGACCCAAGATACATCCAAAGACAACATCCGGGGGTAGTAACAACATACAGTGAAGGAAAATTATGCCTCTATTGGCTGCATAAGTCTACACTTAAGGATGTGAAACAACACTTAACCTTACTTAAAAAGGATGCAGACCTTAGGGAATTCTTGCTTGGACCAAGAATACCGCGTCAAAAACGTTTCATATATGCCGGCATTTATGCTGCCTATAATGAAGCATGGAAAGTGTCACAGATGGAGGCTGCAGAACGAATACATGAACTTGATCGTATTAATTTAGAGAAAACACTCTCTGTGGTCGACAATGGGTTAACAACTTTGTCCTCCAGAATATATTCATTGGATGGCATTGTATCCTCTGCTATCGACATACTAGAACAAGATTTGGCGATGTTACAGCAAGGCCAGTCTCAATTACGTTCTATTATGTTATTAAGCTGGACGCTGCAATCTTTGCGAGCGGGCTATGTGCCTTGGCGTTTCATCAACACAACGGCTCTGTTTGCAGAATACAATCTAACTGATAAACAGATCGAACTGGCACAAAGAGGAGCAAAGTATACAGTGCTGAGCATTGAAAAACTAGAAAAGTTACCATTCACAGTGGCAGAAAAACCAGCTACAGAATGGCTAATTCATGGCAAAATAACATTACCTGTGAGTACTTTTCAGTTTCAGTATTGCCGCAGACAAATGCAAGCAGGCAAATATGAAAGGTTGGGTAAGGAATACATTAAGACATCTTGGGATTTACCGTATACATATAGATGTTGGAGTGGGGATCGTGAAGTGTTTTTGAGCGGTACACACTGTAAACGTGCACTGAGCGGTTCACTTATATGTCAGGACATTTCTTTACACGGGGCTTGTAATGGTTCTGTGGCAAATTTGTCTTGCCATCAGCAGGGTACACCAGCTGCTGTGATTAATCCAACGTTTGGACAACTTTCGAATGGGAGTTACCTCATGTTGAATGATCAGAGTTGCTGCGGCATGTTGCCAGGCATCCCATATCTAGTAACGGTCAACTCCAGGGTCACTTGCTGTATGCAAGTATTGTTTCCCCAATAGACACAGTCAGGGAGTCGCCTCTATGGCCTTCGCTGAACGTCTCTTTTATAAGATTTGATACTTTAAGCAGAATGAAAGCCATGCTTTTACAGCAAACAGTGCCTTTGACCTCGGCCAAAGAAACCTATGATCTACAAGTTGCAAGGACTTCGGCTGAGATACAGACTTTAATACGTACAAACTGCCCTATACATTTCGTAGAAATGATATCACGTATCTTCAACATGTCTGATACAACTGGCATTATACATCTATTTAAGAGCATCTGCTCCGGTCTGTTAGCACCTTTCCAGGCAATACTCTGAATAATCCCGAACTTTGCACATTCGGTGTTTGGTGGCATACCATTAATTCTAGCACTTGTTGCCGGAATTCTATTTCTCTTCCTGCTATTGCGCTATGGCCAGCCTATTCGCAGACATCACTCCGAGCGAACTGGAGAAAGCTCTCCTTGAACGAAAGTGCCGTGAGCGAATAGTACAGCTATTGGGCATGACTCGTCTACGGGACCTTAATACAACTTGGTTCCTGTCATTCCGACCAATCTGGCAAGATTGCATCTTACCTGTTCTACGATGCCTGCTATGCGGTGAAGAATGCGTGTTGGACACCTGTCTAACATTTCCATCAGCAACGCCAACGGATGTCGATACTTTGCTGGTCCCGATAACGGCCCATGCTCTGTGTTGTCCCCAGAGTCTACCGATCCTGATGTCTGCATTCATTGAGATCTCACAGACGCTTCCGGCTGCTGCTGAGGTACGAGAAAGATCTACAGGCACACAGGTAACAACGGACGCGAACATTGCTGTGGCGACCTATGCTGAAAGCGATGCTTCCCATCTCTGTGCAATTAATCTGCTACACGAGGTGTTCCAACTGACGCCTAACTACAGTGGATGATGTTTTGTCTATAGAAATAGATGATCTCATGTTTACACCAGACCCGTAAACTGACTCTGATTCAGCATACAGTGTTCCAGAGATGCGGTAACAATTTGGCCTTCATTTTTCAAAAACTTGGAACTCTACCAAAATTGAACTTTTTCCCATTTTTCGGACGAAAAATGGCACTTCAATCTGCTTAAAGTAGAACTAGCCTTATAATACAGACTTCAAGGTACTTCCACGGACACTTAGTCATCTTGTGTGTCTAAACCAGTTCATTTATTTTCGTGACATGGAATGACTTTGACTTTTGAACAACTTATCGATCATTTTCTGTCACATGTAAATATTACTGCTTCTTTTCATTCATGTTGCATTTAATTTTTATATGCCTGGAGTGAAAGGCTATGCTTAATATGTACAGTACCTTTGCAATCTAATTGGTTTTTAAATGCCTTTTTAAATGGTTTTATGAAATATTTTAGAAATATGCGGTACTCCATTTTAATGTTTAGCATTTTAAATATTTAGCATTTTAGTATTATCGTACACACGAAAGTGGAGTGGGTGTTGTATTCCTCTTAGGGTGTCCATAAACGGGCTTTCCAGTATCATGTCCTTATATAGGCATAATTCGCCTTGCCCTTATATAGGCATAAAATCCCAGCCCTTATTTAGGCATTAACCGTGCACTCCAAATACAGGCATGGTCTCCGACATCCGTCCACCCTAACGTCACAACGAGTTCGTGAAGAACAGACCCTTAGGCTGCGGGACTTTCCCTAGCCCAGGACTATTGATTTCTTCGAGGACTCGTATATTATGCATGAACCATTATTCCTTAGGGGTTCATTCATGACGTCTTCCGCTGTCCGACTCGCGTCAATGCTAACATTCTGAGGTAATTCTCAGGTATAAATATACCTTCCCCAGCCCCTGTAAATCAGAGGAGACCTCGACTTCAGAGGAGCCCGTTTCCCGGCCTGACGCACTGAGAAGACGCTGTCATCCCTGCACGCAGAGAGTCCAGCTTCCAGTGATCTGACTTCCCTTGCGGGGTGTTGGAGTTCGAGTCTGGCAAGAGATTCCTACCTCTCTCATTCTTCAGGTATGGAGCTGACTAGAACCTAGAGGGACTCTTGGCATACTTGGCATACTAGGCATACTGAGGTTAGCATACTCTTAGTATACCATAGTAAGGAATACTTCACCTACTTCATACCTCGTCCTACACCTAGGTTAGGTTAGGTACATTGGGGTAGAACTAGATTAGAAACGCATCGTATGAGTACTCGCATTTTTAGTCTGTGTTATTTATGTAACAGCATTTGTACTAAAAGATAATGCTCTCGCAAGATTATTTATTTCTAATGCTCACCCTGTACATTATTTATCTCGCATACTGTCTTGTGATCGTAACAGCACATTTTACTTACACCAGAAACAAGACTGTTCAATAAATCTTTTATTGAAACGCCCGTCTATTCCTTTCTGTGTAACTTGGAGAAAACTAAGCTTGCACGACTGAGCTGAGTGAAATAGTTATCTATTGTTTCCACGACTCTGGGACACGTTCTGATTCTAAAGGGAAACACAGTGGTCATGTTTTGCGGCTGCCAGAAACTACTCCCTTCTTGTTGTCAAGGAGTTTCTAGTGGCCTCTGAGCTAGCTGGCACAAGTAATTAAGTTTAATATACTCGATAGGGACATACTGACCTTAGTCCTATGTCAAACCTATAGGATATATTATTCCAATGCGCAGAGCCTATTAGGGAAATAGGAGCTACACTACAATAGGTCTCGCATGTACGCGTGTTTAAGCTATTGGCATTGTAAATTACAATGCCTTTTATGTTTTAAAAACGAAAACAAAAATAAATGGCATTGTCATTTACAATGTCAATAGCTCAAACTCGCGTAAATGCGAGACCTATTGCATTGCAAATGCTTGTTTTTGTTGCAGATGGCAGCTTGAGGTTTTCTGTAACACATTTGTAATTACTTCTTCAGGTTAGATTAAAGTCCCCAAGGCATTTTAAGGTAATTAAAAACAGTTGTGCTATTCAATAAAGAGTGCTTGAGCAATTTGGTTCATTGGCTGTCATGGTTGTTTTCACACAGTGCCATCATTGCAGGTTTTGGGTGAAGTGTGGTACTTGCTTGCTAGTTGTGAAACTGCAGCATAGCAGTTTAGTCCCACTGGATGTGGCCAATTAGTAATGCAGTCCATCATATTCCCAGAGGCTAAATATGATAGCACACATCAGAAAAGATAGGGAACATATTTTCCTTTCTCCACAGTCAGGACTCAAAGCCATGAGTATGTGACCAATCGCTAGCCGCCTAACAAGGAGAAGAGTTGTTTTTGTTTGTTTTTTCTGCACCATCCATTTTAATTGGTTCACATGGTGTTGGAAAACACCCTGGCAAGAGCCTAGAATTATACTTATTTGATCCTGAAGTTGTGAAAAGACTGCTGGCATTAATTGAATGAAGCTGAAAATAAATTAACCTCGTTATTCTGTTAGTATATTAAATTAAGATTTCTTTTCCGGAACAGTTTTGAAGATGCGTTCTATTTTTGATCATTGGAAATGAGCAGACGTGAAAGCAATTGTACTAAAATTATATTTTTTGAACAGCCACTGTCAAATCAATGCATGTACTGATGAGCTGGCAAATAGGACACCCAAGAGTGATAAATGCATAAACTTTAATTTTATTTTATTATTAAGCAGTGAGCTGATCACCAAAATGTTTCCTTTCCCAGGCGGATATTCTGATAACACGAGACAAGTTTTACATTTCAATATTGTGTATTCATTACAGTATTAACAAGATTTTAACTTTAATGAAAGTTATAGACCGACATTTGATGCATTTGCAAATGCAGCAATTTGTACATTGGTAGCAGTGTATTAGACCATTATAGACTGCGGAAGTGGTCTATTGCATTTATTCTAGATCGCACTGAGAATCTAGGGAGACGACCGAAGGCAAGGTAATTACTTCGAAGACCTTTAATGACAGGTTTTATAATAACTGATCTTGTCTCTGGATCAAGCTCAAGTTGAACACTGACCAAAGATCTCACCTTGGCGAGCAGAAAGCAATATGACATCATTCGGATATTCGGTGACCTCCGTGGGGTCACCATAGAACAATATAGATGGTTTCATCTTGCACTTCAGACCATCTGGAACTGCTAGAGTGTCAGGTGATGCAAAGTCTGAACAGCAGGAGGCTCTTCTGAAGCCTCGTCCAAGTTCCCGGAGAGACCACAATATTTTTATTCAAAGAGCAAAACCTCCACTCCCTTGAGCTAAATGTTTTCTTACAGCAGTCCCCTCCTTGTTAACTGTGGTAAGATGATGTGGGCTCTAGTTTCTCCTCTAGCCCTTTCCTAAAGGATAATGGGAAATTACTTGAATTAAATCTTAAATAATCACTTATTTGATATGTTGTACTGTGCTTAGTTCACTTTTTGCCGTCTAAGCTTTATTCAGAACGTATAGCTCTGTGATAATTTGTCTTTTGTAGCATTACATGCTGTAAAGCCACAACAGAGTGCCTGTGATTGTAATACAGGCAAATGTTTTGTTACGCAAAGATTTTGCCAGATACACACGAGGCTGTCAAATTAGTGATATGGCGCTGACATTTGACTGATGTGTGGTAGTTCCAGTGAAATCTATTAGGGACATCACACGTATAACACTGGGCACAAGAAAGAATAGGTTTTTTTAACCAATATCAGAACGTTGTTTGTCATCACCTTGAAAAAATAAGTCACAGCACTGATACTGAGAGATGAGTGGCCGGAAGTGATGGAAAATGAAAGATTGCGTGTCGTATTGATAAGTGGCGAAGCATTTCTCAGCTCTGCCAAACATCGTACATTCAGTCTATTGGGGGCACATTGTCATGCATTAAATTGCAGTTTCCCACCTTTAGATTTCCATACAATTACTTGCACTTAGCAAAAGATTAGCAGGCTATGCAGTGGATGTAATTGCTCTGGCAATAGAAAGGAATAATTGGATGTCACTGATTGTAAAGCCACTTTCCCCCCAGAGGATATGAATACCCTCCTGCGATTGATGATGGAAGTAATTATAGGTACTGTTCAGCACCTTGGAGTTTTTGGAGGCAAAACTTGAACTTTGTACTCTTGTCTTAGAATGTCAATCTCTTTTTTGGAGAAACATTGTGTTGATTGTTCTGTACCCTTCTGGCTCTACCAAGTCTGCCGTGGAGTGTCAATCCTTGTTAAAGTACAATAGAGGTCTCTGATGAGGAGGTGCATAATGCCTCATCACTGTAATACTTTCTTGCATGCATCAAAACATATCCTGTGGAGCGCTATCTGCATGAATTTGTTTCCTGTTTTTGTCCCTTAGAAGTATTGTTTCTCCATACATCTCACTGATGACTCCCACACAATGTAAAAACTTTTCCATGATTCCTCTCCAATTAACCCTTCACCTCTTTGACAAAAAAATGAGCTTCTTACACTTGGATAATTTCAAATGTATAGAATCATGCAGATGCCCCAAAAGATTCCTTCATTTTAGAGATTGCCAGTTGCAGATCCACTACTTGAGGACAACGACGAATGCGATCAGCAACACAAACCCTCAAGCATTAACCCATGTGCATCTTTTTCCTGGGGTGATGGACAGGGAGATATGTTATTTCGTACACTTTTTTGTTACATGTCCCAGAAATAACACGCATGTTTAATTAAGCCCAATCAATTAGATGGGCTACTTCAGATTACTGCCTGTACTTAGCACCTTCAGGTCTGTAGAAAACTACCTCTCTTGCTCTCTGTCTCTCTCTCTGGGTTAAGGAATCTCTTAAAATGGAGTGCCCTTCACACCATGAATAATGGAAGAAATTTCTTAATAATTTAAGAAATTGGGTTATTATTTGGAATGCATGCGAGTCCTTATCAAGTAGTAGGTGCGCAATTTTCTTATTACTGGGAACCAAATACCGTATTGGAGCACTTGACTTTCTTAGGGTAGCGACATAGAGCAGTCCAAGGCCTTCTAATAAATTATTGTCCAGTCAGAGCTTTTTCTTGTAAAATTGAAAATGCTTTTATCTCTCACACACTACTAAATACTATGCATTAAATTACAAAAATATACATCAGGTAGCTAGCAATACCTTTCGTGACACTCTATTGTATTGTCCCCCAGGTGGTTCCCAAACCCCATAATCACAATGCCCACACCTATACCAGACGCAACATCCTAAAATATGGGGTGTCATTAGACATAAAGACAGGCCTTCTGGCTTTATCCAGGGGTCACCACATATACATCCGGCAGACCTACTGGCACTCTCAGGGTGCCACATTAAAATTAATAAGGTAGGCCTACTGGTTTTGTCAGGGTGTTACCTCAATAACAATTATCATGCTGTACTTTACCAATATACCATCATGATATCACCATTAAAACCAAAGGGAACAATAATCGTATTCTGATGCAGTCATTATAAGTAAACGCATCCCTCAGGATAATTCACAGAGTAGTGGCTGCAAGGGGAGCATCAAGGACCCTGTCGGCTCCCTGCGCTCCACATGTGCTGGCATCTTGTGTGTGCTTCAGCCACTGCGATGGGATCAAGCGGTCCACCTGTGGGTGGGAGCCCTGCACTTTTCCTCTGGCCACACACTTTGCAGGCAGGGAAGTCAAGAGGTTAGTGCGTGCCCCGCCACACACCTATACACAGGCGCAGGGTGGCAGGCAAGCACCCAGCATGCAGCTCCCTTTGGTCCGGGCGATGAGATCCCAGGACCTCCCTGACGGTGCTGGCCTTCCTGCTGCATCTTTGTACCAGGGGATGTGGTCCATGGTACATCTTTGCATGGGGTCTCCAGGGCCAAAAGCTGGCTCAAGGAGCATGGCTCCATGCACACCCCTCTCCCCAGATAATTAGATAAATAAACCCCTGGGCCCTGGCCCACCCTGGGGATATTTCTTTGAAATACGACAGAGCACCACATGCTTGTTTTTTTTCGTTTTCCTTCTCTTAAAAGGTCAAATCTTTAAACAAGCATTTCTCGGGCCCAGTAGGGCCAATTCTCTTCATCATTGGATTGTTTTGCCCCTGGTGCTTCTCTCATGTGGGAGGGGGGGCCCTCTGCCGCTAGCCAGCAGAACACCCTCCTACCCACAATCACAAGGCCATAGAGCTTCCTGGTTGTCTTGCAGGGCACCTTTGGGTTGGGCAGTGTAACCTGGGTCTTTTCCCCAACTGGTTCTCAGGGGACATAAGGGGGGAGTGGGGGGTGGCATTGCCACTGGCCCTGAAGAGACCATCCTAGTCCTGGGGGTCAGCTGGTCATGAGGTCCTTAGTCCATTTTTTTTAGGGTATCAGGTGGCTTCTCTTTCCAGCTGGATCCTTTCCGCTGTCATCTCCTCCTAGGCCTAGGGTCTTCTCAAATGTCTCTCCCTGTGCAGAGGTTTTTAATTGGGGGTGAAAGGTTCTAGATGCCAGGCACCCCCTGGCTAATCCTAGGATGTCACATCATACCTCCATCCCTTTCCTAACCCTCCTACACAGCATTCTGGGACAGTCGATCTTACCGAATTCAAGTTTTCTCTGGAAAGAGCTCCTCTGAGGGCCTCTGCAAAAGAAACAATTGATGGACAGAATGCTGGACAATGCAAACATTCACCCCCAGTCACAAGGATCTGGGTTAAATCCATCATTCTTTTGCTCACCACACCACCCCAGTTTGGACCCAGCCATATGCAAATCAGTCTTGACCCTGTTCCTTGTGGGAACAGTCCAGCCCGAACTGCCAAGCCAGGTCCTCCCTGGACCGGAAATAAGCATCCTGGGACCGGTTTCAGGGCATCACCCTTAATCTGCCAGGCTAGCTTGAATCCAGTGGTGTAGTGAGCATGGGACCCACGTCTGGTGGCATATGCAAAAGAAACACATGCAAAAGAAACAATTGATGGACGGATTGCTGGATTTTGCAAACGAGTGGGACGGGTATGCCCAGACGTGGGTCCCGTGCTCCCCATGCCACTGGAGTCGAGCTATCCTGGCTGATGAGGGGTGAAACCTCGAAACCGGTCCTAGGATGCTTGTTTCCAGTCCAGGGGAGGACCTGGCCTGACAGTTCGGGCTGGACTGTTCCCATTGGGCGCAGGGTCAACACTGATTTGCATATGGCTGGGTCCTAACTGGTATGGCATGGTGAGCAAAAAAACGATGGATTTAGGCCCAGATCTCTCTACTGGGGTGAATGTATGACATTGTTCTGCATTCTGTCCATCAATTGGTTTTTTTGCCTCTGAGGGCCTCAGCTCCACTTATAGCTAACATCACTGCTTTACCTTCTTACCAAAATGTCAAAGGCGAGCTCCTACTGTGTTGGCTTCAGAGGTCTGGTCCTCCACCTTTGTTTTATGGCCTAGGGAAAATCTGCATCTGATATTTGGCTGTGACACTGCACCTGGGCTGGGACAGGTGCATTGTGACAAGCTAAATGTCAGATGCAGAGTTCCCCCACACCTCTTTCCTCTCCAGGAACTGGGTCAATAACTGATAATTGCTCCTTTTTTTGTAAGAAGGCCTTTGTTCCCTCTGCTGAGGAGCAGTATATTTAACTTGGTCTAGTATGAGGAACAAGGCCTGGACAATTCCTGAAGTCCCATAAGATGTAGCTTACTTTCAGGAGCAGTCACACTGTGTCTTATAGAAAGAGGGCACATCATGTTATGCTTTACCAGAATTTTAAAACAAAATGTCTTGATGTCTTGTGTACTTTTATTTGATTGTTTGACAGAGTTTTGTCCCAGTGCTCACTTTATCAGAACAATGCCACTGGATAATAGAGATCATTGGAAATCAACTACTGGGAAAATAGATAGTGAACTCTTTACAAATGTTGCCAGCAGGGCTTAAAACGTTTATTTTAACCTAGAAGCTTAGTCTTTGCAGACTGTGCTGCAACAATAGTACGGAAATTATTGTTGCTAGGCTCCATCTGATTTCTATTAATTATTTCTTCTTTACTTTCTCATTAGATGTTTGGAATCCATATTGATCTGTAATCTGTATCTCCTAGTCTGAGATTCAGTACAGAGTTCCTCTCTAAGATTCCCATGTCGAACACAAGAAGCGGAGTGGCTCCAGCCCAAAGTGCTCTACTAAGGGCCAGCTGCCCTCTGAGCCTTCCTTGCTCACATTTAGAAAAGCGCTGAATACCTGGTTGTTTAACATCTAGCATGTATAAGTCTATCACAGCCAGTGTGTCAACATGGATAGAATGATCTAATATTGTCAAGAGATGCCTTTGGGGTATATGTTTGCGCTGTATAATTATCCTGTACAAATAGCCTTTATTATTATTTTTGTTATTGTTGTTTTGACTTCAAAAGTGTAAGAAAATGCAATTGCTCAAGCGACCCCGCTCCCCCCTATTCCAAAGTCATATCCTTTCCATGAGCAGATGTCCTGTTTGTCCTTTTGTCAGTATTAACAGCTCGCTACCGTAGGACGCTCCCTAGCGCTCGGATATGCGATGTACCCACCCTTCCAGTGAATCTCAACGATTACCGCCCAACTGTGAAATTACCAGGGAGCTTGTACTTTCTGTATAATGTTATCACCCATTTAAAGGTCCTTATACAATCGACAAAATTCTACATACATTCTCATTATGCTTCCTATCCCACTATACAGCCAAAACATCCCGGACACAGTTTGGCACATCCGTCTTGTTACTACATACTAAGGCTCCGCGTGCTTGTTCAGTTGGCTTGATGTCTCTGTCACATTCAATACAATGGACCAGAACATCATAACTTAACATAGCATGTCTACTTGTAAAGCGCTCGTTCACTTCTGAGCCTCTTGGCACAGAAATAACAGATGATTATTTTACCCACCTCAGTAGTGCTTTGTCAACCTCAGAAGGATGAAAGGCTAAGTCGACCCCACAGGATTTGAACTTGTGATGGATCCCTGCAGTGGATGCATTAGTCACTGAGCCACAAAAAGCGGCACATCCTCCTCTTGCAGCCCCTCCAGACAGAAGCCCACATTTCAGATAACTTGCTCAAATGATTCAAATCCTAACTTGAGGATCACACTCGTACCATAAATTTTGAAGGGCACGCCTACATCTCTAGCCCTGTTACATATTGAATTCTGTTTAGATCTCCTCTGTTCCCTCCCTCCTTTGCCATGTAGGTATGATATCTGATCTATGTCCTGTGCCCCACCACTCCAAATTGCATGCCCTTGTCAACAACACGCACAGTTGTCTGTAGGTCACAAGACTAGTTCTCTGCTATCTCCATAGGACTCAAGGCATTCAGCTCATGAATGGGCATAATGACCTGAGACTTTTTAGGTTCAAACTATAAATGCTAGTTCTTGGGCTAATTCATCTCCTCAAAAAGAATTGCTGACCCAACTTTCTCATACCAAATTACTACAATTAAAAACCAAGGTTGAGAATTCTGGGTGTCACGTAGATTGGAGAACTCAACCTAAATTCCAAAATAGTAGCGGAAGTAAAATCTTTTAACAATTACATTTTCTGAGGAGAAATCTGCCCACCCCCATTTCAGTCCAACTCCTACCTCAACTACAGCAATGCCATGTATGCCAATTAGCCATGGAACCAACTAAAAATACTTTATGCAGTAAAGACGGTAGTAGAGTGTCTAAAGTTAGCCGTAAAATGGCAAGTAGCATAACCCCAACTAAAAGGCTGCCCTGCCCAGGACCAAATGTATAAACACAGGAGATAGACGGATCTTGATGACCTCATTGTGCTTCTGGAATCGACTCTGCCTGGACAACTCCCTCAGAGAGCCATGCTGAAACTACATGCAGCTGTGCCAAATTCATTCTTCTACTCCCACCTCTCCAATGATGTCTTATATCTGGTGCTATCTCATTTTCCATAAATCTGCATAGCAATAGGCCACCTCAGCTTAGGATGGCTGCAACAAAGTTCATGCTACTATTCAAATGCACCCAAAATGCATTTTAGTTTGTTCTACGACTTTATGTGCTGATAACCAATTACACATGCTATGGCCAAACCAGATCACTGTAACCATGGTCACCAGCCTACCCAATTGCAAGATACTGCCTCTCTGTTCTAGCACTAGAAGCGATTAGGTTCTTCAATGTCCGCTAGACCAGTACATAATTCAAACCAAGAAAATGTTTCCATTGTTTTAGTATTATGTTTCATCAAGACTAGGGCTGTGTGAAGTTGCAAAACTAAACTAGTTGCACTGTTTCAAGGACTTTGTCAGCTTTGCGAAGTTGGCAAGCTTTTATTTTTTCTTCTCCAAAGGGGAGTGTGTCAAAGGGCCCCTGTGTATCAGTGGGAATGTTTACACTGCTGATCAAGTCTGGAAACATGTTGTATGACAATCCAGTACCGCTCCTGGAGCTGTGTACACCCCATTCCCTGCTGCTGAAATTCCTATGGCGGTACTTCCTACAGCAGGAAACTGGTTAATCTGGCTGCCGAGCAATGGCTATTATGTTCTCCTACTGCCAATCAGTGCTGAGGAAAAGCCCTGAATGACCGTGGGGAGAACAATTCCCCACTGCTGAAGTAGCTTTCATCATGGGCAGGACATGCAGCAGCAGGGAATGGGTTAAATTGAACATATACTTCACTTCTAGTGAAGTCAGGAAGCGACCTATTTTGTGAAGGGGGATGTTTCTAAACTTCACTAGCAAAGTTTTGAATTCATCCACTCCTACTTATGTGGTTAAGCAGGGGTCAATAATGATTACAACCATTGCTTTCCCTTGATCCGAGGGCAAGCACAGGTATGTACCAATTTCCTATTTGAAGTGGGGAAAATGGACAGGTGATGTCCCACGTGTTTCTACTGTAGGTTCACGTTTGGATGTAACAGAAATACTTCTCGGAGAAACATGGATTAAAGAGAGTTCCCTTTACCATAGACCACTCATAAAATCAGAAGCTTTAGTTTATTTGAAGCCAATTTATCCCCCAGAAAATCTTTAAAATTGTTACAGCATATATTAAAAGAAGCATGGCAATTATTAATGAACACAGACTAAATATTATGACAGCATTCTATGTTTTATGAAGTCCTTTCTTGATAATCCTAGCTAGTTATAATGAGTGGTGCAAACATTTTTTGCATACCTAAAAACTGAAGGTAAACGGGTAGGAGCGGATGCAAGGCAAGTTTATATTTCTAAGAACGTGTGTTCTCAGTCTCTACCTTTCCCAGGAATACAAGTTCCCCAAAGTTGAAAAGTTCCTCTTCCCTCACAAGGGCTGAGAACATGGTTATTATACTAATTCTCAAACGTCCATGAGAAATTAACCTCTTCATTGATCCAGCATTTTCTGAGCCCACATGCTTACCATTGGTACTCTGATAGACATTTCTCTCCGACTGAGAGGTGATGGCTGTTAGCATTAACATTAATCAAATTCAATTAACAGTGCAACCCGTTTGGCTACACAGTGAGGACCAGGAATCGATAGCCAAGTTCAACCAAGTTTTATTTCAAATTAATAATCAAATTCAAATAAACAACTCATAAACCTGCTGTAAAGATCCAGAACAACAACTGGTATTCCTAGACGCCTAAAGAAGTTAAAGCGAATTAGTATTAAACAAACAGGCAATTCTGTTACAGCAATGCAGAACAACAGCATCAAAATCTGGTGCTCAGAAAATAATCTAAAGTTCTCGCTCCCTATACATTAGTAGTCTAGAATTTCAAAATGCAGAGGGTGGTTTGAGGAATGAAACCCTAGCAAATCAGGGAAGTCCCATTAAGGAAGCCAGGCCAAAAAGAAATCAAGTAGGCAAGTGATCGCATCTCAGAATCTCGGTCAGGAGTCTTCTATGGTTCACAAATAAGTGTTAGCCTAAGCCACACTTGAGCATTAGTCAAAGGAAGCATTGAGGTCTAAACCTTTCAAAATCCACTCAGGTAATAGGGCATCAGGGAAGGTGTCTGCAAAGAATCTGTAAGAGAGATCTGCATAGAGTCTGTAGAAAGGGGGTTCAGCAAGGCAGTCCAGCAAGAGTCGGGAGGACTCTCAAAGGGGCTCAGGGCGTGTCTGAAGGATTCTCTACAAAAATCCAGGAGGAACGGTATATTATAATGTGCAAATTCCACTAGGCAACACCTTCTTGATCACACCATCAGGGGTCCATTGTATTTGTTGAATCATCCCGTTGTAGACTGCAACATTGCTGGTTTGTCCCACACTGGACATGGGAATGACATCGCTTTCTCAGTCACACGTAGGTTGTAACATTTGAAAATCACGTCCATTCAGTTAGCGCTCTGTTTCTCCGTGTACCTTTGTCCGGGTCTTTTTCTCAGACCTTTCCCCCTGTGTCTAGTACAGTAATGTATCTGCTCTAAACCTTCTAAACAATACATGTGAATACCTGCTAGAAATATTGAGTTAGAAGAAAAATGAAAAAAACTTTATGCAGCATTATGAAATACAGGCCTACTCATCACAAGTTTAAACGTTAATTTCAATGGCGCACATTTAATTTGCGTGTACACATTTGAACACAAATGAATATACTTTTCTAATGCATTAGGTTTATACTACATGTAATATTCAATAAGTCATTAAGATATTCAGTTGGAAGTATAACTGAGAACTACATTTGAATCAAATATATGGAATATTAATGCACACCTTACATAAATTCAGTGTCGTTTTTTTTGCAGAGTTTTATATAGCGCGAACTTGACCCGAATCGGATATCAGAGCACTTTACATAGCACCAGTTATGTTACATTAGGACACACATTCATTTTTGTTAGGCACGGGGAGATTAAGTGATTTGCCCAGAATCACAGGATGTTCAGCGTCATTGCCGAGACTCGAACCCAGTTCCCCAGGTTCGAGGTCGGACGCCCTAGCCGTTAGGCCAACGTTTCTCGTAGGATTACATTCACATATAAGGATGGGTTTGTTCTCAATTACAATGCATTTAATGTTATTCACATGAAGTAGCACACACATTAGAAAAGTCACATTTCATCTCTGTGGTGAGTGCATTATCTACTAAATAAGGGCTATTCTTTATTCGTCACACTAAGCTATGGCAAGACATTTGTGAGTAAGTTCTCTAACAGTACAACACGCAAAAGGGGGCTATGAGGAGTTTTAAGGACCTGCGTGGGCAACCTCCCCACTCGTAATATTGATCACAAAACAGCCCACGGGTCCAGAACAGGAGTCTGAGGGAAATGTGTCAACATAGTTGAGAGCGGGGGGATCCCTTTTTAAGGACGGTTCCCCTCACACACCAAAGGTGTCCTGCTTCATCATAGGGGTGCCTCCTCGCGTCAAGAACCTAGTCTTGACGCGGGCTCCAACCCCCTCGCTGCGAGGGAGGAGCTCAGGGATGTTTTCAATGAGTCAGGCGGGTTTTCCTAAAACCCTATGTGAGCGTGGTGTGTAGTGAGAGAAGTGCAGTGCTCGTGTACATGTGGATTAAAACTGGCTACCGGGTTAGCTATCGACAAATTTATTCAGCTACCCTGTGTCAGGATTAAAAACAGCAAATCTGGTAATGGAACTGTCAGAGTTAAAGACAGCTACATTAAAGTGTGATCAACATGTTTTGGCCTTGGGACCTATCAAAGCGTCATGGCCTTCATCAGGATCAACAAAACAGCTACTGCAAACAGTGAGTGAATGAACAAATACATGGGCGAAAAATAGAAACGACGGTGTGTAATACTGAACCACAGGTCTTGTTGTTCAGTAGGTTCACCGGTAGGACCTGTGGTAAAACAGAAAAACAACATTCGCATGGTTTCATATAACAGTCAGAAAGCATGTATGACATGGTTGTGTCCAAACCCAACAGTCATTATGGTCAATAGAAAGCATAAGACAATAACACTAATTATACTCAAATAGTGTACAAGGGTGCAACACTCACCTACAAAAGTTAGGGCGCTAGCCGCATCTGTCCTGGGCCATTTAGCCAAAGGTACATACGCCTACCAACCTGGTAGAGAAAGGTGGTGGCGTTAGGATCCAAACGGGGAAGAAAAACGGGTAAGAAGGAAGGAATAGAGGGTGCAGGGTTCATGGTACAGTTGACAAGCACAGAGGTAGAGAGATAATCAGCTGCATGGATGGATAAAGCAGCATGTACAAAGTAGCACACAGCACTAATGTGCGGTGCCCTGTGTCTAGATGATGTGGTCAGTGACCACTAGCGACTGAGTCATGGGGGTAAATCCCCTGCGTGGCTGGGAAAGAGAAGCGGTAGGGGATGAACACCATCATGGATGGTGTCAAGGGTGAAATAGCCCAAGGGGACCGAGCCAAATAAATGGTCGTAGAGTCTCTGGCCCGTGCCAGCGGGCCGGAGTAGCAGGATGCGCATGAAACCTGGCGCATGCTATAAACAGAGACACAGGAGAAGTACTCCTGCCTAGGAATCAGTGGACGGTGAACTGGCGCCTTCACTCAAAAAAGCAGAGGTTGTGCCCCTGGCCATTGGGGCTATGGAGCGCTGAGGTCAGGCAATGAGGGCCCAATGTTGGGAGGGCGCTCAACGGGTCTCTCACGTTGGAAGGAGCGTAAAGTGCAGGAAGTCGGGGCTGGTGGGAGCCGAGGCCGAGCTGTGAGGGCACTCGGCGAGTCTCTACCAAAGGAGGGAGACTCGGTATGCTGAGTACTGGGGGACGGGAAAGCGGAACCCGGGCTGGAGGGCTCTCCGGGTCTCGTTCAATGGAAGGAACCTGGGAGCGCTAAATGTTAGGGGCCACTGGATACAGGGATCCCGGGACTCGTGCTAGGTTAAGTAAGTTCTCTAATCCTACAGTGAACGCACTCTTTAATAATGTCAAGCGCAACACTTAGTTTTTTTAACCATACATGAATTATGTGCCAAGTGCTCTTCCACACAGTGTGTTTCTTAACTGTCTGTGACGAATAAAGGGTGGGCACCAATGTCATTCATAATGGAACATACGAGAAAAGCATATGAGAATTATTTCACCATTGTATGGTTATAATAATTATTTTATTTGTGTAAGCTTTTCACATAGACCCACCTACAACCACTGGCCGGTGGGGTGTTAAAATCAGCGTTATAGTTGTATCAAACATTCAACATAAGCATAACCAGTCAAAAGTTCAAGAGCCCCATCTTTCTCCCCCCTCCCCCCTACCGTCTGTATAATCTATGAGAGCTTACCTACTTTTGCTTTCAACTCTTTGTGCACACTCCTTGAAATCCACCCTCCCACTCAATGTCTGGCCAAGCTATGACAGTAGCTGCCTACGAAGTAGTGTGGGACAATATGATGCGGAGCTATCTGGGGCAGGTGAGCTCTCTGTATTCTGAGGTTAGGAAGTCAATACAATATCCCCATGTTATCTCAAATTGTCTCTTTTCTTTCCTATTTCACCATTTCAGACTTGCATTCTCCCTAAACCAATATTACAACAATACCCAAAATGCAGGTATTTGAATATGGAAACCTAAAGGCTCACTATCAAAACTTATAATACATTTCATATATTGTTGTATGATGATGAGCATGAAAACAGAAAAAAGCAACAGTTATACATGAGAAACCACATATGAGACCCTTAGACCCTAAAAGAATGATGGGCGAAATGCACCATGTAATGGGCGCCAATACAATCACTACAAAATACACAACACTTAGGAGTTGAAGTGTCGATTTAACTTCTGCTCTACCCATCAACAGCTCAACCTTTAAGTTTTTCACCTCCTTGCTAGGGTGCACGTGTCTGCGTTTGGGGAATGTGATGAACTGGTTTCAACCTAGAGGAATGTATTAACTTTCACAGAAACTTTTTAGCCTTTAATTAGTGAGTTTGATGACATTCGCAAGAGCCCCCAATGTTCATATTGTGAAATGGGGACAGCACTTCACTGGTTAGCTACACAAGGTTCTCTTTTGGTGTACACCAGTGGTGCTCAATGCTGCTTCACAAGGCCCAGATCAATTCTAGGCTTTGAGGATAACCACAAACTATGGTAATGACTGACATTTAGATTGATGGTATGTAAAATTATCGCATATTGATATATTGAATATCTGTTGTGCATCCGACCCTTATAGGTCAACAGTAAACAGCCGGGGTGTAGAATGCTCTGTGGAACATATGTTCTATCTTTGCCCAGGTGGTATAAAGCCGGCGTTGTTTCAGTCGTGGATTGGCACTGCACATCTTTCACGTCCCTCCTGCTCGGCATCCAGACTTAAATAGCAAAATTCTACTATGATCTGCACTTAAAATAGGACGAGGGCCCAACAGTAAAGTTTAGCAAACACATAACTCAACAAAGCAAGCATTGACAAAGCCAAAAGGCTGCCAGCAAGCACTAGACTTATTGGCTTTGTCAATGCCTGATTGTGTGGTGACAGTGTTCTGCCTCGAAATGGAGTACTCCATCTTTTAAGAGGACCCTAGAAGAACTGATCTCACAGTTGCTTGCCGCCGCTTCTGGGTCTTCGTGCTAGAGTAAAGCCCCCATTTCTCACCAAACAGCACTGTATTTACTTCTAAAATGAAGGAAAGAATCATGCTTGCTATCAAATATGGATTTATTCCTTGATCCAACTTGACACCCAGCTACATTGAAAACAGATTTACACTTAGCTGAGCCTCGGGGGATTGTGGCTTATTCCATTTCTGTACTCTCGGCTTCACTTTGTTGCTGCTTCCGTGGCATGTTTTGATTCCTGTATATTTTACTTTGTCCTACATATGATTGTAAACCTTTAATGCATCCATCTTTCCAAATGTTTAGTGATATATTTTTACATATTTAAATTGCAAGGACGCCATTGGTTCTATGGACTATTTTGAGACATTTTCTAATAAGTGATGTTTTTATTTTAAAATAAATCTTTTTATTATCATTGCTTGTCTAGTGCAGACGTATTCTGGTTCTGACCTATAATGCTGTTCTTGATGCTAATTATAGCACCATGCCTTAGCACCTGCCTGTGAAACTCACCAATGCAGGCTTTCACAACAGTAGTGCATTCTGAAAGGGGATGAGGCGGGAAGGGTGAATTGTAAAAACTGAAGAAAGGAAAAACATGTCAGTTCTTGACTAATAAACCAGCAAAACTCCTCTCTTCAAGAATCAATGTGTGATCTACCACAGCTGACCACTCACTAGTAGTTACCTTCAGAGCAGGACTTCTCTAAGGATGTCCCAGCCTTAGAGCACCACCTGGTGGCAGTGGCAAGTTCCCATTTTCTATTTCCCCTCGACTGCTGAAAATCTTACTATTGTTCCTGGTTTCTTCTCATGATTATCCCAGACTCTTAGGTAGGCACGCCGGAGAAATTAATCCAGATAACGGTCAGTGTCCTAGTTTGATGTGTCAAACAGTATAAGTCTTCAAACAGGCTTTGAAGAATAAAACATTGTTCATCAGTTTGGCTACACCAATGATTCGAACAGTGGTGTCAGTGTGCAAGCCCCTCTCGGATTTAATCTGCTTCCCTGCTGCGTATATATACACAAGTGTTGGTGAATTATGGCTTCTATATATGAATCACTGTTTTGTCTATCATGATACTACATATCGTATGTAATTACTTCAGAACTGCTGTTGGGTTAATTGAACAGTGTGGCGAATGTCCTTGCTTAATTTCAACAGTTGGTTGCCGGTGGGGTCCACTGGCACTCATTTTTGAGGACCTAAAATTATTTTTCCTCACGAGAAATTGACTAGGAGCAAGAGAGGGAAAACACTCGAGGGGGAAGAGGCAGAAAGAGAAATACGGGAAAACTGTCACAGAGGGACAGCAGTAGTGAGAGTAAGGGACATGCAGTGTGTGACAGTTGATTAAAAAGCATGAGGTGGACTCAAAACTACGCAGTCTTGGTACTCGGAGCGCCGATATTTAATGGGGCTGGCCGAGTGCATTTAATAAATGATAACATGGTTAAAAGCTCCCCTCGAGCCCTACCGGAACAGTATTGCCGATTTGACAGGAGCAGAGTTGCGAAGTTGCCCTATGTCATATCCATGACCCCTTTCTGTCAGTCCTCTGACATTTGTGCCAACAGCATTTTGCATTCTTTGCTTGTAATTTAACGTTTCTGAAAACAATCTTACTTTACACAGTGTATATTATTTTTTTATGTACAGTAATCGAAGTATGTTATGAGAGTGCACTGCTAGCTCAAGGGGGCAACCTGACACATTACATAGTAATAGTGATTTTACGCCTGTGTCGGAAGGAATTCAGCTGGTTTGGGGCAGGAATAGCTGGGGTTTGAGCTGGTGAATTTTGGAGATGAAGTGGGTAGTCTGTTGCGCAGTGACCAACAACCAGAGGGTGGTGCATATCGACGAGGCATGTCCTCGAGTTCTTTTGTTCTCTTATTTTTACACTTTTAGTTTTGACAATTATGGCTATTTGTGCTGGGCTACAACTCAATATTTTCAATTATTCTGCATGATCACCTGACTTAGTTTAGATAGTTGGCTTATAGATCATGAAGCTGACCTTGATTCGTGCATGCCAACATCTTAGATGAGGTAAGGGGAAGATTAAAAAAACATAATCGGGAGAATGTATTTCTCCCATTGACTTCTACTGAAGCAGAGGCAATTTCAGGAGGGAGACAGCCAAAATAAAGCCATTTTATGCTTCAAAAGGCGAGAGTCTACCGCCTACATCAGGTCTATTGGCATGTATGTTAATTGTATGCATACTTGTATGGGAATCTAATGTAGTTATTTTAAGGCGGGAGTAATGTGCTTGATTTTCTTATGTCATTTAATCAATTAGGCTGCTGCAGGGAACACATTGAATGCCACTGACAAGTCGTGGGTGACTGGTGGTGGTGAGCCGTTTATCCATTAGCTAGAGGACATGATATACCGCCAGAAAGGTAGCCTCCTCTATGATAAGGGTGGGTAAAGGTAGGAGGATTCCTCATTGGTAAGGTTGCTTTAATTATTTTCCGTAGTTCCCATGGATGTAAGATTCTGTGATTGAGCAATAGTTGGGTAGCTTGTCTTGAAACAGTTGAGTTTTTTCTTGTAAGTGAGTTATAACTTGTCCATTTTTCAATGTGGAGTAGAATGTGCCAGTGAGGAGTGAAGTGCTGACAATGCACCGGAAAGTTTTGAATTCGTTGGGGGCGTGCTTTGATAATTGTGAAAGAGAGAATATCATCTTCATATGCGCTGGCGTTGAGGGAGTTGATGGTACTGGCAAGGTCTACCAGATGTTGAAATAAGAACTGTTTGTACATGTTTTGCAGGGAAAAGATAGGGTTGGCATTTAAGGTGTTATTTTAGCTTGATATTGCTTCACAGGAGATTTCATCATTTAAAGGTCCCTTAAGAAAAGCTGATGTTTATATTGAAAAAGGCCATAAAGAAAGAAAGAGGAAACATACCATCTCAGAATCCACACCCAAACTCTGGAATAAGCTCGGGCTCTCCCTCCTGCAGTTCAGGAAGAAAATGAACCCCACCCTGTGAGGCATACCTGCTTCAACTCTCAACTGCCTCCGTCCAAGCCCTCTCTCACGGTTTCCGTTACACTCCACTTGACCTACAGCCAAAACCACTGTGATCATTAAGGCTATCCCAATGGCCCTTTTCTCTGCTGCTGAGTAGGTGTTATAGCTGTGCTGCGTAAAGTACCTTGAATGGTGCGCTACATAAACAGCCTTTTATGCGGTACTATGAATCCTTCCTCACTTGATATGTGAAGTACATCCCTTTTCTTTGTATAGTCCAGTTCTGCCCACAAAACAATATCTCTGCTACATAATTGTCATAACTTTAATGCAAACAATATTAATATGACATGTGAGAAGTGGTGGTGGCTGTCACACAATGGCAGGCAGCCATAATGACTGTTTTCAGTGTTTCCTTTTGTTTGATCGATGTTATGTTTACTACTTGGTCATTTCAGAGCAAAGTGGTCTCGGTGTACATGGCACTTTCACCATGGATGTTCTTGTTTACGTATCTTTATTTATGGAGTTCATTTATGGCATCTGCGGGGAACAGAAAATTTGCTTCTGAGGCAGGCATGTAGGGCAGGTGGGTGACATAATGTCTTGGTAAGTGTTTGTGAGAGTGTGTCTTTACCCTGTGTTATATCTAGAAGTGAAACAGTGTTTGATACGATTTGCCCACAAGAGGTTTTTTAAAGGATCTTAGAATTATTTTCAGTGGCATGTGTTGACATCTTTGGAGTCCCCTTGATGTGGAATGGGATGTAAGGCTGACCTGGCTAGTCCAGGAGTGTGCCACACAGACTGTTGGAAGTGGGAATGGCCCAAATGGTAGGATCTTTTGCATTAATTTTGGAGTGTGTGGGTGTAGCCAAGGTGCATTCAATGGAGGCAAGAAGATCTTGAGGCTTCCTCGGTAGTCTGGCTGTAGGAGTCTCTAGAAACATGTCTGTAAGGAAGGTGTTATTTGGGTTTGAGTTGTAAATGCAGTTAGAGGTTATAAACTATGAAATATTTTCAATATGGGTTTTGTTGAAACCAAATGGCCTGATAAGATTGAAGGGGAGAGGGAGTGCCATTGTGAGGTGCCCCAAGAGCTTCTAGGGTGGTGGTGGGCAATGTTGATGTTCCGAGGCTTCTATGAACACTGATGAATGCACCACCTGTTTTGTCTGAGTTGTTTTATAGAGTTGTGTGTGTCCATTTTAAGGGAGAAGGTGATGTTTAGTTTTATTTCTGTGACGGGGATGAATTTAGTTTTGGTGTGGGCTATGGCCCCACATTGGAGAGTGAAAATTGATGAGAATCAGGGACATTGTTTGAGGTTGCTATTAAATAGGTGGTGTGCATTGTACGGAGGGTGTGGATGAATTTAGGTGATGTGCAGCTATGTTTGGTATGAGTGTGTTGTCTTGTAGTTGTGTGGCACCATATGATTGGAATAAAATATAGGTACTGGGTGGTGAATCACTTGCTGGTTTTATTTGGGTGACGAGGGCAAGAGTTCTACTAGCTCTTTTTGTTTCCCTAACAGAAACAAGAATTTGCCACAGATATCTTCGTTTTCTACTCTGTTGTTAACTATCATGTATGTTTTGGGATGCCCTAGAATTACATTAGAGGGTGGTGAGTAGTGGCATGTGGCCCAGCGCTAGGACAACACAATAGAGAAAATGGCATTTCTGAAGAAGAATTGAAATGCAAGGAGTGAGTGTTTTGCACACAGGACTTTGGGGAATGTGATGAGCCATGCGCAACCTCTAACTTTAATTAAAGCAAACAATACCTTTTTTTGGTAATGTTGTTTACTTTCTGGTTCTGTGACTCCTGCCGTGGGACTTTCGTAGGTCAGCCAGAATGGGGAATGTAGAGTACAAGGATGAGGAGGCCTTCAGGAGCATGTTGAGAGAAGTCTTTGAGATATCAGAGATCCTGTACGGGATTTAATTTGTTGCCTTTTTTAAGGTTTGACTATAAGAAATACAGAGAGACAGTGGACCTTGGGGTAAGCCCCCTTCAATCAATGTTTTTTGTGTATTTCTTAGTTTGCCATTGCTTGAATTGGTTTTCCATAAAACCTATGACATTTTATGTATACATACATTGCATACTTCATCCAATTTTAGTTCCTTATATGCTTTGCTGGTGAGCTTTAAAAGTTACTTTTGTTTGACAGCAGATGCAACATGTGTAACCTGTAATTGAGATCCAGTATGTGTTCTTTGATGTATCTACTTTGCTGTCACGATATTTCAGTTGGTGATTTATGGCTTTTTTGTTTAGGAAGAGCTAGCTTTTTGGATGCTTTAGCCTGTCATAAAGCAAAAACAAATGAACATGCAAAGTACTATTGTCCTACTTGCTATGTGAGACCCCTGGGGTGGAGGATAGTGCAGAAATTGGTGTTAGACTTTTTCAATTCATAGTGGTTCTGGATAGGCGTTTTAGTTCAGGCATCTTTACATTTTTATTGCGTTTCCTTTTTGATATAGCACAGACCTCATGTAAATGGGGTTAACAAGGTGCTTAAAGTCATTGTTTTAACCAAATAAAACATTGAATGTCAAAGAGTGTAACGTAGATTCCCCCCCACCTGCCTCCCCACCCCCCCAGCCACCGCCCCCCCACTAGTCCCCCCCCACTAGTCCCCCCCCCTCCTTCCCCACTCAGTGCCTTGAGACCCTCACGGGTGAGTAGTCTGCTTTATAAGAATCCTGATTGAATGAACCTAGCAAATATTGCGGGGGTGTTATGAATATGTAATTGCAGCAAGATAGGCAAAAGAGTGAGACAGCGAAGTTCTCCACAAGTTTATAAGGGGTTTTTCTCAGAATTGTAGAATATTTTCTGCCAGTTATATTAATGACAGAAATGCATCGGGTTTGATTTAGAAAGACACTTAAAACAAAGGTTTTCGTTTGTTTTTTCTGTCTGCTTTTGAGTGTAGTTTTGCTTTTACTTAATGCATTTTTGTTTTAATCATTTTTATTTTTTAAATACTCTTTGGCCTTGCAAAGGGGACACATTCACTATATACAATCATGTACATAAATACATTATAATAACTAATCCACAGTAGTCATTACTTGAAAATGGGAGTGGGCTAGGCTTTCCTTTAAGCGTCCATGGAAGAAGCCTTCTTACTACAACATATTAAGTCCTTGAGAATAGTTACTAAATTGGTCTAATTATCTCTACATGAATTCGGTCGTAGTGGCCATGGTTGAAAGCAGGAAGCAGGAGTGTCAACATCTTCCTCTAATAACTTGAAATTGACCAACATTTGTTAGTTGTTTTGAGCATGATAGCCCCTAAGCAGCAATTATGAGCCATACAATGGGTGATTGTTCTATAAAATATAGAATAAATAAATGTTTAGTCAGCCAATTGTTTAAATTCAACAATGCGTTCATTCTGCAGAATTCAAGCAAAGACACGAGAACTGCGTGAAAAGCAAGCCCGCGAACGAGACTATGCGGAAATTCAGGATTACAATCGGGCGTACACATCCGACGATGACCCTATGTATGCTGGGATTTCATCCTATGACCCTTCGCAATCCAGCGGGACAGGAACTTTGAACAGCAGACCTCAAAGTCCCAAAGAAGGCAGGACAGTGGAGGCTTTGTATGCCCAAGTAAAGAAACCACGGAATGCAAAGCCTTCACCTGTAGACAGGTAGGCACCACATAAGAATCAGCACTTTTTGAACCTCAGATGAACTGTCATTGCTGTCTGTGGTAGACTCAGGGCCTGCGATCAGTAAGAAGAAGCTGTACCGAGTCTCCTCCTTGGCTCTTAAGACACGCTTTTAATTGAAGACTTTGTAGCTCACACAAATCTAAAGATAATTGGATGAGAAACCGATGTTGAGATCACATTGCTAATGAGTTTAATGGATTATATATTATTTTGTAAATTGCTTAAGACCCACAGTATAGTCACTGGCATGAAAAAAATGGATATTAAAAGTGAAAAATTGCTAATTTAATAATTGGAGATACTGAAAAATGCTGTATTTAGAGTCGGGAAGAGCAATTTAAAACGTAAAATAATTATGGTACTTGCGTTGCCATCTTTTTTTTGTTTAATTTGTCACGCTGACTGTATTTTTGGAGCTCTTTAATCTGCAGGCAGAAGATATGCAGTCGGATTCACCACCCTTAGCATTTCAATTGGAAAGGGAAAAGTGGTGTGCTTGTCTTCCTGGTAACAAATTCAGCTGCGATTCAGAGTCCCTTTTCACTGTCAATGTTACTGTAGGACAGTTGGGCTGTAAAGCTACTTCTGGTTTTGTAAGTCGAGTTTAACTTGGTGAAGGGAGGCTTAAGAGGCTTGTCTTTTGCTCGTGTTGCTACCCTACATTGGGGGCTTTAGAACTGCTGCAAACACCCCTCCGGCTGGCCCCAGGGGTAGTATTTCAGTTGTATCCTCATTGCACAAGGTGACAAAGACTGGAAACCATGAGGAAAAATGAAATGCAAAATGATTTCTCAGCTTTTGTAGATGTTAATGACATTTTCTGTTGTTTTTTTTTTTTAGCCTTTATTTGCCTTTTTATAAATGAGCTGCGTGAACGGTGTGCTTTTTCTGTAGCCTTCTTGTCTTATAAAACATTTATTGCATTTTGTTTAAATAAACTTATGAACATTTTACACAATTCTGCCTTTTATAGAGTTTGTCGATTTGGCATGGCATGCACTTTTTGATCTCTTGATGGAAAGATCATTGTTTCTGCATATTGTTACAAATTCTTGGGTCAGGGATATAGATGAATTTTATGTTAGTAAAAATATTGGCGTTTTCTTGATGGAAAAAAAGTTTTTCAGAAATTGCTTTTCAGTTTTGAATTCTGCACTGCACCCAGAAAACCTTCTCTGCGAGCCCTTTTGCGTTAATGTTATCTGAATTTGCCAGCATTTTCTCTAAGAATGCTTCCTCTCATAAGTGGGGTGTGCAGAATTTATGGCAATTTGAGGCACTGGTCCAAAATGAAATTGATACATTTGAGTCGCAGGTTTGATACTATGGGGCCGATTTCGATTTCGGCCGGTAGGGCTCCGAATCGGATTCGGCATAACCGGATCCGATTCGGAGCCCTATTTCCCGACCGATTCCTACGCGCGTCCGGACGAGCGAGTACGATGCGAAATCGCCGACCGACTCGTTCGGGCGTCCCAACCGCTCCGACCGACTCGTTCCAGGGTCGAACCGCACCGACCGACTCGCTCGGACACGACTTGCACCGCGCAATGGAGACGTTCCCCGGCCGGGTAAGTACGATGCGCGCCGCGAGCAGTCCGACCGACGTCCGGCTCGAAAGAGCAGTCGGAGCCGTACTTCCGGGGTCCGTGTCGGACCCCCCTGTACGTGTAGCCGCGTGAGTCGCACACTGGGGGGGACCCATGGGTCCCCCCTACCTGTGCGTGTACGGCGCGAGTCGCTTCGCCGCGTACCTGCTGTCGGGAGCTCCCTTGTTCGCCTCGCACCCATTGAGGCAATGGGAGCCCGCGTACGCGTTGTACGACCGGGTCCCATTGACTTCAATGGGAGTCCGACCGACTCGAGTACGATAGCATACGGACGCATCGTACTCGTTCGGTCGGGCTGCACGGGTCCGATTCGGTCGGAAATCTCTCCGGGTCTGGCTCGGTCGGAGAGATTTCCGGCCTGAATCGGAATCAGCCCCAATGTTTTTTGGAAAGATGCTCTTTTATAGTCACAAGTATACCAAAGACAATGAATGCTGATCTAGTAAAACCCTTGTCTACGTTAAGTCCACACTGTTGGACAGACTAGCTCTTTAAGGTTAGCTAGATTCCAGAACCTTTTTTCCTTGCATTCAGAAAGATGTCACGGGGATCTTAATCTGTTACCCACACAAAGGGGTTTGTGATTAAGATCGGCGATGCAGCGAGCGCAAGGTAAATAGTTTTATTTATTTATTTACTTACTTTACTCCTGGCCGTCGTATGTCCGACTCCACTACCCCCCCACCCCGCCCACCGCCCCGCAGCACTCCCTCTGCGAGCCGCCACTGGAAGCTTGTTTGACACTGTGAAGTAAACTCCCTCAGGGTGACGCTCGATCCCGCTTAATGTTAAGGTTCAGCCACAGCTCACACACGCACTAACGACCTCTCACAAAATAGTAACTTGCTGTCTATTCTGACTTCAGTAGAATTTTGTGCTAATGACTTAAAGCGTATTACAGTTCTATAATTCGATGTTTGCAGTTGCTCACTCTGCCTTTTCTGTAGTTGCCAGATTCTCGGAAAGTGTAGCACATTTCTCAGAGTATAAATATTCTCAATAGCCCTTTGGCCGCTGGGAAGACTTAGGCTCCTGGTCTCAGAAATTCAACTTTTTATCCAGTTGATAATGCTGCTAGATTCAGAAATGTACATGGGATTCTCAGTGTGGGAGCCACTGATTCACAGGCAAGCTTTCGGGTAGTCCCCTCCCCCTTGCTAAATCATGTCTTCTTGCCACGTTAGATAAGCTACACTTATAGCACCATTAAGCGGTTGTTTGGTGTCATTTGGAACTTTACAGGTTACGTGCACCATCAAAAGATCACCATCTACGAAGTTCAAAGCCAAATGCACAATCAAAATGAGGGAGACATTTGTGCTGCTTAGTGGCAGAACAAATTGACACTGGGGGTTGCAAGTGCAAAGAGTAAAAAGTTCCCAAGTGCTGCAGTTGCCCTCCAGGAGGAAAGGCCTCTAAGCTCTATTTAATCCACAACGGGTGGTAAACGTTAGTGAGTTGGCCTTTCTCTGCTTCCCTAGGGGTCTCGTACACACTGAACAGTAGCATGTTACTTTAAAGCATAGATCCAACAAGCGCTCCTTATGCCTTAGTCTTTAGGACTTTAGGAATCCATTCAAGAGTGGCTCCCTCTGGGTTTCAACATAACCAGCTCAAATTTAATACCAGCAAAGGACTATCCGCCACAAAATCCAAAATCGTTATTTTGTCCCCTTCTGTCCGTCCCTTGAGGATTTGCTTCAGAGGGTGGCTCTCATACAAAACAATCCACAAAACAGTCTTGCTGTTCCTGTATGAATTCAAATAGGTAAATAATTTCCTGCATGCTCTGCTCTTCAAAAATACGAAGAATTCATCAAATTTTAGGGTATCCTGAAAACCTGTATTAGGATGTTGGGATGTTGTTAACTGGTGACCCAAAATTGAGGCGCCTCAGTGTTTGCTATTACATTTCCATGCGCGCCATTAAATGCCGTACTTTTGGGATTTCAGTATGGTGCTTTTTCACAAAAAAGGTACTTTTATTTAGGATGGCATGCTGAGAAATGCCCACAATGTGAACCTGCAATGCTTGCACAGCTAAAAGCATGGCCTGCTGTGATGCTATTACATCTAAACACTGATGGGTCCTTGATTACTGTCATGTAAAAAAATCTGTCACTTTGCTTTCTATGACGGCCAGCTTGATACTGATTGTAAAGAGCTGCAAGTGATTGGTACAGCCCCTTTGTGATTGGTTTTGACAGTAGATTTTAACTCAAAAAGATTGCTGTGTTAGCAGTCAGCAACTTAGAAGATGTGCATAATAGGGAGACCAGCAAAATGTAATATTTTTAAAAATGATGCATTGTAGAACTTTGGAAGGATTGTCAACACCTTGGACTCCGTTTTATTGACTAGAAAGTAATCTCTGAATATGGTTTTCAAGGCAATAAGAAAAGATTAAGATAAAACAAAGTGAATCCCAACAAGTAGCAGTCTAGTGACCATTCCACCACTACCAGCACTCTGTTGCTGAGATTTACCAACCCCAGAGACACTAGGTTCACTAGAATGTTAGACGGTCATTGTTTTCGCCAAGCATGTGATATTGTTTGTGACACATCTCAAGCATCAGGACATAACTTTATTTATGTAGCTAGATTAGATGATCTAAAGGGATCTGCTGATAACAGTGACCCTATTTCACTTCTTGGAACTTTCTGTCCTGTTAAGACACTTGCCTTCACAAGGTTACCTTACGTATCCTTCATGGAAAGTGCATTTCTTCAAATCAGATATGTTCTTACCTACCCCAGATGATTGAAAGTTGTTTTCATGGAGACAGATGTGTAGAAGCACTGTCCTTTAACAGTTGGGCCTCCAGGATTCATGAATTCTGGTCTTGTCCATGCCTTTGCAGATGTGTTAGTGGTTTCTCAGGAGAGTTCAGGTGATCTCCGATTTCAGACCCCTGAGAAAAAGTACTGATATGTCTTCATATTCAGCGAAGTCATTGCTGTTATGGTATAATGTCTCTCGCTATCTGAAAAGGTATGCCTTTTCTTATCTATGTATTCTTGTGATAGATTCGACACGTTTCCAATGATTTTTAATACTAATTTTGTTCCATGTCTTCAGTTGTAAAAATAAAAAATAAATGGTAGATGTCTTTGTTTTATGCATATTAACCAAATAATGTGTTACTTGAAGCCCAGTGTGTGTCAGTTAATGTGTAGTCTCAACTCCTTAACATATATTACAAGTCACGATATCAAACGTGTCAATATTAATCTTGTATCCGGAGCAAACTCCATATTTTGTCGTCAGCTCAAAAAATGCAGTAGTGCAAGTGTAGTGTTCCGGTCACATGCATAAAATGCATTTTTTGTCAAAGATGCAAATGCATACAGAACTATTTTTATGTTCACAAATCACAATGCGCAATGGTAAATAAACTGAAAAAGTGTGAGGTAAATGAACAACCTGTTTTGCATCATTAAACTGCCAAATAGGTAATATTATCTCAGTGCTGATAACCATTGAGCTAGTCATGTCCTTATACCGAAAATGTATAGCCTCCAAATCCATACCCTTACTGGTAGATAACGCTAACACAAACCACAGAAACTCCCTAATGTATTCAATACCATTTTGGCTTCTGTGACTAAGTTAACCCCAGGTGTAGATAGTCAGGCACTACTGTATCGGTTGTGTTCACAGCAGATTTTGTAAAGTCTGTCATTTGTCTTGCTGCCAAATGCCCTTTTTGATTAATGTGCATTGCCTATGAAATAGTTTCTGGATTCTAACCTATGAGGTACATATGTGTATCTTTTGTGAGAATAATTATAAACACAATTGCTCCCAATGATTTAAGCGCATGTAAATCTTCAGTGCAACAATTAAAATATTGAAGTGCTGGATGAACCCACTACTCAGCATTGTAATAAGTATTCTTCCCAGCTGCCTTCCTAGTTTAAAAAATGTGTTACTTGCTGTAATTGTCTGACATACCGTGTCTAATGTATCATTAGCAATCATACGGGGTGAGCAGGTCTTTCATCTCCGAAGCAGTTGGTACCTGTTTTTAATTATATAATAGTGCATGATATTCATCTTATTTTTTCCTGCATTCACAGATTGTTTGATTTTTAGTCTTTAATACTAGCCTCATGGTTGTACGCGTTGATAAACACGACCTCACTGAAATTAAGTCTTAGAATATCTTTACAAAACGCAGACAGATTTGCTTTTAATATTCTGCCTGATTAAGTTTGTCCTCCATTTCTTTGGTGACATGTTAATCTTTAGTCCTTTCTTTTTTCTTAAATGTACCCACTGGGATCAAGAGAGGGATGTGCCTTTCTCTGTCATAGGTCTCAGAGGCTTCCCAGACGATACTGGGGTTATTCACAAATGTAACTTAAACCTGTGAGTAAGTCACAAGTTTAAATTTACTCTTACTCTTTTGAGTAGCATTGCTATTTTAGCTATTCACCATTTACAAGTATAAAGTTACTCAAAAGTGCAGACTTACTTACCTTCGTGAAGCAGGGTAAGAGGCATATTTACGAGTGGTAGTTACAGCCAATAAAGATCAGTTGTACTTCCAGTGGTACTGCAATGCCCTCGTACAGAAAATAATGAATCCATGGACTTAAAATAAAACCCCAAAAGAAAAAAATGTAAATTAAATTAACTTATTTACAATTTTTAAATAGAAATGTTTTTTTAATTCATTAAAAAATAAATATATTATGATAAAATATTTGAATAACCATTTTTAATTTAAAAATACATGTAATTTTAATGTTTTAACATATAATTAAATTTATTGAAATTAACTCTATACATTCATTTTGTAATTTTTCATACTTAATAAATATACACATTTTACTCTAAGTGGAGTTTTTTAAATCAATCCTTTAAAATGTTAATTCAATATATTTAAATGAATGAAATATTTAATTCAAAATTAAATTAAGTGCTGTAGCAATTTTTCTGTTCTACGTTTAAAATAAATATATAAAATTTATTTACATTAATATTTTACATAAAAATGTTGTTATTCATTTTTTAAACTTTAATAAACTTCATATTTTCCCTATACCATAGCGAGATTTGCTCCCCTGCAGCGGACATATCCCTGTGGTTTGCTACTGTTTGCTGTATTTACCTATCACAGTTTACTGAAGATTCCAACATATGATGATAAGCATAAAACATTCCCGCACTTCTCATACTTGTTGAGCAATGACTTTTGCCAATCTTGAGTTCTATTGCATAGCAGTTTGGACTGGACTGTTCCTATAGTAGTAGGACCAAAACTGAATTGCATGTGGCAGGCCTCTGTCTACAGTAGCATAGTGGGCGAAAAACGATGGCCTGGAATGTGACCAGAGCGATTTCCAGTGGAAGAGATTAATTCAAGTATTTCTTCCATCACCGTGTTATTTGTTGTACTTCTGAGGAGCCACTTTCCTCAAACCCATGTTCCTCATTCCACAGCCTCTGTTTCCAGTGGTCCCCTTAATCACTTTCATGTTTATAGTTGGATCTCACACATACTAGTTTGTTAAGGGGCATTTTACACAAACAGTGTGGAACAATCATGCCAGTAATGTCTATATCAGTGATTGGTGATTTTTTTTGTATGGAAATTGACCTGTTAGCTTGTAGTAAGAGAAATATTGAGTACTACAGCAAGATATTTTGTGATCATAGCTGGAAGTGTTTCCAGTCTCTACTCCAGATGAGGAGACCAAAATTGCTCTGAGGAACTATTGTACGCTTAACTAGATATTACCATGGCTATATAGGCACATGCAGTTGGCCATGACAGTGTACTGTGTGATGTGCTGAGGCAGAGCTGTGGTAGCTGTAGGTCCCAGATTTAAAAGGAAATATAGCGAAAACGTACATACCAACCAGAACTTTGCATATGTGTGTGTTGGGTCGTGATAGTTGGAGGTGAACCTTTCCGTTAGGTTGGATTATGTTGGATTCACTGTCTATTGGCTAGGAATGTCTAGACCTTTTTCTGTGACGTTACTGGTTTTCAGTTTTCTCAGAGATCTGATGAGAAATAGTGCAAGATGAAGATCAAATTGGAGAGCATATCATATTCCTGGGAGTAATGCCTAAAAACTCTCTCAAGTCCTGAAGGGGTTCCCTGTAGTGGAAAGGTTTTCAGCCCCATATTTGGGGTGTTAATATGTAGACGTTTTTGAGGCAGGCAGACATGAACTCACATTGCGCTTCTATTAAACACTAGTGGAGCGAGATTTAGCTGGGAGTCATATGTTAATATCAACAGGGTGGCTCCTTGTTACATTTATTTTAGCCATGCAACTTTCTTTTTGTAAAACCGGCTATCGTGTCTTTTCGATAGACCAGTCTTGATAATATTACAGTTGGTACCACTACCACTACCCCAAGACTGAGTCTGGTAAGTACTTTAGGAGACTATCAGCAAAATCAATTCTTTGTACAGGCACATTCTTTATCATTGCAAACTGGCCGCCTGTGTCTCGGTGAGGCACAATATGCTGTGCCTGAGCATCTGATAAATATTGTTTGTAAATTTACCAACCCAATTTTTGCTTCTCTGTGTGAGAGTAAAGAGTTCCAACACAGAGCAATTGCTTTTTCTTTGCACAATGAGCAAGAACGCAGGAATTAGGGATAAACCTTAATTTTACGTGCACAGTGATGGAGTCTGAATTTATGGCCGGGGTCTGGCATCCACGGTCCAAAAATTCCACACAGAGGCGGCTTTAATGGCCGTTTACTGGCTGTCGCCGTGTAATCATTTGCCACCAAGTGTGCATTGTCCTCTGGCATAATTGAAATGAAATGGGCACTGTGCTGCAGTAAACCTAAATAGCCTGGAAATAGTAGGCTACACTCCCCTGGCTTGCTGGGGACTCTCTAATGGAATCATAAATACCATAATCATATGCTTTTTGCATGCGCCTCACCACTAAAGGGAAAAATGCCCATTTTAAAATGGAGACCTGCGTGAACTGGATACTGTTCTTCGGGAAGCGATATCAAGTGCTGTCAGGGGGCTATTGTTCAGCAGAGATTGAAGCAAATTAGTTGCCCGAGGTATAGTGGGTAGTTCAATGTTGTTTTCAAGGTTGACAAACACATCCTTTTTCCTGTTTCCCAGTACAAGTTCAACAGCATTTAATTCCAAAGTTAAGTGTTTGAAAAGTACATAATGTGCTGATGTGCGCCTAAATGTGTGCAGGTTATATTAACACACTGATGAGTCATACCTGAGCATTATTTTCGAAATTCAGCTAAAAAGAGATGAAAATCAAAAGGTTGTGCCTGGTCTAAATTCAATTATTATACCCAGTGCAGGTCTGAAGCGATTTCGTCAGCAGGAAGGATTGCAGAACAATTTTGTGAAGTTACGGTTTTTGTTTTCAAAATGATTGTTTGTGTGTTATTTGGTGTGAAAGCTTCATGGGGTTATTTCGGGATTCTGTTGGCTCTGCTGCATCTCCAGAGTCGGTGTTCAGTACCTGCACGCAACCATTTATATGTTTTTCTTTCTCCACAACGTTTGCCTTTGAAGTGCTTTTCTGAAGGGCAGACACTTTCTGCAGCCCACAGTGAATAAAAGTGAAAATTGTTTTCATCGCTGTTAGATAACATTTATGTTAACATGACCTTTGTCTATTTATTTGTTAGCGTAGGAGAGTACAGTTGGTAACAAAATGGCTGAAGTCTGGGTGTATGTGTATATAGCTGTGAGTTGGGTGCCTGCTGCTCGTTGACTGCAACTTTGCCTTCTTGCACTTGCTCCTCATTACTGCCCCGGACCCACATACATTGCTAAGAACTCCATTTCCCCCGTGCCCACTCCTTATGTACGTCTTCACTTACATTTGTTCACTCCTCACTGACCTCTCACTATGTTCGCTTGAGGTTGCCCACGTATACTCGCTTGCATCTAATCCTGCCATTTCTACCACTCTTTGTGCACGCCTCTTTGCTCTCATCCCCATGTCCTCACCGTGCTCATTGGCCTTTCTTGTCGATGAAAATAGTTTTGAGTAAATTTCATGTGGTGAGTTCACTAGTCGGGACTTCAGCTTGTCAGTGGTTAATTTGTGCTAGCGGTTTCCGGTGCTCAGCACCGGTACTTAATTGTCTGCACCGGCTCTAGTGACAGTCCACTACATGGTGGCGCTGTCTTTTTCATTTTGAGATGAGCACAACAACTGTGTTTATTAAGTAATAATACATTGAAAATGAATAATACCAGCCTCTCATGCCATTATCATAGCTTTGTGTGGCCTGAAATAGTCTGAATTGTCACACTTGTAGGAGTTATGTTGGTACTGCCATTGGCAGCGCTGGCAGGGTATGGGTGGTGCAGGCTGCAGAGGCCTTCCGAGAAAGGCCCTGGCACTTAATTTTTTTTACAAAGTAAGCACTGCAGCTTGTGCAAATTTACCTGACGCATTTTGTTCCATTCTGTACCATAGATTCCTGACTTCTCTCCCTCTCTTCCGTGAAACTTGTTTTGAGTGTTCTAGTGCCATACCCACATGGGTACTGAGGACCAAAGTAAATGTTTCTGCATTCAAAGTTTAGCAAAATAGACACTTTAAAATACTTTAGTTATGTGGACTGGCCCCATAGTGCACTTGGTCCTCACACAGGACTTATATTAGACTACCTCAGAGGATTGAAGGAATCTGGATGGCTTATTATGCATGTATGGTGGACATAGTGGTTTTTGTATAGAGCACTGTGCATTCAAATATATCCTTAAAGGAAATCTGTAATGATCGCCTATCATTGGTGAAGAGGACAATGCCATGAAAATGGTGTGCACAAACTGAAGAGCTTTTTCCATCTACCAATAACCGCCAGGGTGTTCAGAATGGTTTTTGGTGTGTGATTATTTGGAAGGTGAGAGTTGGCTGAAAAGTGGGTAGGGACTCACTAGGGGTATGTGCAACTCTTACAAAAATTAATAGAGTAAGGTGGAGGGTCTTGAAATCTGTGACATTTTGGGATGCTTCCTTCAGGCTGAAATGTGCTGGTAGGATGCTTCATAGCACAGGGCCTTGGGGGCGTACAGATCTGCAGCGTACCACACCAAGCAGAGATGTCTCATGCTGCAGTGACCAGAGGGCAGTGTAAGTGACAATACCTCCAACAGTACATTGACCAACAGAGAACAACACCCAAGAGGACGGGCTGGAGGAGCCAAGTGAGAGTGGGCTAGAGGCCTGATTTCACCAGAGACAAGATGCTTGACCTTTCAATGACAGTACAGCCAAATCCAAAGTTGTTGTACCATTTAGGGAAAAACCAAGAGAGCGCTGGAAGGTCCACATGGCAAAGCATACGCTGAATCACATTTACATGGTGCACAGTTCAAGACCAAATGCTATCAAATGAGACAGCCAGGCTATGCACATCGAATAAAAACAGGCTTGGATATGAAAGCGTCAGGGAGTGCAGCCAGAACTTCCAGCGGTTTAATAGAATGAGAACTGGTGCCATCCGGAATCATAGTGTGTCAAATTTTAGTAGTCCATTGTCACATAAAAAGGAAAAATGGCAGTGTAGACTGTGAATGACTAGCACTACAGTGGGACCTTCTGATACACTGTATGGGTGTGTACTCAAGGGAGAATCACTGCATGTAGTAATGGAGCTCAATGATCTTAGGTTGCTGGAAAAGGGACACTTTGCTCTCTGATCCATGTGCAGATGGACATGTTAATGAACAGGAGAACAGACCAGGTCGGACACATCAGACTACAATGGGCCTGCAGGGCTCAAGTATATTCATACTAGTTAAATACTACATCTACCAGCACACCATTTTGCCTGGTGTGCACAGCGTTGGTCCACCCATGACATAATGCATATCCTACTCCCATGATGCCCCATTCCTTTGATGACACAATGAAATGCAACTGCATTGTGTTCCATCTTGCTCATCCAGATGTGTATGTATTTTCATGGTGCTCAAGAATTTTTCATACGAGTTGCCTAGCAATATTATGGTACTACCTTCCACACTACATACATGGCACCAACAATGTCTGAGCATGTGCATTGTTTCCCTCTGACCGTCTGTGATGGTGTCTGGAACATGTCCAGGTGCCTCCTCTGCCAGGGTCTACATGGGTTGTCCGTCGAATATCCCTGGGGCAAATGTGTCCTCAACTTTGCCATATGAGGTTGTAAGACAACAGAATGCCATAGAGCGGAAAAGCTCATTGTGGGCTGTTGAATGGGGAATTTGGGAGACAAGGGGTGTAAGTACATGAATGAAGACGGTTGTGCATAGGGAAAAGGCACATGCCAGTAATAAAGGGGTATATGGGTTTGAACCCGTTGTAGCTTATCAGTGTTTAAAAAGATGCAGAATGATGTGCGAGTCAAGCCACTTGGGTTATTCGGTACGCATATCCTCAATACAACAATAGCAACATTATAGGTACACACCTTTCAGTTCATTCTTCCAACCTGTCAGCTTGAGTCTCTAAATGTGACTGTTCTGAATACCTCTGTTCTCAGTCACTTCTGTGCATAGAGTTAGCCGTCCATACTTCTCCCCTTCTGTGTGCTGCACTTCTTATCTACACATCACCTGCTCCTTTTGCGACTGTCCCTAGGGGTGTGAGCAGTCATGTGTCAACTGCATCAGCACATGGTATTCCCACATTCCCAGTGGATGCAGTGGGTGGAGTTGAGCTAGCGACATTCCTCAGTGCCCAGGGTACTACTGATTAGGCATACAATCTGCACGTATTTGGTGGCAAACACCAAATGCTTTTGAGGGGACCCACTACAGACTGTGCTTTTGTAACCAAGCCTAAGTGCATTGACGCCTCTCATCTATCTGTCTCCCAGTAATGTATTTACAGGCTAGTGCCACCCTCCTTAAGTTGGTGATAATTCCATATTGTTTTGTGGTGGTTGTCTGGCTTCCTCTTAGCTGAATTTATGGTCATAGCCCTGGTAGTATGGACCAGTGGACATCTAGGATTAGGAAGCATCTGTTGAAGGCCATGTTGTATCACCTGAGGTTTGTGCAGCAGGTCCACTGCTTCATGAGGTGCACTTGACCACTGTACGTCACTTTTTGCAGCCATAAAACATTTTCTGTAGGTGCCCCTAATGCTATCTCAATAGGTCATTGGGTTCAGATGTGTACGCTCTTATATCAATTTGCTTCCTCGGTGGCAGAGTTGTGGCAGCGGATTATCTACTTTGTCTTCAGTTGATTGTCACTTTCACTGTCTAACAGTTGAGGGTGTTATAAGGATTTATGAGTGTTTGCTGCTGCATATGCACATGCATGGTGGTGCATGGGAATGAGACTCGTCCAGTAAAACTCCGGTTATATGGTACAGTTCCTAAAACTAGTGTCCTTGCATCCATATATAAATGTTACTACCATTCAGGATGGCAGTTTCATGCCGCAAACCATCAGTTTGGAATGTGCAGTTAAATTAGGTAGGCATCACGTCCCAAATTGATGTTGAGGCCAGTGGATCCTGTGTGGTTGTAATAGATCTGCACGAGAATCTGTGGTGTTTATTGATGACGAGAGCTGTGGACGATTATGAACTGTCAAGTTAATCTGTGGTTAGTCTCTGATGGACATGTGTGGAATTGAACGCTTTACAAGTTGTTTCCACATAGGTGAAATGAATGAGATAGCATGGTTGTCAAGAGAGAAGAAAGAAAGCACAAGAAATGTAGTTGTAGGTACACGAGTTTTATGATGAGCAATTCAGGGTGTAGGTGTTGGAATTGAAGTAAGATGTTTAGTAACAAAATCAGTTATCATTATGGGATAACCTTGGGTGACGATACAAATAAGAAGAAGTTAAACCAAAACTTAGGATCTTGAATGACAGGCAAAGAGGTGGTGTTGCCAAATTTGTAAACCTAGACAATTGATGTGAATTTGAGGAAAATGTTCAAAGTTTATTCTGATAAGTTCTGTTTTAGGTTCAGTCTTGCTTTTAATGATGGGTAGAGACAGCTTTCAAAACGGTTTCTTTTGATGCTGTCGCTGTACAACAATAGGACAACTGTTATTATGCCACATGGGTCTTTGACTTCAGCATGCATCTATCTTGTATTTCTTGCAATTATTTATGCTAGGATATATACGCATCCTTAAACACATAAATAAATTGTGCATCATCTTCAATGTATTATTTTCTTTTTTGATGAAATCAGTTGGTCTACATTATCTTTCCGCTTTTGATCTAGTGCTACTTTCTACTGAATTAAATGGCTATCTTATTATCTTAAAACTCGCTTATTTGCTTCTTAGCATCTTGAAATAGGTTACCTTGATTTGGCTGTTAGCACTGGGACACTCTTTAGATTAGCCACATGCTTTACAAATCAGTCATTCATTCTTATTTATAGGATTTTCAGATATGTATTCTTTTTCATGAAAACAGTACAATAGTTGAGTCATAGAACAGAAAAGTATGGAAATTAAGGGGAAAGTTGACTTCCTAGAAGAAGTGCCAGGTAGTTAATGAAGGTTCATTCAAAGGTGCAGCTAATCACGTTTCTAGATTGATTGCTTGTTTTCATTGGGAAAGCACCGGCTACTTTAATTTTCAGTCGTCTTTTATCTTTTTGTAAACTAAGCATTGTAGTAAAACCTTATCCCTTTGATGTGTGTGGACAACTGATTGTTTTTGCTCAAAATTTATTTTTTAGTAACAGAAGAAAACTTGATTATCCCTAGTTCGAAGGTTATTGTTAGCATTGTTCATTTAGTTTCAATAATCTTTCAGCGGTACTAGTTTTACGTTGATAGCTAAAGTATAGTTTCTCCCTGCACCATCATATCTAACACAGAGTTTGAATTCAGTAAGGCACTACAGCGTATTTTGTCCTTTTACAGATGTTTCTCAAAATAGATTTAATTGAAGGGAAGTGAAATATTAGTCCCCAGAAAATATGATCCTTTACTTAGTATAGCAAAACTTAATTGAAATATGAAAAGATCCGTTGCAGAATGTTGAAAAACGTAATTGGAATATGAAAATATACATTGTAAGTCCAGCCATTCACTAATTATCAAATTCCATACGATACCACCTTCCATGAATTGAGATCTAGCAAAAGTATATAAACATTTGAACTCAACAAAGATAGCTTTGTGGTTTACATGCATTCTTTTTCTTTTGCAGAGGACAAAGAATGTGGCTTTACTTTTTATTAAATGACTCCGTCTGTTGTAACTGATCCACTTTTTGCAGTAAAAAAAAATATGAAGTATGTTGTCACCTGTGCCTTTTTGCTTTAAGGAAGACCACTGGTTCATGCATTAGTTTCGCCAATGCGAATCGGTGCTTTATTCTTATAACATTTCTTGCCAGCAGAATTGCAATAACCTATCACAGGGAGCCACTGATCACTGTGGCAAAATATGTTGAGGGAAAAGTTGGAGAAAATGATGGGCGCTTTTAACCATGATATGCAAATATTAGCACAGCTGTTCATACAGAAATATAGTTGTGCATAGCACTCTGATGTGACGAAACTTCATAATTCTAAGATGAAACATTCACAAGCCGATCATCAATTTGCATGATTTATTCCTCAGATCCTTTTGCTTTGTACTGCATGTCTACTCCGGTATATGTAGAACGGTTTGCTGTGGAAACTGTCATCATTCAGTGATGGATCAAAAAGTCTTCTGAAATGGCATATCTCCTTGTTCAAGATATTATGGGCACCCTTTTTTGCAGTTCGGAGGAAGTAATGAATCGGGTGTAGAATCCACTGGTTGAATTTCCTCCACAAAAGGGATAGCTCAGTGGAAGAGCTTTATCTGGTGCATTCCGTCCCAGATTCAGCAGTTCCTTCAGAAATGAGAAGATTGTCCATTACCAGCTGGCCTGAAATCCGTTCCAAAGGGTTGCCTTAATATTTTAAATAACCTCCAACTATGGCCAGAGCAAACTCGGCATTCCAATCAGGAAGCTTATTATTTTCCTATGTTCTAAGACTTCCTGTATTCAGTGCAAGTGAAACACACAGGTGAAGCAGTGTGACGTAGGGATGTGTGTATTTGCATATGTGTAGCTGGGATAGGAGCTAAAATGCTTTTTGTCCCACGTGCTGCTAGGTATTAATGGCTAATTTGCCTTTCCAATTTATGTGGGGAAGTCATTTAACCGATATTAAGAACCTCATCAGAGGGCACACATCCGTAATTAAAATGTGCACCTTTATAACTTTAACAAAGGGTTCTGTTGTGGTGTTTTACCTTTAAAAATCTCTCCAAAGCATTCTTTCTTGATCTTTTCTGGCTTGCACAGCTCAACACACATGCCTCTTTTGATCCGTACATGCAAGTGTTAAAAACATAATGTGCCTAAATGATTTTCGCTCCTTAGATTTTTGTTCTTTTGCCATTTTTGTTAAATGTCATTCTGGAGAATAATTTTGGTCTCTTTGCCTTTCTGTTTTTGTTGTACCTACAATGTAAGACCTCGGACCAATTCCTTCAGCCCAGCAGCAGTATTTAGAACCAGCCATGAAAAGCTTCTGGCTTTCAGTGAGCGCCCTTGAGTAATGAGACAATCTGTTGGCAACTTTTGTTTCTTTCTCATATGTTTTAAAATAAAACATCCATCGCTCATACTCAACAGGGATCGATGAATGTGTCGGTGTGTGAAGACATTACATGTTCTTGTGAAATAACAGGAATAAAGTTTGGAATCTTGGGGTAGAGGTTATGAGTGGCTTTGAGCACCGAAAACCAAAGTCTCGTTCTCTCGTTGATTGCTGTAGGCTTCAACCCATTTGTAGGATAAGGGAGGTCAGAAACTATGTTCAAAACATCCCTGGCCTCTCTGCTGAGACTTCTGAAAGATGTGGCACGTTTGTTTCAGATGCATAGATAGCTTTGTTTAACTATGATAAAGAGGGTACATAGTCATCAATAGTTTTCAGTTGCCACTACCACCTCCTCGCTCTGATTTCTGCTTAAGCATCGATTCCTGCCCCTCACTGTGGTCATTGGAATGTTCTCTTATCCTCCCCTTCTCTGGGGAAGCATGGCTGCTGCTTTGTAGTCTGGCCCGAGTATCTTTATTATCTGTGCTCCACTGAGGATCCCTGTGACAATGGACCAGCTAGGTTGTGGTCTGGCTCTTGTGTTTACATTCTTGTGTTTATATAATCTGACATAAACGCCGAACATAAAATTGGGTCCATTAATATATGGCTAATGCCAACTCTGCATTTTGTTTATCTTTTTTCTTACTGTGTATGACTTTATACTCACACATTTCCTTTGTATCTACATTGACGTTCTCTGACTATTGCCAAGCTTTGCTTCTCTGTGTAAGGCACTCTGGCACAATGGCCCTGTACACTAGGACTCAGAATACACTTTCTACAATGTATAGGTTTACTAATTGATATGCGCTGCATCACTATAGCCACACTTTTACTCTGTATATCCTGATAAGTCTATGTTTTCCTTAATATCCATATTGTTACTCTCTAGGAGTAAGTGCTTATATTTTTTATTATTATTTTTATGTGATGCTTCTCTATGTAAAGTGTTGCGATTTTCTTGGGCCCTGACTGCACAATATTAAACTGCCAAATACATAATATTGTGGCTTAACAGGCCACTGTGAGGGACAATAATGTATTTCCCCCATTCAAAACCAGTTTAGTGGACACTCTACAACAGTGGTTCTTAACCTGTGGTATGAGGACCAATAGGGGGTCCGCGAGGCCTGCTCAGAAGGTCTGTGACTGTTTTACAAAATTAAGTAATATTCAAATTAAAGTATATACAAATAATGAAGCACATTTTTGAATGTGAAAACATATTCTGTATTTGATTGTGAATTAGACAAAGTATTTCAATATTTGAGTATTTTGCATGGTGCATATGTTTTTGTGCATTGTTTTGAAGTTCAAATTAAAGAAATTGCATAGGACGGGGAACACCGGCTTCCAATAATGACTCAGTGAGGGGGTCCCCGGATTCCAGTAAAGATTCAGTGGGGGTCCACAGAAGTCAAAAGGTTAAAAAACGCTGCTCTAGAGCATGGGAGAACATTTTGAAAATACCGAAATGGCTCCCTCTAATCTGAAGGTCAGCAGCAAAATACTGGGAGTGTATTTTTCATTGATGTGACTTGGCCTGTGCTTCTGAGACTGACGTATCTTGTGAAATGTAAGTCAGTGTGTGGATGTTGGGGTTGTGTTTACGTATTGCTGCTACAGAAATACATTAAGTTGTCCATAATTGTTTAGCCCCCCCCCCCGCATTCTCATCAGAATATTTATAAAATGATGCCAGACAAAATCGGCTGATTAATAAAAATGTTCATTGCCCTGACTTTGGTGGGGGGAGGAATTAGCTCACTTTCAGAATTTCATGGGATTCAAAAACGATCACAGGAGTACAACAGTGCTAGTTGCTTGAGTACTTCAATGGGTAAACTTACGCATGCAGAACTTCCAACATAATGAAAAATTCTGCATGTGTCAATCTGATGCAAATATGCATTTATGTGGATAACCTTATTTCCGTTTCTCAATGTGGACACGGAAGGGCTTTCCCTTTACCAAAGCCCCATCAAATGTAGGGGGTGTTTCCTCTCAATTCCCACCCTGGAAACGAAGTTGATTCTCCCCTTGACAGGAGAATCTTTGCATGTGTAGAAGAGTCGAAAACCACCAACAAGAAGAATGTAATGTAGTTGTGTTCACCTGCTTTTGCTTTAAGGCCCACAAATCCATGGGCCTTTTTGTGCACCACTGTTGAATTAAGCAAGCGCAATGGTTTGTGCATCAGTCCCTGTGTCACTAAAAGGTAAAATTATACTCAAGGAGCATACACTGTTAGGGTAAGTAGCAGTACAAGGGTTAGAGCAGTTCTGAGTAATAAACAGTGGACAATAAAGGTGGAATGGGACAAATGTGTTTGGAATTGGATTTTTTTTTGTGAACATTTTCTGAAGGAGTATTGTCTGTATTTTTTCAGGCAATACATCAGTGAGCACAGCAAGGCTTTTTTGTTTTGTAAAGCTGTTGTATTTTAAGCATCCCACTGGTTTCAAAGTGACTATCAATGATGACTCTGATAGCTTAAGGCTACCTATTGCCTTGTGTAAATGTACTCCCACAGAAGTACTCGTTAGTCTGCACCACATAAATGAGGTGGTATTTTGCCATCAGTTACAGAAAGCGAGCTTCTTTCGGGCTTTAATGACGTGCTTAAACCTGGAGACATTGTCAGGCTGCAAACATGATATTTGCATGTGTGGCTCAGCTGAAGAAGTGTCTTGCACAATAGCTTGGGTGTTATGTTGTGAAAAACAATCGCAAAGTCTAATTGTTCTGGGAAATCTAGTCGAGAAATCATTAGATTTTCAAAAGAAGCGTCTTTGCCTTTCAGTGCAGGAGGTAGTGGAGACTTGCTCTTTGCTGTTTTGACTCGTGCAGGCCAACAGACCCTCATCGAAGGGGCAACGGCACGGGGGAGCCATGTTGGCAAGTATGGAGGGTGCCTGGTGGTGCACGTTCATGGCACGCTGCACATAGGGTCCCCAAAGTTGGAATGTGGGGCTCAATAAATGGTATTAAACCAACTTGGCAATGCCTGCCCCCTATCTGGGTTTAGACAGAACCAGTGGTGCAGCTAGACCTACTGCCACCCGGGGCGGACCCTAAGTTTGCCGCCCGGTGCAGGTAAGAGTAGGGGTGGGAGGTAAGGTAAGAGCAGGGGTGGGAGGTAAGGTAAGAGCAGGGGTGGGGTGGTAAGGTAAGAGCAGGGGTGGGGGGGGGGGTAAGGTAAGAGCAGGGGTGGGGGGGTAAGGTAAGAGCAGGGATGGGGGGTAAGGTAAGAGCAGGGGTGGGGGGGTAAGGTAAGAGCAGGGGTGGGGGGGTAAGGTAAGAGCAGGGGTGCGGGGTAAGGTAAGAGCAGGGGTGGGGGGTAAGGTAAGAGCAGGGGTGGGGGGGTAAGGTAAGAGCAGGGGTGGGGGTAAGGTAAGAGCAGGGGTGGGGGGAGTCTGGAGGCCGACAGACGGCTTGTTCTCGGGGGTGGTGGTAGTCAACAGACACGACTTGCTCACCTCCGCCGCCCCCAAAAACAGTGACCCCCCCTAGCTACGCCACTGGACTGTACAGAGCTAAATATGAAAGAAAGCCTTACACTAAATTCAATGCAACCCAATCCAAACATGGACATTACGTCATGGACGTCAGTTCAGGATAGCAGTTCCAACCACTGGCCTGCCGTTTCTTACCCCGGGTAAACGGAAGTCACAAGGGTCAAAAAGAGACCTGCTTACTTTCTGTCATTTCTACATCTCTCCCTTCCCCCAGCCAATTGAGAGCTAAACAGGAGGACCTTGTGGGCGGGGCAGTGGGACGAGCAGGGCCAGTGTTAGAAGCAGTGTTTAAGACGGAGACAAAGGGTCTGAGGGGTGAGCGGCCGGCTGAGTAAGGTGTCTCTTACGCTATTCCCGTCATTTTGGTAAATCACTGTTCACCAGTCTTCAAAATATTACCTCAGAATACACAAATCCTGCTTTCTGTGGTCAAAACCCTTCTTTCACAGCGCTGTCCTCTTTATGTGTATTTAACCGGCCACGAAGTACCGTTTTGTCTTCTCTGGCTTTCAGTAAGTAATACCCATCCTTGCCTAACCAGACTCTTACATGAGAAACTAAATCGCTTCTAGGCGCTGCACCTGTGTGACTTATAGACTCGGCACTGAATCAGTGTTTTGAACATATTTAGCTTATAGTTGGCATTTTTGTGGCCGTTTGTGTATTAATGTAGGCGCAAATTTGAAAGGGCCGCTGTGTATATGCAATGATCTCCCTTTGTCGGGAGGAGATGTGGCCTAACAGCCAGAGCTCCAAAGATGCCGAGTTCGGACCTAATGAAGCAGATTGGAATCCCGACGAAGGATCAACGTCCTGTGATTCTGGGCAAATCACTTAATCTCCCCCGCCTGAAAATGAAACTGACCTTGTGTAATGTGTGGTGCTCATGTAAAAGGCTCAAATGCCTTTGAGCCGACTAAGCTTATATAAAATTGCAAGAAAAAAAGAATATATTCTTATCTGGGAAAATGATCACAGGCAACCACTTCCATTCTTGAATAAACCACAAATAGTTTTTTTCACTGAAACTTAAATCTGTAAAATCCTCCGACTTTTTTTTTTACTACTACTTAAATCCGTAAAAACCTCTGCTATAAATAAACAGAACAGCATTTTGATCCTTAAAATAGAAGCATTTTAGGCAAAGTTGTATTTTGTTTTATTGAGACAAATTTGTTAGTATAGCAGTCCCACGAAGTAACTTGTAAATTTCAGGTGTCCGGTAGGGGGAGCCCTGGCGTAACATTTCGGACGTCAAATTCGGCACATTTGGAAGCTAGATGAGGGGCGCCCAAGGAGCCTCACTGACCGTGTGAGGCTCGCATTGCTAACCACTCCTACGGATCCACCTTTGTGACAAATTCAGCGTCCAGAACTGTTACCTCAAACAATGGGTAGCCAAAGGGCTTGATTGCCTCAGTGGCTCAATTATTTATTGCCACACGGCACCTGGTGTGGGCAGGTAACGGAAGTATAACAAGCCATCAAAGTAGCGTTAATCCACACCTTTAGGAACACCTTACTTCCCATTGTCTTACACTTTTATATTCTTGAACACAAGCGACACCACCCTTTCGAGTTGGTGCGTGCAGCGTTGTTTCCTAATGGAAACCAATGATATTTGAGAAGATTTACACATACCAAGCGTCCTAAGGAAGGGCTCCTACAAGGAAGGTTTTTATTTGGTGCTGGATTCTCGAATATGTTAAATATACAACAATTGTGCAGAAATAGCATCCTTCACAGCTGACCTGTGAGTTTGAACTCGCGTTGCAGTTGAAAGTGGGCATGAAAGAGTTAACAGCCTAGTTCGGATGAACACAATGTCTCATTAAAATGGTGTAAATAGCCCGGATGGTTCTATTTCTGCCCTGAATCATACATCTCGGCCATTAAAGACTCCAAGGGGTTGTGACTGTGGCGGGTCAGCCCATTGTAATCATTCCAGTGTTTGACACGGGGTGGGGGGGGGTGGTGTGATTGATAAGTGGTGCCTCTGATACCTATAGGAGGCGTTTACCTGGCTTGGAGAGTGCAGGGAGGCTTAACACCCTCCAAATGAGGGTGAGCCGTGACCCCAGGCTTTACACTCTTTCGTGTGTTTCTGACAGCGCAGGGTTATTCGATGTAACCCTTCATTCAAGCTTGATGCAGACTCACATTTCTTTGTCTCCTGTGAATGACTCTTGAGTCCTACTGCTTAGCTCAGATCCGCCATTGAAAAATCATCTATTCTTCCACCTTCTCCATCTTATCGAACATCTGTAATGTGGACAATTGTGTAAATCAACTAGTTATTAAACGATTATCATCATCATGAAAATCTTTATTCGATTGTACATATAAACATAAAAGAACATAAAAACATAAATACATTCATGAATCAAAATAATTTTTTGTATTTACTGCATTAATATACAGGTGACAAATCAAGCTTTAAGTCCCTGACCCAAATAATCAAGCCTAGAGCGCATAGATCTTACAGAGGCACGCAAAAAAACTGAAACCGCAGCCAGAACCTACACATTAGGAAGTAGTTGTAGATACATAAGCCCCGGGCGGGCTTGGGCAAAGTCCATAGCTTTCAAAATTGGGAGAAGAAAACACTTACTAGGAACTAGTTATTAAATTATTATCTCAATGAAGTTCACAACGGGCCTAGAAATTCGCCTAGCCGCTTCTGCGTATTGTAGAGCAGCTGTACATCTAGAGTTAGTGTTTAGGTGCCTAATGCACACATTCCTCTGCCACCATTCTCATGCAGAGGCACTTCAGACCCTGGCATCAAGTTTAACCTTATCAACACGCGAGGTGGTTTGGAGGTGGCACGTGGTGGACGATAATATGCCGTCGGGTGCTGGGAATCTCCGGGGCTCCGCATAACATCTTACATGAAGGCTCCATTGCTTTGGGCTGCCCCACTGATCATGCTTGTATAAATCTTATTGCTTGTGGCTACAGAGAAGACAGAATCTGCGTGGGACACTTGGGATACCACTCGGGAATCCTGTGGTCCTATCAAGCCAATGGGGCCCTCTCCTTTCAACCTATTCAGTACATGGCAGCACTTTTGCAGCCGTGAACAGAAAGATCTTTCTCCCAGATCACTTCTCCTGTATTAAGGCTCCAACAGGATAAGCTGAAAGTGATAAATCACTAATGCAGCTCAGAGTGTTTGTGCTCACTGATATCTGCTGCCATCAGCAGGCCGCAAACTTCAAACCAGGCAAGACCAACCCACCTATCATTTCCAGAGAACTGTGAATTGAGTACCTGTAAATTGAGAAGAGAACTGTAGTATGAAGTCCTATTACCACTCTAGTGAAAGTCAATCTGTAGACTCCCAGTGAGTCAAAGGCAGAATCTTCCCTACCGATAATCAAACACTTGACGTGCGGTCCACATCAGATGCCAGCAGCGAACGTTTAACTTGCAAAGCCATCGTACCCTACAAACGCCCACATTGATCTGAGACTTATGAGTATTCTAAAAATTTGCACCCCTCTACTTTTTACTGGCTCCTCGCTTATATATAAAACTGAATTGTTGTGTTGTGCACAGTAGCAGGATATCTTACATTTGATTTGAGGCATTACCACACAGTGGATGTAGAGGTACTAACACTAGTTGCTCCTTGTAGCTTTAGCAGTGGTTTCTGGAGTGCCGTCCTCGTACATTGAAAACACAGGCAGCAAGTAAAGCTGGTGTGCAGCGCCGCGGGTTACAGACGTAGGATGCCGAATTCAGGACATGCGCCCAAGACTGGCAGGCGATTAGAAGAGACTTGTATATGGAAAGCACCAGCCAGGCATCTCTTTACTCTGCAGGTCAGAGCGGCAACATTTGTGAATTCAAGTACAGTGCTGGTCCTGTTTATTTATTCCCCTGTCTGTTCCTCCTCATACAATATAAATATACAGGAAACAACTGTCAGTTAAGCATGACATAATCACAGCATTAAATGTGAGCCTACCTAGCCCTCACTGTGCAAGGTATGGACTAGTGTACCCCCAACTGGAATTTTTAAGGTTATTGCCAAGGGCGGCTGCTGCCAATCTGAGGTGGGGGGGGTGGATTTTTTTTTTAATAATAAAAAAATGAACTTACCTTTCCTGCCGGCCGCCGCGATCGTCTGCTCCCACGCCGCTCCTCTACTCCCATCCCAATCAGTGGCGGCTCCTCCGCTTTGGCGGAGGAGCGTCCTCCCATTGCTCAAAAGGAAAAATAAAATGATAACGTATTGTTATTATCATTTTATTTTCCCTATTGCAGTCAGCGGTGGGGCGGGGCTGGCCAGAGCAGGGGAGGAGTGGTGTGCACTCCCTAAGTGTGCATGAACTGTTTGGCCGGCCCTCTTGGGCCAACCAAACAGTTCATGCGCACTTTGCATGTTCCTACCAGGCTGCATTACACAGACTGGTCAGGATCATGCACAGGCTCCCTGTTCCAGTCTGAGCGCCGATCCACTGCACTCAGACCAATCACAAGGCTACATTGTGATTGGCTCAGGGAGCCTGTCTGCCCGGGTGCTTCCTGCTGCCACCGGCCGGGACAGGAAAATGAAGAGGACGGAGGAGAGGTGGCGGCCGGCCGTTAAAGGTAAGTCCATTTTTTTTTTCTTACATTCCCCTGCCCCACCACCCTCGTCCGGTAGCAACCGCCTTCTGATCCCGATACTACGATTCCCATGGGCACAGGCTCCCAGACCCCACCCAATCCCACCGCGTCTCCCAGCATTAGAGAAGCGCTGGGATTGGGTGGAGCGTGCCGGCTTTGCGCTCCAGCAGGGTCTGGGAGCCTGTGCCCCTGAGCACTAGGATATCTCCAGGGAACAGCCTGGAGATATCCAAGTGCGCATGTCAGTTTGAACGACGTGGACGGCCGACCAAACCGACATTCGCACTTTTAGTGCCTACCACCACTCCTCCTGCTGTGTGACATTGCGTCCTGGCCCGGCCCCACTCTCGACTCGGCGGGCTAGAAGTAAAAATAAAACGACAATAAAATAGTTTTATTATCATTTTCTTTTTCTCTTGACTGCTGCGTTTCAGCAGTGGGGCGACACCCATCCGCCATAGCGGAGGAGCCGCCCCTGGTTATTGCAAGTCACTGAGGAGTTTCATGACTAAAAAAAAAAAAAAAGTCTGAAGCAGGAGGTTTGGTATTTCCAAGTTTGGCCACAGTGCGCGACTTCTCTTGCTCTGCTAGACTGCCATGACCAGCCTCCTCCCAGGGGCTGCTAGACTGCTATGTACAGCCTTTCTCATCAGTCCTTGGTCCATATGTGTGGCGCCCTGTTGCCCTTGGATTCAGCTTGCGACCTTTCCTGCTACACTTTGTCGCCATTCACAGAAAGCCCCTTAAGTGCTAAACTGCAGTGCACTGCCTACTCTAGTGGTGCAAGACCATTGTGTGCCGCACCTCACCCCTTGTGCACGCCCACCGTACCTCTCTGACTGGCTGGTCGGGCTGCCGCTGCATGCGTCTTGCCACTGACGCAGAAGTCACTTGGTTGTATTCACTGGTCCCATTCTACTAGAGATGGGGTTGTGGAGGAGGGGGTTGTGGTGGAGGGAGAGGGTTGTGGTGACTGGCAGTGGTGAACTAAACTTGAGCCCGCCCCCTTCAAAATTCATGGAGGGGCCCCCCCACGCTCTGGACCCAGTTTGGAGCTGTCAGGCCAAGTGCCCGCTGCCTGTGCTGGATGGGACCCCAGTACCGCAGGGGCTATTATTGCGCAACGGGTGACTGGGGCTATCGTTTCCAGCAGCACGTGGCACGAGTGTCCCAGGACATCAACTCCCTTGTAGCAAGTAATTACGAGTAGCGACGTGTTTTCTTGTTACAGGCACGTTCCAATGTCAGAATCTGTCTGTAATTTGAAAATAATCCAGGCCCTTTTATGGTACAATGGCAGTCTTTATAGAACAATTAAAGTAACCTCTTCTGTACATTGTAAGGATATTGCAAGTCTCCGAGGACTTCCGTGAGAGAGGCTCGAGGCACACGTTCCTTGCGTCAGTGATAACTGTAGTATGGTATAGAACATAATATTGCAGTTTGTAAAGGCTCTGTATAACTGACGATTATATCACCCTAGTTTAGGGTATTCCATCAATGGATCATAGGAGGGTGAAAGCCTGTTTGGCCCTGTGAGGATTCATGACATGCATAATGATAACTTGGTTTTTATATAGCTTATAATGTCATCCGTCTGCTGTTTCTAAGCGCTATAAATAGTATGTTTTTCATTTCCTAATTAATGGTCCTTAATTTACCAAACTCGGAAAAAAATGTTAGGTCTGCCTTGATGGCATTCAAACTCGTGACCTAGAGATGACTGCTTATCTTAGCAGTGAGGCTTCAGCTCTCAGAGCCATGCTGCTCCCATGTCCGCAGAGGACACTGAGCTACCTTACCTGATGATCCAATTTTCACCTCACGTTGATTTATCTAGGGAATTGAGGCCGGAGCAGTCATTAAATCACATGCTTCTTATATGAACAAAAAAGTACGGAAGCCATTTTGTTTGAAAGGCTCTATACACTGGGCAAAGAAATTGTGCTAGAGATTATTAGCACTCCCGCGTTGGGGAGGGGGAATAACACCCCATTTTACAGCCGGAGTTGACCCGGGTTTTGTGCCTTGCCAAAATTTGTCCTATTGCTTGGGTACGGGCATCACAAACCAGGAGACAGTGCCTTAGAGGGAGCTTGAAACCAAAATAAATGAAGAACTTTTAAAGACTATCTTAAAAATATTTTTTTAAATATTTTTGTTTTTGTGTCAGAATGTTAATCCAAGAATCGGATCATTTCTGATGGCTTAGTGAATAATTAATCCATTGCAGGGATCTGTGCTTGAACTCTTCATCACGCATTCAACTTCAAATCAGGACAGGGCCACTCAGCCTTTCATCCCATCCTCCATAGGTCGATAAAAAAAAAGCGTGCCTAAGAAAAGACATATGTTCTATTATTGTAACCGCGTTCAGTACCGCAAAATATCTGGAACTATGCTCCTAGGCCTTGAGACAAAAAGCATACAGAGTATCATAGCTAAAAGTCATTTTAGGTGGTTATGCTCCAAGAAAGGCTATGTTTCTTATATTAAATTATTTGGAATACTGCATTACTTGTGCAACCCTTTTCATAATAACAAAATGAAAAATAAGTGTTTCGTAATCAATCAGTGCTTATAGAGCACGGCTTATCACCGGTGAGGGTATCACAGTGATGGGTTGCTGGGCTTAGTTGAAGAGCCAGGTCTTGAGTCTCTACCTGAAGTCCATCAGCGAGGGTGATGTTCGGAGGTGGAGGCGACGGGTGTTCCAAGACTTAGCAGCGAGGTGGGAGGAGAAGGGGCCTCCACTGTGGCTACGGTGGATGCACAGTGTTTGTGAAAGGGTGAGGGAGGCGGAACAAAGGTTTCTGGATGGTTGGTGGAAGTTCAGGTTGTGGTTCATGTATGGTGGTCGTTGGTCATGGAGGGCTTTGAAGGCGTGTGTCAGTAGTTTGAATTGGCATCTTTTCTGGACGAGAGCCAGTGGAGGTTCCTCAGGTGTTGGGTGACGTGGGTCCGGTTGGGCAGGTTGAGGATCAGTCTGACTGCTGAATTCTGGATCATCTGGAGCCTTCTCATGAGTTCGGTAGTGGTTCCTGTGTGCAGTGCAGCGCCGTACTCTAGACGGCTGGTGAATAGGGCGTGCCCAACTGTTTTTCTTGTGCATATAGTCAGCCATTTGAGTATTTTTCGGAGCATGCGGATCTGTTGATCTGTCGTTTCATGGTGAGTTTGCTTCCTGGATGATGGCGAGGTTGCAGCGTGGTCTTTTGGTGTGGTGGTGGTGGGTCTGAGTTCAGCAGACCACCAGGTTTCGTTCTAGGGGGAGGCATGGCTGCCAAAGATCAACACTTCGGTCTTGTCCGTGTTGAGCTTCAGACAGTTGTCCTTCATCCAGGCTGCGACGCGCTTCACGCAGTTGTAGAAGTTGGTCTTGGTGGGGTCTGGTGAAAGTGAGAGAATGAGTTGGTTGTCATTGGCATAGGATATGATGTTGATATTGTGGGTTCTGACAATGTCAGCTAGAAGCATCATATAAGTGTTGAAGAGGGTGGGGCGGAGGGATCAGCCTTGAGGGACGCTGCAGATGGTGCTCGTGGGTTCCGAGGTGAAGGGGGTAGGCGGATTCTCTGCGTTCATCTCGTGAGGAATGATGCGTTTCATCTGAGTGCATCTCCCTTGATTCCGATCTGGTGCGGTCTCTTGATGAGTGTGTGGTGGGATACAATGTTGAAGGCTGCGGAGAGGTCGAGGAGGATCATGGCCGCCAATTTGCCTCTGTTGAGTAGGGTGCGGATGCCATCTGTGGCGGCGATCATGCCAGTCTTGGTGCTGTGGTTGGCCCGTAAAATCGATTGGGAGGCGCCTAGCAGGTTGTTTCTTTCCAGGTGTTAGGTGAGCTGTCGGTTGATGGCCTTCTCTATGACTTTGGCAGGAAATGGGAGCAACGAGATGGGGCGGTCGTTCTGGAGTTGGCTTACATCTGCGGAGGGTTTCTTGAGGAGAGGTCTGACCTCTTTGTGCTTCCATGCATCGGTAAAGTTGGCTGTGGCGATAGATGCATTGAGGATGGTGGTAAGTTAGTGGCTGTTCTCATTGCTTCCTAGGTTGAAGAGGCAGGGGGGGGCAGGGATCGGTGGGTGCTCCCAAGTGTATGGAGTTCATGATGTCTGTTGTGTCCGGTGTGGTGAGCTGTTACCATACGACGAGATGTTGGTCATGGGAGGCTTCCTTTGGAGTGAGGAGGTCGGTGGGCTGGGGCCTCGAAGTTCCTGCAGATGCTGGATTTCTTGTGGCGCAAGTGATTCTCTAGAGCGTTGCAGAGTTCCTGTGAGGGAGGGATTGTGTTCTCGGTGGCTGGTAATAATTAAAAAATACTTGAGACATAATTACTGCATGTCTTTTTTTGCTAGCACAGCATGTAGTCATTAAGTTTGTAAAATGTGGCTTTTTACCAAATGTTCTTAATTCCAGCTGCTAATAGTAATTATAAATATTAACTAAAATAATAGGTACACTCTGTGTCTTGGCACAACAGACATGGTGTAGAACTATTACTTTAGGAATTGGTGAGGGACCACGGCTACCAGATGACCCTATCAAATGTATTTAACAGCATAATGCATTCTGGTACTTGCTGTCTAGGTTCACAGTAAGTAAAACACTCCTGCTTAGGTACCAGGTAAAAATTATTTGTAATGTGTTAATACTGCTTTTAGTACCTCTAGGAATCGGGTTCCAAGAATAAGATAGTGGGGAAGTGCCGGTAGAAGACAATGTAATAGCGACAAACGGTTACAAAAAATGAGTATACAAAGGGGAAACAAACAAGAATGTGTAGGATAAACGACAACTCAGTCTGTAAAAAGTAAGAAAAAAACGGTGTCACAATAGGGTGAGGTTAATTTTCTGTCCGAATCCACAATAGTGACCTCCATAGGTGCCACCTGGCCCTTGCCTACGTCATATAGGATGGAAGGCCATCATCACCTTTCCACCTACAATGGTGACTCACATCGATTCCGGGGTTTTCTGCTAACTTACATTTTATCTGTCATGTAGGGCTTTAGAGTGGCACGCGGCCAAGTCTCATTTTGATGTCACAGTTGGCACCATTTGAAGCAACCACATTTTTTGGTGTAAGTGGAGTTTCTTGAAGGTGGTTACAGCCAAGACTCACTTTTAGTTTTAAGTTCCTCGTCCATTCATGGTGATTTGAGTGGCTCAAAGTGCAACGGCGACCCTTTTCAGGGCATACCAAGTTGGTTACAAGTGGCTAATGGGTTACAATTGGCCACTGAGAGTGGCTTGCAGTAGTGATTGGCAGCTCTACCTACCTGGTGTGTGCTTGCGGCAGGTGAGGAAACTTGATGCAGGAAGTAGGTTGGCAAAGAGGGAATTCATCATGTTATTTTGAAGAGAGCAGTTTTTGCTTTTTTGCTTTTTTTGCTTGGAGTGCCATAAACTTGTATTCTCAAAGGTGTGTTTTGGTGGCTGATCAGCACAGTGAGGGTGGCCACTGAATGAAGGAGTCTCAGGCTTTCATATCAAAGTGGCTCTCGAAAACTTGAAGAGAATCCCTAAGATTTGGCCAAGTTGTGGTGAGAATACTGGGTGTCTCTTTAAAGAAGATCCAGTCTAAATGAAAGCTGCCTGCTGGTTACTGTACATTGGCCACACAGATGCTCCAGCTTGTGGGAGGGGACAACACAGTTCCCAGCAACATTTAGCTCGGCATTATTTTGTAGTAGGTTTGGAGTGGCACTCAAGTTAAAAAACAAAAAATGGGCAAAAATGTGCCAAGGCACGGAACACCTTCAGGCGGCCCTTCTTGGACCGTAGCAAAGGCTGACATAGGGTCTAACTGCGACCCTCAGTATTGCTGCAGTCTGCTTTACTGCACTGCCTTAGTGGTCTAGTGCTTCATTTCTAGCCACATGCCTCCTCCACCTCCTCTAGGTTCTCTGCTATCCAAAGGCAATACCAAAATGCACATCTGGTTGGGATGCCAACTTCAAAAAACTTACAGGGGTGCAGGTTCTTCATTATTTGTACGTACCTCTGTGGCTCTGACCCAACTGTGTGTGTGTCGAACAGGCTCAGCCCCCTCCAAATACATCCACTCTTTCTGTGGTACATGTGATGATGAGATAGGAAATTGTAAAAGTGGATCACGGCTCTACTTGTCTGGTGCAGATGCCAGTTCTGTGCTTTATGAAGGATGCATGGACCTTCAACCCAGCCATGGTACTTTGTGGCAAGGATGACCTTAAATGAACAACCTAATGGCCAATAGCACAGATGCACAGGCATGTTTTGGTGCTCAAAATAAATAAGCAATTATATAAGTAAATGTATACAGCACAAAAGATTTATTACACAGTATTAGCATACTTTAGAATACCTTTTTATGAATTGGAAAGGCAAGAGATACATCGAAGAGGGAGTGGTAAAAAGGAAAGATAGTAAGACATGCAATAGAAGGAGAGTAATACCGCATGAAAAGGAGAGAGAAGAAAGGGAGATAGTGAGTGAAAGATGCAAGAGGAAAGAGGAAGATGATATACAGGGAGGGGTGAAGAATATGAGGGAGGGAGGACGAAATGAGAGAGAGAAGTTATAGAGAAGCGAAGTGAGAAAGGAGGGAGATGGAGGCAGAAGAGAGGGCACAGGTGTGTGAGAAAGAGGACCAGAGCGAGAGAGTAAGAATAGAGGTGAGGGAAAGAGATATTGTAATATCTTTATGATCAATCGTACTTCCCAAACATGGAGAAAATGTTTTGTGCGGAGTATCCACCTGAACTTACCTTGCCAGCCCAAGGTCTGGGTAACTATGTGCAACTACTCCATGGCCTCCAATTGCCTGAGACGACAAAACAAAGCCTTAGCTTGAAAGACCTCTTTATAGGGCTTCACTCTCACAAATAGGCTGTACCTTGGCATACAGTGTCGTCAACTTCATGGGTCCAGTACCATCATGGCTGCTTTTGGGTTTGAAGCCTACTCACAAAATGAGGACAATAAAAATGTGATGGGTGGATTGCTTGAATTAATCAAAGCCACTGCTAATTTACTCTAGGCCGAATTCAGCCCATCTTTTTTTGTCCAACATGCCAGCTCAGAATAGGAACCAGCTTTATAAAAATCAGCCATGGTCCTACTCCAGTAAGAACAGTCCAGTCCAGCGCAGCCCAAACTGCCATACTAGGACTAGTCCTAATGAGCTACCCCAGACCAGTTTTGGCCTGTTTGGGCCTCATCTGTGGGGTACAGCTTCAATCCTGTTTCACAATGAGCACAAACCTAGTCTAGGCATACCTGTCACACTTAGGGCATCGCACTGTGGTGGGTGGATTCCTTGAATTAATCTAAGTCTTCCTAAAATGATGCTTAATTTGACCAGGAGGTACTAAGGAGCCTATTCACATTGACGTTAACTGCATGATGTCTCGTTCTGTATTCTGCCCTTATGTTGAGAACGAGAGAGAGCCCGGACATTATTGTTTGATAAATGTATCTTTATGGAAGTCTTAGTCTCAGTCATCCCCACCACCCTCCCACTACCCCCCTCCTACCAACCATCCCCCTCTGCTTCCCTCCTCCCTTTCTCAATCAATCAATCAATCATGTCACTTATAAAGCGCACTACATACCCGCGAGGGTCTCAAGGCGCTGGGGGAAGAGGGGGGTGGTGCTGCTACTGATCGAAGAGCCAGGTCTTGAGGAGTCTTCTGAAGGCCAGTAGGTCTTGGGTCTGTCGGAGGTTGGTGGGGAGGGTGTTCCAGGTCTTGGCGGCGAGGTGGGAGAAGGATCTGCCGCCGGCGGTCGTTTTCCGGATGCGGGGGACTGTGGCGAGGGCGAGGCTGGTCGAGCGGAGCTGGCGGGTGGGGGTGTAGAAGCTGAGTCGTCTGTTGAGGTAGGCTGGTCCGGAGTTGTGGAGTGCTTTGTGTGCGTGGGTGAGGAGCTTGAAGGTTATCCTCTTGTTGACAGGGAGCCAGTGCAGGTCTCTCAGGTGGGGTGTGATGTGGCTGCGTCGGGGGATGTCGAGGATAAGACGTGCAGAGGCGTTCTGGATGCATTGCAGCCGTCTCAGGAGCTTAGCCGTCGTTCCTGCGTAGAGGGCGTTTCCGTAGTCCAGCCTGCTGGTGACGAGGGCCTGGGTGACTGTTTTTCTTGTTTCGGTGGGGATCCACTTGAAGATCCTGCGGAGCATTCGGAGGATGTTGAAGCAGGATGAGGAAACGGCGTTGACCTGCTTAGTCATGGAGAGGGTGGGGTCGAGGATGACCCCTAGGTTGCGTACGTGGTCGGTGGGTGGCGGGGCTGTTCCCAGTGATGTTGGCCACCAGGAGTCGTCCCAGGCTGAAGGGTTGGAACCAAGGATGAGGACCTCCGTCTTGTCCGAGTTCAGCTTCAGGCGGCTGGTCCTCATCCATTCGGCGACGGCCTTCATTCCTTCGTGGAGGTGGGCTTTGGCGGTGTGAGGGTCTTTGGTGAGGGAGAGGATCAGCTGGGTGTCGTCGGCGTAGGAGATGATGTTGAGGTTGTGCTGTCGGGCGACGTGGGCGAGGGGTGCCATGTAGATGTTGAACAGCGTTGGGCTGAGGGAGGAGCCTTGGGGTACGCCGCAGATGATCTTGGTGGCCTTGGATCGGAAGGGGCGAGGCGGACGCTTTGTGTTCTGCCGGAAAGGAAGGATGTGGTCCAGTCCAGGGCCTTCTCTTGGATCCCGGCGTCGTGAAGGCGTGTTCGTAGTGTGTGGTGGCAGACCGTGTCGAAGGCGGCTGATAGGTCCAGGAGGATGAGGGCTGCTGTTTCTCCGTTGTCTAGCAGGGTCCTGATGTCATCGGTGGCGGCGATGAGGGCGGTTTCGGTGCTGTGGTTGCTGCGGAAGCCGGACTGGGAAGGGTCCAGGATGTTGTTCTCCTCGAGGTAGCGGGTCAGTTGTTTGTTGACGATTTTCTCGGTGACCTTCGCGGGGAACGGGAGCAGAGAGATGGGTCGGAAGTTCTTGAGGTCCTTGGGGTCTGCCTTGGGTTTCTTGAGTAAGGCGGTGATCTCGGCGTGCTTCCAGCTTTCCGGGAAGGTTGCTGTCTCGAAGGAGATGTTGATTATTTTCCGGAGATGGGGCGCGATGGCTGTACTGGCTTTGTTGAAGATGTGGTGAGGGCACGGGTCTAGCGGTGAACCGGAGTGGATGGTGTTCATGATCTCGCTGGTGTCCTCGTCGTTGATGTTGGTCCAGGAGAGCAGGCGGTTGGTGGTTGTGGGGGCAGTGGTCTCGGTGGTTGCCGGGGCGGTCGTGGTGTTGAAGCTGTCGTGGATGTCGGCGATTTTGCGGTGGAAGGAGGTGGCCAGTGAGTCGCACAGGTCTTGCGACGGCTGGATGTCGTTGGTGTTGGAGCTGGGGTTGGAGAGTTCCTTCACGATGTTGAAGAGCTCTTTGCTGTTGTGTGCGTTGTTGTCTAGGCGGTCTTTGAGTGAGGCCCTTTTGGCGGATCTGATGAGGTGATGGTGATTGCGGGTGGCGCTCTTGTGGGCGTCGTAGCTGTCCGCTGTCCGTTCGTGGAGCCAGATCTTCTCCAGTTTTCGGCATGTTCGTTTGGAGGCCTGGAGGTCTTCGGTGAACCAGGTGGCTTTCTTGCTGGTGTGGCTGTTGGGCGGATTCTTGAGCAGGGCGAGGGTGTTGGCGCAGTCGTCGATCCACTGTCTGAGGTTGCGGGCGGCGGTGTCGGGGTCGGAGGGTTCGGCGGGTGGGCTCAGGGCGAGGGTTGTGGTTAGCTGGTCTTCCGTGACTCTGCTCCAGCAGCGGCGAGGCATTTGTTCGGTGCGGTGGTGCGTGGTGGGCTTCCTGTAGGTGAAGTGGATGCAGTGGTGGTCAGTCCAGTGGGGTTCGGAGGTGTGGTTGAAGGAGACGTGTGGGCTTGCGGAAAAGATGGAGTCGAGCGTGTGGCCGGCGGCGTGGGTGGGTGTAGTCACGAGCTGTCTGAGTCCGAGGGTGGCGAGGTTGTCGATCAGGGTGGTGGAGTTGGTGTCCTTGTTGTTCTCGAGGTGGAAGTTCAGGTCCCCGAGGAGGATGTAGTCCGTGGAGGCGATGGCGTGTGTGCTGACGAAGTCAGCGATGGAATCGCTGAACTGTGGTCGGGGTCCGGGGGTCTGTAGATGAGGGTTCCTCTGAGGGTGGTGTTGGGATCGGTGTGGATCTGGAAGTGCATGTGTTCGGCGGTGCTGAGGGTGTCGTCGGTGTTGGTTGAGACTCTGAGGGTGTTCCTGTGGACGATGGCGATGCCTCCTCCGACTCCGTTGGTGCGGTCCCTGCGGGTGATCTTGTATCCGTCCGGGATGGCAATGGCGATGTCGGGGGCTGAAGCGGGATTCAGCCAGGTCTCTGTCAGGAATGCGACGTCTGGGGAGGTTGAGTCGAGAAGGTCCCAGAGTTCGATGGCGTGTTTGCGGGCGGAGCGGGTGTTGAGGAGGATGCATCTGAGGTAGTTGGGTTCTTTCCTGGGCGGTGGTTTGGTTTGGCGGGGCGGGTGCTGGCGAAGCTGCAGTTCCGGCAGGTGAAGGGCCCTTGGGTGCGCTTCGGGGTGGCCTGGTAGCAGGCGTGATCTTTTCCGGGGTTGAGTGCGTGGAGGGTGCTGGCGTCGTATCGGCGTCTGTTGATGTGGCGGGCGCGGGGGATGCCCGGACCAGGGGGTCTGGCGCTGGGCGCGGCCACGGCGCGGACGGGCGCAGACAGGCTTGCCTTAGGCGCGCCTTCGGCGCGCCAGCCGCGCGGCCGCACAGCGCCCGCCATAAATGGGGAGGTGGGAGGGAGGAGCAGGGAATGGGGCAGCGAATGGGCAGTGAGGGCGGGCCGCAGGGCGCAGCGGCGGGAAACAGGCACAGAAAGGAAAAAGCGATCACAATCAGGGGCAGTAAGGGGGCACAGAAAGGAAAAACGATCACAATCGGGCAGCAAGGGGGCACAGAAAGGAAAAAACGATCACAATCAGGGGCAGCAAGGGGGCACAGAAAGGAAAAACGATCACAATCAGGGGCAGCAAGGGGGCACAGAAAGGAAAAAACGATCACAATCAGGGGCAGCAAGGGGGCACAGAAAGGAAAAAACCGATCACAATCAGGGGCAGCAAGGGGGCACAGAAAGGAAAAAACGATCAAATCAGGGGCAGCAAGGGGGCACAGAAAGGAAAAAACGATCACAATCAGGGGCAGCAAGGGGGCACAGAAAGGAAAAAACGATCACAGTCAGGGGCAGCAAGGGGGCACAGAAAGGAAAAAGCGAGCACAATCAGGGGCAGCAAGGGGGCACAGAAAGGAAAAAACGAGGCACAATCAGGGGCAGCAAGGGGGCACAGAAAGGAAAAAACGATCACAATCAGGGGCAGCAAGGGGGCACAGGAAGGAAAAAACGAGCACAATCAGGGGCAGCAAGGGGGCACAGAAAGGAAAAAACGAGCACAATCAGGGGCAGCAAGGGGGCACAGAAAGGAAAAACGATCACAATCAGGGGCAGCAAGGGGGCACAGAAAGGAAAAAACGAGCACAATCAGGGGCAGCAAGGGGGCACAGGAAGGAAAAAACGAGCACAATCAGGGGCAGCAAGGGGGCACAGAAAGGAAAAAACGATCACACTCAGGGGCAGCAGCAGGGCACACAGACGGAGCTGTGTGGTGGGGGAGCGACCTACCAGTCAAGGTCTCACGTCTAACCTCCCACTCCCTGCTGCCCATCATGCCTTTCTCCTTCCCTTACCACTATATAAAATCTGATCCCCCACTTCCATGTCTTACTTGTGTATATAGCCCCCACTCTTCTATCTGTTTATTTGATTTATGTAAACTCTAGCTGTTTCTAGTTTGTTAACTTGTTGGTTTTCCATGATGTTGAATTATTGTTTTATACCATGACCACCTTCTTTCCCATGTAAAGCGCTCTGATACCTCTGGGTCCAGCCAGCGCTATATAAAACCTCTAAAATAAATAAATATGGTGACTGCCTTACCCCTATTCCATAATCTTTCTCCCATTATCAATATTCTCCCACTTTCTGCCTTCAGCTGAAAATTTACTCACTAATTCCTTGTTAAACAAGCATAGGCAAAGCTACTAGATCTCACCTTTGGGACCTATTTACTTTGTCATTGAGTTTTTGTTTTCCACTACTCAGTTAATGATCCCATGGGCAAGCGCAACAGGGTCGGGGTGGGGAGAAGCACAAGGGCAGCAACACAGAGTGCAGGTGGACAAGGGAGACGGCTCAAAAACACATGCACTCTCATGGAGCGTTTAACACTAAAGAAAAAAATAGTGTTGACAAGTAAGCAGTGGAAGCATCAATGCCAGCCGATCAAAAGAGATGGTAAATTGGGAATGCTCCACAGGAGGGACTAACACAAGATTGATAAGGTGGGACATGAATAAGAAGAACCAAATGGGAGTGACAGGAAATCCAAACAGTCGTAAGCAATGGGTGGGCTCCAAGCCCCTGTATGTTCTTTGTAAGCCACATTATGTCCTGCAACAAAGAGAGTGCATGCGCTGTCTAGTAGACTCAACCAAACAAGCATTTGCAATGCAATTGGTCTCGCATTTACGTGAGTTTAAGCTATTGGCATTGTAAATGACAATGCCTAATATTTTTGTTTTTTGAAACATAAATAAAAGGCATTGTCATTTACTATGCCAATAGCTTAAACTTGCGTAAATGCGAGACCTATTGCATTGCAAATGCTTGCTTAAGTTTAAAACTGAGCACGGCGCCGCTTCAAGAAAACCGCGCTCGGTTTCTTTTTTTTTTTTTTACTTTAACACTGAGCGCGGTGTCCTTGAAGCGGGCGCCGTGCTCGGAGTAAAAGTTAAAAAAAAGAAAGAAACCGAGCGCGGTGTCCCTGAAGCGGGCACCGCGCTCATTATTAAAGTTAAAAATAAACATAGCCAGAAGTGGACGCTGCGCTCAACATAAAAGTTAAATTTAAATAAATAAATAAACTGAGCGCGGTGTCCTTGAAGCGGGCGCCGCGCTCGGAGTAAAAGTTAAAAAAAAGAAAGAAACCGAGCGCGGTGTCCCTGAAGCGGGCACCGCGCTCATTATTAAAGTTAAAAATAAACATAGCCAGAAGTGGACGCTGCGCTCAACATAAAAGTTAAATTTAAATAAATAAATAAACTGAGCGCGGTGTCCCTAAAGCGGGCGCTGCACTCAGGATACAAATACAATAAAATAGCATCCGCCATTGTCCCCATAAGTGCCCATAAACAAAATAGTGCTGACCCCCTAGATAAAGCTGACTGTGTAACGAGCCAAGTAAAAGGACCAGTCGTCCTGGGCGGTAACAAATGGCGACAAGGCGGTACCAAGGAGGGACTAACAAGCCTCATAATGAATCGGAAGCCATCATTTACCAAGGACAATGACCCAGCCAATGAAAAGTATGGGCGGAGAGTGGGCGCGGCTTCTACAGCATACTCGACTACTGCATGCCTCGCAGAGCGAGCACTGCATGCGCGCTGCCGCTAGGCTTGACCTAAAAAGGCAAAAGGCGACGGTGCACCCCTTGTCAGAGGAAGAGAGCAGGCTGATGAATGATGTATGTATTCGAGTGTGGCCCAGTCGGACAGAAATATCTTGAATGGCTATAGAAGTTGTTTCCAGTCCTTCCACTGTTTGGCATTTTACCCACAGGTTATTAATGGCAGAGAGCCTGCAGTAGAAAGGTAACAGTCACCAGAGAAGTAACTTTGTCCTTTTGCTTGAAGCTTGTGGGAAACAGATTCCTGTTTCATAGTAAGTAGCTCGCATAATGGCAATATAAATCTAACAAAAACCCATAGAGTATTTTAGAATGAAATTTGCGTTATTTGGCAATTTCTGTATAAATTTAGCTGTGCACAGTAAATATTGCACACAAAGAAGGAACATTAGCCTTCATTTTCAGAAAGATATCATATTGCTCCTCAGCCAGGAAGTAAATGCATTTGACTGGTTTTAATTAGCTGCAGAGCTGTGAGGGTGATTTAAAGGTTGTAGAAATCAAAAAGGCTTATTCATTTTTCATCAATAATCACTTACTTTAATATTTCATCAGAAGCTGCAGATTCACCGGCCACCTACCGGGCTCTGATTCATTTCGACTGCCGACATAATTTAATTTGTCGCCTTTTTCTTATTCAAGGAGATGCTTTTTATCTCTTGGGCAATGCTAAGATGTCTCTAACCTTCACCGACTGCTAATTGATCTGTCCTTTTTTTAAATTTAAATTGTACTTACTGCCAGCAGCTCTGTGGATGTACACATTTCGAATGCATTTACTCGGTAATAATGGTTTCCCTTTCCTCATCTTGTGTATCCAGTAATCTCTGAAATGTTTATTAGGTCTGTCCTTCATTATTTGACACTGGTTGTGTGATTGGGTGACATTTGTTATATTTCACTCTAATGCCGTTTTGGTGGAATAACTGCCTACACTGAATGCATTCTGAAAATAGTGTGTTGCACAAGTCAGAAATACTGCAAGAGAGCTTTATTATTTTCCGTTCATAATAAAATGTCATCTATCGTCTTAAAATCATAGTATAATAAACATTCACATAATTAGGAATTCACATCTCCTTTGCTCATCCCTTGTTATTGCCATTCATTTAGCCATAGTGTTTTGATAAATTAAGTTTAGAGAATGAGGGGCCGATTCCGATCTCGGCCGGTAGGGCTCCGAATCGGATTCGGCTTAACCGGATCCGATTCGGAGCCCTCTTTCCCGACCGATTCGGACGTGCGTCCGGGCGAGTGAGTACGATGCGAGCGCTCGCGAAATCGCCGACCAACTCGTTCGCGGGACCCAACCGCTCCGACCGACTCGCACGGACACGACTCGCACCGCGCAATGGAGACGTTCCCCGGCCGGGTAAGTACGATGCGCGCCTCGAGCAGTCCGACCGACTCTCGCAGTCCGGCTCCAAAGAGCAGTCGGAGCCGGACTTTGGGGGTCCGTGTCAGACCCCCCTGTACGCGTAGCCGCGCGAGTCGCACACAGGGGGGGACCCATGGGTCCCCCCTACCTGTTCATGTATGGCGCGAGTCGCTTCGACGCATACCCGCTGTAGGGGGCGCCCTTGTTCGCCTCGCACCCATTTAGTCAATGGGAGCCCGCGTACGCGTTGTACGACCGGCTCCCATTGACTTCAATGGGAGTCCGACCGAATCAACTCCGATTGCATGCGAACGCATCGTACTCGTTCGGTCGGACTGCTAGGGCCCGATTCGGTCGGAAATATCTCCGGGTCCGGCTCGGTCGGGGAGATTTCCGGCCTGAATCGGAATCGGCCCCTTAGTGTTTAACATTATGCATTAAAATGCAATAAAGTAATCGAGGTTGGTCTTGTAGGCAAAAATTGCCAGAAGATTCTGGCTCGTGACCATGTACGATTCCGCTGCTTACTTCTTTCTGAAATATTTCTTGTATGTATGGGGAATTTGATGGTCAGGAATGTGTTCTTACCCGGTGGGCTGTTTGTTTGCATTTTGCTTGCTTCAGTTGACAGCTTTAAAAACATATCTAATCACTTGTAGGAAAACAATTGTTATTAAAATACAAATTCCCCTAAAAACTTCAGATGAAAGGCCACTATGGTCAACTGATAATCAAAAAACATTGAAAACTGTTGAACAACCCAACCATAACGTGCTCCAATGCAATGCAGTGAGCACCTTGCAGGGCTGGGGTGCAGACGGCTACATGTGAAACATGTATCTCTCGCTCACCAGAAGGGCTTGGGTGGAAGGAGGGACATGTACCACAACCACCTCAGATGGCAATGTGGCCGGGTCCAAGTGACTCAGATGGTGGATTTGCTTTAGAGTGAAAGGGGATGCCTGGTCAGGCCAGAATGTCACAGACTCTGTATCTGTGACTTCAGGCGGGAATAGAAGTGTCCCAGATGGGACAGTGACTTCTGAAATGTTGATGTCCCTGTAAACCACTTCCGTATATTGGGACAGTTAGCACATATTTATAGTTTGTTGAGTACCTCCATTTTTTTATCTTTATTGCTGTGGTTAAATCTGAAAACATATTTGCCAATAGTACTGGAGGCTTTGTTAGAGGAAGTGCAATTGTTTACACTGTTTGGCCAGTTTTGTATTCACAAAGCTCCATTTTAAGTACTTCAAATACATAATTAGGGATTTCACATTTGAATATGGAGGTGAATTTCTTGCTTCATTTGCAACCCAGCCCTGTTTGTGTGCCAAAGGGTAGACGCATCTCGTTTTTTCTTGGAATAGTTCCATTACCTGTGATATTATGAGGCAGTTTGCCTACTTTTGAGTGTAGGGAACGCAGTATGTCGAAAAGTAGGTCAGATGAGATGCCTTCCTATAATAGACTGTGATGAATGTCGGCTTGAATTTTTCCTTTCCTGAATAATTTAACCTGACAAATGCCACCTTATAAAACATTCTTTTCCTATGCAGGTGGATTTATCAGATTCTTCCTGAGGAGTCAGTTTTATTTTTGATTATTTCATGTGTGGCATTTTCTTTTTCTCTTCCGGTAAGGGGAGATCCACCTGTACCTACTCCTTTCTTACCCCATGACTTAATAATCATACTCCTTTATTGGGTGTACCTCTTGAACACCCCACATTAAGTTTTTTTCTTGCCATACAACTGTTTGCATTCTAGTTTTTTAAATAAATTGTACTTTCAAATTCAAAATATTTGCAAACTGTCCTGTGAAATCCACATTCAGTACATGTGGCACGGATTATCTACCTCAGTAGGGATTAGGCCTAAGGTAGGTAAATGCTGCTGCCCATTTTACATGTTCTAAAGCTACTTACTACTTAGTGGTCAATTACGATGTTGGTCGGAAAGGCTCCGAATCGGATTCGGGTCTGCCGAACCCGCTTTGGAACCCGTCTTTCCGACTGATTCGGAAAGTTTTCCGACCGACCGATTAGGATAGTCGGAAAGCGTTCAGACTTTCCGACTCTGTGCCGACTCGGTTCCGAATGGCATTCGGAGGAACCGAGTCGTTCGGAGGCGACTCTTACATGTCTGCGGACTGCGTTTTCGACCGAGCGATTACAATGTCTGATTCGGACAGCCTTTCCGAATCGGTTGTTCTGACACGGATCATCTGTCGGAATCTGACTTTGGGGGCCCATAGCAGGCCCCCGTCACCCGGAGCCTTCCGAATGGGGCCCATGGGGGTACCCAAGGGACCCCCCTTTCTAAACATACACAGTGTGGCAGGCACCAAGGCCACCCCATTCTTCAAAGGAAGCCTGTGTATTTGGTTGGAACACAGGCTCCCATTGAAGTCAATGGGAGTTCGACCGAATGGTATCTGGAAGCATCGTAATTGGTCAGTCGGACTCCCCGAATCTGATTCGGTCGGAAACCATTCCAAGACCGATTCGGTTGGAATGCTTTCCGACCGACATCGTAATCGGGCCCTTAGTGTTACTCTGGTACAGGCACCAGCAGTTTATTTTGAGATGACCTATTTTGAGATGGGAGGCCTGCACACAGTGGACTAAGCAGAGAGGTTCAATCATGGCCATCCTGCTAACCGTAACAGAGGAAACCCAGCCTTGCTCGAGGGAGCCCATCAGTTTCACTCCTAGTGGAAAAGAGAAAGTGCTGGATGCAAACACACTGTCTCCTTGCTGCTTGTGAACCAGAAGCTCATATTGGGGTCTGTACCTAAGCTTTCCAGGGGTACATTTCCTTTTATCTCATTTTGGATGACAGAAGAAGTAAAACAGAAAACTCCGGAGTCATTTTTGCACTCAAAAAGGGGAACATGTCATCATCTCATGGCCCCCCAATCAACCTGCAAACTTTCAATTTCATTTGAGAGGTATATCCTCTGATAGTGACATCTTATTCATCACCAGTAGGAATGGGTCTGGGACGTTCCATAGGGTAGTGATAATATTCCAGAACAATATTCAGTGCAGGTATAATATAAATATTATATATCAGTAACATTGCTCCTAACATGTTTTTATGTTGTTCCTCTTCTAAAAGTTGTTGTGTATCACAGTGAACCATCTACGGAATACAGGTATCTGAACCTGTATAAGTCACAATACCTCGAGCACCAGCAGATGGGCATTCTGGTCATCCAGACGGTGGTTGACGGTCTAGAACAGTGGTTCTTAACCTTTTGAGCTCTGTTGACCCCCACTTAACCCTTACTGGAATTCAGGGACGCCCTGAATCATTATTGGAATCCGGTAACTCCCACTGAGCTATTATGGGAATCCAGGGGCCCTCGCCTAAACATTTTGATGATTTGAACCACAAAACAATCAACAAAATCCCGGAAACAAGCATTTATCTAATACACAAACAATGAAATATTTTACATCTGAATTTTTTTACATTTTAATGGGATGGTTGGAGCTTTTCTAAATTCAATTGAGGCAACCCATTGTCCATACCTTATTCTGTTTGATGCATTTGCAGTTCTCCCACAAATAAATCTAAGGATACCAACTTAATTTTTAGCCTCCAATTTAAATTTCCTTCACACTTACAGAGCATTTAAAAATTTTAAATTATGCTTCTTACACATTCTTAATCTGTTATTATTATTATTTTCTTTTCTAAGCATTCGAGGACCCCGTCATTAGGCATTGTGGACCCCCATGGGTCCCTGGACCACGAGCTAAGAACCGCTTGCCTAGAACATCAGTTCTGCGGTTTCATCGCCTGCTAGTTTTAGACTCTGTAAAATGTGCTCTTTCCTAAAGCTGTGAAGCCTGCACTACTGTAGATATTTTCTGAAAGTTACACCTTTTGATTAAGCACCTTAGAGGGTAAACTTCTTTTTAAGAGGCAAAAAGCTTAAGATTCACTGTTGATTCAGGTCCTGCGTGCCGTTCAACAGAGGGCGGTAGGCTTTCCCGCCCTCTAAACATGCAAGCTGCTAACTTCTAAATAGTCATGCATCTCATGGAAACCATTTACCACTAGCCCTGTAAGGCTGCTATTAGTGATTCTGCCAATCCATTCTGTCTTACATCAACAAGAGCATTGCCCAAATTCCTTGTGACCATTACAGTACGTCTCAAAATTCAGGGGTCAGAGTTTATTCTTCCCTCCACAGCTGGTTATAGCCCAGATTTCTGACTATATTCTTTAGCTTAAGGCTAACCCCCAAGGAAATTCACAAATGGCATGTTGCCAGTTGAGGCCCATCTCATGGCTTTGTGAAACCTTTCGCCTAACCGGATGACTGGTTATTCAGAGTTCAGTTCCCTCATTCCCAGTGGAAGGCACTGTTTTTGCAGTCTAGTTTCAAGGGGAGAATGCACAATATTTGCAGTTCTTTACTGCTAGTTAGCGGGACCGTATCCACTCGCTTGTTAATACATAAATAAAATATGTATTTGGTATTTAAAATTTTTTGTCAGTGCCTTTTATTGTAGTTACTTCTGCTTGAAGACTTGCATATTGAATAAAGATTTTTAGCATTACTTATATAACCGACTTGCCTATTATCCAGAACATTTTTGTAAATATTTAAAAAAAATTCATGAACCCGGTCTTCGGAACTATGAAAGAAAGCTGTTCGTTATAAAAAGAAACCTGCAAATAAGAGTGGAAATGCTTTATACATATTCATGTGATAACATAGACCCACATGCACAAACAAATTCATGTTCAGAAGTATAAAAATTGCAGAGGGTAGTTACAATATTTTAAAATGCAGCCGCTAGCTCGCACTGATTAGGCAAAATGACATTATAATAAATTTGTGTTTGCTGTGCAATATCTGCTTATTTCCATCATGTACATAAATTACACACGATGCCTAAGAGAGGTTGGCTGTAATTTAGATAAAGCTGCTTTAGAGTGGTTACTGGTGTGAATGCAGAGGGGGGAGTTTCGATTCTGACACATTTGTTTAAAAGGCAGCATTCCTAATTTTAAGTCACCTATTCACGGTACTTTGTGCTTGTGTTAGAGAAACAGTACAACAGAGAAGCAGCGGGTATGCTTTCCTCTTCATGCATGTGGCTCACGTTGCTAGGAAACCGTTATTTGTGACGAGCTTTTTAGTTAGTTCTCCTCAGCAGTGGGGATTGGCTGTGGTTTGTTTTGGGAAGAAACATGTAAGATAGAATTGTTAAATTGTGATCCTCATAGACATTCAACCTAATTCTGCGCAATTGTTAGTGTCAAGCCTTGCTTACATAAAGTCACTGATTGATAATATCACACAGATGATCAAACTAAGACAATCAGAGCAAAGACAGCCAAAATGCTGTTATTTTATGACTTCCAGCTTGTGATGGGCAACACTATGACATGTTTGAGGTTCACCGTAGTTAGGCACAATCATGGTAACGCCTGCAGCTCGGCGGACATTTTGGAACCCAGTGTTAAATACAGGAATGAGTTGCAGATGCATTCCTCCCATGAGTCGTACAGCCTTTAGGTTTTCCTCTGACATCTTAGACAAATAGATAGAGCTCGTTTACCTCGAAACTGATGAATTACGCTATTAAGTTTTATATTTATGAACGCATACGTCACCTTCCTACCACACCACCTTCAACAGAGACTAGAATATGTCATCTTGCGCTGCTTCCAAATGGCAGTATATTCAGTTGTCCTTTTCTTCATTACCCCCTTAAACTCAATGCCCATTAAAGTAGGTTTACTGTGCTCTGCCGCTTAAAGTGACATCTCCTAGTCTCCCTTTTTCAATTAAATCAAAGTTTCCTTGTTAGATTTCAGTTTCTGGGATATGAAATCTTCTAAGATGAATCAACGGTAGGCCTGATGGATGTAGCTGTACCCGGTTACATATTAGCCATCGGGAACAATTCAGACAAACATTGGGAAACCATATGCACAGATAGTTTGTTTTTAAGATATGGCATTCTATAGGGACAGTGGTGCTTTAAGCACTCATTGGGTGCCTTGTTCACATTGAAGTGTTGCCAGGAGGGGGTGAACATCTGCTGTGTCTAAGAAAGATGCTTAGCTGAGCAGGGATGAGATCTTTACTGGTAGCTTTTTAAACCATACAGCATATATTGACTTCAATTCTACACACATGCATATGCTCCCCAATGTACAGTCCAAGTGTTCAAGTCCTACAGCAATGAAGTGTATTGTAAACACTAGTGCATTACTGAAAGGAACTTAACAATCCTAGTGCTAAGGAATGTGTGATGGAGAGTATGCCAAAGGATGCCTGCCTTCTACTCTCTGGGGCCCTTGAGAGGAGAGGAGATGCATAATTCACTGAGGGCTCTGCCACTTGTGAGTTATGACCATTGTCCCCGCATGGAGCCATTGACATTAGATATATTTCACTTCTGATCTCCCCTTGCATTTTCATAATAAATGTATTATGTTTCAAATGATCAAATCTATATAAAGACAGGGTCGGACTGGGGCAAATAATTGGCCTGGACACCAAAATAGAGGTGGACCCATTAGCGAACCTAATAGCTAAAAATAGTGGCTCATATTAGCAATTCAGGCCAATTTTGAACTTGTAACGGCACAATATATGGAAGGTATGGGAGACAGTAAGTATTTGTGTTTGCTGCAGGCAATGCTTGTGATAATAATAAGGAAATCAACAGTAAAAATGGCCCACCTGTCCATAAAACCGGCCCACAAACTGCTAAAAAACTAGCCCACACACTGAATTGTAAGGCCAGCCCATCCGGCACTGTCTGAGTGCCCTATAGGCCAGTCCGACCTGTATAAAAGGACATCCATATACTTTGTCATGGAATCGTAAAAACACACCTAGTACTGATCTGCTATTTATTCTCTAAATGTGCAAAGAGGTAGTATTTAGTGAGGGATGTGAGGACCTTTCAGCACAATCTTTTCAGACACCATGTTATCAGAGACTCCTGTTGGACCTTCTTCCATAATAAAAATAAACATATGTCACCAGTGCATCTTGGCCCTAACTCCATATTCCACAGCAGGGGAAGACACAGTATTGTACCTGTATATACCAAGTTCATATGCAGCAAGACGGTTTGTGGCAGCTGTGCCAAGTGTCTATCAACATCACGGAGGGGTAGCTCTTGTGAGTTCCCCAGCCATCCGGGCTCCATTTGCAGACTGTGCTTACCTCAGGTGATTTTAACTTTCGCTCCAATCAGTTACAGCTGTGACTTTGCTTTAGAATCCAAGACAGCGAAGAGATTGTGATCCATCAAAATGCAGCTTGGACTTAGAATCTGAGAAGGGGTGCCATGTCCGAAGCATCAGTTGATACCTGCATCATCTGCTGATCTGCCAGTGGTAGAGGCGGTGCCTGTAGTTATTAGTGTTGCCTACTGTAAACAGTGATATCTTTCTGACTGATAAGCGTCCAGCTCCCTGCACATCCTTAGCCAGGTCACCATCATCCGGGAGATAAAGTGAAAGAAAGAAAAAATAGGCAAACCCTTACCTGCCTACAGAGCATGGGCCAACATCCCCTTATCCATCTGGACTTCCACACAGTGGCGGCCCACACGGATCGGTGGTGGCGGGGCGGGTACGAGGGGTAAATAAAAAATAAAATTCAACTTACCTCCTCGCCGCGTCCTCCCTCACTGCGTCCTCCTTGTCCTGTCCCTCGTCTGTCCGGAACAAGGCACAGGAAGCACCCAGGCTGAGGCTCCCCTGAGCCAATCTGCATTGCAGCATTGTGATTGGTCTGAGCGCCAAACCACGGTGCTCAGAAAGGGATAGGGAGCCTGGGCATGTTCTCCACCCAGGCTGTAATGCAGCCCTGTGTGGAGAACATGCTAAGTGCGCATGAATGTTTGGCTGGCCCCAGAGGGCCGGCCAAACCTTCATGTGCACTTTAGGGAGTGCAAACCACTTCTCCCCTACTCTGTCAGTAGAGCAGCCCCATCTGGCAAAGCTGCCACGCCTGCAATAGGAAAAAATAAAATGATAATAACTTAGAGTTATTATCATTTTATTTTTCCTTCACCTGCTGAAAAACAGTGGGGCGATGCTCCTCCGCGCCACTGCTACCACACCCTCCTTCAGTTTAGGAAAGAGCTGAAGACTCACCTCTTTAAATAGCACCACATTGCAACACAGAAAAACCCCCACCGATAGTAACTCTGATTGTTGGTTTGCCTTAGTCCTTGTGTTAGTGCAGCACTGCCTTTTCACAGTGCTGTGCTATACAAATTCCGCATGCATACGTGTTACTATCCCCATGGAGGGTTTTAGGAATGCATGTGTTAAATCATTTTAAACCAAGTTAAAGTTTTGCATTTTTTATCGGCACTCTTAAGTCAATTAATTAGTGCTGGGGAAGAACACATTTTTAAGTCTTTCAGTACATTTGTGTATTGATTTTCAATTAGTTTTTTTGTAACCCTTCTTTGTATTTTTTTTTCTACAGTTTCCTCTTTACTTTTCATTTTCCCTGTTCTAGCATTTGTGCTATCTGTATGTTGCTGTGAAACCCAACTTCTCTTTCACCAGTGTTGCTCAATTGTAGCCATTAAGAGTTCAGTTGAGTATGTGTTGCTCAGATTTAGTATTAACAATGATACTTAATCGAATCAATTTACTTCAAAATCTGTTTTACGATTAATTCCATATGAAATTGGCCTCTTTGCATTTATTAATCGGTTGGTTTCATTTGCTTTGTTGTTATTTTATATGTTCCATTGAGCTGTTGCAACAACAGCAGTGGAATCTTGTTTATTCGAAAAGGAACAAGCAAATTAGGAGGAAAGGTGTCGGAAACAATGCGAAAAATATAGACTGAACGATATGGGGAAAGTGATTAGTTCATGTGTACACTCCTCTTTAAAGTGCTAACATTTTTCTATCAAGCACATTTCTGACTATGAGCACAGTCCCGGGTACACGTGGTGGGGATATGATAATGGTATGACAGTCTCGTTTAGATCAAAATTGCTGTGGTCGACACCAATATAATGGAGAGAGATTGTTTGGCCTTGAAGGCGCCACGGAACCAGTGTCTCTCGGCCTCCTCCGCTTCGACAGCAGATAGGCGTACCCGCCCTCTCGCTCCCCCGTCATCCTGGATGATCAACTTCACTGTACACTCAGGCATTGGAACTTTCTGCAGCAGCACGGCGTCCAAACAATCTCGCTCCATCTCAAGACACTGGAAGGTTCTCATTACACGGTACCTAGGCCTCAATGTCCACCCGCAGCGCGGCGTACCCGCCCCAGCTACGCCATAAGAGATATTGGACTTCTTTACATTGTCTTCAACTAGTGGCACCAGAGACGTTTCACCGCTTACCAGAGTTCCTCCAGCACTGTACTTCATCACCCACTACTTGGTCCTCCCCGTACCCCAGGCCGGGTTGGAATTATCACCGGCTCTGTGGGACCTCATCCACTTACTTTACAACGCTACACAGCCCTGAAGAGTCACGGGACAGTTTCCTTGTGACGAAACACGTGTCGGCTGGTTGTTTGATTCCATTCTGTTGTTGCTTCATTAAATAACTCTGAACATTATATTGGTGTCGACCACAGCAATTTTGATCTAAACGAGACTGTCCTACCATTATCATATCCCCACCACGTGTGCCCGGGACTGTGCTCATAAGACTGGTGTGGGTTCTTTGACTCACACACTTACGGGGGTTATTGGGTATTTCCCCCGACCTGGCAGCACCGTGCATATTCTGAGCATAATTCACACAACGCGAACTAGTCTGAGCGCCAATCTTCCTGGTTATACTAAAAACCCTACCCCTAGATATCACATTTCTGACTATGTTTAGGTTTCTCCTGCAGCGCGCATGCTATTTTTAAAAAACAAAATCTTAAAAGGGGCTTAGAGCCCGCCCATTGCTTACCTTTACTTACCATTGGTTGCCTCCCATGTCACTCTCATTTCTTTACTAACCATTGGTCAGTGCCTCCTTTTCGCCTCAGGCTTCCTCCTCAAAGGGGCTTAGAGTCCACCCATTACCTACCGTACTTACCATTGGTTGGCTCCCACATCACTCATTTCTTTACGTACCATTGGTCAGCGCCTCCTTTTCACCTCTGGCTTCCACCTAGGCTTTGAGTCTTCGTTGGTGCCATGGCGTATGGACAACAAAGTACAATTTCTTGTGGCCAGTGTCCTTCCACTGGCCGCAGGTTCCTGCAGGTACTCTTTTGTTAGTTTTGGAGATGGGCGTTTATTGAATGCATGTCCAAAAGTAACTCTCCTTCATCCAGCCCATATTCCCCCCACCACCCCACCCTCTATTGTTTTTCACAAACCCCGCCCTTCTCCCCTTTCTGATGTGTTGATCACCCCCTAATACTCCCGAGCTGTTTTTTTTTTAATATGTCGCACAGCAGGGAGGGCAGCTGTGCAACATTGCTTAAAGAAATAAGCGCAATCATGCTGTCAATGCTGGCCGCTTCATAGCGTTCTTTTTATTTTTAATTTTTTTAATTTTATTGTTTTACTTAAAGCTATGTTGCACAGCAGCTCGTGCTGCTGTGCGACATGTAAAAAATTGACAAAGCCAATGGATTTTGCATAGGTGAAACTTATTGACTTTGCCAATGCTTGTTTTGTAATTGGGGCTTGTGTAGGATTTTAAACCAATGTATTTATTTTGAGCTCAATTGTATATTATTTCTTCACTCAAATTCTCTGGTTCTATCTGTTATATATTTTAGTGTCTAACATAAATCTGACAAAATGAATTTGGTTTAACAATTTTTTAAATGTGATTCTGTCATGCAAAGCAAATATGGTGACTAATATCGCTTTACTCTTTTAACAAATACTATTTGAATTAGAGCCCAGGTTGCCCAAAAAGTGAGTTATTTCCAGTAAAATATATTGTTGGACGGAAAGGTCCTCTGCATGGAAACTGACGTGCACCCCTGCCCTGAGTGCCCAACTGCTGATTCTTGTTGTCATAGGCAAACATGGATCATGTGTGTGTGCCATGACCTAGGCCTGTCTCGCAGATTGCGGTTTTGTTGGACTGGGAGGGATGTCCAAAGTGCTACCGTCCTAGTTTTGGAAAGCTCCTGTCTTCATCAAGAGTCAAGCAGCACGAGGGCGGTGGTGGCAGAATACCTTGTAGCAATCAGTAGAAGTGAACAGGTCCTTTTTAGGTCGAGCCTCGAGTAGCGCGCAAGCGTTGCTCTGGCGAGACTTTAAGTTAGGGGGTTTCGAAAGCTGACCACACGCTCGTTCGTCATGGCCTTTTCCCTGCGGTTACGCGCAAGCAAAAGGCCATGGTGCACGAGCGTGTGGTCACGCCTGCTGCTCGCAAGCGCACAAGCGCGCGCGACGTGCACAGCTGCCATCTGGCTTTCTACAGCGCGTGAATACCCTCCCCTAGCCCCTCCTCCCCCTCCTCCCACTCATTCCTCATCAGCTTCATTTTCCTTTCACTTTCGCGCCGCGCGGCCGTGTCACTTTCACGGCCGCGCGGCTATCAGCTTCATTTTTTAATTTTTTTTTTATTAACTTTCAGCGCGAGGCGCGCGCACCACTCGCGTCGCCCCCCCCTCCTCCCCGCGCGTGCCTTCAAATGCTTGTTTGTTCGCGTGGTTGTCATCATACACACGGGAAAGCGACATATTGTGATTGGCACGAAGCGCGCGATCGGGACTGGGAACCTCGGTGACGCAGCCGACCATGTCTGAAAGATGACGCAGCTAGCTCGGCCGCGCGCGCCGCAGAGCAGCTGATGCTGGGGGATGTGACAGCTTCCGGTTTCGTTTTGCTGGAACCGAGGCAGCGGCAGGCAATCAGGGAGGCAGCAACCTGTGATACAACGGGACCTCGGTGGGGCCAAGCTGCAGGGAGTCGAGGGCTGCGCTGCCTTGGCTTGGTGAGACGGCGCCATGTCCTGCTCCCTGTTGGAGTTTTGTCACTTTCAGGACATTCGCCAGGTGCGGGACTTCTTATGTCCCCATCTACGAGAGCCGGAGAGCGGCCAGCGAGATAGCGGTGAGTGGAGGATTTGCGGGGTACTACGAGAGCAGGGACCCGGGCTGCAACATAACATATTGGCTGTATCAACATTGACCTTGCACGGGGCATGGGCAGCAGCAGTGGAGGGCGATGACTGACCACAGCCATAACCCTTAGTGCTGCACTGGTATCCATCTACCTAGAATACTAGCACCATTACTAGTGACCTCTGTCACTGATACAAATACTGCTCATAACGACCCATAGACCATAACAATGCGCACAGCCCGAACTGATGGAGTGCTTTGTGGCCACAAAAACCTCCTTGCTTAAGCTAAGCATGTGTTTTCTTCAATGTGCACGTCAATGTCCGGCAAACATTGCAACACTCTAAAACTGATCACGTAACATAATATTTACCGTTCCATAGAGTACAGTACTAATTTGATACCCGCCGAAAGGATTGTGGTGACCCCTGCTATAAACACAATTCTTGATCACTGCCTTTATTAATTCACTTTTTGTAGTGGAATCGAAACACAGAGGGAAAAGAGTTTTACAAAGTAACAGAAATAAGTTACAAATAATGATAAAGATTATCTATGAACTTGTCCAACACAGGGTAAAAATCAATTACAACTAATAAACAGAGGAAGAACAGTTCAACAAAGAGAGAGGCAACAGTAGGGGTAATAAGCAAATGTGGACAAAAGCGAGAAAATGGGAAGAGCCAGAAAGAGTCAAAGGTTAACGCAGGAAGGTAATCTGAAAGAATTAAGAAAAGTGAGGAAACATTTAGAGTGCTTTGAGAAGGTTGGGTCAGCAGTAGGGCGGTGTTGCTGAGGTACCAACTACATGTGGCCTGTCTGCGTATATGGCGATAAGACGTGAATATTAGAAGTGTAGACGTTTGTAGTCTTAAAGTGTCCAAGGATCAGGGGATTTTATGCTCCTTTTTAAAAGCTGAAAAATAGGCATTACCGGTATAACTGGTGGGAGGGAATTCCATATTGTTGTGCTGGTGCCAGGGAAGCATTGCTTCATACACCAATGTGTTTCAATGTAGGAAGTGCAAGAACCCTGGATTCTGCATTCCTCAACCACCAATCTAAAAATCGAACCCAATCAGGGATATAGCACCAAAGCTCAGTCCCAAGGGTTCCTGATTGATTTATTCCTTGTGTCTATTATCTTTGGGGATTGAGGAACTCCTTGTAGTGCAATAGTCCACACGTTTCAGCCCCCTTGAATAAGGCCCCCAATCGTGTCCGGCTTTTGGATTGGTTAAACTACCACAGGGTGGACTCATTTTTGTAATTATCCAGGAGACACCTCTAAGTTTAAGCATATATCAAGGACTTACAATGAACTATTGGTCAGTGGTTGTATCGTAAATGTTGATGTTTGTATCTCTTGGTGTGTAACTGTATTCATTGATTAATTATACTATACTGAAAATGGTGTGACACCTGAAAAGCAAAATAAAAGCAAATTAAGTTGTGGCTACAAATAATTTAAGTTCTAATCAGGGCTCGAAAAATCATAAAAATATTACTAGGCCTGCAGGTCTAGTAACTTGAATAATCTACTCGACCTAACTTTAATGTACTTGACCCATGAGCTGGTCTCAAATTGTGTGATCCTAGGCAAATATTTTCTCTTATGGAGCCACCTTTTTCTTCATTATTACATAAGAGAGCACCTTCAAATATGCAAGTTCACTATTTCTGCTGGACAAAAAAACTTTTTATTTACTAGACTAAATGTTTGCTCCATGTATAATAAGAATCAAGCCCACATATAGGGTACACATGATCCCTGGCTTGCCTCTTAGTTCACTAATAGCATTGTCTTCTGGGCAGGAATATTTCCCAGTTCATGTTTAAAAACTCACTTTTCATAAATATATTACTAAAGAATGATGTGATAGTGAACTGTCATTTACCGATAGCACATTTTCCATTGAAATTGCCACAAAACTTTCCCACTAACATGTAGCTTTACTGATAAAACTATATAGCGCATAAACAATGTTTGGAAATTGTTTCAGCAAAAATATTTAAAATTTGCACATCATCAAGTAAAGTGTTCTGATTTGTTTTGATGCTATAAAAATCTTTTTTTTTTTCACCACAGAATTACAAAAGTGTCTTCACAACTAGGGAAATATATTTGAAATGTTTAAACAGTTCACTTAGCTATTTCAGTGATGCCTGAAATCTTACAGCCTTTCATTACAAATGCTTTACACAGCGCGATTGTCACACAGTTCACTTTACAAAACCCTCTAACTTCAGTCTCAGAGAGAAAAGTAAATGTAGGAAGAGAAACTGACTTTTGACCTCTGTCTCTGAAAGCTGAGAAAATGTGACAAGATAACAAGATTTAAAGGCATCTTTATTTCTCATTCAATTTGTGAGCAAGCAGAACACCTGTTGTCAGCTCCCAAAACGGGCGTGTAGGCCCTAAAATAGCTCATCCGGATTAAATCTGACTCATAAGGGAGTGGATTTTTCGAGTCTTCCAATACTGTGGAGCGCCACTATTGTCGAGCCTGGTTTGAGGTACATTTGATTGATCCCTATAGATAATCCTTTTTCTCTTTTTGTAGTATACAAGCCCAGGTTTGCATAGGGTTATTAGGGCTTCCCATACTTTAGTACATGTGAATAATATATTGAGCATTTTAACAGCAGAAAACAGAACTGTGCTCCGATCCAACTTATGTTTCACAAATTTTGTTGCCACAGGTATTTATCCATTGCTCATTGTCAATTGTCAGGACTGTCTTCTGTCCATCCACTCTACTGACATCAGCTGGGTCCACATTGAGTGCTAGCTATGTGCATGGCAGAATCAGGAGGTCATGGATAGTGGTGGGTGATGGCAGTGTACTGGAACCATTGTCCGCATGCATTGACAGAGACAAGTGTACTACGCATGGACAGTAGCCTGTGCAGCAGTGTCATTTGTGAGTGCTTAGTGTCCTTGATCAGTTTTGTCAATGTATTTGAACAGTGCTAACAGGGTAGATGGACATCTGTCCATGGAATGACCAGTGAACACTCTCAAACATCGTGCATGGAAAGTGGTTAATGCCATGAAGGCAAATTAACTAGGAGAAATATTAAGACGTGCTCCACGTCATAATGATCCTAGTAAAGCAGAGTGAGAAGTATGGGAAGGATCAGGAAATAAACACAATGTAAAATAAACAGAAAGGAAGGCACAGACAAAAAAGTGGTTGCCAGAAATCGTAGGCAGAAAGTCCTTGCAGGTGCGAGTTAGGTGGGTAATGTGGGAGGTAAATGATTTGGTGGCAGCTCATGATGCCATCATCGAAAAACCTTGCAAAACTTTCAGTTGCTCAGGTAGAATTTTGTGAATGACTGTCGCTGGCCTTAGGTATATTAACAAGCATTGGCATAGCCAATAGGTCTCGCCTTTAGGATCTTATAAGTGTTTAGTCATGCAACAGTTGATGTTGTTGCACCAAGGATATTGTGCTGCATAAGTAAATACTTATAAGGTCCCAAAAGCGAGACCTATTGGCTATGCCAATGCTTGTTAACCTGTGCCTCTGGAGTGAGGCCTACAGGCTCACTCACGTTTAAAGTTGTCCTGCTGTGTGCTTAACTAACCCTTTGCTTATATCGGTTTAGTGTGAAGTGCTGCGCAGTGCACAGGTGGTGCTCTTGGGCGTATGTGCACCTGGGAACAACGCAGTACAGGAATAGTGCAGTACTGAGCAGTACCTGCATGGTATATGCATGTGCAAGATATGCATGTGCCTATGAGTGGTACAGTGCCTGAAGGCTGTACTGCTGTGCAGTGCTTGCTGGAACAATGCATGTGCTGGGTGTATGTGCACCTGTGAGTGGTACAGAACATGATAGGTATTCTCAAGGAGAGGGGATAAAATCCTTTGAAATATTTGAGAGGGAACATCACCTAGAATAGTCAGTGCATATTTCTAGTTGCCCCACTGGGCCATTTCCCTGGAGAATAGTAATGCAGCTTTCAGAGATCTGACCCCAGGTGAAAAGCTCTTTATTTATTCAGCACAATGAAGCAGATGATATCTAGCAAAAAATGCAACTCTTCAAGATCCAGGGCCAGATATACACAATCATCGTATATGGTGTAGTGGTCGCAGGTTCTGGGTAGGCGCAACATCCTGTGATTCTGGGCAAATCACTTAATCTCCCTCTGTCTACCAAAAATGAATGTGTCCTTGTGTAAAGTAACTGGTGCTCATGTAAAGCGCTCCAATACCTTCTGGTCGAGTACGTGCTATAAAAATCCGCAAAAAAAGAGGGAGATGGCAGAGGGGGACCTGCCTAATGCAGTTTGACTCTGTCACCACAGCTAATGTGATTGTCATTAATGGCTTTTAAAGAAAATACATAAAACAATAGAAAAAAGCAGTGCTTAATTTGAGCCGGTGGTTTCCGGTGCTCGGCACCGGCACTTAATTGTCAGCACTAGAGGTTGCCAGAAATGCTACCACAAGGTGGCACTGTCTGGCTAATTTAGAGAAGACCACAACAGCTAATTGTTAATTCAATATCCATTAAAAATGACAATTACCTGACGCCCAAGCCGTTCTTATAGCTTTGGAGGCCTGAAATAGTCCGAATTGTCACACTTGTATTAGTGTGATAGTTATTAGTTGTATTGTTGCTATCATTGGCAGCATAGCAGTGGCAATGTGTGGTGCAAGCTGCATTGGCCTCCTGACTAGAGCCCTGGCACTTATTTTTTTTTACAAATTAAGCGCAGGAAAAAAGGTTGCCTACTTAACGAGTCACGTGATGAAGGATCCATGTAGTAGTTACATGCCTAGGGTAGTACCTTTGGTACTAGGAACTGTAAGACTGAAACCTTAACACCTTGGCTGCGGAGCGAATTCCGCCGCGGTGCTGGACATTCCATTCTTGGGCGTGGTTCGGACGGCCCCCGGCCGTCGTGTGCACACGCCCACCATGACTCATGACGGCCAGGGGCCGTCATGAGCACCGAAGGGGTTAAAAGAACATATGTTAGCAAGAGATAGTGGACCTGTGCAGCAAAACGGTTTTTCCCATCATCATAAGATCGATGTGTCAGAGGTAGTCCTCATGATATTACAGATGAATCTTATTCAAATGTAACATTACCTTCAAGGTCCTCATGATCTCAATGATGAGAGTTCCTCCTCGCTGTTGACCTCTCCAGGGTTTCCATGGCCACCACATCCTCTGCTTTCTAATACCCATTTCTTTTACTGATCTGAAGAGAGAGAAATTGACATATGACCAGCATAAGAGGTTTTACAGTAGGTCTTGTGTCAGAACAACAAATACAAGTAAAATGCTTTTGTTGCTTTTGATCGTTTGTAGATAAGGTTTTGAGAATTCTTTGAAGAAAGATCAATTCAGGAATCAATTGCAATGACAACACCTGCTGGAGGGAACTGTGAGGTTTATTTGTAACTTTCTCTTCACAGAGTATGTAGTTGTAGATATAAAAAGAAAATCTTGTATCATAAGGGGTACAGAAGTTGGAGAAGCCCATGTCAGTAGCTTCTGTATCAACTTGTTGATCTTAAGAATTATCCTCAAAAAGTACATTTTTGACTTTATGGTTTCATAAAGAATAAACCTTGAGCCTCATTCGCTAAGCATTTTCCACATGCCCGCCTTGCATGCATGGGTAGCTTTTTGTACAAGGCCAAAATGGCTTTCACAAATAGCAGAAGTCGGTTGCACTCACAAGCTGAGTTACTGCATTGAGTTTCTGTGAGAAAGAAAAGCATCCTGTGGATGAGAAAAGAGTGAATGAATGCCCTTGGAGTTTGTGGACATTCACAAACCTTTTTGTGTGCGGGTATTTCACAAACCTTTCTAACCCCCTTTGCACCGTGAAAATGGCCTCGCACTTACTCAGGTCATATGGGTGAGTAAATCCTTTTTCAGGGTGGGAAGGAGGAGGAGGGAACACCGTCAAACAATTACAGGGCTTTCAGACGAGCAGGTTCCTCCACTTGAAAATGTTACTGGTGAAGAAACTATTTTTTTGTAGTTGCTGTGTTTTTTTAAGCAAAAATACGCACATGTATATTTTCTCATGCAAAAGAAATTTACAGAACTTTTTCAAGTTTATGGTTGCGACTGAGACTGGTCCATGTCTCTATGCCTAACTTGTAAAGGTTTTCTAAATTTCAAAAAGTCGCAAATCTTCACCTTTGCAGGCCGTGGTGGTACATATCTCTTACTGTTTTTAAGAATCGACCCTTGTCTTTTGCCTTGGAATCCTAAGTGATTTTAACTGCTCGAGCAGCATATGAATCGTTTTCAGTTGTACTCTGCTACATTCTAAATGTGTGGTGGCCAAACGACGCTCTCGTTACACTCATGCTTCAACTGTATATGGGATTATTGTTTGAAAGACTCCTCGGCCCTCCTGGGTTTGGAGATATTACCTTTCAAGGAGGAGAGGCAGTTGCTTACAGAAGAGCAAACATGATGTTTATAGGAAGTGTGTATGGTATGTCAAAGAAAGTGTGTACTGCTTTTTTTTTTTAAATTTAAAAGGGATTTCATTTGAGTAGAAGACATTTAAAGTGTTTGTCTCTGCTGATCATTTCTTGTAAGTGGTCTCTTCATTCACAATTTGAGTGAGTGTATAAGAATGAAAACAGAACAGCTCAACCTAATTAACTCCTTATCTACAATGTATGTTCTTCTGTCAAAAATAATGTAAACCTAAGTTACCGGGCACCATTCTTTGTATACGGGCCTGCTGTCTTACTGTAAGAGGATCTTGTGTAAGCCGTTACTAAATAAGTCTTCCTTTTGATGTATATTTACCCAGACTGTAGCTAGAACTCAATTACATAGCAAAACCAATGTAAAAACTACAACGTGAGACAGTGTTAGTGTTGTTTACATAGTGGCTTGAACATGCACACCAAATAATTCTGTAGTAGAAGAAAGTTGGAATACGTTGGTAGATTTGATGTTTTTGTATAGTTTTAAGGTCTGGTTTGACAGCATGGTACCCAGTATGCCTATTGTTTACTTAATTTTTTTTATATATATATATTTTTTTTTTACTACACAGTGGTTGGCCACCGCTAAGTAGTTATAGTAAGGTCACAGTTGCCGTAGGAAGAGCATTTTTGGTTTTTCTAATAGCTTTTGCACCCTTTGACAAATGTGCATGAAACTGTCCAAAGACAAAGTGAATTCACCTCTGCTCCTTCCTTGACAGTTTCACTCTGATCCATCAAGCGGGGAACAAGAAAAAGGATAGGTCCCAAAACATTGATTTCCTATGTTAATTCCCGTATGAAATTTTGCTCTCCGTTACAAACCAAAAAAATGGCTGAACAAAATTATGCCAAATCTGGTAAAAGGTTAGAACTTTACCCAGAAAGCATGCTTTTTGTGATTTGGTGTAAATCTGGTAAGCAGTTTTAGAGATATTTGCTTTTAAAGAGGTGCACGGGCTGGCAGTCTCAAAAATTCTATATAAAAAAAAAATAGGGCCCTCTGATTGGCCGAGGGAGCTTTTTCTCCCATCAGCCATTTTGGTACCACCGGACTAGGACCGGACCCGCGGGACCGACTGATTTCAATTGGCTGGCCAGAACCGAGAACAAAATGTTGCAGTCTCCATTACAGGACTGGAAAACTCCAATCCCGTGTCCTGAAACTGTTTAAAAAAAAAAAAACTCTTTACCCCTTCCCCCTTACTGCTCTGATGGACCTCATCAGGAGCCAAATGTGTTTTAAAAAAATTCTGTAACTAAGGTACCCTTCCACAGGACCCAGCACGGCACTCCTGTTAGGACCTGTGATAGTCCGGCAGTAACAGCCACTCAAACTTCACTCCCACGGTACTGCAGTGTCATGCTTGAGTCACAGGTACCGCAGTACCCAAAAAAAGTATTAAAAAATAAACAATATGTGGTTCTGGTGTCTGTAGGGGAGATGGGTGTTCACGTGGAGTTGGGGGGGAGGGCGGGGTTGGTTGTGCAGGGTCTGGCCCTGAGATCAGGCTGCCATGGTGCACTTCCAACAGCCATGCTCAGCGGTGGGGTTGGGGACAAGGCCTGGTGAGAGGCCAGGCCCTGCGGCCAACACACCATTTATGCACAGGCTATTGGCAGTGCACTGTGGCGGAATTGCCGCAGAGCTTGGTCTCTGTCCATGGGCAACCCCCCCACCATCCCCTCATGGACACCCAGCCCACATTTTGTTGAAAGAGGCTGTGCGGAGCGAGGGGTTGGCCGCCCATGGTGGGTCTCACCCAGACTCCCCACAGTGGGAGAGTTGGCTCAATAGGATTTAAAAACCCTAAAAATTAATTGCGGGAAACAAAAGTTAAAATGTTATAGTTAAACATTGAAATAAGAATAAAACTGATGTTTAAAAACAAAAAACCCAGAAATGTACCAGTTATTCTTTACTATAACTTATGCTCCTGTCATGCACTATTTTTGACATCACATATCACTCATGACATGCTAAATGACATCTTTGATAGCGCAGCAGATGTTGCTTCACCTCGGGTGGTAATGTTGCAAAAACATAGTGTGGCCTTTTAGCTCCTCTCATGCCCTTGTGTCAATACTTTCTTTCAAGTTCTGATCTCAAACTTATAGCCTTGTGAAAGAAAATAGCAGTCAGGAGCGCCTTTTTGTGGAGCAAGATGGCTATTAATTGCACAGAGAATCTAATCCTTTTGGAATTATCAGGCTGACTGTGTCAAGATTCAGTGTAATAAAAATGTTTTGTTATCACTTGGTTGATATGATTCAGCCTGTGTAACACAAATTTTAAATATTATACCATATAATTAGTAACACCAGCCTAACACAAGAGATCATTAGCATGCAAATGTGTCTTTTGTCTTTTCTTCAACTTTCTTTTACCATAAGTGAGCAATATGGCTACACATTGTTTTAAATGAGTAGATTGTTTTATTCCATGAACTCTGTTGTGCCTGGATTGAGTGTTGTGCAGCAGTACATTTGATGTTTGGTTATAAGGCTGAATTGTTTAACTTTCAAATTAAGTATTTCCAAGAATTCTAAGTTTTAGCAATTTCTATTTTATGTAGCACTTAATGCTGGTCTATAACGTTTGTCTAGCAAGGTGATTAAATAAATAACCAGACCAAACCAGAGCACTTACACTTTGTGAAGGGAGCAGATCTTAATGGCATTAAATCTAATCAATGGTGCTTAGGATGAACAATTTGAGAAAGTACCCCTTTTAATAAGCGCAGCAACTATAATAATAGCATCCATCCACTTGTTGCCCATTTTTTAATAATAATGCTATTAGTCATATTATATTTGATTATTAAAGTATCCTTTTCTTCAAGTAGACAGCAAAATTATACCTGGCTGAAATGTTTTATTGTGCAAGAATTATCTGGTGTAGTTCCAGAGTAGAAATGTCTTGGGGTAACTTTGAGGCTGATGTGTGCTGCAGCTGTGCGACGCTTTCTGCTTGAATGAGTCTCCCATCTGTACCTCACATGACTTTTGCTCATAATATATGCCCATGCACATTATTTTTACCCTGCCTACGGCCAAACGCATTTTTAGAAATATGTAAGTTGTATAAAAAAAACACATACTACGCAACAGGAATATTTTGCAATTTCTCCCACCTCTAGCATACAATAGACTCTGATCTGATAGAAATATCTAGCCACAGATTTCTTAACTTAGAATATCTCCCCAGGCATCAGACTGGATCCGGAAAATCTTTTTTCCCCAGCAATACCTCTGCACGCCGGGAGGTGGTGTCGCCCGGCTCCGTCCTGACTTCGTCCACGAAAGTGACGTCAATGGAGCCATATAAGCCCCCCGCCCCCGGCGTGCTGACATCAGTTTTCTTCTTTTCTGCATCCTAACTAAGCCCGGGCGTAGTTTGCGTAGTAGCACTTCACGTAGCTACGTGAAGTACAGCTTCAACTACACGTAGCTATGCAAATTGCGTAGTGCGTAGCTGTGTGCTTGACTGCACTGTACAATAATTACCAAAAGCAAACTTGTACAGTGCAAGTTAAGATAAAATAAATATCTCTGTCTTTATATGCTAAAAATGCATATAGTCATTTCACTAAAGTGAAAACAAAAGTTAACAAGCAGTGAGAGAGGTGATGATTTTGGTATCCTCACTAACTTAGGGAGAGAACCAACAACCAAGCAGATGTCTTGAAAACAAAAAGCACATCTTATTGAACGATTCCTCCTAGGACCACCTCAAGCACAGTTATGGGCAAAAATACAATCCCAACCAAAGGTCCTGCAAAGCATTATGGGACGAGATTAGCAGTGGGCAGTGAATATTATAGTGTCCAATATCAAAATAATTCTACAAAGAGCTGCAGTTCAACTAGTCGTTACTAGGTGTCGTCCCTCAAGAGTGAAATGCAAAAGTATTGAAAACCTTTCATGAAGCTTTTGCATTTGACTCGTGAGGGACGACACCTAGTAACGACTAGTTGAACTGCAGCTCTTTGTAGAATTATTTTGATATTGAACACTATAATATTCACTGCCCACTGCTAATCTCGTCCCATAATGCTTTGCAGGGCCTTTGGTTGGGATTGTATTTTTGCCCATAACTGTGCTTGGAGTGGTCCTAGGAGGAAGGGACCACCATTGAATCGTTCACATGATATGCTTTTTGTGTTCAAGGCATCTGCTTGGTCCTCCCCTAGGTTAGGGGGACTCCAAAATCATCACCTCTCTCATTGCTTGATATTTTATTGTCAAAATTCATTTTTGTGAATTGGTTATATGCTTTTTAGCATAAAAAATTGCTTTATCAAAGCATTTGAAGGAGTTTATTATTAAGCCTGGGTGTAGCTATGCAAATTGCGTAGTGCGTAGCTGTGTGCTTGACTGCACTGTACAATAATTACCAAAAGCAAACTTGTACAGTGCAAGTTAAGATAAAATAAATATCTCTGTTTTTATATGCTAAAATTGCATATAGTCATTTCACTAAAGTGAAAACAAAAAGTTAACAAGCAGTGAGAGAGGTGATGATTTTGGTATCCTCGCTAACTTAGGGAGAGAACCAAGCAGATGTCTTGAAAACAAAAAGCACATCTTATTGAATGATTAGGTGGTGGTCCCATCCTCTTAGGACCACCCCAAGCACAGTTATTGGCAAAAATACAATCCCAACCAAAGGCCCTGCAAAGCATTATGGGACGACATTAGCAGTGGGCAGTGAATATTATAGTGTCCAATATCAAAATAATTCTACAAAGAGCTGCAGTTCAACTAGTCGTTACTAGGTGTCGTCCCTCAAGAGTGACATGCAAAAGTATTGAAAACCTTTTATGAAGCTTTTGCATTTGACTCGTGAGGGACGACACCTAGTAACGATTAGTTGAACTGCAGCTCTTTGTAGAATTATTTTGATATTGGACACTATAATATTCACTGCCCACTGCTAATCTCGTCCCATAATGCTTTGCAGGGCCTTTGGTTGGGATTGTATTTTTGCCCATAACTGTGCTTGGGGTGGTCCTAGGAGGAAGGGACCACCATTGAATCGTTCACATGATATGCTTTTTGTGTTCAAGGCATCTGCTTGGTCCTCCCCTAGGTTAGGGGAACTCCAAAATCATCACCTCTCTCATTGCTTGATATTTTATTGTCAAAATTCATTTTTGTGAATTGGTTATATGCTTTTTAGCATAAAAAATTGCTTTATCAAAGCATTTGAAGGAGTTTATTATACTCCTGCTACGCTATGTTTATTAGCACAGTTATTCACTCTGCTACGTGCAATTTGCGTAGTGCGTAGTAGCACAAACTTTGCATGCTTCGTGAGCGTAGCAAAGTATTATGCCCAGGGTTAGTCCTAACGCGGATCCGGGAAAGTGATACCTCTGGCCTGTTTTTGTTATCTTCAGGCCTTCTCGACGCCTTTTGCGTCACAGAACAGTATGTTCGATGCCTGCGGGCTTCAAGCCGTGCCTATCCTGCTCTCGACAGATGTCAGCGACGGACCCTCATGCAATCTGCATGTGGTGCTTGGGCGAGCACCACGACTCCGTGGAGTGCGACGCCTGCCTCCAGCTGCGGCCTAAATTCCTGCGGGAGCGCCGCATGAAGCTGCTGTCTGCCCGGATGTCCCGAACGGACCCTTCGCGACACCGGTCTCCTTCAGCGGAGACGTCCACGCGGCGCCGGTCCTCACAGGAGGACGTTCCTGTTCGGGGCAGGTCCCGGGACAGTCGCCGTCAATCGCCTACTTCAGGTAAGCACAAACGGAAGTCGCGGAAGTCATTGGCTACGCGTCGACATCACGCCGGGGCCCGCAGCTACTGGTCTTTGCCAGACTCGGGCCCCCAGGAGTCGGACCCCGCATATCCCCCGTTTCCGGGTGCTGGGGCGACTCGTCCTCAGATGGAAGACTACTGCAGGGCCCTGCAGTCCTTTTTTGCTTTGCCCCCCCTCCCTGGTGCGCCTTCGGGCCCCACAGGGGGGTAGGGACTCAGGTCAGGACTTCGCCAGCGGGTTTACCCTCTGCATTGACCGAGTGCCCTGACTCCGACTCCTGAGTCATCGCGACGTCGGGACACAGCACGGAGGGGCATCCCACAACGTCTAGCCTTCCCACAGCGCTGTCGCACAGCCTTCCGAGGCTCCCTGCGGCGTCGCTGGAGGTGGCTACGGCGCGGTGCTTGACACCGCCTCGACGCACTCTCCCCCCGCAGGTTTCCACCTCGGGGGATATCGAGTCGACGCCGGTCCGACTCCGGCCGGTTGAGGCCTTTTCGGAGGTCGTCGACACCGGTTCGACTCGGCCGGTCGAAGCCTTTTCGGAGGTCGACGAAGCCGGTTCGACTCAGCCGGTCGAGGCCTTTTCAGAGGTCCTCGACACCGGTTCTACTCGGCCGGTCATCGCCTTTTCGGAGGTCGCCGACGCTTGCTCCACTCCGCCTGTTCGACGCCGGTACCATCTCCGGCTTTATTGGTGGAGGATGTGGTCCCAGTGGATTCCCCAACCCCCCCCCCCTCCCGAGTCATTTCAACGCTCCCCGGAGCTGGCGCCAGTGAGGCATTGGCTGACTCATCCTTTTGCTGAGCCTCTGTTAGGTGGCCGGATTAGCTTGCGTCCGTCACCTACTAATAACTTGCTGTCACCGCCTCGCTGGGCCACGGAGGCTAGTGGGGCGTTTGTCCGAGCTGTTTGCAGGGCTGCCGACATTTTGAGAATGCAGCCGCCCTCAGTCTCTCAACCTTCGGAGCCCTTGCTGGCTCTTCTCCACCAGGGCGCGGGGACATGGAGCCATTGTTGCCGTTTGCAGAGTCCTTATTTGACATCCTTCTCGGGACGTGGGCGAGGCCCTCTTCGGGGGACCCCGTGGATCGTGCTGTGGCACATCGTCATTGTCCGGCTCCCGATGACCCCGCATGTTTGACCCTCCATCCTGGGGCTGGAGGACTTGTGATTCAGGCAGCTCTCTCTACCACTACTGTTCCGTTGTATCCTCCCACTCGGGAGTCTCGGTGGTTGGAGTCATGTGGCTGCGATGTGTTTGCATCTGCCAGCTCGGGGCTCCGGTCCCTAAACACGTTGTGTGTGTTTGCTCGGGCTACATTTGCCCTTTGGGACTCTGTCGAGCAGCAACTCCCCTCCTTGTCGGAGAGCTCTCGTGTCAATCTGGCCCACCTAATCCGTGATGGCCATGATATGGCGCAATTTTCGATTCGGTCTGCCATGGACGCCACTGACTCCGTGGGTCGGGCTATGGCCAGGTCGGTTGTCTTGCGCCGCCATGCGTGGTTGCGCGATGGCGTTTTCCCAGAGCATGTTCAGAAGCGGCTTCGAGATATACCATTTGATGGGGTCACTCTTTTTGACACCCATGCTGATTCGGCGGTCAGGCGCCTCCTGTCTATGTTTGATTGTCTTCCCAGGTTTTAATCCTCGTGGACAATTTTTGGGTTTGGTGACGGTGCCATCCTTTTTCTTTTCTGTTACTCGTTGTGGGTAACAGATGTTCTGGGTTATGCGGCTGTTCAGCCGTGTTATTTCCTTATTCTGGTACAGCTAGTTAAGCTGTGTTTCCTTTTCTTTTGAGCCTCTGCCTACGAGCTAGTCTCAAGAGGGACCCTTCTTTTGTAGGGTTGTGCCTTACCCTGTGTGGGGTATTTGTTGGCTGTTATATAGCTACTCTTCCTTACCCAGGAAGTTTTGCCGCAAGTTGACTCTTCCTACTGTTGTAGGATGTCTCCTCTAGTGAGATCCACGGGGTCGGTTTCTCTCCGGGGGTTACTATTGGTTGTCTACGGTTGGTCCGTAGTACGTCCCCGCCTCAGTAGGGGCGCCCTTCCCTGCTGTTTCTTTGGTGTTTTGTCACGCCTGTTTTTTCCTGGCGTGTTCTTGCAGCCTCGCTGTGCCTGTCTTGCCTGTCTACAAGTGGACATGCGCATCTGGGGGACAGGTCCCTCTGTTCCGATCCGGAACAGTCTCTTCTGTATTCTCTGAATACTCGCCGTATTGGTGCACACAGGTTGTGCTCTACGTCTTTTTCTTGTGGCTTACGCACTATCGGGGTTCTTGCCTAGGGCAAGGGGAGTTTCCGCCGGCCCTGTCTCGGCTGTGCGTGGCCTCCTACCCCGCTTCCCTAGCAGGGTCTCCGGTCCCTGTGCATATTTCTTAGCTCCTCAAGATGTGGCTCTTGTCTATAAGTTTCTTCCACCGGTTCTGTGCTCCACCCCAGCTGTTTCTCGGGGTGTGGGTTCTTACTTACATTTGTGGCACTGGTGTTGGGCTCCCCACCAGCTGTTTCTCTGGGTGTGAGTTCTTACTCCCATTTCTGCCACTGTTGCTTCTTTAGGTAGCATTACAGTGCATATATATATATTCTTCTCCACATTCTCCTTGTTATTAGACGGTGTCGGTATGTGGCGGTGTATGCTTTTTGGCGACAGGCTTCTGTCTGTGTCTTCTCTCAATCCTTTACTGGGAGTGTTGTGGTCTATGTTCCCGCCTGCCTCACGGGAGTCCAGGTTTCTGCGTTCTGTGTATGCCGCACACCGGTGCCGTGGTACCAATTGAGCGACTTCCCCTATTTAGGGTTACGTCACTTAAGGTATATGTGGCTACATTCCTGTCTCTTTGTGTTATGTCGTGGGTTCTACACGCCACGGGGGTGCTCACATACTAGGTTCTTTTTGCCCTAGTATCAGGACTTCTTGCTCGCTCTCTCCTTCGGGATAGAGTCCTCTATGTGTTCCTGGCTTTGCTGGTTATCCACTCACAGTGGTACCTTTTGGTACGTTTCGCTGCATGCCTACCTACTGAGCTTTTGCTCGATGGTAAATCTATTGTCTCTGTTGGCACTTGACACTGGGTTCGGCCCTGCCACTGTTGTCACATGTTATAAGGGGGTACACTTTTAAGTGTGTTTTTTCTTTACCCACACATGCCTCCTGTTGCGGCTCCTGTTCTTGGACGGACAGTCTTCGGACTGTACCCTGTTTAATTTTGGCATCCACTGTGGTGTATGTTCAGGCGGTATACTCTACCGTTGTCATGTTGTTTTGCCCCTTTGGGGCTTCGTTTCTCATGGTTCCATGGGAACCGGTGCTGGGGTCCTTCTTTCGAAGGAGTCCCTGGATTTTTTCTTACGTTTGGCACTAACCTTTCGTCTGTCTCTGGACGAGAGAGGTCTCACAACGTCCCTTGCCGGATTGTGGTGTCTTTGCCATCCCTTGTTCATGTTCCTTACGGAGTTTCCTGGGTCTGATGTCAGTTGCCCTGGCATTGCGGTTCCCACCGTGTTTCGTCAGCCTTTTGACGAATCTGTTCTCCTGGAACTTGGTGGTTGTCTCGCAGACCCACCTCCTATGGGGTATGGCTTTGGTATCTATTCTAAGTTAAGGAATCTGCGGCTAGATGTCTCTATCAGATGGACGAGTTACTTGCCTTCGGTAACGATGTATCTGGTAGAGACACAGTCTAGCCGCAGATTCCTTAACGCCGCCCATCCTCCCCGCTCTGCGAAGACCTTTTCAGATCGTGTTTTTCCACCTGACCCACCCCCTTTCTAGTGGCCTTGGTCTTCCGGAGGTGTGCTCTTGCACCTCACTCTGGTTAGGGTGTGTTGTTCGGCGTGGGGCCCTTCGGCCTCCCCTCCATCCTAGTGTTTGGTTGGTGGCGTGTTCTCGCACCTTCCTTTGGTACAGGGGGTGTTGTTCGGCTTTCGAGCCCTTTGGTTCTCCACTCCGTCCACGTTTTTAGGTGGTTAAGGCCTATGCTTTTCACTGCCTTCTAATTTTGCTCCACCTGTGTTCCTCACGCGTGGAGTTCTTCTGTTTTTAGTTCCCTCCCACGTCTGTGCCTCCTTCCTCCTATGACAGTCGGTTGGGTTGGGTTCTCTTTGGTACTACAGTCCTTCGATCACTGGAGGGTGTGTGTAGTGAACATTCTTGTCGCTTGTCTTGCAACATGTTGCTTCAATATTATGCTTCTTTTCACTTCCCTCCTGTGGTGACCAGCTGTGCCTGGCTTCTTTTGTGCCGCAGCCGTTACCCCACTCGAGGTGGGGCACGGTTTGGCACTTTGTTGGGCCCTTGCTTGCAGCAAGGGCTCTGTGAGCTCCCTTCAGTCCCTCCTGGTACTGGGTGCTTTTTCAACTTACTATTGTTTCTCATTCTAAATGATTTGACTCTCATTTTCATATTACTTATCGTTGTTGTTTCAACAACTTTGCTCTTTTTTAACACACACTGTTCCTATGCTATCGCAGTTTTTGTCATGGCTCCGTGTTGTGGCGCGGAAAAGTTTCTTGTAGAAAACTGACGTCAGCACGCCGGGGGGGGGGGGCTTATATGGCTCCATGGACGACGTCAGGACGGAGCCGGGCGACGCCACCTCCCGGCGTGCAGAGGTATTGCTGGGGAAAAAAGATTTTCCGGATCCAGTCTGACGCCTGGGGAGATATTCTAAGTTAAGGAATCTGCGGCTAGACTGTGTCTCTACCAGATACATAGTTACCGAAGGTAAGTAACTCGTCCATTACTCCCAGTCCCCTCAAAATAGCCCCAGCATCCATATTTAAATTTTCTTTAGTGTCACGGCAGAATCTGTTCATGCCATACCACCTATGCACTATGATGGTTAGCATTTTGTTCACATAAGGTCGCTAAATTTTGCAAATTCTTAATAGAACATTTTGCACAGCAATCTGCCTGTGTTATGATGTCTAACCTTACTCTGAGTCACCCAATGAATGTTCTGCTTCTTAGTGTTGCTACAAAGAGAGAAACCCTCTGTACCGGAGGGGACAATGTTTCAAAAGCTGCACAAAAATATATATATTTCCTCTCCGAATTTAGAAAATTATTTTCAAGGTCTTACTTGGGTGCCTGAACTATACTCAGTAATCACTTGCACTGCATACTAAAGGTGACACTTCTGTCATTTTTGTTTTTTTTGTAACTTATTTTTATTAAACACTGCGTTCAGTACAGCACGTATAAATACGCACAAGTACATTTACAGGAATTATGGTCAAAATATCACTGACATTGGTAATAATATATCTCGTGAGCATACACAAGCTCATTACTCGTAAGATCGAGTTGCTCGCACAGTTATGAGCAGCGCAGTACGTTGTCAATGGAGTTATCTTCAATCAAATAATCCAACATCCCAACTAACGATAATAACAAACTAAACTCGCAACCAAGAATACAAATTCTATTCCTGGAACCCACCCCCTACCCTCCTCCTCCCTCCCCCCCTGACAGCGACAGACAGGTGGCACAGTACCTCCGATCTAAGTAAAAAACCAGCATTACACTCATATCTCATTCAAGAGTCATGAAGTCGTGGTGTGAGAGGGTGCATGTGATGGTGTCATGACTGGAGGCGTTAAAGCAGATCCAGTGCTCAGCGAGCTATGCGTGCTCACAGTCTCACCTTCATACTCTGTTGTGGACGCTTCAGTCAACATTTGCCCCCATTCAAGGAGATCATCTTCTGCATTCTCATCAGTCCGTATTGCTTTAAGGCGACATTCCTCTGCCACTCCGCACTCTTGCAAGTCATCCCTCCACTTCTTCCACACCGGTGGTCCGGAATGTATCCAGTGGATTGCTATCCTCCGTTTCGCTAATACCAGCCCTAGAAGTGCAAACTTATCGTGCATACTAGCCCCTTTCTTGGGCGTCGGAAGTACTCCCAGAATACAGTGCTTTATAGACGTATCAATACGCACCGCTGTGGCTGTGCCCAAAGATAATAGCACCCGATGCCAGTACAACTTCTGTCATTTTATAGAAAAATAATATTTATTTTCAAAATATAATCACATTATACAATCATTTCATAAAGTTCACAAATCATATAATCTTACACATGGAAGAAAACTCCTTCACAGTTTCATCATATTGTCCTTCCTCCATACAAATTCATTCTAATCCATCCAATCATTATTTTCAAAGTACATTCAATGAGACATAAAAATCTGTCGATACAGCATTTCATTACACTCACAGGTCTACCGCCACCTTCTTCAGTGCATGTATTGTTTAGACTCATTAGGAGTTGACAGATTTGTCCTTTTCATTGAATGTATTTAAAAAAAAAAAAATTGTATGAATTAGAATGAATTTGTATGGGACAATATTATGATGAAATTGTGAAGGAGTTTTCACCTATCTGTAAGAATTTATGATTTGTGAATCTATATGGAATGATTTTATCATGTGAGTATGATTTGAAGATAAACATCAAAAGTTTTGCATAAAACGACAGAAAAGGTATTTGTAGTATACAGCGTGTGTAAATATGTAGTTAAGGTATGATTCCCAGGTGAGACTTTCAAAATAATTATTTAAATTCAGACTAGAATTATATATTTTTAGTTCTGCTTTTTAGTAAATCCAATAAGCGATAATTGATGGTAACCATATTGTGGGGAAGTTCATGAATTGCTTAAATGCATTTAATCTTTTCCATAAACAGTACCCACCAATTTCATGAGTAACCAATTTCCTATTCATTTTGTTCGAAACCTTGCAATGTTTATCTCGTTCTGCTTAAAACGTTTTCACGGTAATAGATCAACACTCGAAGACTTGTTTTCATCTGCTGGGCAATGGGAATATCTACTGCATAAGCAGTAGGTAAAGTCTTCTAACATTATGCATCTGAACTTACTTATTAAGACATAACAGCCGAACTGAGAAACGTACCAGAACACGCTACCCGTAATAGATCAAGTCACTTCACTTGCAGGCCTACATTGTAGACCTTATAACCATTTGGAAAGTCACTACTATACTACCCATTGCACTAAGAGGTCATATGACTGGCAGATTGTGTATTGTTAAAGTTGTATGTATTCACAGACTTCTGGATTTCACAGCCATCTGGTTTATCCTACCCTGGCTGTATGTATAAATCAAATGGAATTCAAGAGGCTATGTCAACAAGCCCTATTGTGATGAAGTTGGCTGTGCATATGCAAAGCACTAGAATTGCACATTGCCCTTCAACTCCATGCTCCCTACCCCCAAGCTCCTTTGTAGAATGTCTGCAATGGAGTATGAACAAGTACAGAAGTGTTACCAGTGGGAGTCTGTGTGATTTGTAATATCCAACACCATAACATCTGTGATAAGCTTTAAATCTAACCTTCTGTAAAATGTTTTAAGGATAGCTCTTCCCTAAACTGAAATTCTAGAGTATCTCACAGAGAGCAAAAATCTTCCTAGGGAGACTGTGGACTCGATGAGACAAAAATGAACACTTTCTTTAGCAACACTTAACCACACACTCAACCAAGCCTTGGAAAAAACAAAGGGGCATCGCCATGGCAAGATACCCTGGGCACACCGCTCTGGAAAGCAGAGGCCCACCACCCAACGAGAAGGAAACTAAGAATGGATGCTGCCTACAAGCTCTTTACCATTGAAACACCATTCCGAAGAAAACTTCACACTGGAACCTGATTTCCGAAACACCGCTTTCCCACATGGCTTATAACAGTGAAGGCCAGGAATGTCAAGCGTATGGAAACACACAAGCTAGATAGCCCACCTCAATAAAAATGTTTATAACACATTTCACAGATCACAGTCAATGCAATTTCAGAGAATGTTAAAATTCATTTGGGAGTTTTCTGGTCTGTTACGTTTTACATTTTGGTTACTCCAGAGAAAAAGAGGTAGTCAAACTAGTCCTGTAGGGGAAGAACACCTCTAGGTAGGCCAGGCTCATAGTTGCTAATTTGTGATCATTTTCCCTACTAGTCAGGAAAGCTCTGTTTAGAATAGCCTGTTCATGACAGTTTCTGAAGTACATTTAGTTGAGTTCTTAATTCTGGGAAAGGCTCAGGGAACAGTGTCGGGCCTTGAACTTCCAGCGATGTTCCTCCGCGTTTCAGACATTTGTATGACTGTTGTTGGATTAGGTTGGTGTCTGATGAGTGGAGATTTCTAGCTGGAGTGTAGCCTTGGACTAGATTTTCCAGATATTTTAGGCCTTTTTCCCAAAAATACTTTTAGGACAGTGGAAAGGACTTTTAATTTGATCCTGGGTTCAGCTGGTAGCGAGGGTAGAACTTTTGGACAAGTTGGCAGGGTAACCATGATGAAGTTACAGGACTTTTGAACGAGATTGATGATAATAATGTCATGACTTTTATGCCAGTCCATGATAATATTTTTTGTGTGATGAAACCAATTGTAATGCATATTTAGAAGTTATTCTACTGTGGTAAAATAATGTTCACTTTTCGTTAATAAACCTATTTAACATCTACTTTGTATAATACAGTCTGGTACTCTTCATATTCCACTCTTTGATGGGCAGGTCTGCCCTACTGTCATGGGGGATCTAAAACCGGAAGATGGTGCCCTTCTCAGTTGGGCCTCTAAGCATTAGCGCTTCCGTCTATCCTCACCCTTCTCTGATTCCTTGTTGCCAAAATACATTCTTTTCTAAAGACCTTTTCATTTTCTTTGCCTCTCTTCCCCAGGGCAGTGCCCTGAGAACTGACATTCTCTTTCAAACTTTTCAACAAGTGCCTCTTTTCTTCCTTCCTCAACAAATTCCAGCGGACCAGAAATTCAAGTGGAAAATCTGGTAATTTGTCACTTTTGGGCTGTGTTCTTGCATTTGTTTCCCTGTCTAGCCTAAGCCTATCGACGTCTTCGGGTTTCATGTTTTCGTGCTCTGAGACATTGCCATGGTCAAAACTATTTGCATGTTGGCATTTGCCCATGTCATGTAGCTGTCAACATTTGGTTATTATGAATGCTGTGGGCCCATGACCTCCTTTGATTGAAATTGTTTGAAGTGTTGACTGAGTTACACTCCATTAAAGCATTGTTGCCCCTTTGACTGTGTTCTGAGATGCTGAACAGCCTGAAATGCAGCCCTGGTGTGCACTGAGAAAGAAACATTTCTTGGCTAATTGCACATCTGGGATCCCCAAATCTGTTTCCGATGTCACTTGCACTGACATTGATTACGAATAATGAAAAACAGCTGCTAATAGTGAGTGGAAGAGAGCGCAGCGGGTGCGGATGGAAGTCCACCTACAATTTGGCCTTTGGTGAGCTGCAGAGTGCAGACCACGTTTTGGAACAAACGTAACTAAACATTAGTGTAATTTAAATTTTGGAATCTCCAGTATTCTAATATTGAAGAAAGTCTATTCTTATTTCCGTCGGTTTCTTTTGTGAAGAAAGAGAATTAACATTGGGCTCAGTGAAACAAATTAATCCATTTGCTGGTACGTTTTATCAGAATTAATAAGGTTTTTTTCATTCCCCTCACAAACTGATTAAATTGGAATCAACGTGTTTCTGCTAATCTCTTCGTGGTTTCTAGGAGTGTAACTAGGTTCATCGCTCGGATGAACAATGGCTGCTTCTAATCGGCATTCATGGCTGTATTCCCAGTCGAACTCGTGCAGTAAAAACCGGCGAATCAGAAAGCTTCCTTTTCCCAAAGAGATCACCATGAATTTTAAAACGGTGGATTGTTTAGACATTTTACATACACATTAAAAGAGCAGACTCAAACTATCTCTTCACAGCCTTCTGGATTGCCCGGCCATCTGGATTATCGTGTTCTTACTGCCTGTGTAAATCAAAATAAACAAATGGAATTGCTCATTTCATGGAGGTCAGCCGGGATGTCGAGGAGACCTGTTGTGAGGATGTCTGTTATGCATATCCCACAGCCTAGAACTCGCAAGATCCCTCAACCACCCCCCTCTCTTAATCCCTCAAACTCACTTGTAGAATATCTGGCATGAATTATGAATGTGTAGAGTAATATCTCACTTATATCAAAGGGGGCTTTACAAGTGTTTGCATAATATTATTTTTTATAAAGCAAATAAACATAAACTGGAAAAAATTTAAAATGCACAAGGAAACCGTGCAGAATATTCGGGAACAGTCTTTGAGTAAGGAACATTTAGTGGATGCTTGGATTAAGAAAAAGATATTTGTATATCAATTGGTCAAGTTCAAAAGAGTTGAAGTTGTACAGTACATACGGAAATCAAAGGGAGTGAAATGAAATGGAGCAAAATAACAATCTAATTGCAAATCATTTCATATGATAACAGAAAGATTTGTGAACCAAACGGTGATTTGACAGAATGGCATATGTGCCCTCCACTGTGCTCTTGGTTGTGATTGTACGCCTGGCTAGGTCAGTGTAAACAGTAAGCACAGCCTGCAGGCACCAGCCCAGCAGGAGTAGTGGGCACGAATCATAGATCAGTCCAGCAAATCGTAGGCAGGTAGCGAATCGCCCGCATCCACCCTTACCGATCTCCCCCGCAAAAGCAGGGACAGAGGTTGTGGCCAAGAAGTAAGGGCCACTGACGGCACTCTGGAGCATCTGTGCCCACAGCAGTCCATGTGTGAAGAAGATAAATGAATCCAGTGGGACCTCCTGCTTTGTGGCATATACACCAGAATGCATGATGTCTGCAGGCATTCTTAAACACACACACACACACCACAACTGTCTTCATTTGTTAACCTAAAGCCTTCCTTCAAGGAGCCCTTGTGAGCTCAGTACCACAGTCTGGTCTTGCAGACTTTGGACGTATTTTAGCTCAACCCTCAAGACTTGCTTCTCATTGACTGCAATACATTAAACTCTGGCATTTACAATAAATTCATCGGTAGACAGTCTAACACCATATTAGGCTACATAGATGAACGTGAAAGAGTTAGGGGTTCATGGCTCCATGTCCTGATTCCCCTAACTTGGCAACCAAACAAATGTGAAATTTTAAGGTTCTCAGGCAGGCTATCTGAAGGGACAACGCAGGAAAATATTTTGCATACCTTTACAACGCATTTATTTACCCCTCATTTTTTTTTAGAACGCATATGCTTTTACAACGCATGCCGTTACCACACATGGTTTATATATATAAAAACAATGTATTTGTGGGGGGAGACCCCCACATAACACCCAACTTACCTTAAATGCATGGTAAAAGCATGCGTTGTAAAGGCATATAGGTGGTAAAACATGTGTGGTAAAGGCACAACGTGATAAAAACCTCGTTGTGAAGGCTGTTTCCCTTCAGACATAATCTTTACATCTTCAGTCTGATATGCGTACATTTGATTTGGGTTCATGGTGGCTTCTGAAAGCAAGATTGTCATCAGTGGTAGGATTAGGCTTGGCATTACCGGTGTCAAAAATACATGAGCATGAAATGATTTACCAAAGCCTAGGCATAAAAACTCAATCACTGTAAAAAACTGCTTTTAGGTCAGGTATTTGCTCTGCGTGCCAGAGGATGGAAAGAATCAAGCTTGGTTGATCACAAGGAACCCCAGGAAGCAGAGGTAATTTATTTAAATGTGTTTACTATATGTTTATGACATACAACACTTCACACTATCTAATGTGATACTTTACAAAAAAATACCTTGGGCAGTTGGTTCTTCTCCAAGCTCACAAAATGATGAAAGACCACCTTGATTCCGGCAATGAGAATCCCAGAGCCATCAAGGGCCCCTAGACTTTGAAAGAGCTTTGGGACCATACATATGGTATGCTCGCACAATACAGGACCTGTCTTTGAACATGAGATAATACTGGATGACCATTATAGTCATACCCCATACCCCTGTTCACCACACGTGAACAATTTATGTGCATTGTCTTTTTCTTGAAATTCTTCTAGCATCAGTGGCGTTCTCAATGGCAAAACCTGCAATATTAAAAGAAATTGTTGCATGAGGGCCACCTCTATTTATACATTAAAACTAGAGGCAGTCTCTTGTCCCCTTGCTCTGTCATTTCTGTTTGTCTAGCGGAGATGTGCATTAATATAGTTTTTGCAATATCTTCCTGATGGTATTATCGTGCTTGAAATAAAACAAAATACATTTGCTTTTTCCTGGGTTTCTTCTTCACTTCTTTATGCTTGGCCTGTTAACAATCTAATCTTCTTAAATTTGGCTTGTGCTTATTATTTCATGTTTAGTAATACCTCATTTGCAAAACTACTGTTTGCATAATCCTCCTTTAGACTGTTTCGTCTTTGTTAAATATATAGCTGCTTCGGATAGTCGAGCTAAAGAGCAGGTAGCTTTTATCAAAATAATTTTGGATGTACTTCTGTAGGTGAACGTCTACGTTTGGGGTGAATTCCAAGAGTACTGACCTGCATAAGCCTTTCCACACAGGAGCATAACGATTAGTAAACGTTTTATCTTTTTCTCTACTGGGAAAATAGTTTTCCTAGTGGGTAAACTGCTTAACTCCACCAATTGTGGGATTGCTTCGTCCCCATTTCCATCTATATTGTGATTAGTTCCTGCCTTTAACAAGAGTAAACTTCCAAATGTAACCACGGTGGGAATTGGGCATGAAAAGTTTTGAAAATATCTTTAACTTTGAATGGCATTCCCTCTCTGGAATGCCGACTTCCTGAACCCAGTGATCACATAACCTTCCACATAATATTTAACAAAATAATCAGAAGAATGTATTTCACTGATTGACTTCTATTGACGCAGATGCAATTTCAGGCAGGAGACTGCTAAAATAAAGCAATTTTTTGCTTCAGTAATCGGGAGTCTCCCACCTGATTTGGGTCTGTTGGCATGTATGCATATAGGTGTATTTGTATGAATGAGTAAATCAGTCTACAAGTGTAATTCACACTTTTGTTAATTGTAAACGTAAATTTTCTCTCTTAAAATCATGCAACAGGTACACCCAAGTTGAACCTAGGTGTAGAAATGGAGTTGTGAATCTGCCTGGAGATATAGTGTTCCTTTAATACAGCACAACTCTGAATCCTCGGCCAACGCAAACTTATGATTAATTAAGATTACCCTCCAATATTGCTGCACTCAATTACTGAGCTGAAAATGATTGTGTATCCGCGCGCTTCTAATCAAACGCAGGCCTAGTTGTTCGACAATTCTGTTAATGAACAGTACACAAAGCACTGCTAATTATCACGCATTGACTTTTTATTGGATGCGACAACCCAATTTTTCTTTTATGCATTTCCATTTCCCTCCCGAATGTGCTTGTACAAGGGATGCTGCAATTTACTATGAAAACAAGTGTTGAATTGCTAAAGCAATAGTAAGAAGACCTTTGAAAAGTTGTATCAACCTAATTTGAAGTTTCCTGCCTCACTCATTTTAGTTTCTCATGATCATGGTTTCCTTCTTGTTAAGATGCAGCCTCCCCCTGATGCTTTTTAATGATCTCAGTATTTTGTTGGAAACGCTTAACAGCCATATCTTTTTTTACTTTTTAAAATGTTCTCCACTGGGGTTCATATCGTATTTCAGGAAAAATGCCTTCATGTTCTGACCATCACATCAAAGTGCTTTCGTGCATTAATCAAGATAAAAGAGGCTTTGTGTTAGCCTCACATAAGGAAGTAAAAAGTCATTTTGCGAGGGTGTTTCAGAATGTTACTGCATACTTTGAAGACGATCCCCCCTCCGCCCCCTCTTCTTGGGCCTGCAGAGTAACTAAAGGGAGGTAAAAGTTGTATCATCAGCGCCCACCTACTTGCACTTAAATTCCACTACTTTGTACCTTTCTCTATTAGAGACCCATCATTGCCAACCCATGCAGAGATTTCTATAGGCTAGAGGTCCGGGTACATGAACAACATGGTGGCTTACAGTTACAAACAATAATCTTATAATGAAATCTGTTCCTAATGTAACTATTGTGTGCCGGTATACAAAAGGCTTTATTTACTGTGCCGTCAGCTGCTTATCGATGTATGTACATAAAAAAACTTGTTTCACTAAGCGCAAATTGATTTTGATCACTGTAAAGTTTTTGCGTTCGTATTTTGCCATCTGCCTGCAAGTCCACCATTTGATCACTCTGGTCTTGTTGATGACATCACAACACAGACGCTTTCTTGCTCTATTGTGTTAGTAAGACAACAACTTTGACTTCTTAAGAGCACACGGAGAAGAGTTTACAGTAATGATGTCATCTGCAAAAAACAGGTTGGCACTTTGTTCGCTGCACTGTAGACACCAAAAAGCATAAGATGGAGGAGAGTACATTTTACGCAGTGTTCAAAATGAATTAAGAATTTGTGAGCCATTTCATCATATGTTCCTACACAAGATATCATAGATCAGTCAACTGCCTGTCCTTTTTTTATACCGATCAGCATGAAGCAAGAAAGTTTTGATGAAATGATTCTGTGGCCTTCTAAAGAGAAAGTCCTCCTTCATACTGGACCTTGTAGAGGACTATCTTTAAACCTACTTCCCCCTGCAATTGTCCAAAATTTCTGGAAATGATGAAGTCTGTATTCACATCCTTTCTTTTAGCATGATTCTGATATTGCAATATGTAATGAAACAAAAAGTTCAGGCGTTGTCCCCAGGACACGGGCAAAAGTAATATTCTTAAAATAAAAGTCATCTTCAGAGTTCATCATTGCTTGTATGGACTACAATTCACTACAGCCACAAGCTGATCTGCTGCCTACTGGTATTTGCGTTCTGAGCACAGGCAGGTGCTCAAAAAGCTCAGTGGCTAATCCACATTTTACAGAGATCTCTGTTTGCACCCTCCAGCTTAGAACTCCAATTTGTATTAAGAAATTGATTATTTTACAAGTTTGTGTTAGGAATAATAAAATATTGAACATCTTTTCAGGTTTTATTTCCAGAGGGCCAGCCATCTGTATTTTCCCACTTTTTCCAGTTCTTGATTTCTCTTATAGGAATTACTGCTGGCTCTTGTGTTCTCTTGCCCAAACTCTTATTGACCGCTCCTGTGAGACTTTCTTTTGACTAGCTGACCAAGGTCTCCTCTGGCTACTCTGCAGTAGGCCAGAACCCCCCGAATTATATCAGACTTAAACATGTCTTATAGAATGAATGAAGAGCACACATCCTGGGCTCCAAGTCACAAGAAAGCACTACCTGGGAGTCATGGATGTCAGATTGCATGTTTTATGTTTTCTTTGAATTAGCTTGGTGTAATGCACTCTGAGTCAATGATCAGTGCCCTTTAGGCTGACTTCTTAGTCTTCAAGACAATATCCATGTCTCATTCTCAGTGCACTGTGTATAATCTGTTTATCGCTCTACACTCAGATGTGACTGCTTCTCGACTGGACTGGTCAACTGGTTTTTACAGTATTGTTAATGACATTGACAACAGGGTTCAAAATCATAGCAATTAATGAGTGTTTAAAGTTCTGTTATGAACCCTGTCACTGCATGTCAATTGTTATGCCACCCTTTTCTTAGTCCTCAACAGCCACGCTTTCATTTCTTAATCCAAAAGTTTGACCAGAAGTTTTTTTCATTTTTTTTTAAAAATCCCTATGTATTCTCTGTTGTGTTGAAGGTGTGTAAATATTAGGTGTAACCTCTTTGTTGAAAACTGCAATTCAAAGCTGGCTAAATGTTATAGAAAGGAGGTTGGGCACTGAATCATCAAAAACTATTGGGGCAGTGATGTTGAGCACTGGAACACAAGAATTACTCAGGAGGTGATATTGGGCATCTGAGTGTGCATTTTCGTCTTTTTTTTTTTTTTTTACCTCAATGACAGTCAGTGGCAGATGACAGATTTTGTGCAAGCTATAATAATGGTAATTTTATTTAAAATTGGTCTTGGAAAAATAAATAAATTAGAGATGTGGCTATGGTTTCTTGCCAGACTCTTGTCTGCAAACAACTGTACATTTGCCAGTCCAGAGAGTCTTTAAAGAAACCGGTGCCTGAAATAACATTGATAAGTAGGGGTCTTGCAAAAAGCCCACCTGTACAAATATGTCTGATTGTTACCAGTCGTTCTAGTCCTTCCACTTTGAGGGCAGCCGCGATTCTCAGAGTACTTACATGTAATACTGTTTAATTGCCTACGTTTTCAAAGTTTCTTACCCTCAGCTAATTCTTAAGCGAAAGCGATTTGAAGTCTGGCCTGTGGGGAGCGCGAAGTAACCGGTCTAAGGATGGTTGTATGTTTTGCCCACCTAAGGAATCTGGCACAGTAACTATGTACTCTTTTATCACCTTACACCATAATTGTTAGGTTCATGTTTTGAAACGTTTTCTCCTAGTTATGTTTTTATGGCTTTGTAGAGGTGTGGACCCCCTAAGTTTGTAAAGAGTGTTATCTAATAACACAAAGAAGGCCTTCTTTTTCCTGAGTGTGCAGTGAGTCCAATAGTGCCATTCATCATCACTCTCCACCATCTGTTGAGAGTGAACTTATAAACAGTCTGCAGGAAGCTGAGCCTATAATCTGTGGTTAATAGTTTAAAAGACACACAGACGCTCTCCGCCTGCAAAGTGCGGCAGTGGGTTTCACATTAGCCGCAGAGGCCGGGCGGCCTGACCTCTGCATCTGTCGAGGCTGCTCCCTTCGGGCTTTGAGGAAGAGCACGGCCCTGCCTTTCTGCTGCTCGGTTATGTTCCCCTGAAAGGAGATCTGTTTGGGGTGATTTGTGCATTATTCAGTACAGACACGTTTCCTCTTTGCGCTTTCAACAGTGCGCTATGTTTTCCCACAAACTTGCACATGGTGTAATCCCTGCTGCTCAGTCTGTTGTTTCTGTCTCAGAAGAAAGATGGGTTTATGCGCCTTAGCAGAGACAGTATAAGTGTACACAGTCTTAGCGCCACAGCTCGCATGTGATAAGACCAATTAAAAGAAGGAATAATCCTTAAAAGCTTTTTAAAGGATCTATCTGTCCCACACATATTTCCAACTGAAAAATGCATTTGTGATGGGATATCTCAAGTCATCTTACGCTTGGTGAAGGAAAGCTTTGCTTTACAAAGGGTAACCCATACAGACCTAATACAGTCAGTTTTGCTGTCTTGGAAGCACAATGGGAAAGTTACAATCTTCACCAAATGGTATTCTTAGCAGCTTCCACTTTGAAACGTTGCTCTATAAACCAAGCCCACAACTTTACAAGCATTGACAAACCCAATAGGCCTGGTATTATCAATGCTTGTTTTGTCAGGATTTGCAATTCTTTATTGTTGAGGAAGCTGCAGGGCCCTAATCAATCTAAAAAAACTACTAAAAGCCAAAAAAATGTTGGTCTCAAAGAGCACATATTTCAATAGTTGTCCCTGGCACTTAACGGAACTACTTTGTGTGTAGATTTATTCCTTGTGAAAGGGCAGAGTGCCTTCACTCAGAGTGAAGTTTGCCAGGAACTGAAGGGGTGCTGACCCATTCCAGTAGGTAGTTATAGTTAGGACCTAGTTTCTGTAGGAAAACGTTTTATTTGACTTGCCTAGATCTTTGGTGCCGGTAGACAAATCTTCACAAAATTTCCCCCAAAAAGTCTGCCGCTGGGTCTTATTGTGCATTTAAAGTATCTGAAAGAGACTATTAGTTATAGATTACTTACCTTAGAATTACCCCCAGGCGTCAGACTGGATCCGGAGAATTGTTTCTCTAGCAGTACCCCTGTGCGTCAGTAGGTGGCGTCGGTCGACTCCGCGTCCGTCGTTGGCATCATGATCGCCAGGATGACGTCACAGTGTCTATTTAGACGCTGCCCCTGCGCGCTGACGTCCGTTCTTTCTTTTTCCGTGCCAGCCTTGCTCAGATCCGGAGAGAGCTACCCCTTTAGTAATTTTTTTACTACGTTTTTTCTCGACTTTTGTCGAATTCTTTTTTGAGTCTTACGACTCCTGATGTTCAAGTGATGTCCCATCGACGGACGGGGTTTAAGCCGTATGAGGCCTGTAACCGCCTGATGTCTGTTACGACCCCCACCTCGTGTGCCTCTGGTGCCTGGAGCGCGACCACAACCCGAAGTCGTGCTCCGACTGTCAGGCCATGAACCCAAAGTCTTTGCGGGAGCAGTCCCGAAAGCTTTTGGAGGCTCGGCAGTTGGCTCCGCGTCATTCGAGTTCCCGGTCGAGAGGAAGGTCGCAGGACCTGTCGCGGGGCCACCACCATTATTCGTCATCAAAGTCTTCGAGATCCTCGGTTAAGTCGAAGCACAAGAAGGCGAAGAAGCAGTGTCGCTCTTCACCTTCTCCCTGTCCGTTGGCCGACGCGACACTTGACCCGGAGCGTCGTCGCTCTCCAGCTCAGTCTTTGGAGCCTGCTCCAGGGACGGCTCTGCGCTACCCTCCTTTTCCCGGTGCCGGAGCATCCCCTGCCCAGCTTCTGCCTTGGTCACTCTTAAATGGCTACCTTTCGGCCATATCTGCCTTTCTTCGCCTTCCTGATCAGCCTTCTCTTTTCAAGCCCCTATTGTAAATAGATTTCTAAAGGGCATTAATCATCTCTTTCCTCCTCCTCCTTTCGTAATGCCCCAATGGGACTTTAATCTTGTCTTATCTTATGTGTGCTCCCTTTGAGCCACTACATAACTGTTCTCTTCGACTCCTTACGCTAAAGACTGCCTTCCTGCTCGCCATCACCTCTGCTCGCAGGGTTAGTGAGCTTCAGGCTCTATCCTCAAAGCCTCCCTTTCTTGCAGTCCATCCGTACAAAGTTGTCCTTCGCACTAGGCCATCTTTTCTACCCAAAGTGGTTACCTTTTTCCATATAGGACAGAACATCACTTTGCCCACCTTCTTCCCGCCTCCGCACCTTTCCAAGGAGGAGGAGAGACTCCACCGTCTGGATCCTAAACATGCCCTGTCATTTTATCTAGACCGCACCAATGTTTTCCGGGTGGATGATAAACTCTTCGTTGGGTGTATGGTCGCCAAGAAATGTCGGGCCATACAAAAACCACCATCTCTTGATGGGTTGTCCTATGTATCAAAATCTGCTACTCCTTGGTGAAAAAGGAACCTCCAGTGGGACTGCACGCCCACTCTACCAGGGCGACGGCAGCTACTACTGCTTTGGGACGTGGGGTCCCGCTCATTAACATCTGCCAGGCAGCCATGTGGGCATCTTTGCACACGTTCACCAAACACTATTGCCTGGATAGCCAAGTCCGGCGAGATGGCTACTTTGGCCGTTCTGTTCTCCAGGACTTACTGGTGTGAACTTGGTTCGCAGACCCACCTCCGGGGTTGGCATTGCTGGGGTATCTATTCTAAGGTAAGGAATCTATAACAGTCTCTTTCAGATGAACAAGTTACTTACCTTCAGTAACGATATATCTGAAAGAGACATATTAGTTATAGATTCCTTACCACCCCACCCATCCTTCCCGTTCTGCGAACTGACTTCTAGTGTAAGGAACTTCCTTTTCAGGGCCTTAGTTTTGTGCACCAGTGGTCAGTGTCTTGCATGGCTCTGCGCTTCTGGCGTGGAAAGTCGGTTCAGAACTGATGTCCGCGCGCAGGGGCGGCGTCTAAATAGACACGCGATGTCATCCCGGCGATTGTGACGCCGACGACGGATGCGGAGTCGACCGACACCACCTACCTACGCGCAGGGGTACTGCTAGAGAAAAAATTCTCCGGCTCCAGCCTGACACCTGGGGGTAATTCTAAGGTAAGAAATCTAGAACTAATATATGTCTCTTACAGATATATTGTTACCGAAGGTAAGTAACTTGTTCCTTTGGGTGAATCGTCAAGTAGGGGCCTAGCCAGGGGGGGTGGTAAAAAAAAAAAGGTGCGTTTTCCCATATTAATTTCCATAGGGATTTTGAACTGCTGGACGGAATTACATCAAATTTGGCAGAAAGCTAGCTCTTGGCCCAGCTATTTGGTGTAAATCCATTCATAAGTTTTTGAGATAATAAATGAAAACCAAATCTGTATATCTAGGGACTTGAACCCTCCGCGAATCCTCCCAATCTCATGCAGAGATCTCTGATTGGCTGACAACATTTCAACCAGGAAGTGTTGGAAGTCATTTTGGGACTCCACCACTCAGGCTTTGCAGCTGACCGCGCTTTACATACTTGGACTCGGAATCCCATGCTTAGTTTTAATGGTAAAAATGATATAAATGTCCCAGAATGCTAGCTGCTTTCAATTAAACCGGTTACTATGTAGCTATCTGATCTGCTCCCTGTTAAGTTCTGATTTCTGTCAGTCACAAGGCCATCTAGTATTTTTGTAAATGTATCAGCCCGCTGCTTAGATAGTTGTGTTTATCTCTGTTGCCCACATCTCAAAACGTAGTTGCATTATGATGTTAAATTGGAAATGATGTTTAATGCATATTGACTTCTTTGACGTGAGGCTACATTGAATGCATTGGTTGCTTGAATCTGAATTACAACTAAAAATGGTTGCCAAGGTATTGTTTTGGCAGGGACGCAGCAGTATTTTATAGGTGGATATTTCTGTATTGGTCTGCATAACATATGTCCCAAAGGTTTATGGCAAACATCATGGATTATGAAACAAGAGAAAAATTAAGAGGTGTTTTCTCCAATTCTTTCCTGAATTGGAAGAGGCTGGTGTGTTAATGTCTAGGGGGAGGCTGTTGCTGAAGCAGGAAAGGTTGAAGGAACGCATGCTTCTCCTTTGTTCTTGCCCTTGGGAGTCATAAGCAGTTTACCATGTGCTCAGAGAATGGACTAGGAAGATGGCTATTTTTACATCTTGCTGGTCATGGGTAGAGTGGATCCAAACAAGTATGTAAATGTTGAAGCGGAGGAGCTTATAAGTAATCCTGGCTTGCACTGGGGACAGTGTATCAACTCACAGAAAGTCTGGACCAGTTAGTTCTTCTAAAGGCCTTTGATAAATCTTCTGTGGTCTTTACGTTATTTGCACTCTTTTAAATCGGTATGTTGAATGGTATTATTGAGACCGTTAGCATAGTATAAAAACAGAAGTTCATGAGCACCAGCAACCCTAGAGTTGTTTTTGAAAAGGTTAAAGGGCATGGGTTTCTTAAGATGTTTTGTTGGGTAGAATTGACCGCTGTCCCCCACGTCTCTAAAGATATGGCCCTATTAAGGACAAAAACATAAAACACGGGTGAAAATTGATATCTCTACTTGAACGCGTTTGTGTTTTTTTTTCTCCTAGTTATAAATATTCCCAGTAGAGCCCATGGAATTCTTCCCTGGTGCAGTTGTTAAGGCATAGTAGTGAGAATAAGTGATATGTCCCACAGGGCCTTGTTCCGCCTGTGGATAATTCTACATAGCGTAGTATTCTGCACACTAGGAATGGTACATCCTGTGCAAATGCGCAGAGAAAAAACATTTTTCCCAGTCAGGAAAACTTTCTTTAACCGCCCTCCCCCCCCCCCACTCCCCTCCACCCCACCAGCCAATCTGGGGGCGATCTGTTCACCTTCCCATTTTGGAAAGTGAGTTATTCCAGTTCTTGGCTGGAATAAATCTTCACCCATTACCAAGGTGAGTAGAGGTCAGGTCAGAGTTTGGAGATACCCATAACTTCCAAGGCAAGCCTCATCTTTCAATACCATCTACCCACACCGTGAGCAGGATTTACTGCTGCACATTTCTCCTCACTCGTGATGGAGATATCTGCAGTAGTAAATGCATTTATGCCAGCCAGAAATCCCTTCCATTTATAAAGGAGGAAGTGATCAGATTGTGTTTCAGGGCCTTCGAGATGTAAGATCCCTACTAGGGTGGTCATACACTCAACGGTATTTATTCTTGGATGGTCTGAGGCCTTTGAGTAGATTGAGTGCCTCTAGAGCTCTACTGCTGAGAATGCCCCGTTGTTCAAATTCTGGGGGTTGTTCATCGATTGAGTTCTGAGGGTTTGGGTAGGTCTACCCGGCTGATCCTCATTTTTTATACCTTGACCTTTCAAGGAGGAGGCTAGTATTATGCAAAATGTCTTTGTTTGACGGATAGTCAAATATATGCATTTGTAGGCAGACAGACGTTTAGACAACACTGAATAAAATCCAAAACCCTGTTAGTAGCCTCTTGTATCTTGTTTGAGAATGTGTTGTCATTCAGCTGCAAATTCTGCCTTGTGTTTACTTGAGCGGTCGTGCTTCAGATCTACCTTTTCCTGGAGAGCAATACATTGAGCACTAAAATATGTAATAAACTAATAAGCTAAGTAAAGTTTGCTCAGATGGGTAGAAGAATCTAGGATTCCTGCTACCGTGGTCAAGACCCAGTGTTGGAAATGGCACGCGCCTCACAAATGGCTGCACCCAGGAGCCATTGGTAAAAGGATAATTTAAGTTGTAGATGGAGGTCTGTGCCCGTTAATCAAATGTAGTGAAAGAAATAATAATTTCCAAAACTCATGTTCTGTTGTGCTTGGTATGCAGGATGTGCCATTTTTAATTCGTTTCAACAGTGAAATCACACGAAAGACAGTCGAAACGTGTTTCGCCCGATGGCCGATTGGCCGAGGGCTTTCTCAAGGCAAAGCGTCTGGTTTGCGGTCCTATAGCTGAAAGGAGTTTTAGCCAAGTGGTCTCTGCAGTCCCTGGAACAAGAATCTTTGCCTTGAGAAAGCCCTCAGCCAATCGGCCATCGGGCGAAACACGTGTCGGCTGTCTTTCGTGTGATGTCACTGTTGAAACGAACAATTAAAAACGGCACATCCTGCATAACAAGCACAACAGAACATGAGTTTTGGAAATTATTCCTTTCACTACATTTGATTAACGGGCACAGACCTCTATCTACAACTTATAATAAGCTAAGTAAGTGGGCATATTGAGAAGGAAGTTTGTAATTTGTCCCATTAAATGATGTTCAAGATAAAATAGAACAGAACAGTCAGGCTGGGTAGTTTGCACCATCTTCTATTGCAGAAAGAGAAAGGGGAAATCAAATTGATCAAATGTTTTGCTCCAGTTTTCCCAAGATCAGTGTTACAGAATGTGCCCAGCAGATGGTTTACGCTACTCGTGAGGAGAATCACTGAAAGCGTATGCATGCCAGCCTTGTCAGCTTCACAAACTGTCCTGAAACATTGCTCAGCTCAGGATGCCTTGCAGCCAAGTACTTTAACCCCCTGAAATCTCGCAAAAACATTCCATGTATAGAGTATTCATTACAAAGCTAATTAGCATAAGTGACTGCCCTGTTGGACAAAGAGAGAGAGACCTGTTGGTTCTCCTCTCTGGACAACAAGTAGCTAATTTCTTTGACAAACAGCACATAACTTTGTTCATTCATGGACAGAAAGTGGCTCCACTGTCTATCTCAGACAGAAAGCAGCCCAGCTTTCCCATGAACAGCAGGTAATATTGCACACTCACTGAACTTGTGCGACACACATGCTCCAACAGTCAGGAAAATCACCACATTCTCTGCCTTGGGTGCTTAACACGATGTTCAGCCGGAATTCATCTTAAGCAAAAAAAACACCTACCTGTTAGTGATCAGAGTGCCTACACATCACAGACCAGCCCTTTTTATCCACAGACAGAATTATGTAATTTCCTCAAGATTTGCCACTCTTCCCTCTGTACACTAGGCATCCATCTCCAGAGTATTTGAGCAGATCAAAGGTTTGCAGTGTTTTCTTTATATAGGAACAAGATGGCCACTTCTGCCATAATCGGTTATAGCCACTCATCATCAAAAAAGTTTATAAAGAATATTACTTGCCAAGATACTGTATGCTTAACATTTATTTTCTCTTACATCATTAAGTAAAATATATACATAACGACTCAAGTGACATCAGCAACAGAGTTAATTTGTTTCCACATATTACTGTTGTGTAGATTTTTCACTGGAGTGATTCTTAAAAGGGAAACTGGAAAGTTCCAGCAAAGTAGAATTTGTGAGTTTAGCTGCAAATAAAGGAAACCGAGTTCTTATGTGCTGATCGCTAGACTTGCATCTTTTTTCAGTACACATACCGCCTTGTCTTTCTATCCTGCCTACTGACTAGGAAACCTGTGCACTGTGGGGCTCAATTTCCTCTACAAATGACGTTGGTGCTTTTTTGGCTTAATTGCCCTTTATGGTGCAACCAGGTCATTTTTTGTTGTTGCTTGCACTCATCCCCCTACCTCACTTTGGATGTCGTATTCCATGGGCAGGTGCTTCTCCCACCTGCCCCCAAAATCCTGGAATGTGCAATGGCTATGTCTATTGCTCAAGTCCTTCTAAGGTGTCTTAAAAAAAAAATATATATATATAGTTATAGAATGTATACATGTGCACTAGGCACTTTGCATTTTGAGTATTATAATCATAACTTTTAGTTTCGTTTGTGACCATTATCACCACTTAATGCTATTCACGCGAATTCATTTGCGTGCACGCTTTTAATGTGGGTATCCTTTTAAATGTGGGTATCTTTTTTAAATTGGAACCACAAGATGTTTTCTATGACTTTTGACATGTATAAATGTATTGACGAAAATGGCGCTCACTAGACTGAGGAAGGCTGCTTGGTCAGCCGAAAAGCGTCTCTCTTTGTTGCCGGGTCGGAGGAGGCCCTATGGAATAAAAAGTGCCTGAAAACTTAGCATTCCTCGTGTGCGTGCTCTCTTCCATGTGAAGCAGGGTCTGTTTGGATATATATATATATATATTTCCCAATTTTTATTTGCATTTAAGTATTTCTGGTTAGCCCTCTTCAAATGTCTTGTGCTTAGTTACTAAATAGGAGAAGCGCTCCTGCAGTCCGCGAAGGATGATCCTGCTGGGGTGGGTATGGTTGGATTCAGCCTCTTCTTGTGGTTGTGCACAGAGAGACTGCTTTAAATCTCTCACAGTGTTGCTGCTGGTGTCCTTGGTCGTTGAGGTTTCATTGACTTCTAGAATCTGTAATTGCCTAGCAAAGACACTCTCAATAAGTGATACAGTACAGAAGATTGGTGGTAGGACCTGCACTCAGGATATAGAAGCCACTGGTTCAATAAGCGGCGTTGCAGAGAAAATGTATCATGAAACACTATATGCGTTTTCATTACACAGACACGCATTAGTAAACAGCGTGTTAAGCAGTGAACTGATATTCCTTATTACACAGCCTGCTGTTCACTCAAAGTCACCATCTGTACAAAGAGAAAGTTAGTTTCAAATTCATGCTATCAGCTTATTTCTGATCTATACTTCTAACTGCAGATTCCCCATCTTCTGAATAATCCCAGATGCCAGAATGAATCTGGAAAATTTAAAGCAGTTCTCCTGTGTGTCGGCAGGTGGTGCTCTGGAAGTGACGAATGGCGCAGCATATTAGCACCACCCATGCACAATGAATTCAGTTCCTTTCTTTCCGCTTCTTCAGATTTGAATCCGGAGCTCCACTCCTTTTTTTTTTTTTTTCTCTTCACTTGTGAAGAGAATTTTTTCCTTCCAAAATTGTTTTGAGTGTGCAAGGGATGTCACTCCTTAAGACTACATTTTAAGCCTTGAAGGGGCTGCCGCAAACAGACCGCACCCCATGAGGTGTGCCTTTGGTGCGTTAGTTCAACTCTCGCTCACAAAGACGTTCCAGAGCCAATTCTTCCTCATAGACAAAGTCTTTAGGTAAGTCAAAGAAGAAACACAAAAAGATCAAGCGGGACTCTGCCCCTTGCTGCCACTCTTGGAGAAGGTGCAAGGGCATCACTGCATCTCTTGGTCTTGCTCCCGGCCCACAGAGGAGTCAATGCCATCACTGGTTCCGGTTCACCCTGAGTTCCCATGCCCAGCAAGTCAAAGCCTTTCAAGAGGTCATGCTGTACATCATTGGTATGCTTCCGGTTCCCTTTGGTGTGCCCATGGGCCACAAGCATCCGCTTGATCCTCCTGTCGGGTTACCACTGGCGGATTTGTCCTCGACAACGTCTGGACGCACCAGGTCCTTATTTGTCTTGTGCTTAGTTACTAAATGATGATTTACATATCAAGGAACAACACAAAGTTGCTCATACCATATTTCTTATAAGTGACATACTGTTTGCTGCAAGTTCAGTCGTTCACATTTATGTTGCCGAGACTTTGGTCATTTGTTTGACAGAACTGAGACAGATTCCCTTCTTAAAAGCAAAGATAATTATCTTTGATAAATTGGACCTTATTTTGAAAGATCATTGCATCCTCCCTGTGCATTCGGCAAGGAGCTTTACAATATTAATCAGAAACCATGTCAGGCAACTTCAACCTACAAAGTGTGTCTATTGCTTTAAAAAAAGAAAGAGCATTTGGGAGATTTGTTTGTGTGGTATGGTACTTTAGTTTAAGCGTGCCTAATGTAGTCCCAGATCGGTAGAGCCATGATAGATTTTAAGGATAACCGGTTTATCAGGGATTTTCATTTAAAGGTTTTGAGTGTAAATTTATCTTTTGTGGACATTGTAAAAATCTTGCCTGGGTTTGTGCCTTGCCTTCTGGATGTGCATTGAACATCTCTGCAAGACATGATTGAGTTCCTCACAGTTGGCCATGCATTGGAGAACTATTGAAATAATTTTTACAATTCTATGCTGGTTCAGGCATTTCACGTTTTATTTCTCATAAGAGATGAATTATTTTAAATGTGCCTAAAATTTCTGAAAGTTGGTTAAAGAATACAGCAGGTCTGCCTGGCCATTTAATATTGCTACTTGCTACACTGAAAATTTTAATCAGGTGTTTGGTGCTTTAAAGATTTTTTGTTTGATTTACAACTTGTAGGAGTGGAGTTGCAGTAAGTAATCAGAGAGAATGCCACCAGGAGGACAAAAGGAAGGTGAAACATGGTGTTAATAATTTAGTTTCAATAACCTTAAAAGGTTTGCTGGGCTCTTTTAACCTTGCATCCAAAAAGCAAGCTACTGCAGTGAATCATAACAATGTTTCTTTTAATTTGCAACTCATTCATCTTAGTCAAGTTACTAAGGAAATGGGCACATTTCTGAAAGGGGTCAAGCAGACAGCAACTGCTCAGCTTGATTTCTGCCTCTGAGGATTCTTTGTCTATCCTATAAAAAAATCTTTAATTAAGGGCGGTTTCCAAGAGCGAGCAATTTATTTTATGAAATTTGGACGCTCGGCTCTCGCTCATGAAAAGGAAAGAAAGATTCATAGGAGAAGCGCTCCTGCAGTCCGCGAAGGATGATCCTGCTGGGGTGGGTATGGTTGGATTCAGCCTCTTCTTGTGGTTGTGCACAGAGAGACTGCTTTAAATCTCTCACAGTGTTGCTGCTGGTGTCCTTGGTCATTGAGGTTTCATTGACTTCTAGAATCTGTAAATGCCTAGCAAAGACACTCTCAATAAGTGATACAGTACAGAAGATTGGAGGTAGGACCTGCACTCAGGATATAGAAGCCACTGGTTCAATAAGCGGCGTTGCAGAGAAAATGTATCATGAAACACTATATGCGTTTTCATTACACAGACACGCATTAGTAAACAGCGTGTTAAGCAGTGAACTGATATTCCTTATTACACAGCCTGCTGTTCACTCAAAGTCACCATCTGTACAAAGAGAAAGTTAGTTTCAAATTCATGCTATCAGCTTATTTCTGATCTATACTTCTAACTGCAGATTCCCCATCTTCTGAATAATCCCAGATGCCAGAATGAATCTGGAAAATTTAAAGCAGTTCTCCTGTGTGTCGGCAGGTGGTGCTCTGGAAGTGACGAATGGCGCAGCATATTAGCACCACCCATGCACAATGAATTCAGTTCCTTTCTTTCCGCTTCTTCAGATTTGAATCCGGAGCTCCACTCCTTTTTTTTTTTCTCTTCACTTGTGAAGAGAATTTTTTCCTTCCAAAATTGTTTTGAGTGTGCAAGGGATGTCACTCCTTAAGACTACATTTTAAGCCTTGAAGGGGCTGCCGCAAACAGACCGCACCCCATGAGGTGTGCCTTTGGTGCGTTAGTTCAACTCTCGCTCACAAAGACTTTCCAGAGGCCGTTCTTCCTCATAGACAAAGTCTTTAGGTAAGTCAAAGAAGAAACACAAAAAGATCAAGCGGGACTCTGCCCCTTGCTGCCACTCTTGGAGAAGGTGCAAGGGCATCACTGCATCTCTTGGTCTTGCTCCCGGCCCACAGAGGAGTCAATGCCATCACTGGTTCCGGTTCACCCTGAGTTCCCATGCCCAGCAAGTCAAAGCCTTTCAAGAGGTCATGCTGTACATCATTGGTATGCTTCCGGTTCCCTTTGGTGTGCCCATGGGCCACAAGCATCCGCTTGATCCTCCTGTCGGGTTACCACTGGCGGATTTGTCCTCGACAACGTCTGGACGCACCAGGTCCTTATTTGTCGATGCTAGCACCTACAATACCTGTGCAGGAGGAGGATGTGCAACCTATTCTGTCTGACTCCGAGCTGGCAGCAGCTCATCCATGTTCATATCCAGATTGTGACGTGACACAGCCTAAATCGGACTAATTGGACTCCGACACGATCCCACTACTGCACAACTGTGCACATTAATTGCAACAGCTTTTTGGCTCAAACTCTAATCAGAGATGGCCTTATGGCAAAGATAATAGTGGGGGGTACAAACTTGCCCCTACTTACGATGCATACGACTAGTACATGGAATTACAGGAGGGCAGTGGAATGCATACCTTACCCAATACTGGGTTGGTTCCCCTCCCAAACCAGCAACATAGGAGAGTCACTCCTTAGCCACAGTAATCCGAAGGGCTGCTGAGGTCCTTGACTTTTGTCTCCTCACTACAGAGTTTAAAACTAACTTCTGCACAGAAGTCCCACAGCCTGGCCAGGCACTGATAGAACCTCTTTTACCTTTCAGTGCAGCCCTTAGTGACGCACTGTTGGGTACTTGGACCAAGCCATGCCCTGCCCCTCCCCCCAGTCAACCGACAGTAGATCTGTTTAAGTCAGCACAGATTTTTTAACCCAGCATCCGACATTTGAGAACTTTGTGGTACAGGGGTCCACCTGTAAGGTAAACCCTAATGCTTTTCAAACAACTCCACCTGATTGGGAGTAGAAATGAGTTGATACTTTTGGCAAGCATTTGTTCTTCTCATTCTGTCTTGCCCCAAGATCAGTTAATGCAAGCTGCTTTCTAACTAGGGAGTTATACAGATGCACTCAGGGACATGTTGGGTGAAATCTTATCCAGAAAATCTACTATCTTTACTAGCCCAAACCATACAAGATGGTTGCTATGACGCCAAATTTGTAATCTGCTTGGGCTTGGACAACACAGATTGTCTGGGCTGGGCTACAGGAAGTAGCGTGGCATCACTCATGGATGAGGGGTCCCCCTGGAGCTAAGGGGGCCTCCCTGCACTGTGGGGGCTATTGTTACGCCATTGTGGCAGGACCTCTTAACATCTGCTTATATCACACCTGAGTCCTTCGCAGAGGTTTCCTTTCATCGTTGCCATCCTGGACACCTACCTTTTCGTGCTTTTCCTCTGGGCCAGTGAGTCCTGGACATCCCAGTGTTTCAGCTCCTGTTTTGGATCTCTGTGAGGATGACTTTGGGCCTATTAGCATCGTGCTCACTGATCATACCAGATGGCACATGCAACCATTGCAGTTGGACCTGAAGTCTCAGTGGATCCACCACCAAGATGACCAATCATATTCCATCCAGTTTGAGGAGACTGTGAAAGATTTACATTGGTAGCTGCTCGAATGCAGTTGGACCAGCGGCAGATACATCTCAGTACTGACGGAAGTGTCTCTACTGGGATGGGAAGGCCCACTGGAAGAGATGAAGGTCAGAGGACTGGTCTCCAAGGGAGACCCACCTGCACATCAACTTGTAGGAGTTCTGGGGGATTCGCTTGGCATTGAAGGCCTTCCTGCCCACTGTCAAAGGAGGGTTTGTGCAGGGGTTTCCATGAACAACACCACTGCCATATGGTTCTGCAACGAGCAGGGCAGAGTGGGGTTCAGAGTTCTGTGCCAGGAGACTCTGCGCCTCGGGAGTTAGCGCTGAATCACCAGGGTTTTTGCGGAGTTCTTTAAAAGTCAGGGCCGACAAAGTCAGTTGAGGACGCCTAGAGGTTTATGAATGGTGATTGCCTCCTGAGGTCACATAACTAATCTTCCTACAGTGAGGAGACCCTGACTTGATCTGTTTGCCAATGCCAAGAATGCACAATGTCAATGCTTTTGCACTGGAGTTCCCTAGTAAGCTCTCTCTGAGATGCATTATACATAAAGTGGCGCACAGGACTCCTGTATGCCTTCCCACTGCTACATCACCTGCCCGAGTTCTGAAGACTATCTTGAATGGCGGGGCTCAAATCATCCTAGTGGCATCGGATTGAGCCAGGAGAGTGTAGTATCTGGAACCTCTGGGCCTGAGCATATGTCCTCAAATCAGACTTGCACTGCGGGAGGACCTACAGTCACAGCAGCAGGGCAGGGTCTTGCACCCAAATCTCTGTAATCTGCACCTCTATGCAAGGATATTGAGCAGTAACAGTTGAATACTTTTAATCTCCCTCCTGAAGCAACATGTCAGTCAGGCGTCCTTCCATGAAATCTGTATATGCAGAGTGTTGGGACAAGTTTGTGTATGATGTGGTACCTGTTAGTCAGACCCAATGCAGGCAAAACTGTTGGATGTGTTGCTGTTTGCTTTTTTTTGGGCTCAGCAAAACTTTTCTCCGGGCACAGTTAAAGATTACCTCTTGGCTCTTTCAGCCTTTTTATGTTTGCTGGAGCAACTGTCCTTTTTCATATCACCAGTTGTGATGCGTTTTCTAAAAGGTTTGCAACATAGGTTTCTACCAACACCCTTTATAATGCCACAGCGATACTTAAATTTAGTCCTCGCCTTTCTGATTTGTATCACTTTTGAACTAATGCACAGTTGTTCATTGCGTCTACTCATCTTGAAAACTGTCTTCCTGATGGCAATAACATCTGCACACTGGGTGAGAGAACTTTAGGCCCTCTCCCCCAGCCTCCTTATACCACTTTTTTCCCAGACAAACAGGTGCCAAGGACTTGAGCAGGGTTCCTACCGAAGGTGGTGATGCCTTTTAACTTCAGACAAGCCATCGCTCTTCTTTGCTCCACCCCATCCCTTAAAAGAGGAAAAGAGAGTCCATCATTTGGACCCCAGGAGAGCACTCAGCCTGTATATTGATTGTACCAAGGAACACTAGGTGGACAATCAGCTCTTTACGGGGTGTAGTAATGCAAAGAAGGGCAAGACAGTACAGGAATGGATTATCACTCCATGGATCATGCTCTGCATCAAGATACGCTACACATTGGCTAAGGAGCAGATCTCCAGAAGGGTTGTGTGATCACTCCACCATGGCCAGGGCAGCTACCACTACATTGGCACGCAGAGTACCTGTTCTGGATATTTGTTAGGCACCTACTTGGGCATTGGTGCATATGTCACGAAGCACTATTGCCTTGACAGTCGGGTCCGTTGAGATGGGCACTTGGCCCTCTCGGTCCTACAGGACTTTTTAGTTTGAGCCAATCCACAGACTCACCTCCTTAGAAAGTACTGCTTTTCTATCTATTGACAAAGTGAAGAATCTGTGGCTAGACGTATCCGTCAGAAGAACAATTTACTCACCTTAGGTAATGTTCTAACTGGTGAATACTCCATCTACCCACAGATTACTCATCGCCCTCCACTTCCCCCAGTCTGTGGTATGGTCTCTTCCATCTAAAGAGATCTCAATTTAGGGATTTGCACTCTGATTTTTCAGTTGGTCTATCAGCTCTGTGTCTGAAGGCGTGGATGGATTAATGAAAGAAAATGACATCAGGGTGCCTGGGTGGTGCTTATATACAACTCTATTTGTAACTTCCGTAGCGGAATGGCGTTGACTAGGAGTTGCACTGTGCCACCTGCTGGTGTGCAAGAGAACTGCTTCGAAATTTCCAGATCCGTTCTGGTGCCTGAGGACAAGGATAAGGTGAAGAATCTGCGGTTAGCTAGAGTATCCACCAGAAAAGCTTTACTGAAAGTAAGTAATTTGTTCCTCCCACTCAGATGTCTTCCATTCCTTCGACAGATGACACTGACATGGGCAGCCCACACACTATAACTGTAAAATTAAGCTCAGTTATATTTGTAGCACAACAATCAATCAATCAGGGAATTTTGAAGCGCGCTACACTCCCGTGAGGGTCTCAAGGCGCGCGCGGGGGGGAAGCAGCTCTGGACAGTTAGAGCCAGGTCTTGAGGGTCTTCCTGAAGATGCGCAGAGTGAGGGCCCGCCTGATGTCGATCGGGAGTTCGTCCCAGGTCTTAGCCGCGATGTAGGAGAAGGTTCTTCCACCTGTTCTTGCTCTGCAGATGCGTGGGGGTACACAACGGTGTAAGGGCTTCAGGCGCCTTATTTTCGAATCTCTCTTAATGAATGGATAGTGAAAGGCGTTGTAAATTGGAGTTACCAGAACACAGCTGAGGTGTGCCGTTTTATCATTCACGGTACCTCTCCACACTGCAATGGTGCCGAACGGAGTAAGATTAGCTCCACTGCATTCTTATTGAAGGTCTGGTAGTCAGATGACTGCGTCCTGAAGAAATCCTAACAATCACACAGGATCGAACATTGACAAACCCTCCCTTTTGGTTGTTACGTGTAATTTAACTTCAAGGGATTCAACACCGACATATGCTAGCCCTGTTATGAATGAAATCGATCAACGCATACAACCATTGGGAATTGTACAGTGTCTTTTATATATTTTCTTTGTTTATATAATCACCATTGGAGCACTGCAACCTCTGCAATGACAACTTATTTTGTTGATAGTTACACTTGATTGGAGTCAACACATTACATGATGTAAACTATATAAGTCCTCTGTTTTGTCCTCTTTGTAATTAATGTTGGTCCGATGAATAAGTCTGAGCAACTCTGGGTTCCTTCTAAGACACATAAGGCGGTACCACTTTTGAATGAGTCCCACAGGACAATTTTTATATAAATTCATACGTTTTATCATTCGCCACGGCATAATAGAGGGTAACACAGGGCTGTCTCAAGTGGAGTAATGAGATGTTCACTCCATGGGTGACACTTCAACATCTTTCTCGGAAAATGGATTTTTATAGCTTTCCAGATTGTTTTGTCATTATCTCGTTTCCACCATTTGCATTTCCCAACTTGAACTTATTCCCTGAATAGCATATAGAATATGCATCTGTTTTTTCGGTACTTTGGAAATAGCTTTCAGGCTTATCATAAGGTATACGCGAAAAATGCATTTTACGACTGTGGATTTTAAAAAGTGGAACTTTGTCAGATCATACATAGTCTTTTAAACACTATGATGTGATGTTAAAACAATTGTATTGTTTATTCTAGCAGAGATGTTTAAAGCATGCGATGGTCACATTGAGAACTAAATCAGTGGTTACACAACACAGTCAGAACGTGTGAGCTGCATCAGTAAGGCAATGTTTTATTGGGTGTTTCAGTTCCACACAAATTATGTCGCCCGTTTTGTTTACCATAGGGGTTTTAAAGGTGACATCTGTTTTTGTTTTACCCATTGCAAGCATGCCATGTTTTGTATAGAGGTGACTTTCGCCTAGTGGGTGGCCTCGGATGACCTCCATTCAGAATGAATATACACAGAAGCGTTAGAGATGTTACTACTTAATTCTATGCCACTAAGCACCCCGCTTCTTGGCTTCTATTTAGCAAGTCAGTGCATTCTGGGAGTTATTCTCTTAGAGTAAGTAGTTCAACAGAATTATTTGGACCATATTGTCTGAAAACAGTGGTTTGCAAATGGGATGAACAGACTGGAAAAGTTGTGTTCCCATTACATGGATCAACCAACTCTAGCAGCCTTTTCTACATTTATATTACGAGCACGTTTCTGTATTTCTATGTTTGCATTAGCTTAACTCTCATCTTGAATGTGCGTATGTGAAAGTTACTGTTCTAAACAGTTTGTTTCTAATTAGCCTTTGTTGTTAGACAAGATTACAATTTTTGAACACAAAATTGTGTGCATACTTTAAACTACATTTTCGTCTATGTTTACATGTGTACCAATTAATGAAAACATTCTTCATGTGTGGTTCTGAGATACAGAAAGTGTTCTCATTGCTTGCCAGATCTGAAATAGTGATTCAGAATTTGCAACCCTAGTGTTCACACCTTTTTTGTTTGTAGTTGCCCCTGCAAACCTCGAGTTCTGGTAATGCTTTAGAAACCCTAAATTGATTTGGGTGTGTGCAGATACACTGCTTACACTTCCAGGACGTTAAACAGTTTGCCTTTCGTAGGGACTCTGTTATTTCTCCACTGCAGCCACGCACTTGATAAATGCGTTTTAATGACAGAGTGCCATGCCTTACTAGGGTGAAGAATGTGCTGTAGGGTCATGAGGGGTCGTGCCCTTTAAACCCACTGAAATCTAGCGAGCCCTCCCATCTGTTTTAAATGTTTTGTTGTATGAGTTGAAACAAACGAGGACTCTTTAACGCGTACTTACAATACAGACAGTATCTCATAGGCCATTGCTTAGCCATTAAATGGTAATTCTTGAGGGAAAGAGTTATTTTGTCAAACACACACTTAAGCGATTTTCTTTTGTGATGCACATAGGGGCCCATTAAAGAGGTTAAGCTCAGCACAGATAGGGTAATGCGCATACAGATATGGTAATGCGCATGCATTGGTCTCTGTAAAGGAGCCACGTCTCTCTCCCTCCAACCTTGCCAGCGCAGGACCACAACTATACACAACATCTCAGATTGGACAACCCAGTCCAGTAACCAGCTAAGCAGACTCTAATCATAAGAAATACCATAAAGGGACCTGCAGATCTGTTCAAAGCTGGCAGTACAGTGCAAACCACAAAACTGTCTCTCTCTCACTCTCACCATCCACCACACTACTACACACTGCGTCCCATAACACAATATGATGATCCTCACTTACGACAAGGAAACACTTCCCACATAGGATCACAAACAAAGACAACACCCTTCCAACCACACACCGTATATGGTGCAGCTTGCCACACATGTGGGTACTACGCACTTTATAAATGCTGCACTGCTATGCAATACAATAAGTGTGCCTAGTCAGTAGATGGCACATATCATCTGCATCATTTGAAAAAGTCCATTATTTTGGAAGAAGTCTTGTGATGCGTACGACTTGCTGTGCGGCTTGGATGAGCTCTTTGAACTAGACCAGAGACCTTTGTAGATCAGCCCTTCTACATGTCCAGGGGTATGGTTTCTGGTAAAGAAAATTTGGAAATAGGCACAGACCACACCTGAAAGGGCAATTTTCTAAATGCAGAATCTCTCGCCATTGTCCCCCCGGGCATCCGTACACTGTGGGGCATCGCTCTGCCACCTCTCATTCGCTAACCTCAAATATAAGAATGAATGAAGCTGTGACGTTTCCAAAGAGTGTCAGTGGTTTGTTTTTAACTTTTCAAGTATTCTGCTCACTCATAGAGTACCTTAACACTTGGAAAAAAAACTTGAGGCAACACAATTCTTGCGAAAATAAACAGTGTTTTCTGTTTAAAACACAGTGGAAATATGTAGCCTTCAATACAGAAATGTTTTCTATGGTACAATACCTACGTTCGGTTCACTTTTAGGCAATACTAGACAGCGGTCTAGATGGAAACCAGAAAGGGGGCTGCTATATTGCAACTGAAGCATCGAATATGGCCCCATTGGAGGGCTACTGAAAATATGGCACTTTGTCTAGGGTTCAGAAAACACCCTTGCAGTGTCCCTAGAAGACCCACGGCACTAGGAATACCACTTGGCTGGTACTCTGCAGCATTGCAGTTGCATATGCCCATGATAGTATGAAGTTACCAATGATATTCAGCTGTATTTCCTCCTTCTGGCATCATTTCCGAGAGATAACCATGTAGCTGCAATAACAAAATAAAGCTGACTTGTAATGTAAGGTGCATAGCCAGAGCCAGTCTTCAATGCAACATAACCAGCACCCTGACTTTACCGGATTGGTTCAAGACTAGCCTAACATGTGTCATGTGGCGCCAGTTAGGGTTTTTGCCTCTTCTATTATATGTTAATCCTTTTCTCTGTGGCAAACCAGTATTTTTGGACACCGTTTTTGTGTGGAATGGATACAACTGGGTGAGCCATGCAGGCTCAGGCCAAATGCTTGTTCCCTCCCTGAAACAGTTCTGTAACAGAAAAATAAACAAAGCTCTTCCTGCAAATTGAAGGAGAGCTTCTGCAACACAGTAGGCACATGAATAGAATGACAAAAAATAAGTGAGCATTTGTACTCCTACTGAACTTGCCTTATTTATACAGTGGGGGCTTTCAGTGGCTTGGCTCGGCCAATGGCTCTGAGGGCCAAGTCAGACAGACCCCTGTCTCAGCTGTGGATTGGCTCTCCCTGTGAAAATGGTGGTTTTGCCATATCTGGCAATAGAAACTTCTGGTGGTAATGCAATCATACCCAGCGTTAACAAAATTATTACCAGCCAAGCTGATTTTAAAGAAGGGCGGTATTTTCCCTTATGTAGTTGTCCCTATGCCACCACTCTAGTGATTTCTGAGTAAAAGTTGCAGAATGCATACCACTTGTAATGGCGCCCAATGAGTTTAGAATGGGCGATACCAGTTATGCTCGCGGACAGAAACGGACAATGCTAATTACAGAACTTATTGTATTGCATTGTAATTTCATTTATATAGCGCTTACTACCCCCGAAGAGGCGTTGAAGCACTTTGCGCTGAGTAGCACGCTGCTCTGCAACTTATGCTAAATTTATTTGTGAGGAATGTGAAATTCGATGGGAAACCATGTATTTGAGACACTAATATTGTATACACCACATACTAATGCATTGTTAATATTTTTCTCAGAAGCACTATGTGTTTGAAATATTGTGAGAAATGTAAGTCACTGCTTTGCATTTCTTAAATGGGGTTTGCAAACATGCCTTGTTCTTAGTTCGGACCTGAAAAATGACTCCATATTATGTTTAAATCGTTTGTCTAATTTACATAGGCTTAGCAAATGTTTATCATTAATGGGACTTTTGTGTGGTCGTACACAAATATAAAAAAATCATTATTCAAACTATGACCTTTTTCATGCCCAAGCGTAATTTACCTGGTGAATGTGTTTATGCCGCCTGTTCTATGGTATACAATTGAAAATAATTGTATTCTAATCATATAAATGACGGGGTGTTCTAAGCTACAGCATTCATATGGGAAGGCGTTCCAGAGAACCTTGTGTACATTTGAGCCATTACCCCAAAACAATGTGAAAGGGGGCGAGTGTGAATAAACACCCAAAGGCACAAAGGCGAATCATATCCCTTAAACTTCAGAAGACTAAACTTTCTAAACCATTTCCTGCCGGAGGGACCCAGCAGTAGAATTGCAAACTCTGTCCTCCGAGATGAGATAGGCCGAATTAGATTAAGCAGCTTACTGCTGACATGTCTATTGATCTGGGTGCAGAGCAGCTTCCTGTCTCTGCGAGCAGGCAGATTGCTGTATACAATAACATAGTGGCCTGGTTTATGTGAAATGGCGGACTCCAAGCCTCAATTACTCCAGGAAAGCAGTGGCACGGGGAGATAAGGTTAAGCTGTTCGCCGTGTTTAAGACTGCTGGAACACGAGCTAAATGTTTTTTGTGTAAAATGTCATCTGTGACTTTGACAGTTTTCCAGTTATGATTCTGGAAGGGATACGTCTGTACTTTTCCATCATCCTGGTAATACTTTGACCGCTGCTGTCACTTGTAGTGGTTAGAGCATAATTCCCCATTTTTTGATAATATTCAAGCACCACGCCCACATTTGTAGCGCATCTATTAATCGTGGAAAAATAATGTTGCGTACACACTGAATTCATGTTTCATACATGTTTGTTGACCTTTAGTGTTGGTGATGCAGATGTCCAAAGGGCTACATCTCTGTAATAAACTAGATCTGTTCATAGGTTCATATGTTTTAATTGCCTTTGTTTTAATATTTATTTTTAAGTACAATTCTATCTCATAAAGTGAATTCTGATGGACACTTCTTACCGCAGATTCCTCACCTGTATAATATTCCCCAGGCAGACGGAGTTGGGAAACTTTCATAGCACTTCTCCCACGTGCAGCTAGGTGGTGCCATGTGGCTCCATGTCAACTTAATTTCATAGAGCGGAGCCACATATAAGCGCCACCCCTGCATGGCGACATTGGTTCCTTTATGGGCTTTTGTACATGAATCCGGAGCTCTGCTTCCTTTCGTCGGTTGACGCGTTCATTCAGAATTCTTTTCCAGTGTGCAAGGTGAATGATGTCCCCACCTGAAGACCTTAGGTTCAAACCATGCCATGACTGATGGAAGCAGCTGACTGTGATGGACCCATACAAGGTCTGCCTTTGGTGTCTGGGCAGAACTCCTAGTTGTGTAAAGAATGTGTCTTCATGCACCTGAAGGTGATCCAGCAGAGTGAAGCAAAAAGTACATCGTTGAACGCCAAAAGAAGTCTCAGACCTGCATAAGTGCAGCTCTCTATCCAAGTTGAATGCACAGACTATTTCCCGCTCTCGAGGCATCTCCTGAGACAGGTTCTGCTCAGCTGAAGTGGGAATCAATCCCATTTCGCCACACCCTGTCCAAAGAGAAGTTGGGAGGACGTCAAGGTGGCTGTAATGCTTTCAAAGCATTAGTGAGGTGCATGGTTATTTCAGTGATGGTAGGACTTTGCAGAACCCACCCCCTAGAGATATGGAAATTGGAATCTGAACTTAAGTTGAACAACAGTACAGGCCGTTGCCTTCTACTAAACTTTTGAGGAAAATAGCAGATATAAATTGGCTAACTCAAACGGGTTTTTATGAATTTAGTGGAATTGTCAATCCCAAATAGTCCAAAACGTATTGACACTTGTTAGGACTATATGTCCAAAGACCATCTAGCCCTAGCTACTACAGCACCGCTCCTGTTAGCGCTAGGTCTGGGTGCCTAAATTGCTCCATACCATTCTGCTCACTACATGTTAGATTGTTTGAAAACAGAGTGTGGTCTGAATAATGCTCTTGGCTTTGGCTGAATGATTGATAGCTGTTTGATTTGAAATGTTACTTGACTGACACTGCGCAGGAGTGGGAAACACCATTTGCACTAGAAACATTATTGCTGGATTCTTATTCAGTATGCGGTTCCTAATCCCATGAATGAAGTAAAGGCATTTAAATATACATGTTGGAAGGTGGAAACTACCTTTTGGAGGCCTTGCATATACACAGGTACACATGCCACTAAAGTGCCCCGCTGCACCCCATGAACAGATGGGTGATGCGTCAGAGGAGGAGTAAGAGGCAACCCACTAACCAGTGGTCATTGATGCTATTTGTTCAGCCAAGAATTAATTCTTTAACACTCAGATGCAAATTTAAATTAGTAACAGGATTAAAGATGAATGCTTGCATTTACCTGTGACACAAAAAAATAATTTTGTTCCTCATTTTCTGATGAATTGCCCTCTTTGTGAGCAAACGAGGAGCAATATCATTAAAATACTTTTTGGGTAATTGCGGTATGCAGAAATATCCACTTCCCACCACGTCTATTAAGATACTAAAGTAACATTGACTACAACAAGATTCCCTTGTATTGCATGAAAGGTGTGAAATTAATAAGTGGCCAACTCTTAAGTTTTAAAATACAAGCCACATTTCATAGCACAAGCAAATAAAAGAGCTTTGGCGCCATTCTCTCCAATAGCTCCACAGAACAGAATAGCTGCTGGTATCTCAACAAGACTTAAGAAGAATGATATAAACTTTGACAGTTTGGGAGATGAATCCTTAGCCCAGATGAAGGTAGTGAAATAACGAAAGAACTGCATTTGCCAACAAAGATGCCAGTTTGATCGGAGAGAGTCCACCAGTCTAGCTTTTTCTGTCTTGTTATCCACTTATTGTTCTCTCCACAACCTCCCAAAACACCCCATTGCTTGGACCTGGTTTGATGTGTAGGATTTGGCCAGTGGTGGTGAGCTATGAGGCACCAGGGCCGGCAGATAGTATTCTACAAACTAAACAACATGCTGGCCCTGATCTCATGTTTGGTTGCTCTTTAAGGTATTTCCTTTGACCTATAATTGCATAATCTCAATTTTCTTAACTGCCTTGCTCCCATGAATTATCTCTGAGTATCCTCCATCATTATTGACTACAGTAATTTTTTTCCCTTTCATCTCATTAGGTCTTGCCTAACAGCGCAAGCTCTCTGGTTGCAAATGACCTATTATGAATTTATATTGGGCTGATAGTCTGCCTATTGCTTACCATTGGTTTACTTTTTTGTCACTCATTTACTTCTTATTTTAATGGTTTGCCTTCCTTTTTTTGTGTTTGTCCCTCGCCTGGAGCATAGACTCTTTACGACCATTTTTACTGGCTGACTTGTATCCTTCTCCTATCCACATTAAGATAACTACTTTTTACTTTTTTAACATTCGAGAGTGCATCTGTTTTCTAGCTCTCTCCTTTGCATGCTGCTTCACTCCGTCATATACCCACCCCCTCAATGTGTTGCTGCCCATCTCCTTCCAGCTGGTCTGTAAAAGCACAGCGGCAGTGAAATTTTTGCATGGGTATGGCTGTAGAGGCGATTTAAGGGTTGATTTTGTATATCTCCTGCATTCCACATATTGCATGAAAGCACAAACTTTGGCACACACGCTTTTATGGCGCTGGGGAAGAGCCATCTGCTGCATTCACTCAGCTAGTATCTGAGGCAAAAGGTGTACTTGGCGTCAGTCTTCTCCTGGAGGCCCGTGAATCTACCCCTGGGTTGCTGCAGAAGACAAAATTGATGAATCCTATGGAAAGTAAATTAAGTCTTTGCAAATGTTTCCTTTTACATTCTGACTGGGTCTTATTATTTTTTAATTCTGTTCGCATTTCCTGAGTGAAAAGTATTTAAAAAATAAGCCATGACATTTATAAAGATCGAGAACATTGAATTCAATGTACAGTTTTGAGTTACTAAGATGTTTGCTTTTCCGCCAGCATTTTGAAATGTTTTTTGCTTTACAATTCCTCACAGACCAACATTGACAAAGCCAACAGCTCGGCACTCAAATGGTAGTCACGCCACATTGGCTTTGCCAATGCTTTTTCCCCCCAATCCTTTCTTTTCGTGTTAATTTGATCTTCATGTGTTAGGTTTGTGCTACAGTGGCTTACTAGAGTGGAACTGGCTTCGTACCAGAGGCCGTGTTCCTGATGGCTGTTTTCAGCTGGAGCAGTGACAGTGTTGCTTGCCAGGTGATCGACCTCCAGCTCAATGCGGAGGTACCAGGTCCTGAATCCTCCCTAAAAGCACCAAAGGATTCAGCTAGAGTTTTCCTTGGATGGGGAAGTGCTACATCTTTTTCAAGCAAACATCCTTATTCAGCCTGCGTTCTGTTTGAGAGAGAAAGATGCAGGGGAGAGTCCATGGTTCAGATGCTTGGCAGTAAGGGCCAATCAGCATCTCACTTCTTGAGTTTTGGCCAATCAAGTTGTTAACTTTAATTGTCCCTCTCTTGTCTGCTGCAGAATCAATGTTGAAAGACACAATATCCATAACTGTGCTCTCAGTGATCCAGGACATAGGTAGGTGCCCAGCTTATCCAAATGAGACAGCGTCAACCTCCTAAAGGCAGACACCGGATTTGGAATTCCTTTTGAAAGGGAGAAAACTTTATGATGTTTCATCTCCCAGGGAAACATAGAGTGTGAACGGGCCCTAATTTTGATATTGTGTACAGTTTGTACTCTGGCTTCAGCTTAACAAGATGACCCCCTGGACTGCGGATGTTGAAATTCCTTCCAGCTGAAGGTGGATCTCTCTAAGGCAGTCATTAATAGCGGGTTTGTTGTACATGGTTTGAATCCCCTAAAAATACTCTAGATTTCCTCCTTTTCACAAATAAAGGGATGTATGGACTCACTTCTGGGGAATGAGTTAATGTGTTAAAAAAAATATCTTTCCAGAGGAAGATTATTAACACCAGGAAAGGTTTTCCATTTTTTTTGTCCTCGTGATATTTTTCATCTGCGAATGACTACTGTTTGTTCATACCCAGTAAGAGGTTCCAATAGATTATCTTTTGAAATATGTTCCGGTCCTGTCTAGGTCGTAGTTTTGTTTTAATAAAAGGTTTACAATGTTTTTTAATATGTTGAGGATTCTACTATTTATTTTCAAATTTCTCGAGGTATATTCTCTTTGTGTTTAAGTCATCTGTTCTTTGAGAGAAGCTTTACTCCTTGGCCTCCAGCTATCCATGTGAAGCAGAGCAAGATAATTTGGTCACTTAAAGCGATGTTACAGCCAATACTAAACCGCATCTAAGTGCTGGGCTGGATGAAGTGGGTTTGAACCCAACTTAATCTGGAGTCCTTGGAAGTAGCAGAATACCAAATGTAAGATTATTCAATACATCAAGTATTAATTCAGTGTCTCCTCCACTCCATGCCACTCCACTCTATGCCACTCCTATCTATGCCACTCTACTTTATGCCTCTCTGTGCCACTCTACGCTCGCTAATCAATGCAACTCTTAGCCACTCTACACAATGCCACTCTCCGCCCCTCCACTCCATAGAATACCGCTGTACACCACTCCATGTGACTCCACTCTATGCCTTGGCTCTCCGCTCTATGCCTCTCTGCTTTGTGCCACTCCACTGTGTGCCACACCACTCCACACTATCCCATTCTACATCATTCTCCTCTAAGCTACTCTCCTCTGTCACTCCTTGCACCCTCTACTCCACTATATGCCACTCCACACAACATCACTCTATGCCACTCCACACAACATCACTATGCCACTCCACACAACATCACAATATGCCACTCCATTCTATAACACTCCTCTCTACGCCACTATGCACCATGCACTAACTTTTAGCCATGCTGACCAGCAGCCACGCTGATGTACAACATAGCTAAATGACATTGGCAAAGCCAATAGCTCTAGTATAGGCGAGAGCTGTTGGCTTTGCCAGTGCTTGTTATACATTGGCAGACATGAATATAACTAGAGTACCCCTATGGGGTTTGGTGATTTTTCTTGAAAGATTATGCTGTGACCAGTAGGAATAAATTGTGCTAATATTTTTTTGGTATGTGCTAAAGTTATACATTAGTACTGAGCCACTGACGTATAGACCTCTACTGATTTGGATTATTTCATGTGGTGAAGAAAATGCGTTTTAAATATTAATGCACATCAACTTTCCATACTTAAAATACACAAAAAAGGTATGTGTAAATGGAGATCTTCACTGCAGGGACAGATCATGTGGAGGGCGTGATCAATTTGTGCTATCAAACAGAATAGGACAGTGATGTACATGAGTGGAAATGCCAATATTTTCTGTTCTCTATTTCAAACTAAAATACTAAAGGTTTGCCATGTCAGATGTATCTGCTGTATGGGTGAAGGTCAGTTCTAGGAAGGCACTCGCTGATTGTGGTCCTCTTTGTGCAACGTCTTGTTTATTTTTAAGAGAACATGGCTAGCGTGCAAAATATCTGCAATACTTGAAGATATGCAGTGATGGCCGATATGTTTAAGCTCAGTTGTCGTTGACATGGCATTGTACGTTTTTCTGAAATTATGTGCTACACAATAATCATGTGTTGGCACATTGCAGCGTGGTCTTTTGTGGAATAAATTGTAAACGAGCATTGGCAAAACCAATAAGCCTGATGTTGTTCGCCAGCCGTTTAGCTTTGTCAGTGTTTGTTTTGCCTAGGTTTTTGTAAAAAATTATTGCTGGAGGATAAAAGCAAAAATATTTGTTGAGCTCAAAAAGCGCGCTTTGCTTTAACAGTGCCTGGCTCGGAAGACTACTACATTGTGCACTGATGTGCTCCTTGTTAAAGAGCAGAATTTTGTCACACACAGTGGAGTTAGCCAATGACTAAAGTGGGCTTACATATGCTGTAGGCTGTAGTGGATAGATGAAAACTGTGATGGCACAATAACAGACCAATGGATGAAGAGGGCTGGCTGAAAGCCCCTATTAGTAAGTATATGTAATTGTAGTAACATTAAAAGGCCTTGGCTAACCCCTGATCTGAAAAAACAGAGAAGATATACTTGTGTTTTCCCCTTTATTCAAGTCTCAGTTACTTGCTGGATGACTTGACTGTTAAATTTATCTCGTGTTTTTATGCAGGAAAGAAGATACCATAAAATGTGTTTCTTGGAGGTTCCTCTATATTTAACATCAAATTGGCCTCGATATTTGTCTTATTTCCATGTGGCTGTAAATTCAGGAAAGCGTGTGCTTAATATATACATTGCTGGCTCAAGTACATCTCCTGGGGACCCAGGCATCGCGTTAAGTCCATATCTGGATGTATATATTTACATACAAATATAGTTTACACATCGCATGCATTTAATTGTAGGAAGTGCATTCTTAAATGTTTGTGAACCAATGTGAGAGATAATCAGATGCCCACTCTGTCTCCAGGACCATGTGTGAGACACAATTTTCCAATCCCTGGCGAATTTTACTTCTGTGTAATGTGAACGTTCATTGCGTATGTACGTGGGTATATTGCATACCTATGTAATCTTTTGAATCTATTATGCATTATGGATGTATACCTTTGGGCTTCTCCTTGGTATAACTCTGTGCCAGGAATATCTTTATTAATAATCTGATTTTTTTTTATAACGTTTAAATCCAGTTTTGCTGTCTTCGAAGGCTGTGTAGATAACACTTAACACTATCGCCCAACTTACTTGTGCTTATTTCATCGGCCTCGGAAGGATGAAAGGCAGAGTTAGCCTTGCGGGTAAGTATTTGTGACCTGCAGGTTACGCACTGACATCTGGAGGGGGGAGTTCCTTCGAAGCCGCTTTCACGGCTTGTAAAAGCTAGCTTTGCTATTCGGTTTATGAAGTCCCCGTTATGTTCAGAATAAGGACGTTTTAGGAAAGTGCAGAAAGATGAGAGCTGCAAACTCAAAGGGAGTCATGCGAACTGAAGAGGCCCTGTTTTAAAAAATGTCAGCCTTTCAGAGGGCGAGGGGATGCTTGACATTTTTTTGAAACTGCGGGTCTAACAGTGTGGTGATGCCTCTTTGTGAGGTCATTTAGAGTGTTCATTAGAGTCTTAGGTCATGAGCATTCTTGGTGTGGCAGTTGCTCCTGGTGCCTTGGGATGCTGCTGACTAGGACGGCTCTCTGTACCATTATCTATAATAAATACACCCTTTTGTATCTGCGGCTCCTCGTCTTCCCTTCAGTGGCGACAGAAGACGGGATAGTTTATACACTCATCGGTCAGAAGACTGAATCGAAAACTCTGAGCAGCTACGAGGTACTGGTTTTAACCTTTTCAGCTTGCGCTCCCAAGGCAAACTGTAAGTACCATTTTTGTTGTCACCAAGGCACTGCGGGGGTACAGAGAGCGTCCTGACATTTTTTTTTATTGTTACGCGGCGCTTTGAAATTTCGCCGCAGTTTCACTGAGACCGTCGTCTTGTCCAGCGATCTCGCGCGTGATTGAATCTGCAGCCTATCATTTATTTTCGCACTCCGCATGAGCTTTAAGAGGTTTTTGAGTGCCGTGCAGTGTTGTACTTGGATCGTTATTCACACGCTATCTTACCTGTTGCCAGCGCTCGAGCTGCAGCGCGCTCTTCGTGTTTCTCCACCGCTTTCACGTGCCATGTTCCACGAGGATTATCAGAGCCATCGTTACGTGTTTCCTTCACGGACAGCCCAGTAGCTCGTCTCCTTGGTGGCATACAGCTTCGTTGTGGTGCTCCCAGTGCCAATGCGCGTAGAAGAGCAGAAGAAGTAGAAACAGGACTACGAGTTTCCTTCTCCTCTTGTGAAGAAACAAAGGAAAGACTTGTCTATCTTTCTTGGTGTAAAAGGAAAAGAAAGAAAGAAAAAAATACTCTTGCTGTTAAAAAAAAAAAACCCAGAAAAACTAAGGATTTCATCACCTTTTTCATTTCTTATATTGAAAGAAACTTTTGAAAAATAAGTGGGAGAACAAAATCACATCCTCTTGTTTCTCTTTTCACTCTTTATTTTTCTCTTCGCTCTCTCTTCTTCTTGCTTCCTGTTCTTTTCTTTCTTTTTGCTGTATTAACCAATTTTTTGTTTACAGGTTTTTTTTCTTCTTCATTTTGTCATGCAGAGTGTTACAGCTCCAGCACCGTTTTTACAAGAACCTGGCGATCCACCACTAGAATTGAAATTGTGGATCAGGTCTTTTAGAGCCTATTTGGGTGCTATTGACGGTCAAAGGTTTAGACCTGAGAGAAAAAAAAATCTTATGTATTATCATCTAGGTGTTGAGGGGCAGAATGTTTTTGATCATTTACCACCATATGATCCCACCGGAAGGCGAAGATCCGGATGAATTCGAAATAGCAGTGGCTCAACTTGACAAGTATTTTACGAAAACGAAAAACATTGTAGTACATAGGTACAAATTTTTTACCAGAGTGCAAAAACCCACCGAAAATATTGACACTTTCATCACTGCATTAAAAGTTCTTGCTGCCAAGTGTGAATTCGAAAATTTTACTTCACAACTTATAAGAGATCAACTTGTAGCCAGGTGTCACTGTAAGAGAATTCAAGAGAAATTACTAACTTGCAAGGATCCCTCTTTAGATAATGCAGTGGACATTGCCAAAAGCATTGAGAGTTCTATTGAGGATGCGAAACAATTAGAAACTGCAATGTCCAATACCACTGTTTCAGGCGCTGTTTCTAGTAAATCACCCATGTTCAGGAATAATGATGCCAGGAAGCAAAAATTAGTTGTTTCAGATGTGGTTCTCCTCTACATGTTTCATATTTTAAGAATTGTCCAGCGGTTAATCAACAATGTGGAAAAATGGGCCATTTTCCAAGAGTCTGTAGGGGAGCTAAAAGAAAGTGTGTCAGGTGTGTCCTTAACGAACCTGAGAATCACGATGAAGATGATGTTACTAGTCAACAATACATTGTGGTGGTGAGAGATAGTGTGAAACAAAAAGCTTCTCTCGTTATAGATCCTGAGGTTGATGTTACCATTGATGGTGCTCAAATTCAACTCCTTGTTGACACAGGTGCTCGCATCACTATTGTGTCACAGGATACATTTTTCATGTTTTGGGCGAAGAAAAATTTATTACCACCCGATGTACTCACGGTGGTTTTTGAGGGTATCAAAATTGAGCTTCTAGGGTTATTTCTGGGCCACCATCAGTGTTTTGGGAGAGGTCATCAAAGGTAAAGTTTACGTTGCAAGAAAAGGTATTAATGTTCTTGTCTTAATACACCAAGCTGAGTTTGGGTTAACTATTAAACCAGGCTTAGATAAACCAGTTTTTATCGATAAAGAAACCATACAATGTCAACCAAAAATGGACATAAACTGCCTGTCTAGCTCCGACTTAGCAAGCAAATGGGAGCATAAGTTCGAAAAGGTGTTTCAAAATCATTTAGTAAAGGTGACTGGCTTTCAACATCACATCAGAGTTAAAGATAATGCTAGTCCCATCAAGCATAAATTGCACAATGTTCCTCTTAGCACTAGGGCTGACTTATTTAAACATTTAAAAAGTCTATGTGACCAAGGTATAATTGAGAAAGTGGATGCAACTCTGTGGCTTTCTTCAATTGTTCTTGCCAAGAAGAGATCCGGGAACTTTTTTTTTTTTTTTTTGCAGAGTTTTATATAGCGCGAACTTGACCCGCAACCGAATCGGGTATCAGAGCGCTTTACATAGCACCAGTTACGTTACATGAGGACACACATTCATTTTTGTTAGGCACTTGAGAATGTGTGTGGATTTGAGGAGCTTGAATAATGACATCTGGGTTGACAGCTTTCCTCTTCCACGCATTGAGGATTTAATTGCTAGAGTTGGGTATTCCTGTTGGTACACGAAATTAGATCTCAAGGCTGCACACCATCAGGTAGAATTAGACCCTCCGTCTCGCCATCTCACAGCTTTTGTCACGCCTGATGGTGTCTTTCAGTTTTGCCGTCTACCTTTTGGGCTGGCTTCGGCGGCCGCTGTTTTTCAGAGGCTCATGACTGAAATGTTTGAAGATAATCCTCATGTTGTAGTATTTCAAGACGACATTCTCATTTTTTCTAAGACTGAGGCAGAACATGATCTGGCCATTGATAAAGTGTTCAGTGTTTTGGAAAATAGAGGTGTGACCTTCCAAGAAAACAAATGTACCTTTAAAGTCAAAGAAATAGAGTACTTGGGCCACATTATCTCTGAGCATGGCATAAAACCCAGACCAGGACTGGTTAAAAGCATTGTTGAAGCTCCAGCGCCACAGAATAGAGATCAACTATTATCTTTTCTTGGTTTATGCGAGTTTTATGCCAAGTTCATGAAAGATTTTGCAAAGTCTACTGAATGTTTCAGAGCTTTGTTGAAAAAGGGAGCCACTTTCACTTGGTCGGAAGAGTGTATAAAGGGTTTTCAAAATATCAAAGATCATATTGTTAAAGCTCCTGCTTTGCAAGCATTTGTGGAGGGGAGACAAACTGTTGTCACTGTTGATGCATGTGATTATGGTCTGGGGGCAGTGCTCTCGCAATATGTGGAAGGCAAAGAGCACACAGTGGGTTTTGCATCAAGAACACTTCGCCCTGTAGAACGAAAGTACTCTGTCATAGAAAAAGAACTTCTGGCAAGTGTTTGGAGTTTTGAAAAGTTCAAGCAGTATCTGTGGGGCAGGTCTTTCGTACTTAAGACTGATCATCGCCCTCTTGTTGACATCTTATCTGGCAAAAAGGTTAAACGCACCACGGCTCGCTTGGCTAGATTGTCTGCTAAGCTCTTGGAGTACACTTTTGACATTGAATATATACCAGGGGGAAAGAACTGTAGGGCAGATTGTCTGTCCAGACTTCCCATTCCTGATATGGAAGAACAAGATTGGGAAGATGAAATTGAGGGGTGCTTTGTAGCTTGCATTAGCCAAGAAGATGTTTGGGTTGCTGAAGTAAACAAGGATGTTCTCCTCAATGAAGTTTTGTCTTTGATTAGGAAAGGTTGGCCCAAAGAGAAGTGTCTTTCACCTGAATTACAAATGTTTTGGAAGGTTTGTGATGAGTTATCTGTTGAGGGTGGCAAAGTAGTTAGAGGAGATAAACTTATTCCTCCGGAATGTTTTAGACAGAAGATAATTTCAGCGGCACATCTGGGTCATTTAGGTGCCACCATTACTAAGAGGAAAGTCAGAACTGATTTTTGGTGGCCAAAGATGGATTCTCAAATTGATGAATTAGTTAAACAGTGTGTGCGGTGTAATACCAGTGATAAAGCTTTGGTTTTGGAGGGTGTGGTTGATTCTACCGTTTCTCCGCCTGGTATGGCTTGGCAGAGTTTAGGTATGGACTTTTTAGGACCGTTCCATATTTTGCCTGCTAATATGAGGTATTTTCTGGTTCTTGTAGATCTGTCCAGGTGGGTTGATGTTGAGCCAATTACCATTCCAAATTCTAGGAATGTAATCAATTGTTTGAGCAAAATTTTCCTTGGAGAGGGTTCTCCTGAAGAAATCTTAACGGACAATGGGGTTCAATTTGTCTCAAGAAATGAATTCAGTCTTACGCACTTGTGGCATTAAACATATTAGAACTCCACTTTATCACCCTCAGAGCAATGGCAAGACAGAACGTTTTAATAGAGTCATTGTGGATTGTGTGCAAGCAGCCTTTAGAACCAAATCATGTGTTCAAGCCATTAAGGATCTAGTTTGGTCATATCGCACTTCACCACATGTTGCCACAAACTTCACTCCTCTTGAACTCATGAGGGGAAGAAGAGCTCCCACTCAGGTTTACCCATTTTGGGTGGTCAAGACCTTTCATGAAGGTTGTGACATGAAATATGTATGGGAGTCTGCGTATAAGAAGTCAGTTGAAGCCAGTTTGAGGAGCAGTGAATCATCTGCTAAAAAAGAAACTCATAGACTGAATGTTGGGGATTGGGTCAGAGTAAAGAATCCGATCTCAGTTAGGAAAGGTTTTTCAAATTTTTTGGAATCTCAACAGATTGTAGAGGTACGTAGAAATGCTGTGAAATTATCCAATGGGAACTGGTGGAATACGTCTCGTGTTACAAAAGATCCCTGTGTACGCTCCAAGTTGTTTGATGCAACTAAAGGTGCTTTTCAGGGGGGACGGGGTTTCAACTAGGGCACATGTTCATGAAGGTGTCAGGAGGAGCACCAGAGTTCATGTCAGACCCAGCAAATTACATGATTATGTTTGACTGTTTACAATATTGTTGCAAATAACATGTTAATGTTTTATACTTAATTCTCTCTGTTTTATTATTTGTTTTAATGCCGTAACTTTTCCTTTTCAAGGATTCCTCTGACTTTTAAGAGTATGTATTTTTTAGAAATGTTTTTGTTTAAAAAAGGGAGGTGTGGTGATGCCTCTGTGTGAGGTCATTTAGAGTGTTCGTTAGAGTCTTAGGTCATGAGCGTTCTTGGTGTGGCAGTTGCTCCTGGTGCCTTGGGATGCTGCTGACTAGGACGGCTCTCTGTACCATTATCTATAATAAATACACCCTTTTGTATCTGCGGCTCCTCGTCTTCCCTTCAGTGAAAGTGCAGAAAGATGAGAGCTGCAAACTCAAAGGGAGTCATGCGAACTGAAGAGGCCCTGTTTTAAAAAATGTCAGTCTTTCAGAGGGCAAGGGGGTGCTTGACATTTTTTTTAATTGAAACTGCGGGTCTAACAGCTTGGTGGAAACAAACGACGGACTGACCTTTCGCTCTTCCGAGAGAGCCGGATGGTTAAGTCCAGGTAGCCTGTGTTCGGTTTCCGCCCTTCAAATGCGTGTTTTCTGTTCAGGAGGTTTTTGCGAGCCCAGTAAATAGTAGCAAAGATTACTCTATTTCAGAAAGATTTGCTGCCTGTAAATGTAATGAAACTCAAAGATGCAGACCACATTGAGTCACACTGTCAGGACCTGACACTATTTACACTTAAAATAAACCTCAGTCATCATTTTAATCAAGGCCAGACATTCTTTTCCGATACCAAGATTTATTTGAAGGAGGATCGAGTGTCTGTAATCTCTTTTCAGCAACATCTGTAAGTCTGGAGTTCTGTTTGTTAAGTCTTGTGTACTGAGGCTTTATGGAAGCGTTTCTGGCGGGATGGATCGTCTTCATTATTGTCACGTCTGTGGGTGCTGTGACGCACGCGCAGATTCCTGAATTCTTTGTTGAGGAGGGAGATTTATTCTATCTAGCATATTTAACTTTTTTTAAATTTCTTCCTACCAATATTAATTTTAACCTCAATTGAAGCTCAATAAAAATTTCTCTCTAGATTTTGCTCTTGGATGACTCTCCATTGTTGGCATACATGGGGTGGGTGCGCTTTCACGCTAAAGCCAAGCTTTTCGGATGTATTTGTATTTTGGTTGACGTTTGGCGTTGACTACGGAAGGATTGTGTGACTTTCCATACAATTTTCCTAAGCAACTTTCCAAAACCTCTCAAGCTGTGCAAGTACCACTAAGATTGTGAAGTCGTAAGAAACAACAATGCAAGAAAAAAATCTGCACTTTTACTGGGAGACTTCTCTTATCAAAAATGTTTTTGCAAATGAATTATTCATTTTAAAAAATGTGTTTTTAGCAATAATGTTCAACTGGAGGTATAGTTTTTTGATGTTGACAAAACTTTGCATCAATCACGTGGTGCAAAGTTTGTATTAACCTTCGTAGGCACAGTTTATAAATCGAACACACCTAGGGCCAGATGTATGAAGCATTTTTCCCGTTAGCAAACGGGACGATTCTCAGAATCGACCCTTTTGCGAACGGGAAAAAGCCTTTTGGGATGTATCATCCCAAAAGGCATTCGCAAAATAGGGAATCGCAAAAATTGTGATTCCCTATTTTGCGAATGCATTTAAGGAATCCCAATTTGCAATTCCTTAAATGAAATGCAGGAAGCCAAAAGATTTGTGACCTGCCTTTAAGGAATCGCAAATTACCACCAACTTCAAGTTGGTGGTAATATGCGATTTCCATAAAAATGCACTTTTTTTCATTTTTCAAGGTGCCATGTGGCGTACATACATGCCCTTAGGGCATGTATGTGCGCCACATGTGCACACTTACCTTTTAGGGGGTGCAACAGGGTGGCCTTTTGGCCCCCCTATCACCCTTGAAATTGCATTCGCAATTTGCGAGTACCTATTTGGTACTCGCAAATTGCTAATGTCTTCCCATTTATTCCTATGGGCCTAGAGGCCCATAGGAATAAATGGGAAGGTATTCCTTAATAGCGAATTGCAATTTGCGATTTGCTATTAAGGAATATGTAGGATTCGCAATTTTGTTTGCAAATCCTACATACATTGCATTTTGCTTTTCTTAAATAGCGAATCGGTAAAATTCGCTATTTAAGAATCGCAAATGCAATTCTTAATACATCTGGCCCCTAGTACCTCTGTCGCTATCAATTGAGTGCAAGGTTTAGGGCACAAAAAGCGCGGCATCTGTTGGAGTGCCAGTCATTCTCGATTACCCCGACAAGCTCAGAAAGTTATATTTGTGCCTAGGTAGGCAAGGGGCCATAGCTGCGCCCTGTTCTTACTTGTTCTACCGATATTATTCCACTTGACTGTTGCATTTGATACCAAGCAAAGCTTAACCTGTATGAGAACATTTTAATGAATTGATTGTCATTTTCTAAAGATTCACATTACAGTACTAGGGGTGATATTAATTTGCAGCATTAATTGGCCTTTCTAAAACACAATTTTTTAAATAAATATATTCATAGATTTTCAATTTCGACTCCACATTAAAAGAAATTGAAGGCCACACTGAAAATTGCCTTCTAGATAAGCATTCTTGATGTAGAGTTATGGGCATTTTTAAAATTATTTTGCCACATATCTTTGTTTGCTATAGCATACAAAGCATAAGTGGGACAGAAAGATCACCATTCCAACAGTACTGCTGAGTTCCCTTTGCTCTGTGTGGTCAATTTTGACGAAAGTGTTTTTTTTTTTTGCTAGTTACTTGTGTAGCCAGTGCTTTAAATGGGCCGGTACTCACCGGTACTGAGTACTGGCACGTTTTCATTTTCTCGCATCGAGTACCAGCACTTTTCCTTGAATTAGGAGAGTACCAGTACTCACGAGGGCCTGGCTTTGATGCAGGTGGCGCTCCGTTCCTCAATCACCTCGTACCTCGGCAGCACCCTCCACTCTTAATCACAGTGGAAGCCTGGGCTGGGCTCGTACAAGAGAACAGCTGCTCTTGTCACCATTACACAGTGATCTGCATGTACTGCTCTGGCAGCCATCAGAGCAGAGGTCAGGCTGCAGGGAGGTTCGCTTATCCTTTGTTTTTACACAGCGGGGGCAGAGAGGTGGCTATTAAACCTAATGGGCGAGGGTGTGAGAGGCATTGTTCAGGGTAACACAGTGCTACAATGACGCTTCTGTAGGAGAAATCGCTATATGTAAACTGCTGCCATTAGACTTTTTAACCCAAATTTGCCAGTATATCTATCACAAGACAAGATGTTGAGCACTATGTAAAAGTCAAATACTTGATATTGTGCATCTACAAAACACATACAAGCATTTTTTCCAGTTACTGTTGCCTGTGGTGGGTATTTTCAATATGCCTGGACAGAACAAAACGTTTGCGCTTACTTTCACTATCTCTAACTATCGTTTCACAACTACATTGCCTATTTGCATGTGTAAATATAATGGGATCTCGGTACCAAACTCACTGATCCCTGTGAAAAATGCGATATGCTCTTTGAACAGAGATGTTTGCAGCCAGCGCTAAACCATCTGGGCTTACATGCCACAAGGAAGTGTACGGCTGAATTTTTATCAAAAGCCAATATATGTAATGCATGACTAGGTAAGTGCATGTAACTCACACTCATGGTTGCAATTTATTGAACTCTGTGATCGGACGGCAAAAGCAGGAAAACAAACGCTTCATCTATTTTGCACCCCCAGGTGGTCATTGGTACAAGTTATTTGAGTACAAGCACAGGAAACATATTTTATTTGAAATAAGTCTCATCTCCTGACTGGGACTTCATGTCAGTAGCCATATTTCGATTCAGACAGACCCTCTTGCCATTTGTAACGTGATGTGAATGTCTGTTGCTTTTTTTTATATTTATTTCATTGACAGTTAAAAATGCAAGAATACATTTACTCTATTAAGCATATGAGGCATATAATATGTTATCTAAATTAACATACGTGGGATTGCAATAAATACTGCAAAGTAATGTCAACAAAAGATTTTAAAGCAATTCAAATTATCCAACATAGACGTTTTTTCAACATGTGTGCTGTGTTACATATATGGGTGTATATTTTAATTACACAGTGTATTCAGAGAACCCAGTTAGATACCTTTATTCATCTAAAATCACAAGTGTAACCTGTTTATTCTGTCCACCACTCCTTTTCAATCCCGTAAAATGGAATGTTGAAAGGTTGAGCCACCAGCAGCAACTTCACCAGTGTCTCTGTGTCAAAATTTCTCATCCAGTGGCAGCGAGAGAGAGAATATGCTGCTTACTGAAGTTACACAAAGTATGTCCCTTGGAAAGCAACTCTGGTTTCCATTTTAGACAAACACCCACTAGTGCCGAGAATGAAAAGTGTCTCTGATGAAGTGCTCGCTTTTTTGCAGCTAAGCATTTACTAATCGTATGAAACAGGAAGCCAGTGCCTTTCTCTTAAGTAAGTAGGATTGGGGCACCATAAGTAGCAATAAAGTGTATAACTCTGGTGGTTAATGTGCTTGCTAGAAAGATCTGTGTGCATTCTAATCTAAGGTTCAACTCACCATAAAATTGCATAGAGGGTCATTGTGCCTGCCGGAAAGCATAGTTTGCAACATGTAGATCAGAGATTTTTTTTTTTTTTTTAATGCAGATAGCTCAGTTGGATACTGTTTTTGTTGCATAGATCCTTGCCTTCCCTGTAGGTCACAAGTTAACATCCTTGGCATATATCTTAGTGAATTATGCCCCTGCACCAAGGACCTGCATGCAACAACAAGGCATATATATAGAACCTTACTGATCTTTTCTCAATCTTTTCATTTTTTAAGGTTGCTAAAAAAGGGTTACTTTGGGTAGTAATAAACACTTATTAGTAAGTGCTAGATAAATGGTTATTAGTGTAAAAAGCTAATGGACAGATACATCCGATATTCTAACAATGCATGCACATTTCTTGCATAAAAACCTTGGAAAGGTCAAAATCTTAGCCCCGCCCCTTGTTCCGCCTTTAGCACCGCTCTTATGCCTGCCCCAAGCTCCACCCCCAGTCTATCCCTCCTTTTGATGAGTACCTGCACTTATTTTTGTCCATTTAAAGCACTGTGTGTAACCACAATGAAATCTAAGAGCTAGGAATTTCCGCCAATCGATAATTGATGGCATAGTGGGTAATGGAAGGAATTTGTGCAGATTAGTTAGCTGTTCTCCTCCATAGTTGAAAGACCGCATAACTAACGAAGGTTGCCCTATCTCAACATTCCAGCTGTATCTTCCAGTGGTGTCGCCATCTCACAAGATGTCACTTTTCAGCCCATCTTTCAACCTACATGTTTCTAGCAAATAAACTGATAGTAGTTTGGTATCGGAGAATGATGGCTAGGAGGCTGATGTTAATAACCCTGTGCAAAGTGCTCGCGTTTGCAGATTAGGCTGGCAGACCAGTTTACGAAGGTGTGCTGTATCGAAGAGTAATCACGCTTAGCATTTTGTGCAGGAGCTGTTGCAGAAGAAAATATGGTGAACCCTCACTTTATGGGACAAGACATTTGGTCATTCACAGGCACCAAATGGAAGGTTCTTAATCGTAATGCCTATAGCTAGTGACTAGGAAATAGGGAAGGCCAGGTAACTGGCAATACTAGTGCATCTGCAGCGTGTTCGTAGAAGGATTTAGTGTTTTTAAAAAATGTTGTTCCATCTTTTTTTACACCGTGACTCGGTCAGCTTATGAGCTGTTGTCCATTTTTAGGTCTTGGTTTTGACAGCACAGCTTTTAAGCAGACCTATTGCTAATAATACATATATAGAGTGTGCCATTTCAACCATTGTCTTTCTTCGATCAGGGTATTTTAGCCATTGACCTGAGATTTTGTCGATCCCGTTCTCGCTCAGCTCAGTGACTAATGCTATTGGCTATTTGAGTGTATCTTTCTGCCTGCACTCAAGGGCTTGCACTGAACTTCGTGAGTCTACTTTAAACTACAGGCCTGTCTGTCCGCTCCTGCCGTCTCCCACATGTGTGTACCTCTAATGGGCTAATGCTGCATGCATGCATACTGATTACCTTAGAATATTAACCTTTTAGAAACTTGATCTGACATTACAGACACTGTAAATGAAATGTTGGACCGGTTAGTCCCTCTATCAAATCAGCAGGTATAAATGCTAAACCTCCGTGCCCGTCACTCTACCCACTCTCATGCAGCTAACTATTTTTCCTCGCCTGATGACCCTCCCTCCAACAAGGATCCCCTTCCCTTCTCACTTCCATCCCCATACTTACTGTACCATCCCTGTTTGCAGACATGCCCTCCTGTAGACTTCTCCACCCCAAACTCATCATCTCACACTGACTCAACATCTTGAATCCCTGTACCTGAAACTTCTAAAATGCCAATCATCCTGAGCAAGCACTGATGCAGGTAACTCTGTACACTCCAGCCCTGAAAATATATACTGAATGAACTTATATATTTTGAATGTTCTGCTCTTTATTGTCAACTTTGCCATTACTTATTAATCACACAACCACAATTATGGTTTGATAGTACTTATGTACTTTTGTACTGTTCTCCATGAATCAACATTAGAAGTTGAAACCTCGAATAAAGTAAGAATTGGCCAGTTGCTGTATTTCATATTCTGTAAAAATGAAAAGATCTACAGCAGCCAGGCTGAGTGAATGGGAACATATAGCACGGTCAAGCTGAGGTACTTGCAACTTTATCATCACCTTATGGCCTTCCTTGTACAAACATGGGAAGTATTTTCATTGGAACAGTTGAGAATTAAACACCATAGGTGGTTTCTGGGAGAATCCCCCAAGCCTTCTGCTGTCAAAAAATTCTACTATTGCAGATAGTTTAATTGAATTGCCATGCCATGCATTTCATTACTGTCTCTCTTAGTGTTATTCCTTTCTATGGCCTGGCTTAACTTCGCAGCGGTCACCAGACAATTTTGTAAGCATCCCTGCAGAGGGGCTTTGGCTCTACCCACATGTTGGGAGCCAGGAGTACATTTTGATTGGGAAGAAGTTGTGTGCTTCCACAAAAAAGTGCTTTCCCTCCATGAAGCTGTGATCATGTTATTTATCCAGCTAGCTACACTTGAACTCTGAGACACACATTAGAATGCTTTTAAAGCGTTCTAGATAAATTGTTGTTTTTCTCAGATGTGGGGAAGGGCAGTCCTTAGCCTACATGGATTTTTAGGTCTGGCATGACAGTGCAACTGTCCTGACCTTTTAACCTATACCAATATTAATCAACAGTTGTTTGCTTCCACACAAATACACATCTATTCCCATACTGTTCATTTGTAATATTTCACATTACCATACATCATTCCTTTAAAGCCAGATGCATTGCCAATGCTTGGTAACAGTTTTCACATTGCCTTCTATACTATTTTGATAAACAAGGACTGTAATTAATAAGAATAGACTGAGAAGGTTTGTTTTAATTTTACTGAGCATTTGTAAGACACAACATATCACAGAAATCCCTCAGGCGTGTTAAAGTCCAGATACAGTTAGAGCTCAATGATTACAGTCTTTAGTCAATCTTCTCCTCCGGGCGATCGTACATGGAAGCATTTGAGTCCTCATGTTGTAATATTAGTCAGATATTCGAGTAGGGCGGAGACATGTTAGGATATGGATGCCAAGTGATGAACTGGAGGAGCTACAAATTGGGGTTTTTAGAATTTGAAAGGACTTTTGTGGGAGTTATTTCTCTGGAATGGCAAATCAAGATTTATACTTAAAGACTTTAATGATGAAGCAAATAGTTGGTATTACTAAGCATTATTGCACTTTGCCCGGGTAGTTAACTATTGTTAATTGCCTTCCCTGCAATTATGGGTTTAACGCAATGATGACAGAGCATAATGAGGGGAAAGGGCAATTATCTGTTGTCAATGCCCAGCAGCACCTGTACCACCAATTTCACTTTCTGCAGACCATCTCATGTCGGCTTCATGTAGTCTGGATAGTAAGCAGCAGATTTTCTGTTTTGAAATCACTTAATGACCATCATCTCAAGCATTGCTTGGATCATTTACATTGCACTCTATATTGGGCAGCTTGTTCAATTTTCCTTTGTTGATGTTCCCACAGGGACAGAGCATCACATTTGCCACAATAACCGCAGGAAATCACTTGTTTTGTTGTGTGCCATGTCATTTGTCTTCTCTCATTTGTTTGGACCATGGACAATCTGGTATTTGATGGCTCGGTAGCTATGGCCTGCCCATCAGACCCAATCCACACATTACCCCCTAAAAAAGAAAAAAGTGTTCCGTTTCAATTGCTACATTTGACTCTTTGGTAAGTTAGCGATAGTCGTGTGCAGCACCTTTGCAAAGCAGCACAAAGTTCAGATGTGGGATGCAAGATTTAAGGAGATATTTTACCTACTTGCATCTAAAAACGTGCTTCACAGCACACATTTCTGCAACAGGACACCGAGGCCTGCTTTTAAAAATATGGCAGTTGGCAAAACATTTATTTTCAAAGATTGTTAGGAAAAGACCACAAACTTCAAATTTACTGCTTGTCTGTAAATAAGCATTACTCTTTGGTCCATCGTCATATATATATTTTTCCCCAAGAGAAGTCTTACTGCTTGAGCCAGCTACCAAATGTAATGTAAGCATTCCTCGCAGAAATCAGTTCACCTCATAGGGGCAAGATGGTTTGGGATTTGTGGGCGGCCAGTCACAGCTCATATTAAGCGACAGGCCTCTCGCTCTCCTGCTTTAGCAGTCCGGTTTCCTACAGTTAACAATTAAAAAAAAAAAAATACAACGCATTCCCCTGCAGCTAGTGTATTCCATCAGGGATCTGGGAGCAGCAATAATTCACAGCTAAATCTGCTTTGTGTGGCACTAGGCAGTTATTCAGTCAAACCTGGTGTTGCCCAGAAAGTCACTTTTTAGGTCTCGCGCCTAGCGTCGCTGTGCTCAGCCCTGCTCGCGTAGCACTGCTCGCACAGCGAGAGATTTATTGGGGTAAAGTTATTTTCTGAAGAGGGACTTGTAATCCCGCCCATGCTTTCTATTGGGCAACGTCAATATTTATGTTAAACCCTGGCTTCTTATTGCTGTGCAGGGGTTTTCGTTACCGCCCTATAGCTTTTTTGGACACGCCCTTGGGACACGGAGTCTGCGGTGACTAACTTTTCTTATCTCAGGAGGCGTGCTAAACTAAGGTTCAGGCAGAGTTCACCAAGGCATCTGCTTTCCAGGCCGTCACGCGCGTCTTCGGTTTCCCTCCACCCCACTCTCTCTGCTGTTCCTCCCCCTCCCTCGAGTGCTGTGTGGGGCGCAACGGCGACAGCTTGTTTTCCCAGGCAGCCCCCCTGGTGGTCCCTGCTGTGGGGGGTTGGAAAGCAGCCCCTTGCGGGTCAGCCCCAGTGCATGCTGTATGTGTGTGTTTTCCTCTGGAGAGGTGGGGTGGGTCAGTGTGATCTCTGCGGAGATAGGGAGGGCGCCTGTGCTCTGGTAAATCTGCGCACACTTTGGCCTTTCCTAACCCCCGCCCCCTCCGCCGCGCTCTCCCTCCAGAGTGTCACTTTTGTTTGTGAAAGGCCCCCAAGTGCGCGTCCATTCACACACACACCTTGGCGTCTGGGACAGCCCTGGGCAGAGGATGAGCTTCACTGGGGTGTGGAGAGAGCGCTGCCGCTGAGCTGCAGGTCCGGGCACTCGGAGGCAGCTGAGGCAGACGTCACGGAGGGCAGGAGAAGCAGGGCAGGGCACGAGGAGCAAGGGCAAAAATGGGGCAGAGGTAAAGGGCAGGCGGCGGGGAAGGGGAGGGCAAACGGGTTGGAAAGTGGGTAAAGGTAGCGGACAGGAGTTACAGAGGGGCAGAAACAAGAAGGGACAGTAGAGTAGAGGTGCAGGTAGTGAGCAGGAGGGGCGACAGGAGCAGGATGGGAGAGTTATAAAGTAGGGACGATGTGGTGTTAGCAGAGTAAGAGGCAGCCCTACAGGGCTGGGGGCCGCACTCAGCCTTTCTGTGGGATCCCGGCCGGGCATGGAGAGCCAGAAAGGAGGATGCGCGGGGGAACTGGGGGGACAACCCCAGCAGGTGGTAGGAGGTAAGAGAGCTTAGTCGTGGCGGGGGGGGGGGTTCAACAGTGCTTTGCTTGTGAGACTTGGGTGAATGGGAAAAGTGCTGGTGAGGCACTATACTTTGTATCACACTCCGGCTGTTGAGGGGCAGACAGGAAGCTTTTGTTGTTGCAGAAGAAAAAGGAAAGGGGGGGTGGAACCCACATTCCCTCTTGCGCGAGCCCATCGCTCCCTTGCACGCTCGTCTCGTAACAAACGTTTCACCACATTGTATATAGGTAATCAGGTGAAATGTCAATACCATTGTTTGCGAAAACAGGCTCTGGTGACTAGCATTGTAACTGTTTACTGCAGGCGTGGGGTCAGGGACTTGTAGGGGAGGGGGCAGTTTGGGGGGAGTTGAAGGTATGGGGGCAGAGGCCAAATCTGTGCCTGTCACAAAACCGTGTCTTAGATGTAAAACGTGTTGATATTGTACTTGCAACAGTGTTTACACTCTTTAGTTAATTCTTGTCGAATAACTGTGTGTTGAGGACTCTTTTTTTAAAAATCTCAGCTTCTCCCCACTCTTGAAGTTGTTGGTGATACTGGGTCCAATAAAGAACAGCGTATAAACCTGTGCAAATTGTTAACGTCGTTTTTTTGGGGGTTTTGAAAAATGTTGCCACGCTAAGATCAATCTGAGGAAAGAGGCAAAAAGTGACGTGATCTATTTTACATCTGCTAAGCTGCCGGTGCCTAGCCGTACCGTCTTTCTTTCACCCTCTTGCCTGTACCGCATAATATATCCTATCCCCTGCCCCTACTACCGCCTCGACATCTCTTACACCCCGTGGGTTCCCCTCATCCAGCGAACATGTCACCCTGCGGCTGCCGCCCTTCACTGTGAATTCTCTTCCTCGCCCCATCTTCACTCCCGGTGGCTACCTCAGACCCGCTTCGGCAGCGCACTTCACTCCAACAGTCTCCCGGTCTCTCTTCTCCACGAGAGCCTTTCCCGGGCCCCGCCCACCACGCCACAGACTTCAGAAATCTGAAAACATCTCCCATGCTGCATCCCTGCAGGTCTGAGGCAGCGGAAAGGCCTCGGCTCCCCCTTCACCGCCGGAGGAGGGGGCCCTTTTCTTGTTAGAGGAATATGCATGCATCCTGTTGTATCTCGTCCTGCACCCCACACTTTTCTTGCACAGTCATTGAGACCTGTAGTGACCCCCACCCCCACTCCCCGAGTTCCCTTAGCCCTTGCTGCAAGACTTAATTCCACTCATTTTTAGGGCTTACTTTATAGCACAATTGTCTGCATCGCCTATTGTTACGAAATTCTTTAACATCTATGGCATAGCAAGCTTTAGCACTCCCCAGAGTAACAGCCTCCTCTCCTATCTCATGCTATTGGCGGTTTGATGGATCATTCCGTCTTCTAGAAATTGCTTAACCAGAATGTCTGAGGCACTACTTTACATCTGTAAACTCTACCTAGTCATCGCAGGCTGTCGCATCCCTGTACGTTTCTGTTGCAGAAAGCAATAACTGTCCTACTTTTCTTCCGGTATTGCAATAGGTCTAACAGCATTTCTGCACCCTACGCCTCAAAAAACAGTCGTGTGCATGCCTTTAGCTGCCCATGTGAGCAAAATAAAGCCAGAACTATTGGCTTTATGAGTGTTTGTTTTTTATGTGGGAAGCCTGACCGCCTCTTGCTGTTCAACCCCCACTCTTACTGGGGGTGGGATTTCTGCTTGCTGCGGGAGCACCCAATTTCCCTGTTGAATCATAGTCACAGGTTCAAATCCCAGCGGGTCCACACAGCCTTTCATCCATCTGAAGTCGATAAAATGAGTACCATTGAGTTGGGTAACAATAAACATCGGTTATTCAGCGCCAAGATGCCCACGGGTGAACGTGCGCAAATACACACCTTATGTTATGTTGATGCAGGAGCGCCCTCCCCTTGATATAGGTTCACCCATGTCTGTCTGTCGCTATTCTTTCTGCACAAGCTCCCCGCAGGGCCTCAAGCAAGGCCTTCATCCCATGATTTCTGCTTGCTTGCCAGTTCCTTTTGTCGAAGTCCTAGTTCACAGATTTGGCTTCCCGGACACACCATAGAACTGGAGTGTTGTTTCCTCTGCCTGACCTTCACTGGACCCTAGGACAATTGCTTAAAAGGAGTGATGTGTTTTTGAAAGGGGGAGGGGTGGAGTTAAAGGGGAGGCAGGGGCAAGAGCGCACAGGCCCTGTAATTGTTTTCTGCATGTCCTTTTGATCCTGCTGAGTGTTATTTTGTGCGTAAGGTTATTATGTTTCTACAAGGGTTTTTGATGCGTATTGTTCAATGGACGGTAGCAACACCTGCGGTTATTGCGTTAATAAATGGCAGAAGTAAAGGTTGAACGCTATGTAGAACAAGCATTTACAATGCAATAGGTCTCACACTGACGTTATTTTGAGCTATTGACATTGTAAATGACATTGTTTTTTTTTTGTTTTTCTTTTGTAAAACATAAATAAAAGGCATTGTAATTTAAAATGCCAATAGCTAAAAGTCTAGTTTAAGCTATTGGCATTGTTAATACCAATGCCTTTTATTTATGTTTTAAAAAAGAAAACACAAATAAAAGGCATTGTCATTTGCAATGTCAATAGTCAATAGCAAATGCCTTTTATTTATGTTTTACAAAAGAAAAAGAAAAAAAAAACAATGTCATTTACAATTTCAATAGCTCAAAATAATGTCAGTGCGAGACCTATTGCATTGTAAATGCTTGTTATATAAAAGTATTGCATTAGTTTGAACTTGCTTACACTTAAAGACAGTGGCAGCTGCCACAGAGTAGTGTGGGTGGGGGGAGTAAAAAATATAAAATGACACTTACCTGGATGCTGGCTGCTGCCTCTCCTCCATACTCTTCTGTTCCTCTCGGACTGGAAACGGGAAGCACCCAGGCTTCCCTAAGCCAATCGCAACGCTGCTGTCACCAGCATGACAGCAGCTTCATGGTTGGTCTGAGCGCCGTGGTTCGGCACTCAGACAGGGGCTAGGAGCCTCTGCATGTTCTCCACCCATGCTGTGCATTAGAGCCCAGTGGAGAACATGCCAAGTCTGCATGACTGTTTGGCTGGCCCAACCGCCATGTGCACTTAAGTGCCCTAACCACTCCTCCCCTGCTGGCTGTGACGACAGCCTAGCCCCGCAAAACTGCCTAAGAAAAATAAAATGATAATAACATTGTCCTATTATCATTTTATTTTTCCTTTTTCCACTGCTCAAAGTGCAGTGGGGCGGCGCTCCTCCGCCTTAGCGGAGGAGCTGCCGCTGCCTAAAGAGAGAAATTATGACATATGTTTTCGCCTCTGAAACTTTATCAAAACACAAACATGGTGACATTTCAGTATTTGTCGCGGTCACCTGGAAAGCACTCACTTGAAGGCGAACCAAATTATGCTGGAGACAGAGCAGCATTTTAATGCTGTTTGAGTCATTTGTATAGCTGTTTAAAATTGATTTTTAAGCAGTTTGGTTTTTTTAATGGCAAGCAGGTGAAGAGCATGTCAGCTGGAAAGAGAATGTCAGAATTTAAAATGAATACAGAAGTAAACTGGTTTCTTCCAGTTTTACAAACCATATCCTAAATTGTTCAGGTGAACCTGTGAGCTACTCTTCTACCCCAAACAACCCAAGCAATCCATGTAAAAGGCAGAAATCACATTCTGAATTGTATTCAAGCAATCATTCAACAGCCTTGGAATATATTTTTAAATTATATCTATCAACACTAGCAAAACATAGCCAAAGAGAGCACATCTCCGTCAAACCCAGTGTATAGTTGATTATTTTTATTTCATTTCTTTAATGTTTTATTAAGTCTAAAAAAGGGGTAATCAAACTGCATAGAAAAACAATAGGCATAATACAAATATCACACATTATCAGAAAGCATAAATCAGGCAATTTCAATAGATTTAATAATTAACAGATATCCTTAATTACAGATGTCAGCAAAATTGATGTAAACACTTGTTATGCCACTTTTGCCTAATAGACCTCCAATCTCCTGATGCTCTCAGACTTAAAGTGGGAGTCTGATTAAAATATGCGCCATCCGGCATTATATGCAGAGTTGAATCTCATGTGTCTAGGGCCATAACAAAGGGAGCTGCCGCTTTTGTTTGCCCCTTGCCCCGCACTTTTCAGGGCCTGTGCTGTTCGTGCTAAACAAACTAGCATAGCCTGCATTTGCAATATATTAAGGATGAGGCATGTAATGTCAGCTGCCATTAGCTGGCGCCATACGATGAATATGCCTCAAAAGGTGTCTCAATACTTTTTTTATTTTTATTTGAGCAGTATGTTCACGCTACCTTAAAAAACAAAAAGAGAAAGAAACCGGACCCTTGACTGGCCTCCATGTTAAAGACAGTGGCAGCTGCCACAGAGTAGTGTGGGTGGGGGGGGTAAAAAATATAAAATGACACTTACCTGGATGCTGGCTGCTGCCTCTCCTCCATCCTCTTCTGTTCCTCTCGGACTGGAAACGGGAAGCACCCAGGCTTCCCTAAGCCAATCGCAACGCTGCTGTCACCAGCATGACAGTAGCTTCATGGTTGGTCTGAGCACCGTGGTTCGGCACTCAGACAGGGGCTAGGAGCCTCTGCATGTTCTCCACCCATGCTGTGCATTAGAGCCCAGTGGAGAACATGCCAAGTCTGCATGACTGTTTGGCTGGCCCAAGACGGCTGGCCAAACCGCCATGTGCACTTAAGTGCCCTAACCACTCCTCCCCTGCTGGCTGTGACGACAGCCTAGCCCCGCAAAACTGCCTAAGAATAATAAAATGATAATAACATTGTGCTATTATCATTTTATTTTTCCTTTTTCCACTGCTCAAAGTGCAGTGGAAAAACCGGTCCCTTGAGGATGTTTGTGACCACGGCCGAACGCTTCTGACTGGCCTCCATGTGGGCCAAGCCCGTTCATGCGCCAGTATGCTCTTTTTACTTGTGCCGGAGAATTCCGTATCGAATCTGAATTTGCAGAGGTTGTGGATGTATAGATTATAAGGGCATTGCAGTGAATGGCAGCACTTACCATAAAGTCTGTTGAATCAATTACTGTTTTTGGGGACAGCATCTGCCTTGTATGTCAACATAGTTTGTTGTTGTTTAGGACCAGTTTTAAATAAGGGGTATGTGAAACTTGTGTATTTTGCGTCCCCAATTAAGCTAAATGTTGGCAAAATTACGCAAATTTTGTGTACTTGTGCCAAATGCACATCTGTTATTTCATGCTAGGTTTTAGGGTAAAATGTGTTCTCTTGTCAGTTTTACGTTCCGCCTGCACAGCGCTTGCGCTGTGCTTGTGAAATCTATTGTTTTTAATATAAATCTTAAAAGCGAGTTACATCCGCCCCCTCGCTTTCCTGGCTTTTCATTGGTTCCTGTGCTTTTCACTTACTTTTCCTCCATTTGTATTGGCTGTAGCATATTTTCCTGCATTTACCAATGCTTGTTCCTCGTCTGATTCTCTTAGCAGTTTCCCGTAGCTGAAATACTGTTAACACCTGCTTTGGTGGAACTTTTTTTTCATAAAGGTTTGCCTCTTTCTACTTGGTGATACTTTGAATTAATTACCAGATTTGTAAAGCATAATTTTTCACCTGGCGAGATTACGTGATTTGCCCAGAATCACAGGATGTTGCCTGCCGAGACTCTAACCGGGATCCCCAGCTCTCGAGTCAGCAGCTCCTGCCGCTGTGCCACATCCTCTACAGTCCCATGTTACTTGTCAGGGAGCTCTTTCCTTCGTTCTGGACGGTGATTGATAAAAACTGCTTATTAGTCTTAGCTCATTTTGCACTAAAAAATGGCAAAAAAAAATGCCACTCGCGTTCTGTTGTTATCGTGCATTTGCTATGAATTTATACCACGAATGGTTGATTCGCGATAACTTTTTGCCGTCAATGGCGCGTAATTACATGAAGTGGCGTAATGGCAACATTTTTTAAATTTCGCAAAACACGCTTCATGCAAAATTCCCGTAATTATGCAAATTACACAACCGTGATTTAAATTTCGCCCAGGCCTAGTTTTAAACTGCTTTGAATTAACATTTGTGTTAATGAATATATTTTAGTTGATTCTATCGGAAACACAAAGTGATTAGTATTGCCTTTAACACACTTAATTAATTTCGCCATGCCCTCACTGATGCTGACGCAGAATGTGGTGTGATGTAAAGGTGCTATGCGCTGTGTTGTTTACCTTTTCCAAGATGACGGTCCCAAGACTCAAATTACTGTTAACGTTTTGTGTAACGATACAGTTGTTGCAGGCTTGCTTAATTAGGACTTGTCGTACAAAACAAGCGTTCCCTGGTGCATCAGATGCGTTATTGCAACTATTGCAAAACAAAACATAATAAAGATGCCATCTTTTTCTGACGAAAACTGCTGAGAAAATTTCGCTCCTCATTATGATTCTTTTCTTTTAGCCACCTACTAGTAGGGAGCGTTGGGACTGAGGGCCAGCATGCAAGAGTGACACCCAGGCCTGTAATAGTTGCTTCTTGCAATGACAAAAAGCAAAAGTTTTAGAAAGCAAGCAAAATCAAGTTGTAAAAACCGCATGAGAAAATAGCGACTTACCTAGTGTGCTTACAAAGTACGTGCTCTTTGATATTACATTTTGTTTGATCATCTTCATTACCAATCATTCTTTGTATGTTATTCATTCACTTGCGCATGCGCAGTTAAAATGCTGCATCTGAAAGAGACACGTTAGTGACAGATTCCTTACCTTAGAATATCCCCAGGCGTCATGCTGGATCCGGAAAGTTTTTGCGTAGCAGTACCCTTGCGCGTCGGTAGGCGGCGTCGTGCGGCTCCGCGTCCGTCGTCGGCGTCGTGATCGCCGGGATGACGTCGCGGGCAGTACTTAGACGCCGCCCCTGCGCGCTGACGTCAGTTCTTCTTTTTCCGCGCCAGTAAGCGCAGATCCGGGAAGAGCAGTGCCCTAGTTAATTTTTGACTAACTTTTTTTGTGAATTTTTTCACTGTTTCTTCATCGAGTCTTCACGACTCCTAGGTGTCGTAGGGATGCCCGGCTTCAAGCCATGCGGAGCCTGTGGTCGCATGATGTCGATCACGGACCCGCATCTCGAGTGTCTCTTCTGTCTCGGCCGAGACCACGACACGAAGTCGTGCCCTGACTGCCGGAAACTTCATCCGAAGGCTTTGCGAGAGCGGTCTCGAAAGCTACTCGAGGTCCGGCAGTCGGCTCCGCGCCGCACCAAGCCCCGGTCCCGGGAGAGGTCGAGGGGCCGGTCGCGGAGTCCCCGCCGGTCGTCGGAGTCCAAGTCTTCGCGCTCCTCGGGTAAGTCGAAGCACAAAAAGTCTAAGAAGCATCATCGCTCTAAGACTTCGCCTCGACGGTCTCGCGACTCGGCTGAGGGCCAAGTCGGCACCGTCCCCGCGGCCCCGGACATGCCTGTAGAGCCGCCCCCGCATTACCCGTCCTTTCCGGGTTCGGGGGCGACTCCGGCCAAAATACAGGAATTCCTGTCGGCCATGGCCCGCCTCTTCGGGCCTTCAGGTCCCTCCGGTGCGCCTTCGGGCCCTGCGGGCCCTGATGGGGTTGCCCCGGCGCTGCCGTCGACTCCGGTCCCGGCGTCGCCTGTCCCACCAGCCTTCATCCCGGCCTCGGCTCCGGCCCCGGCCTCGATCCCGGCTCCGGTGGTACCGCAACCCCCATCGACGCCGGTTGACCTAACCACGCCTCCGCCGACGCCGATGTCCCCGGTGCCGTTCCTGACGCTGTCCGGGGCTCCGGACGGCGTTGTTCCCCGGCTCTCTCCGGCTCCGGACATGGAGCCGGACCGACGTCGCTCGACACCGGCTCCGGCGCCGATGAGACCTTGGGTCCCAAATGTCCCTCCTCCTCCATATTTTGAACAAGAGGAGGACCAGGAGAGCTGGGAGGGGTCTGAGGACCCTCTCACACAACAGTGTGAGTATGATCCGGACTGGGCTGAGGAACTTGGGGATGCCAGTGGTCTAGACACCTCCCCTGACACTGGCATGCTGTCTCCTCCCGTGGCTACGGAGGAGGGAGCTAATTTTGCAACGGTGTTGCGTAGAGCAGCTGGATCCTTACATCTCCAATTGCCTACTGTGGCCGTCAGTACTAACCTCCTGACAGAAGTGCTTCAGCCGGCGGCTTCCTCCTCGGAGACTGTGCTGCCGTTTAATGATGCACTCACTGACGTTCTTTTGGGTGCCTGGTCCAAACCCACCACACGGGCTCCTGTGGATAGGAACGTGGCCCGACGCCATCGCCCTGCTCCGGGCGACCCTTTGTTTCTCTCCCAACATCCCACCCCCGAGTGCTTGGTTGTCCAAGCCTCTGCCTCCCAAACTGCCTTCCCTACCACCCCTCCGGATAGGGAATCCAAACGCCTGGACCAATTTGGGAAGAAGGCTTTTTCTTCCTCCAGTGCTGGCTTGCGGTCCGTCAACACCGCTTGCCTTTTGGGCCGATATACCCACTCCCTGTGGGATTCGGTAGCGGCTGTTTTGCCGCAGTGTTCTGAGGAGGTCCAGACACTGCTTACCCGCGCCATTGCGGAAGGGCGAGATGCGGCTAAATACACCATCCGTTGTGGCCTTGATACCGCCGACTCGCTGGGCAGATCGCTTGCGACGACGGTGGCGCTACGTCGCCACGCCTGGCTGAGAACAACTGGTTTCTCGGGTGATGTCCAGAATACACTGATGGACATGCCCTTTGATGGAGTCGGTCTCTTTGTTTCAAAGGCAGACCATGCGCTGGAGCGGTTTAAGGGCTCACGGGCTACTGCCAAGTCCCTGGGCCTTTCTGTTGTATGCCCTCCGCTCACCTCTGCTTTTCGCCCCTTTCGTGGCCACGGAAGGGGCGCCCAGTCACGTCAGCTGCCCAGCCACCGGCCCACGCAGCAAGCGTCTTCGCGTGGCCGAGGACGTGGATACCGCCGTGGCGGTTCGGGCAACCAGCGTGCGGGTCAGGCCACCACCTCCAACCCGTCCGCGGCCTCCAAGCCCTCCTAGTCCCTCCTTTCCGGTGCACAGCACGCCAGTAGGGGGCAGGGTCCGCCATCACCTTCACCACTGGCGTCCCATCACCTCGGACAGGTGGGTCTTGGACATTGTCCGAAGGGGCTACTCCCTCCCCTTCGAGACCACCCCCCAGCCATGCCACCTCAATTCCACCGCATGTCAGGGGATCACTTGGTACTTCTGCAGAAGGAAGTCACGGCCCTCTTGGCCAAGAGGGCCATCGAGCATGTTCCGACCCCAGAAGTAGGACGTGGTTGCTACTCCCACTACTTCCTGGTGCCCAAAAAGGACAAGGAGGACATGCGTCCTATCTTGGACCTCCGGAACGTCAATCGCTTCCTCCGGAAGGAGAAGTTCAAGATGCTCACCCTAGCTCAGGTCTTGACTGCCCTCGACCCTGGAGACTGGTTGGTAGCGTTGGACTTGCAGGACGCTTATTTTCACATCCCCGTCCTGCCGGCCCACTGACGTTACCTGCGGTTCACGGTAGGCCTCGAGCATTTTCAGTTCACCGTGCTCCCTTTGGCCTTACAAGTGCCCCTCGGGTGTTCACCAAAGTGATGGCGGTGGTCGCAGCTCATCTGCGCCGGGCAGGGGTTCCAGTCTTCCCCTACCTCGACGACTGGCTGCTGAAGGCGGGCTCGTCCCAGGCAGTCGTCTCCCACCTCCAGACTACGGCCGCACTCCTGCACTCGCTGGGGTTCTCCATCAATGTGCCGAAGTCGCATCTGATTCCTTCTCCACAGCTCCTTTTCATCGGAGCAGTTCTGGACACGACGCAGTTTCGGGCCTATCCTCCCGAACGGCGAGTCCGGGATATTCAGGCTATGATTCTGATCTTTCAGCCTTTATCCTGGGTTTCGGTACGGATGACCCTGAGGCTGCTGGGCCTCATGGCCTCCTGCATCCTGCTGGTCAATCATGCCAGATCGCATATGCGGGCTCTGCAGTGGGACCTGAAGTTCCAGTGGGCGCAGCACCAGGGCAACCTGTCCGATCACGTCCAGATCTCGGAGGGGACTGCAAAACAGTTGCAGTGGTGGCTCTCGAACCGGCAATGGGTCATGGGCAGATCCCTCTCCCTTCCCCAGCCAGAGCACACAGTTGTGACGGACGCGTCCCTTCTGGGATGGGGCGGTCACATGGGAGAGGCGGAGATCAGAGGCCTCTGGTCTCCGGCGGAGTCCCGGCTCCATATCAACCTTCTGGAGCTCCGGGCGATCCGACTTGCACTCAAGGCATTCCTTCCCTCTGTCAAAGGGAAGGTAGTGCAGGTGTTCACAGACAACACCACCGCCATGTGGTATTGCAACAAACAAGGCGGGGTGGGGTCGTGGACCCTTTGTCAGGAGGCTCTGCGCCTCTGGACATGGCTGGAACATCAGGGCATGTTCCTGATGGTTCAACACCTGGCAGGTTCCCTGAACGCCAGGGCGGACGAACTCAGCCGCAGGTGCATGATGGATCACGAATGGCGTCTTCACTCGGAAGTGGCGCAAGGACTCTTTCGACAGTGGGGAGAGCCTTGGTTAGATCTATTCGCCACCGAAGAGAACGCGCAATGTTATCAGTTCTGCGCGTTGGAATTTTCAAGGCGGCACTCGCTCGGCGACGCTTTTCGTCGCGAGTGGAGTTGCGGTCTGTTGTACGCCTTTCCGCCTATACCACTTCTACCCAGAGTGTTGAAGAAGATTCGGCACGACCGGGCCCAAGTCATTCTTGTGGCTCCAGACTGGGCTCGAAGAGTTTGGTATCCCGAGCTACTCAGTATGAGCGTAGATCTCCCGATCCGTCTGCCTCTTCGGGAGGATCTTCTGTCGCAGCAGCAGGGGACGGTCCTCCACCCGTACCTGTCCAGCCTCCACCTGCTTGCGTGGAGATTGAGCGGCGGCAGTTGCTTCCTTTCGACTTGCCTCCCGAAGTTTGTGATGTGATTCTGGCAGCCAGGCGTCCCTCCACTAAGGTGGTATACGCCTGCAGGTGGAACAAGTTTGTGTCATGGTGCACAGCAAAGGCTGTGAATCCCCTTTCTGCCCCTCTTTCTGAGGTTCTTCTGTTCCTTCTTTCCCTGGCCCAACAGGGTTCTGCCCTGGGTACCATCAAGGGCTATCTTTGTGCCATCTCGGCCTTCCTCAGGCTTCCTGATCAGCCCTCCCTTTTCAAGTCCCCTGTTGTTAACAGGTTTCTAAAAGGCATTACACACCTCTTCCCTCCTGTTCCGTTTGTGATGCCTCAGTGGGACTTGAACTTGGTTCTTACCTTTCTTATGTGCGCTCCCTTTGAGCCTCTACATAACTGTCCTCTTCGTCTTCTGACTCTGAAGACAGCCTTTCTGGTGGCCATCACCTCCGCTCGGCGGGTGAGTGAGCTCCAGGCTCTATCATGTAAACCTCCCTTTCTGTCTGTCCATCCAGACAAGGTTGTTCTTAGGACGCGTCCGTCCTTCTTGCCAAAGGTGGTTACTGCCTTCCACATTGGGCAGACCATCACTTTGCCCACCTTCTTTCCGCCTCCGCATCCTTCCAGAGAGGAAGAGAGGCTCCACCGTCTGGACCCAAAACGTGTGCTTTCCTTTTACATCAACCGCACACAACACTTCTGGGTGGATGACCAGCTCTTTGTTGGCTACGTGGGCGCCAAAAAAGGTCGGGCAGTGCACAAGAGAACCATCTCCCGCTGGGTAACCTTGTGTATCAAAGCCTGCTATTCTTTGGCTAAGAAGGAGCCTCCTGTTGGGCTGCGTGCCCATTCCACCAGGGCAACGGCTGCTACCACGGCTTTGGGCCGCGGTGTTCCGCTGCAGGATATCTGTCAGGCAGCTACGTGGGCCTCGCTGCACACGTTTACAAAGCATTACTGCCTTGACAGTCAGGTCCGGAGGGACGGCTTCTTTGGCCGTTCTGTCCTCCGGGACTTCCTTGTCTGATCTTTGTTCGCAGACCCACCACCGGGGTTGGTATTGCTGGGGTATCTAATCTAAGGTAAGGAATCTGTCACTAACGTGTCTCTTTCAGATGCACAAGTTACTAACTTGTGTAACGATATATCTGTAAGAGACAGTAGTTAGTGACAGATTCCTACCGCCCACCCATCCTCCCCGTTCTGCGAACTGATTTCTAGGGTTAAGGACATCCCTTTCAGGGCCCTAGTATTTTTCAGACACCTATGTCAGCTTCTTCCATGGCTCTGCGTTCCTGGCGCGGAAAGTCGTGTACAGAACTGACGTCAGCGCGCAGGGGCGGCGTCTAAGTACTGCCCGCGACGTCATCCCGGCGATCCCGACGCCGACGACGGACGCGGAGCCGCACGACGCCGCCTACCGACGCGCAACGGTACTGCTACGCAAAAACACATTCCGGATCCAGCCTGACGCCTGGGGATATTCTAAGGTAAGGAATCTGTCACTAACTACTGTCTCTTACAGATATATCGTTACACAAGTTAGTAACTTGTGCATTTTCATTGTAAGTTTAGTCTCCTATCAAATGGAGACAATAAAAGGTGGTATTTTCTTTATTTTCTAGTGTGCCTGATTCTGCCATCTGAAAAGCAACTAGCACATGGGCAGATTGGCGCAACAGCGCAGTGCCTTAACTATAGGTTTGTGAACCTTTGAAAGCTGGAGGCAGAGGCCTGGCTCGGCTCAAAGTCCTCTTGGACCCTCGAGCCCAAAACAAGCCGATCTTTTATGTGGCCGCTGTCTGCAACCCTTGTAGCTCATGCTTCAAGAATTAAGAGAAAAACCTTTGATGTTAAAAAAGAGCCAAAGAGAGACTGAATTGCATAACGTGAATCCAGAAAACCTAGGTTCAATCCCGGCTTCCCTGCTTGATCAAACTGTGTGAACCTAGGCAAACATGTTATTTCACCAAGCCTCTTTTTTCTTTGCTATCACATAAGGCATCAGCTTTAAACCGGTGCATCCAGGATGTGTGATGAACAAAAACCTCGTGTTTAATTTAATAGATCATAATGTTGATCGATCCATCTATAAAAAGAATGTATCCTGCAAGTAGGACACAGATGACAAATCTAGTTCACTAATGACATTTTCATCAGAGCAGCAGGAATGTTTCCAAGTTCCTGTTTAAAAACTATCACTTTGAGCAATTATCTGATATGCTAAAGTGAAACACTTCCATTGTAAAGAAGTGCACGTTTTAAAATGTTGACGAAACTTTAAATACTTTAACATGATGTTTGTTGCCTGATTTGCATGCTAAATATTTCCTGAGCTCTGCTCCTGCGCAGGATCTGTGAGCCAAGGCTGACGCTTTGCTCGGCTCTGCTCAGCTATCCCTGTTGACTTGTTGCCTCTTGGAGTTCAGCAGCCTGTTTCCATCCTTGATCATTCTCCTTGTATAGTGCGCTTTAGTGCTTAATTTGAGCCGGTGGTTGCATGTGGGGCCACCAGCACTGAGGTTGTCAAAGAAAGAAAGCGGGGATGGAACATAACTCAAGAGTGCAATAAAGGGGGAGGGAGTGTCTGGTGGTGGATGGAAGAGGCATGAGGTGGAATCAAGAGTACGCAGCCTTGATAATCTGCACCACTGACATTAGACCGCCGCCGGCTTTTCTGAGCAACATTTTGGTCTCCGGCACTTATTCTTTTCTGCCACCAGAAGCATCACATATGGCCTCTTACAAAGAAGGGAGCCAGATAATGGCACTTTGGTTAATATAACAGAAGTTATTGCTGCTTCCTTAAGTCAATGTCTTTAAAATGCATTAAAATTCACGCCGTTTCCTTAAATCACTGTACCTGCATGAAGGTCTGGATTGCTTAGCATTCGTTTATGTTTTTAGTAACCAAACCAAAGACATTGCAAGTGCTTGTTATATACCAATTCCAAAAAACATCTCTGCTGCTTTTTAGGAGGTGCATTTTATTCCTCCTGGGGGATTCTGTCAAATGGCTGTAAACGGCAAAAACTCCCTGCACAAATCCTCCAGCCTGATCTCGGGGAGGGGAAATCTGGTTATGGCAGCGGGGTTGAAGTGGTGTGTTGCAGCCGTGGCCAAGGGAGTATCCAGAAAAGGAAACTACCCCCCCCCCCCCCACTTACAACTAGATCTCTAATGGCACAGAGAGATAAGTCCGACCCATTCTAGAATTGTTCCATTCACCCTTACACCCACCCATCTATACGTTCATCCTCCCATCCTATCAATCACCCTACTCTTTCACTTTTTGATCTCTTCACACTTTCCTTCAGCCTTTCACCATTCCATCCATCCATCCACACTTTCACCCATTCATCTATACTTCCACCATTCCACCCATCCAGTGGTCATTCCATCCATTGTTTCATATACTGTTTCATTGTTCCTTCCAGCCATTCTTCCAACAATGTATTACTCCCTCCTTATCCCCTTCCTGCCTTTGTTCTTTTTACCTTTACTGCCTCCCTTTCACCCATCCTTCTTTCCGTGTTTCATTCCTTCCTTTTACATTTTCTTATTTTCACCAGTTTTTCTCTACCTTTTCCCTGTACCCTTGCTGGTTTCCAATTTCTTTTCTTAAATCATCTTATTTTTTCTTTCTTTCCTTTCTGCCCCCTCTTTACTCTAGTTACAGCAGTCTCCATTTGCCTTAAATTCTTTTTTAGTCTCCATAAATGAACTTGGCTCCCTTAGCAGCTCTTGACCCTCTCATCTTAGACCAGACCTGGTATTAATGCGTTAACAGGATGTTTTGCCTGCAGAATCCAAAGATGGATGTTTTACCAGGCCACAGGGCCCAGTGACAACCCCCACTTTATCTGCTAAAGCGGGGGGTTGACGATGCCAAAGGCTGTGGCAATCTGAAGAGCATCTTCCTAATCCCAGCTGCAGCTTTTTCCTCTATCCCCTACCCTCGTTCGTTCTGCACCAGCAGCCCCTTTCCCCACCCGTACACCTCGCCTTGCTTCTAACAGCCCACTCTGCCACATTGAGCCTTTAAGTGTTGTCCCTCATCTGTCTTCACCGTAGCACCATTGTAAACCACTGCTATGTTTACACTATGTATGTCTGCATACAGATACACTAGCAGGCAATTGGGTACACTGGAGGGATGGTGTGAGGAGAACTGGAGTAGTTGGGTGTACTCAAGTAATTCCACCATCACTCCACCACATGGTACAGTCTATGAAGTATTTCACATTGCAACTTCATGAGGCAAGTTATCTTTCTATATGCAAACAAGCACTTATGAGCAACTCCATTTGCAGCTCTACATTATCGAACAGCTGATGCTTTGAATTGAACTAAACACAAGTAGTATAGATGGTACACAATACACCGGTGTATCATAGGGAAATATGATGAAACGTGTGATCTTGGTCGAAAGATTGACCCTGGCTCAATGGAGTAGCAAGGGTGTCATGAACCCTATTGCAAGCTAGGTAATTGGGCCCCGTCCTCTGGTTTGAGAATACAAATAGTAATTGGGTTAAAGTTGGCCACTGTGCCTGCGGCGCTGTTGATGGCTACATCCCTACCCGGCTATAACAGATCCATAGTAGTTTGCCTGCTCTTTAAAGTACCTTTTCCGCAATTAACATATCCAATAGGAAAGTAAAACCAGGCAATGGTTCTAACCTTCACTAGTTGAATAGTTGAATTTTATATTGCAATAATCCTTTGCTGTGCCTACACTACACTTATTTTTGAGTACTGAGTCAACTTCAGTGATGTATTGCTGTCTACGCTTAATTCTTTAAAAATGCTATGGTGAACACAAAACTTGTGGTGGATTAATCTTAAATTAACATTAGTCAATTTATTTTTAGGCAGCTGGGCCATGTTATAGTCACACCTATGTTCTGCAACTTTACCTTCAACCTAAATTACTCTAGTTAAAAAAGAATCCATCCAGCTATTAATTTTATGAATGTGTTTTTAAGCTGAAACATGGTGCACTGTTCTGCTTAGCTCAAAAACATTTAGTAAAATTTAGAAAGTTAAATGGGGTACACCGTAGAAATGTATTCTCCACAACCCGCCCTGTCCTTGCTGTTAGAGATTTTGTCGTAGGGAGATGCTTTGAGTCTGGAAATTCTCATTGTGTGAAATGTCCACAGCTAAAACGTGTCCATGCTTAATTCAGAATTTGCATACCCGCTCATCCTACCTTTGCAGGTGGTGGGAAAAGTAGGGTGTGCGTATATTACAAGGAATATGACATATAACTTTTATTAAAATTACAGTGTTTTGGTATCACTCCCCCCTTTTTTTTTTACTCACCATACTTTTGAGGTTCTATAGTCCGATTTGAAGTGGGAATGTCAAATGAGGTAGTGATATAAGTCCAGTGTCCTCTGGGCTCATATTTGTAGAGGATAGCTTTTGCATTACTACTGTATCCAAACGTTGTTCTAAATATGCCTTACTCCATTGAAGACATTCTGTGTGTTTTTTACAAGGTGATCTTAATCTGTGCAAAAGTAAATCTAAATTAACCAAAAAACGAGAGCCTATAGTTAAAGACAAATGTGGGAGGGTCATATACTTTATGGGTCAGCATAACAAGTGGCATGATGTCAACCTGGGGGAGAATTCATTGACTTTAGTTCCTTCCCAACACCAAGTGGTACATGAGTAGCACAAATAAAGAGACGTTCTCAACATCGAGCTTCACTCTTGTTGTCTGTGATATTGGTTGCAACCACCCTGTGTACAACAACCATATTGTTGATACCTGCTTGTTTGTAGTCATATTTGTTGCAAGACGTCCCCATTGTGCAGAAGAGATTTGCAATTAACAAAGCTAATCTAGAAAAGGGAACGAGGGTGAAAACTTCAGATTTTTATTTTCGCCCAGATGCACAATTTGTGAAGACATAACTGTCGCCCAGCACTAACCTCTACCGTGCTAGCTTCTATGCACACTGTGCAGTTTTCACTTTTGGTGAATGGAACTCATTTGTTTCACGCAACACCTATTGCACAATAGGAATTGCCTGGTCTAATTATATGGATGTGCAAGTTGCGCTTGTACTGAATTTAATATTCCTGGTGCAGGTGGTTGGCGCCAGCTCTCATCTTTCAGGATAAGGATGAATTTTTCATCATCAGAGTTCAGACCAGTGCAAGTGGGAGAAAGGAGAAGGAACAGAAAGCTAGTGATCGAGAGAAAGCCGCAATGAAAAACCTGAGTGAAATAAAGTGACAGAAAGTGTAGGGTGGTGGGAGACAGAGGTGTGGGTGGCCCCAAAAGTAGGCAACCTCAGTAAATGGCAATCCTGGCAGTAGGCAGCACTTGTGGCGCATGTTCCAAAGACAATCTTTGGGCTACTGCACTTATTTGTTTTTAATTTATTTATATATATATATTTTTAATGCAGTATAAACATCCCTCTTGGGCGCTTCGAGGAGAGCCAGGTATCCTTAGGACTCTAACTGTGAATGCCGCACTCGCTTCCTAACCACCGCTTGTAAAATGCCACGGGGAGGACAGTGAATCGGTTGATTCCATTGTGATTGATCTTGCAGATTTTTGAGGTAATTGATGATATTGCTTAAGTTGAGTCTGTTAGTGCAAATAATTATTAATCAATATGCACTCAGCTCTTACTTTGGAAGATAATTTTAACACATGATTTATTCTGAACATTTCAATTGAGCTAACTTTACAAGGGAAAAATCAATTGGCTAGTGGGCTAAAGCACTTTAATTAGCCAAAGAGCTGTGTTTTTTGCAAGGCAGTTTTTAACATTGGAACTTATTGTCCCATAGACTAAGTATCACCCTGGAGCCAACTGGTCGTAGGAAGTTTTTCATTGCGAAATGAAAAGGGGAGGGGTAATAATGCTATTTTTATTGACTGGTTCTTCTTAGGAGTGGTTTAGTTTACTGCTTAAAGCACTCTGAACAAAAAGAAGTGGGGAGGTTACATCTATTAATAAAAGGGTAGACGACAATATTCTAAGATCCCTCCTTTTCCGATAAATGCCTTTGTTCTCTTTCTCCCAGTGAGCACTCATGCTTATCAAGTGCAGGAGAAGAAAATTACACCTAATTAATCTTCATACAAAATCCAATAGCATAATAGTTGCTAATTAAATGGAGGCAGGCCCAGTACTTATAATGTTTAATAATACCATAAAACTCTAAATTTAAAACATGAAATGGTGCATATTTGCTGAAGGTCTAATCAACTCTGCTCGAACCGCATTATTCCATGCAGAGGTTGTAAAACAAAACACATTCAGACCGATTCTTACTTCATTGAAAACTGAAACAGCCATGGAAATGAGTTTTATATCCACTCTATACATCAGCATTAAAATCAACTTGATAATAAAAGCCTTTACCATGAGTAGCCGAAATTAACCTATACCAGATTAGCCTTGGCTTTCGTGTTCTCTGGTTCTGATGTTTACAACCGGTTCAAAGGTGAATGCCTGCTTAGTTTGTGTGCTTCACAGCATTGGTGACATTTATGCTGTTGAATGATGGATAGGAGACCTTTCTGTAACAATGAGTGCTTGTGTTCTCCTGGGAATTTAGTAGATAAATAGGGCAGCATCTTTGAAAGAGATAGAGGCTGATGTGTACCTAGTGGGTAATGTTTGTGTGTACAAACACATTATAAAGCATCTTCCGCCTGTTAGGAACCTTTAGTGTTCACCTCCATCATCTTGTTTGCTTGTACTGGTATAGGGAGTTCCTCTGCTCTGATCTCCATCATCTTTCTATCCAATGACTCCAGTTATGTTCCACTGAAAAAAAAACATAGATTCAACCAATTAGTCATCAAAACTTAAAACCCACCCCTTCCAGTTCACCCTGGATTGGAAATCGTGTTATTTGACCTTTTCCTTGGAGGAACAGACTCTACAAGTTCTTTGGAGCAAAAAAGCGTTGTTGCCATCATAAATATAAATGGCATCTACCTCTACATCTCCCGACAGGACTTCAAGAGGCTGTTTCTTACGGCATCTCTAGAAGTAATTTTTAAGGGGGGAACACACTGGGCCAAAGATGAAACTCGTGGGACCACACATCGAAAGGGCAATTGTAAAGAGTGTGTATGTGTGTATATCTATCTATATATCCATCTATCTATACTCAAACACTGGTTTACAGTGAAAGGTTAAGGGACACATAAATGAGTGGCAAGCTTCAGTGTCTGTTTTTTTAGGTCGAAGCCTATCGGACAGCATAGCTGTCTGGTTGCGAAAAGACTTCTTGTGGCCATTCTGAAAGCTTCCCTGAGAATGCATTCTGCTCATTGCTTAACATTGGCTTTGTGGCTTGTAACTCATATTTTCTGGTTTTCTAATTGCTAGCTTTATTTGTTTTAGGCTGTCCAGCATGTCTTCTTCCCTCTCGTAGAGCAAAGCTTGTTCACCATCGCTCCTTGTATTCTTCTACGAGTCCTCTATTTCTGTAAACAGGCCTTTACATTTTCTTCTCATCTTGTCAAGTTCTGCGTTGAAAGATAGAGGTCAAATGTCAGGCTCTGCCTTCCGAGGGAGCTTGGTGTTTACTTTTCTTTCTGTGACTTCAAAGTGAGAGGATTTTTTGTGACAATCTTGCCAGGTACTAGGAAAGAAAACATTTTTTTTCTAGCACACAACACAACTTAAATGTCTGTGAATGAACTGTGCAAATATTTCAGAATATATGAGAATTAGGAAAGCAGAAATGAAGCACATTTTTTTGTAATTTGAAAGTGTGGTGGAAACTAATATTTTAATACGATCAATGCAAATCAGTACATTAGGTGATGTCATTTCCCTACATTATCGTTTGTGTGCTGTACAATTTTAGCAATAAAACTGTATGTGCAAGTATAACGGTCATTTCAATTGAAAATGTGTTGCTGTAATGGCAGTGCACTACCACACCATGCATTCTCCACACTACACCACTTCCCTCTACAACACTGTACTCTACTCTGTGGCCCTCCACTCTCCGACAATCCAATCTACAACACTCTACTCCATGACACACTACTCTGCACTACGAATCTCTACTCCACTCCATGACAACTACTCGACTCTACAACACTCTACTCCACTCTATGACTCTACGCCACTTCACGACACTCCACAATACTACGACGCGCTAGTCCATGTGACACCATGACATTCTAGTCCACTCTTCACCAATCTACTCCACTCTTCACCAATCTACTCCACTCTTCACCAATCTACTCCACTCTTCACCAATCTACTCCACTCTTCGCCACTCTACTCCACTCTGCCACTCTACTCCACTCTGCCACTCTACTCTACTCTTCGCCACTCTACTCTACTCTTCGCCACTCTACTCCACTCTACTCCACGCCACTCTACTCCACGCCACTCTACTCCACGCCACTCTACTCCACGCCACTCTACTCCACGCCACTCTACTCCACGCCACTCTACTCCACGCCACTCTACTCCACGCCACTCTACTCCACGCCACTCTACTCCACGCCACTCTACGCCACGCCACTCTACGCCACGCCACTCTTTGCCACGCCACTCTTTGCCACGCCACTCTTTGCCACGCCACTCTTTGCCACGCCACTCTTTGCCACGCCACTCTTTGCCACGCCACTCTTTGCCACGCCACTCTTTGCCACGCCACTCTTTGCCACGCCACTCTTTGCCACGCCACTCTTTGCCACGCCACTCTTTGCCACGCCACTCTTTGCCACGCCACTCTTTGCCACGCCACTCTTTGCCACGCCACTCTTTGCCACGCCACTCTTGGCCACGCCACTCTTGGCCACGCCACTCTTGGCCACGCCACTCTTGGCCACCCCACTCTTGGCCACCCCACTCTTGGCCACCCCACTCTTGGCCACCCCACTCTTGGCCACCCCACTCTTGGCCACCCCACTCTTGGCCACCCCACGCCACCCCACGCCACCCCACTCCACGCCACCCCACTCCACGCCACCCCACTCCACGCCACCCCACTCCACGCCACCCCACTCCACGCCACCCCACTCCACGCCACCCCACTCCACCCTACTCCACGCCACCCTACTCCACGCCACTCTACTCCACGCCACTCTACTCCACGCCACTCTACTCCACGCCACTCTACTCCACGCCACTCTACTCCACGCCACTCTACTCCACGCCACTCTACTCCACTCCACGCCGCTCCACTCCACTCTGCTCCACGCCACTCTGCTCCACGCCACTCTGCTCCACGCCACTCTGCTCCACGCCACTCTGCTCCACGCCACTCTGCTCCACGCCACTCTGCTCCACGCCACTCTGCTCCACGCCACTCTGCTCCACGCCACTCTACTCCACGCCACTCTACTCCACGCCACTCTACTCCACGCCACTCTACTCCACGCCACTCTACTCCACGCCACTCTACTCCACGCCACTCTACTCCACGCCACTCTACTCCACGCCACTCTACTCCACGCCACTCCACTCCACGCCACTCCACTCCACGCCACTCTACTCCACGCCACTCTACTCCACGCCACTCTACTCCACGCCACTCTACTCCACGCCACTCTACTCCACGCCACGCCACTCTTCGCTACTCTACTCCACGCCACTCTACTCCACGCCACTCTACTCCCACTCTTTGCCACTCTACTCCCACTCTTTGCCACTCTACTCCCACTCTTTGCCACTCTACTCCCACTCTTTGCCACTCTACTCCCACTCTTTGCCACTCTACTCCCACTCTTTGCCACTCTACTCCCACTCTTTGCCACTCTACTTCCACTCTTTGCCACTCTACTTCCACTCTTTGCCACTCTACTTCCACTCTTTGCCACTCTACTTCCACTCTTTGCCACTCAACTTCTACTCTACTTCTACTTCCATTCTTTGCCACTCTACTTCCACTCTTTGCCACTCTACTTCCACTCTTTGCCACTCTGCTCCACTCTTTGCCACTCTGCTCCACTCTTTGCCACTCTGCTCCACTCTTTGCCACTCTGCTCCACTCTTTGCAACTGTGCTCCACTCTTTGCAACTGTGCTCCACTCTTTGCAACTGTGCTCCACTCTTTGCAACTGTGCTCCACTCTTTGCAACTGTGCTCCACTCTTTGCAACTGTGCTCCACTCTTTGCAACTGTGCTCCACTCTTTGCAACTGTGCTCCACTCTTTGCAACTGTGCTCCACTCTTTGCAACTGTGCTCCACTCTTTGCAACTGTGCTCCACTCTTTGCAACTGTGCTCCACTCTTTGCAACTGTCCTCCACTCTTTGCAACTGTACTCCAGTCTTTGCAACTGTACTCCACTCCAGTCTTTGCAACTGTACTCCACTCCAGTCTTTGCAACTGTACTCCACTCCAGTCTTTGCAACTGTACTCCACTCCAGTCTTTGCAACTGTACTCCACTCCAGTCTTTGCAACTGTACTCCACTCCAGTCTTTGCAACTGTACTCCACTCCAGTCTTTGCAACTGTACTCCACTCTCTGCAACTGCACTCTACTCTTTGCAATTGTTCTCCACTCTTTATAACTCTACTCCACTCTTCGCCACTCCACTCTACACCACTCTCCTCTACGCCACTAAGTTTTAGCCATGCTGAACATCAGCCATGTTTGTATACAACATGGTAAAACGCATTGTCAAAGTGAATACCTTTTGCATAGGTGAGACCTATTGGCTTTGCCACTGCTTGCTTTCCTGTGTTGCCTCTCTTAAAACATTCAGCAGCTGCAGTGGTATGACCCAAGGGGGGCTAGGAAAAGTAGAGCTGGTGCATGGACCCTGACTGGCTCCCTTAGTGTGAAGCTACTGGTTCCTAACAGAAGTTGAGGGTACACTGCTTCGAAATCCCCAGACTCCTGCCATGCCACACATCTTTCAAGAAGGCCCATAAAATATCCCTGTTCAAGCCTTTCTTAAACTTTAAATCAGAGCTGTTACAAATGGCCCTACACTCTCACCTCTGCTTACAAGGGACAAACCCCTGCTCTCTGCCAATAGAGCATCAACATCCAGAACAGTACGTCATATGACCCCCCCCCCCAACATCACCATCCAGACGTTACCAACATAACCTGAAATATGTCCCTCTGCCTGCAGCATAGCTTCCTAAGTACAAGAAGGACGCAGAGCTTTAATTCTTCTTTCGCACTTACTAATATTAGCGTTGTGCTTACTCCATAAGGCAAATCCTACGACCCAGCTCCCCGGCTGGAGGGGCGTTGATTTCAAAATTGTGTAAAATGATAATCTAGGTGTAACTGTACATTTTGTGAAACTTATGATTCATTAAAAAAAAGCAGAAAGGAGTATTAAACAACAGGCTTTTTCAGTGTCAGTGTTTCCATTGTGGTTTACAGATTGAACATTAGAATATTGTTTTATCGAAATAAGGGAGTTGTCATGAGACACCAGTAGGTTGGTTAAAATTGATCAAAAGTGTTGCTGACTAGTGTTCGTAATATTTTAAAATAAAAGTCTGAAGAGACATTGAAAAATATAAAATGCTGCAATCTTTTCGGTGCTCAAACTCACACCGAACTGGAGGATTTAGTTACCATAATTTAGAAATGGGGTGCGGGAAAAAGTGTCACTTCCAAGAATTCAAGTTTCAGTTGATGAAGGGTAGGATTCTATGTGCAGAGTTTTGCAAATTATTTTATTTTAAGATGAAGGGAAATTGTCTCGGTGAATCCAAGCGTGCCTTCAGTACACCAATTTGCAAGAAATCCATGACTGCTGTGGAGGCAAATACAGCAATTTTAGGCTTTCTCTGAGAGCTTTATCCTGGAAAAGCAATATCCTTGAGATCAGAGTAATCTCGAGATCATCAGGTGTAGTATGTACAGCCCCTGTGCTCTCTTCAGCCATTTCTTTCCTCCTACGTGAACCTAGAAACATACAACTTTCACAGGAGACCTCGCCTGACACTTTCGCCACCACAGTAACAGATACAGGCTTTTTTGGACCACACTTCTCACTCATGGACGAGCTAGAACAGTTGTGCAATGTGTGCACATGACAGGAAGGACATTTAGGGACCCTATGCAGATTGTGGTGAGAGGCACCTTGTTGTAGCAAGAGGGACATAGGCTCTAATGCATGCAAGGCAAACGCTCCAGATCCCCTGGTTTGGTAGTTCAAACAAAAAAAAGCTATATTTGGGATACAGGGCCCACTCCATTCCATGGGCACCGATACCACAGCACTTTCTGCACATTTGAAAGCTACATCACTGGAGGTGGAGCAGTGCCACTCTCTACATTATATCTGTTTTTCGTGACCAGCTCTGCACAATTCTTGATCAAAGATTGGGGAGGGTAATAACTTTAGAAGAATCATTTTTATAAGGTCTCTTCTTGACAAGTTGGATACCGTAGATTGTTATGCCTAATACAAATTTTCAGCATCAATACTGTTTTAATCTTAAAAGGCTCCAAAATGTTAAACGTGCTTACTTTTTACAGCTAGTTCAAGGGAGGCGAGGTGCTTTGTTACACAATCTTAAACACTAGAGGTATTAATATTTTCAAGTGTAGAATTTTCAACAGACTTATTGTGCCCTCATGAGGGTTATGAAGCTATATCTGTGTGTGTGTGTGTGTATATATATATATCTCCAAGCAGACTCGTCCCTTCCATGATCCGGGGCCCGTCAGAGGTAGTGCGCTGTGCGGTGGGACACGCCGGACTTTCAATACTTCACAGCTCAGGTTCAATGAAGCGCATTCTCAGAAGGATTGCAAATACTTGTGAACAAGACTGTGTAAACACTCGAAATGCGTTATAGAAACGATTAAATCACTTCTGTATTTGCAATCCTTCTGAGAGTGTGCTTCATTGAACCTGAGCTGTGAAATAAATAAATAAATATATATATATATATAAATATATATATATATATATATATATATATATATATATATATATATATATATAATCCAAATAAAGTGCACACTGGAACAGTCCACTGCTAGTGCAACATGAGTTTAATACTCAGACACTACGCGTTTCGGCAGTAAACTGCCTTGATCACACCTTTTACTGCCGAAACGCGTAGTGTCTGAGTATTAAACTCATGTTGCACTAGCAGTGGACTGTTCCAGTGTGCACTTTATTTGGATTATATATATCTATATTTATTTATTTGGATTCTTTGTAATTAATGTCCGGCCGTGGTTCCGCCGGCTTTGCGCACCACCTGGCAACGGGCTCAATCCCAGGAGGAACCCGTTTTTTCTCTGATATATATATATATATATATCTATATTCCACAATTAAATACAGTTTTCAGTGAGTGTATTTGACTGTCATTTCCTGAGTCACGTAAAAATTGGCACATTTTAAACAACATTCTAAAAGATCAAAAGAAGATACAGCTAGGTAAAGAATACTACAAATAATAATACATGCTTATTTTAGCTAATCTTTATTGCCACAAAATGAACAGTTTGCCGCTGCATGATTATCTTTTTCATTTTGAATTCACCACCACCACCTACCAGGGAGCTGAGGGGTTTGAACAAGTGCCTTTTTTTCATAGGAAAGCACATTAAGAGATGCAAGCCCTTGAGAACTTTTCACTCTCCCTCCGCCAGTCTCCTTGTTTTTCTGAAATTATCAAAGGTCGTATATGCGCACACAGCTTTTCGATCTGTGCTGTGAAGCTCTGGGATGCTCTCCTAGACAACCTTTAATCGATTTCATGTCTTAGCAACTTCATATGTACTGTAAAAGCAAGGCTATTCTTTCAAACTTTTTAAATTATCTTATCAGGTTCCAGTCATCTCTTGGTACCAGTGCTAAGAAACCTATGTGTATGTGTGCTTTATAAATTTCTCAAACATAACGTAACTGTTACACCATGCTCTTGTCATGATAGTGATTTTTAGGTGTCGCCGTAAACAACACATGCACTGTTGCATGAAAGACATTTTGTACGTTTAAGGGGGCTGAGAGCCCACCCATTACTTACCATTGGCTGGCTTCATTGTCGCTTTCATTTCTTTGCTTGTCATTGGTCACTGTGTGCTGCCTTCACTTCCTCTTCATCTCTTTAACCCTTCCTTGGAGCAAGGACCAAGTACTCCTTCCTTTCAGCGCCCATTGCCCTTCCACTGCTCGTATGCTTTCGGAGATACTTTTTGAAAATTTTAGTTGCAGCGCTTAATAAAAGTGCATGTGCTTGCAGGCCGTCTCTCCCCCAGCCCAACTCTTGTTGTTGCTTGCACCCACCAAAGTCCTCCCTTTCACCCCGTCCTTCCCGCATTCTGTTGTTGCTTGCCCTATCCCATCTACCCCCTCCAATTAATGTTACTTGCCTGTACCTCCAACTCCCCTGCATTCCATTGCTTTGCTTGCCCCTGTCACCCAGCCTCTGACGTCATAGTTACCCCATACCCTTACCTCCTCGTTGTCATTGGTTGCCTTTGGCCCTGTCCCTAACGTCCCATCGTTGCTTGCCCCATACCCTTGCCCCACTGTCAGCATAGACAAATTATTTTCTCAAGATAAGTTGGTGCAAAAGAATTAATGCCTAGCTCTGAAGTATTTTTATCTCTCTAAATTAGAACCGACATCTGGTAGCCCTCTTACAATGCTTGAAAAGCAACATTTTATTTTAAATTCCCACAGGTAGACTTGGAATAACTAGTTACCCATGGACTTCACAAATTCTGAATAGAAAGAGAAGAGAGTTGTCAGATGGAAGTCATTTTCACAGTCATAGCGACACTAGCGCCCTTCCTATACTATGCAGGTACAAGACCGCCATTTGCAATATCATGCCCAAAACTTTGTGCCCTAATTGATTAGAGTTATATTTTATAGAGTCATCTTACACAAGAGATGCATAGTACAGTTTTTAATTAACAGTTCACAACACAACCCTATACTAAATGGATTGACCCATCACACAATCTCCTTCTTATATACTTTGTCCGGATCCAGCAACTATGGAGACAAAAAGCAGAACGTACTCCAACCTTAGCGATACAAAACAACCAATGTAAGAAAACAAACCAGGGTGTGTACCAGCATTGATGTATTGCTTAGTTAGCAGTAATGTGCGACTCATAAAGTTAAGAATTTTATAGACGATGGATGAAGTTACTTTGCTTCTTTTTTTTTTATTTGTTTATCTTTGTTTTATTATTTTGATCTGAGGTGAAGAAATATGTGGTTCATGTCCCATTAACTTAGTTTTTTTTTTTTTGGTTTGTCCATCTGATCCATACTTCAAGTAGAAAAAAATAGGCTTTTAGCATTTTATACCTTTGTGTCAAATTTTGTCTTCCATTAACTTCCTATTATCTACACATATTGAACATAAGCCCATCGTCTTACTGATTAGCTTGTCTTCTCTTTTCTGCAGACGCATGCTTATTACGGATTTGAAATTTACCAGAGGGATCAGCGTGACCCTTTTAACAATGTCATACATACCAACATTATCTTGGTTCTCTCACCTTTCACAAATTTTGATGAAATAACTGCCTGGCTAATCTCTTGATTGTTTATTAAAAATCGGGTTCTGTCATTTTGTGGTTTGGTTTCCTAAGATAGTTTCCAGATTCTGTAAGGTAGTTATTCATTGTTTTCCCACAGTATACTAGAAAAAAAATTCCTTTTCTTTTTTTATTCCATGATTAAGACTGTGCACTGGTTTGATACTCCAAACATTAAAATGTAGAGGGAAATGCATTATTATTGCTTCTAGGCATATTGCTCACCATTTTAGAGCAGTTTTTGCAGTTTCAGGTTAATGGGGTGGGCCTTTTTTTTTTTTTTTTTTTTAAACAAGACATGTTTCCCTCACTTGCGACAATCCCGCGTAATGATCTGATAAATAATTATATTGTTGTAACATTGTATGGTGTTTTGGAACATTTTTCCCTTTTTTTATTCATCCAGTTCTTATTATTCTTTTCCCTCATTCTGACCCTTTTTGTTTTGTTGGTTTTATGAAACCACCTCGTTATAAATGCTGTTTTGTACGACTTGATTATACCATTTATCCTAATCCGCGTACTGTCTAAAATGATATTGGTTACTTTTATATCTAAGCGTTATTCTTCATTGTCAGTTTGAGGCAATTATGAGACAATAGTAAAAAAGGCAAGAGGTTTGGATTTGTAAATTTCCAGTTTTGTTATATTATGTCCTTCACGCATTTTTTAAGATGATTCATAACCAAGAAGTCATCCACTACATTGATTTTTTTTTTCCTTTTCTACATATGTTCACCCACCCACCTGCAGCTGTTTCTCCATTTCAATAAATCAAATTTTAAGGAAGTAACTTTTCAGGTGGACATCAACATTCAGACCTTGACCAGATACTTAAAATTTTACATGTATATATATCTAACCTTGCTTTTTTCATTTGACTGTCTCTTTATTTTTTTTTAAATTGAAGCACTGCGATCCTAAACATGTTGGACAGATAATCTAATTTCTCAAAAATCTGGTAAATTTGATAAGTGCTTCTTCATTTTTATCAAATAATTCAGAAATTGTGACTCAGAATGGCAGAGATCGAACAGTGAATTCCATGCTGCCCCTAGCTTAAAAAACGCACACAGGAAGCTCCGTTTTAGAAGGGGATATTTTTGTTAGTTTCAAGTGCACCAGCTTCGGACCAAAGGGCAGGAGATTGGTATAATATTTTAACGGAACTTCCCTGTAGCTTGGTAGTAGGTATGACTGACAGGAGAGGTTTTTTCGAAGCACAGGAAACTGCAGTTGGCGTTTGGAAAAGATCACAAAGGCTTACAATCTTCATTTTTCCTAACAAGAAGCTCTCTTCCTTTCAGTCGGTTACCTGCTGTTTCAGCAGTGGAAATGTGGTGGTAGGATTAAATACAGCTGCCTTCCCACCCGCGCGCGCTTCAGAAAAAGAATCCACTCTGTGCGAGTATCAAGGGCACCAAATACTTTTTGCTTTCCTTATTGCTGCAGATTTGTGTTCCTGGGGGTGGTGCAATCTTTGGTGTCCTTGGGTTGACATATTTATTTTGCTCTAGGGAGAGGAGTGTTAATTTCAAGTCACATCTGCCTATTTTGTAATGATAAGTGAGATAATGTATTGGTTTGCAACACAAAATATGTGGGTCAGTTCTATCACAACCACCGTATAAAAATGTTAAAGGTTATGACGTAGTTATTTGCATATATAAAATAAAGCTATATCAGAATATGTTTGCATTAAGTCGAAGGTTCTGCTTCGCTTCATTGTAGTGCTTGGTTTGAACTTGTGTGATGGTGAAGTGGAATGATACACTGCTGCAAATGAAGGGGTGTGTGTCGAAAAATGTTTTAGGTGAGTGTACTAATTCGATTTTGGTAAATAGGATTTCTCTTAAATCCATTAGGTCCCTGGGGCATTACGTACCAGGAAATGCCTGCCTCTGAAGTCATTATTGCTGGTATAAACCGTAAAGTAAAGAGAATCGATGTATATGTAAATAGTTTGCTTAGTGGTTTTTTGCCAACTTCATCGTGATTTGCGCTGGGTATCTGGCCTTTTTCGCTCACTAAACTTCTCTTGCAGTGAGGTCACTTTGGATGGATCTGCCCACTCGGAATCTGCAATTCATTATTTAGGTTTCTCCTAATGGATACCAAATTGCCCTTGTAAGCACTTGTAAGGAGGTGACTGAAGGGGAAAGTTCGATATTTCTATGTAGCGGCAGAGAGACGTCTTTAATCTTTGTCTGGCTTAAGAGAAAGTAGATATCAGACCAACTTCTTGTGGACTGGCATTTGTGAAAGTTAGAACAGCGCACAGTGCGTCCCTATTTAAAAGGAATAAAAAAAGCAGATGCCAGTTTCCAAAGTGTACCTGAATCAGCTGATTGAAAAGCATACCTACAAGATCATATTAGGGGTGTGAGAAATTTGCACAATTTGCTTTTGTGTAATTAAGCAAACTTTTGAGGAAATTATGTCAAATATGCAAAATGCAAATCTGTCACTTATTGCAATATTTTGGCTCATTTCCTCTGCGAATGGCAGCGTAATTATGTGACTGCATAATGGTGTAATTTCAGTGTAACAAGCTTAATGCAAAGTTCGCAAAATTGTGCAAGTTATGCTGGTATAGTAAAACATTTTGCCCAGGCTTGGATCATATGCCTATGTCCGCTTCAAAATGATGGAGTTATGTAGAAATACCACCCTGCCTGATTGAAGCCTTTTGGATTTCTTCATCAACTTTAGGTGTACAAAGGCCACACACCCCCAGCCTAAACTTAAGAGTCCAAATCTAGAAACCGCTCAAATTAGAATCCCAAATGTATTAACAAGCCAGACATTAGTTGAGACACTTTATGGGCGCCTTAGGTGTCCACACTTGATGCTTACAGAAAACAACTGAACTACAAAAAGAACCACTGTAGCTGGTCTGTGGAGTGTGATAAAATCCACTAGAGGCAACACGCGAGGCTCCTGCATTGGCCATACAGCACAATGCTCACAGTGAAACAGGTTCTACCTACCTGCACCTCAAGGTCTACAAAAACACTGCCAGACACCACTTAGGATCGAACATTTCCCAATGTTTGGCTGTTTCCATAGCCTATACAAGCAAGGGCAGCCTGCGATGTTCACAGGCAGTGTGTGACCCTGCAGGCCCAACTCATCAGCACCCATAAAACAATCCATAGCAAGGAAGCAATTGCAGACTCACTGAACACAGGGATGGTATTGTGTTCATGTGTGCGTTAACCCCATACTATTAAATCCCATTATATTTTGGTACATATTAGTGTGTGCTTGATGCAGACTGTGCACTTTTATTTCTCAAGTGTTGCCACCACACCGCTACTTCTACCAGGCTGTATCCAGAACAGCAGCTGAGTTTAATTTTTTTAAACTGATTGTGTCCTTTTGTTAAAACTCCAAGCTATCATATGCAGACACCAAACTGTTCACCTGGTTGATGTGAATGAGATTCCAGTTCACACATCTGTCCTGTTTTATTCAACGCCTTTCAAATGCTGTAGTCTGGACTAAGGGTGGACCTATATGAATGGTAAAATTAATGTTGAACTCGTACTTAGGTTTTTATTTTAAATGTAAGGTTTTTTCGGGACCTCTTACCATGCTAACATGCCACCTTTGACCACTTAGCCGCACTGCAGATACACTTGATTAAGAGATGCATACATCTGGATTTCTGTGTTTTTACATAAAAAGGTTAACGTGGTCCAGTCAGTTACTCAGCTAGAACTCCAACCTATGTAACCTACATATTTGTGCGATGCTTCTCTGATACCCAGTGGCACTACTACATGATCATTAGATATTGTGTTGATTACCCACTGGGTACCTGCTCGATAGTTGCATTTGATAGCTGAGGCAAACCTCGTTCAGAAGAGCCATCTGTCAAGTCCTTGTAGAAGCGGTGATTACGTGTGTTTGGATGTTCGAGGCAGTCTTACAGCCAAATAGGCGGACTTTCAGTGGCACATTAACTGATGGATTGTCATTACGTGGTACATTAGCTAGGCAGTTAGTTGGTACAGCCTGATGGGTAAGCATTCTGTGCCAGAGCTTCTGATGGACGAGCAGTCTGTGGTACAGTAATCGGGGTCTGGTTCTGTTGTGCAGTAATTGATGGTCTTTGTGGCCCTGACAGGTATGTTTATGTAGGCGTTGTCGTACATGGTCCTGTACAATATAAACCTATTTTGAGAAATATGATTTACCATCCTGCTCAAGCACATTTGATCATCATCATATCTCTTGGCACATGTTGGTGGGGTTTGTTTATTAGATTGTATTTTGAAGCACACTGTTGGCCACCGAGTTTCCACGGAGTTAGAACCAACTTGGAGATAGAGGTGCCACCTCATCCCAACTCTTACATCTGGGCAGTGGCTAAGAGACAAAGGTGATCTGAGCGTAGCGCTTCGCTTAGGTATGAAAATAAGGCATCAGTTTGGCTGTTAGAAAGAAGTGGCTAGCACCACCAGTTATCAGTTGTGCCTCACAAAGTGTATGCTAAGTAGTAACGTGAGACCATCTTAGGTGATGGAGTGGTAAGGCTGCAAAAAAAAGGTGTGTTCCACAGATTAAGTGGGTGATACATTCTGGGTCGCCTGGAAGTGAAACCACATAAATGGGTCAATAGTAATGATATGCATTCTTGTGTTGTCAGTCAACAACATGGTACAGGCCTTAAGATTGAAAAACCAAGGTGACGAGATTGCATTCACCCGCCTTCGCTTGCCGCTTAATTTAGACAACCATGCCGCATAACGAGGCCCTTTATTGCCACAAAATTCCAGAGACCTTTCGTCAGGCACGCTGAATGGGCATAAACAGGCCGACAGCACACCCTTACTTAGCTCATAGAGGTGGAAGGAAGGGATTCAGTGTGCTCTATGAAGTAAACAAAAACATCCACTGGCTGGATATTGGGGATCCAAGTGGGGGTATCTTAAAATTGTACCCTCTTTTTAAGGAGACCAAACATTCTACTGTTTCTGAAAGATAGACTGGTCCCCAGTGAGTCATAACTGTGGTAATACAGATCAGAAATGAGTAATACCTCATTACCAGTCTGTAAGAGTGAATTTGGATGCACCCTGTGAAAGTAGGGTTTTTTCGGAAGAGAGAAATATTCGACCATAAACCGTGACGCGTCCACTGATGATTTTTTCCCCCCTAATGTAAACACGTTTTGTGTCTGCTGGAAGACAAACGACGTTCCGTCCGCTTAATAATTGAATTAGGTTTTGTCTGGCTGCCTAAAATGCTAATTCCTGTGCTAAACATACCAGGGCTCCCGGGGCAGTCAATGCGCGTCCTGCGCTTATCTGTAAGGCAACAGAAAAAACATATATATATATATATATATATATATATATATATATATCTAATGTACATCTGCATGTTGCTTTTTTCTTTCTCTCCCTCATATTTATGGAGCGCACAGTCGCAGGAATAAAAACCGTTATAGCATATATGATTACACGCTGTTTATCACTGTGTACATTCTATGACAGTGAGAAAATGTAAGTTGTGACCACACATCTGCAGAAAAAAAAGAAAAAGATTACCGGAGGTCGGATTCAGGAGAATGTAGTTTGTGAATACCTCATGCTGCCTGTTTCCCCCCACCCCCCCTCCAAATAGATGTTTCTTAAAACAACTGGCCCACCCGGCCACCCCTATATTAAAGTTTTGTTTGCACCACTTGTGGGTGTTAAAGATGCTCATAAACATAAGTGGCGATAAGGAAATTGAGATTTGACCCTGCCGTATTGAAAGTTTTAAGTTTCAGCTCCACTGTTCCATTACTGATTGAATTAGGATGGTGACAGATCGCTATTTCTTGTTTTACTGCTCTATTTCTTACAACTGTAATTGAAAACAATTAACGCCTACTATAATTGGCTGCAGCCGTTAGTTTGTGGTTTCCCTGTAACGTTATCATTTTGAAAGAGGCGTGATGTGGTTGAAGCCTAGAATCCAGACGTGGGTGGTAGTTTGTCGAGGTTAGCTCAGTGCAACATGCGGGATGTCCTTCAGTCGAACAGAAGTGCCTTCGCTCCCCGCCGTTTGACCTCCTGTGCCGGCCCTCCTGAGGCCAATAACTGGTGCGCATTTGAATTTTGGTCTTTAGGCCGTCAACGGTGGCGCGTCGTTTCTGTCAGCTTTGTGGTATGCGTTTCAACATTTTTTAACCAAAAAAAGCTCAAGTATTAAACAATTGGGCGACCTACGTATGAAATTTGGCCAAAGGGCTCGTCTGTTGAAGTAGTAAAACAGTCGTCGTGCCTAGAAAACAGGGAGGGTGGTCGTAAAGTCAGAGCGCAGACTCCAAATGGGATAACTCATCGTCACCTGTTGTGCGCCCGGCATAGTGTGTTGGCTCGAGTCGGGGTACAACGTGGGTGGACGGCGTCCCCCCACTTATTTTACCCGGAGCTCGATAACTGGAGCAAATGGAGCCACACATTCACTCTTTGGCCTCTCTGGGGCGAGATCGGAGCTCATTCAGAACGCTGCTCACGCGCTGGCTTCTCTGATGCAATCGCATCTAAGGGGTGAGCGAGGGGAGGCAATGAGTCTGATGGTGCAAGCCACCTTTCGTGACATCACTTCCTGTCGTGACATCAGCGTCCCCCCACTTCTTTTTTTAGGACTTGTGCCCTGTAAAAGAGTATTAACTGCGTTCTCCAGAGTGCGGCCGAACAATGTCGTACTTATATTAAGGTTATTTTTTGATCTAGGGGAGTGGTATCCCCACCTCAGAGGCCATATTATCGATGATACATTTGTGACCAATTCTGCTGGGAGGAAGGGATGCCTCTTTTGACAAACTGGACAAAGGATAGTTGATTAGAAAGGTACCTACTTAAGGGGCTCTTTAGAAAAGGCTCTTTGAGGCGAGAAATACTATCTGTAAAAGTGACTTCCACCACTGCTAGTTATTGAATTCACATTCCCCAAGGCTTATTGAAGCTCAGATGCACGCCTCTGTACCTTGAAGTTTGTTTTGAACACGTACCAAAAAATGTCTGTGTGTGTCTCTGTCTCAATCTCTCTCTCAATCAATCTCAATCTCTCTCTCTCTCTCTCTCTCTCTCTCTCTCTCTCTCTCTCTCTCTCTCTCTCTCTCTCTCTCTCTCTATATATATATATATAACAAAAGTTACAGGCAGGGCTTCCAGTGGGATGAAAAAACTGGGGGGGGGGTTCTCAAAGGGGCGTGGCTTGGCTTAATGTAATTAAGGGCGTGGCTTAAAACAGTGAGCTAAAAACCTGTGCTTAGCATAGTGTGCCGCCCGACTTGTATTTTGCTGTTTCTGTCATTGCATCCAGATATATGATAGAACAAGTAACATCATACCTACAAGAAGTCAGGACTATTGGCTTTGTCAATGGTTGTTAGTTGCACAAGATAAATATGCAGCAACTATGGCTTGTATATAATATTGAAAAAGCTTCGACTTAAAGCCCTGGTGACACCACGACAATGTTGCTGCTCCTGAGTTTCAAAAAGAGAAGGGAAATCCAAAGAGAAAATGACTCTAAGGATTTCCCTTCCCCTACAACGCTCACCTGGCATGACATCATATGGTAACTTCTCCACTAGTGAGAAGTGAGCAGCGCACATCGATGTGCCTGATGTCACTGCAGTCCGGGAAAAAACGGACCGGCTGTGCCAGGGCACAAAACAGAGCCCGATAGAGACCCGTTTCGAGGCCCCCTTTAAAAAACTGCCCGTGCTCAGCACCGGTGAGACCCGGCCCACTTAAAGCCCTGGTTACAGGGACGTTCTAGTTATGCTCAGATTTCACTCATACAAAACCATTGAAATTCAGCCTTTATAGTTACCTGCTCTAACTATAACTTACACCCCCGCAATGCACTGCTTATGACCTCACATATTACATCACTCATGACACGGTCAGTGACATCACTGATAACATCTCAAATGACATCATCCAGTGAGTGTATTTTATAAACGTTTGAGACTTAGATATATACTAAGCTACTGCATAAGTTAAATTACTATTCTTTCTGTACTACTGAATGATACTATTTCTAACATATGTGACCTGAGTGTTTGTGTGACTGTCTGGATCGTGTGTGAGTGGCTGTATAGGTGTATAAGTGGGTGTGTGACTAGTTGTGTGGGTGAGTGAGTGAGTGGCTGTATTGGTGAGTGAGTGAGTACGTGTCAGTGGCTGTATGGGTGAGTGAGTGCCTGTGTGAGTCTCTGTATGGATGAGTGAGTGGGTGTCTGAATGGCTGTATGAGTGAGTGAAAGGGTGTGTAAGTGGGTGTATGGGTGAGTGAGTGGCTGTTTGAGTGAGTGGGTGGTTAAGTGAGTTGGTGTGTGAGTGGCTGTATTAGAGAGTGAGCGACTTTGAATGGCTGTATGGGTGAGTGAGCAGATGTGGGAGTGCTTCTATGGATGTTTGAATGGGTATGTAAGTAGTTGTGTGGATGTGAGAGTGCTTGTATGGGTGAGTGTGTGGCTGTGTGAGTGGCTGTATGGGGGTGAATGACTGCTTGTATGAGTAGCTGTATGGGTGAGTGGTTGTGGGAGTGGCTGTATGAGTGAGTGGGTGTGTGAGTGGCTGTATGAGTGAGTGGGTGATTGTAAGGGTCTCTGAATGTGTCTGTGAGTGGTTGTGTGCATGTGTGAGTGGGTGTATGATAGGCTGTACAGGGGTGGGAGTGGGTGTGAGTGCTTCTGTGGATGTCATGAGTGATGTTATTTGAGATGCAATCAATGTCATCAGTGATGTCACTGACCATGTCATGAGTGATGTAATAGGTAAAGTCATAGGCTGTGCATTGTGGGGCCTAAGTTGTAGTTAGCTCATAACCGCTGAATTTCAATGGTTTTGTACGAGTGAAATCTGAGCCTAACTTTAACATCCCTGTAACGTTTTTTTTTTTTTTGTGAATTTCTAAGTTTTTTTAATTTCCATTTCCTAACTATAAGGCTCCTGTAACCTTTGTTTTTTCAGTGAATTTCTAAGTTTTTTTTAATGTTATTTGCTAACAATAATTTCCCTGTAACCTTTGGCTTTTTAAGTGAAATGCTAAGGTTTTTTAAATTTTATTTCCTAATTGTAACCTTTGAGAGTGAGTGTGCGTGTGAGTGATTGCATTAGTGTCTCGATGTGTGTGTGTGTGAGTGTCTCAATGGGTGTGTGACTGTCTTAGTGGGTCTGGGAGTGGCTGAATAAGTGCCTCACTGGGTGTGTGAGTGGGTGCGTGAGTGTCTGAGAGTCCTGTCCGATTGGGTTTGCGAGTGCCTTCATGAGTGTATGAGTCAGTCTGTTAGTAAGTGCATGAGTGTCTGAGTGGATCTGTGAGTGGGTGCGTGAGTCTGAGTGGGTCTGTGGGTGGGTGTGTCTGGGTCTGTGGGTGGGTGTGTGAGTGCATGAGTCTCTGATTGGGTCTGTGAGTAGGGATGTGAGTGTCTCAGTGGGTCTGTGAGTGGATGCATGAGTCTCTGAGTGCCCTCTGTTATGCCTTTTTCTGCTATGTTTTGCCATTCCTGCTCATTTTTCTGCCCTCTGTTGTGCCTTTTCTGCACGTTTTTCTGCTCTCTGGCCATTTCTGCTCATTTTTCTGCCCTCTGTTTTGCCTTTCCTGCTAATTTTTTTGCCCTCTTTTTTTGTCTTGTCTACTTTTTTTTCTGACCCCTTTTGCATTGAGAAGGGGGCTACGCAGCCCCCCTCCCCTGGCCAATATCAGCCCTGGGGACCCCATCCCTGGGGCCTGGCCATAATTCAATGGGGGCGGGGGGCTGCGTGGCCCCCCTCCCCGGGATGATTTCGGCCTTCGGGCCCCCATGCCCCGGAGTCCAGCCATGTCTCCTGGGTCCACCTAGGGCACCCAGTGTGCAATGATGGGGACAGTGAGGGAAGCCTCAAGACTTCGCGGTCCCTGCCAGATCCCTCCCTCCTGTGGGAGCCGGGATTGCTCCCGCAAACAGGGAGTTGCTAAATATGCAGCTTCCTGTGTATGGGAGCAATACTTTCTTCTGTTTCCCTGCCCGCATGACAGCGGGCAGGGAAACAGATGAAAACTCCGCTCCCATCAAGCGAGCAACAGTTTGACTGCTCCCGCTTGCTGGAAGCGGAGTTAGTGTTTGCTCTCACTTGCCAAGGAAAAGCAAACTGCTATGTTCCAGGGGTTGGGCACCCCGGGACATAGCAGTAGCCAGCCCCCAAGGGATGGCGGTCCCCAGGGCCATAATTGGCTCCTGGAGGGGGTTCACGTGGCCCACCGCCTTTGTTTTGCACGGGCTAGCCCCAGGGAAGTGGTGGACCCTGGGGCCGTATATGGCCTGGGAGGGGTGCGGCGCGGCTCCCTTCCATGTTTAAACTTTGAATTTGGCTCCCGGAAGCTGGTGGTTCCTGGGGCTGGGGGTCCACGCAGACGCTCTCCACATTGTTTAATTTAGCCCTAGGGAGGTAGTTGTCCCTGGGCTTCAACCAGCCCCAGGAGGGGGGATTCATGTGGACTCCTTCCCTTATTTTTTTTTTATAAAGCCCGGGGAGGTGGTGGTCCACGGGGCTTAAACGAACCTATGGAGGGGGTCTGCGCGGCTCCCCTTCCAATAAATGCAATAAGCCCCAGGGAGGTAGTGGTCCCTGGGGCTCAAATGAGCCTTAGGACAAGTGCCCCATGGGACCCCCTCCTTTTTAAAAATGTATTATTATTTTTTAATATGCCTACATGCCCCCGAGACCTGGCCCACCCGGGGGCTATAGTCTAAACAAGCGTGGGAGATTGGGTTTGTTTTTCCTTAAATATTTGCCATGGATTCGCAACTCTGTCACTATTTCGTGGCAAAAATTTAAAACAAAAATCCTTTTTTCCCTGGCCGGGTACCAGGGGAACCCCAGGACCAGAGCTGGGCAGTCAGGGTATTCCTATCCTGTCCCTTTTCTTTTTTTTAAACATTTGTTTTGGGACTTGGCTGAAGCAGAGTCCTGAGAGGGCTGCCAACACTTCCTGGTTGAAGTGTTGGTAGCCAATCAAATTTCAGCACGGGGACTGTCGGATCCTCGGAGTATCCGCGTCCCTAGATTTACAATTTTGGTTTTCTTTTAATATCTCAGAAACTACTGAACGGATTTACACCAATTCACAAAAAGGTCGCTTTCTGGGCTAAGAGCTATCTTTCTACTAAATTTGGTGTAATTCCGTTCAGCACTTCGGGCTGTAGTTGTGTCTGAAATCCCTAGGGGTAATTGCATGTGGAAAACGTGTTTTGAGACCCCCTTTGTTCTCTGCCCCCGCTTGACGAATCACCCCTAAACTTTCAACACAGCAGCTGTACCGATTGTCATACTAATTTTGAAACTTTTGTGAAGATTCGTCAAACGGCACCAAAGTTATTGGCAGAAATAAAATGCTTTTCCTATGGAAGCTAGGCCTTAACTATAGCTCTATAACTACCTACTGGCGACCGCCAGTAAGTAATAGTATATATATATATATATATATACACATACATGTTTATTGCACTAAATGCAGTGGTATAAAAGTCCCATATTTCACAGTCAACCATGCAGTATGGGAAATATTGAAATATTTCTTCATAATGACAATCATCAAACCACTCTGTAGAACTGTACCCATTGTCTGGGCTACTAGGATTATGCAAGGTGGAGAACCACATTATATGGCATGATTTTGTTAATTATGCATCAAATTATGGGGCACATTTTCTGGCAATATTATGTTCATCCATTTTAGCTAGAAACATTTTCTTTTTTGGTGAAATCTGCACATTTTTGCAAATTGTGCCAAATGCACTAAATCCATAATTATGTGGTTAATGCTACAGCCACAGAATCACATAAATGGTCCGGTTCTCACCATTACACTTTTTTTTCATCAACAATTTAGTCATGAAAGGCAAACCTAAATCTGCAGTGAGTGCCCATCATTCGCTCCAGTTTGAGGTAAACACATTTTTCAAGTTAACTACCCTAAATTAAACATGCAATATAAAAAATCAATAACGAGTAACGTGTAATATGGTCCTAATTTGCCGTCTCAAACTCCTGGTGACATGTACAAACTACTCCGCTATTGGCCTCGTAGTTTATGATGATGCCAGAACCTTTCAGTGTGTGTGTGTATGTATGTATATATATATATATATATATATATATATATACATACATACATATATACATATATAATGGTTTACTTAACTTTTCTAGCATAAATCTTGTTCCTTCAATTTAACACTTTAATTCTGCTTCAAGTGTGGTACGATTGGATTTTCACAGAGGGTAAGTAGACTATATTGCCCATCTTTTGTAAAGGTACTGACTTTGTATAATAGACTTGTTAGCAATATAATATTCTGAATAACTTATCTCTTTGCACTGTATGTTACAGCTGATATGGCATTTTGTAATGCTAGAAACACAAGGTTACGCTATTACCCAACTCAATGACACTCATAACGTCAAAATGATATGGGTGAAATGTGGAGTTGGGACTACTGAAATTCTCTCAGGTGACCTGTAAGTTGACATCAGATTGCAGCACTGTATAAAACCGACTACAGGAGCCCCTAAAGAAGACACGGAGAGCACACGGGTGTGTGCGTATCGTTAGCACGCGTGCACTTATACTCCTTCAAAATTTCAGAAGGACATAATGCTCTTCTTTATCAAATATTTTGTATTGCCTTAAGGTTTTTAAAGCAAAAATGTATTGCGCCCTAATAAATTGTTGTTTTACTTTTTAAGCACATTTCCAGGGGTTGCAAATGTGTGGTTTGTGGACATACTTTTGTTTTTCAATTCTTTTAGTGACTTTTTAATGTCTGTATTTCTCGTCTTTTTTTTTTTTTAAATCCCCCACATCCGTTCGGCATTGTGCTTCTCCTTTATTTCTGGTTTAAAATGCCCCCGAAACTATCATCTGTGGGATGGAATTTGCCCTCTGGGTTATTTATGCCCTACAACGACTGTGTTCTCAACAACCCCTTCGACATGTTAAACGTGTTTTACTTTTTATAATAGACCATGAAATAAATGCACGTGCAATCTGGTCACTAGATGAAGTCCTTTACCAAGTTTCATTGCAGTAGCCCTATCCAGGGATGTTTCACGGGAGCCATTTCTCTGCATAATATTAACAAAATGTCCGTCCCACACTGTCTCACAATAGGAAGGTGGCCCGTTTTGTGCCCGGTGTTTATTGCTCAGGGCAGCTCTATTTGCAGTCTGTTTTCAGCCGCAAGAATTTCCCTGAAACGTGAGCCTAAACTTCTGGCGGCTGCATGTGGGCACTGACAGGGCTAATAAGGAAGAGTGATGGCGGCAATAAAGGAGGCCCGGGCGCATTCCTCCGCCTTCACTGCTTGTAAAAGGATGGCCCTGCCACAAAGCGAGGCGGGGGGCGGGGTCCGGGAAGTGAAATCCGGCCTGGAGAGTTCGCGCAATAAACAGACCACGCTGATGTCTTTAAGCGTAAAAGGCCATTTATTAGGACCAGGCTGCACAACAGACCTCAATAACCAATAACATCAACATTAATAACAAAACCCCCGCAACAACTCTGTATCCCTTCACTCTCTTCGCCCCACTCTGACTCACATCTCCAACCACTCCATGCCCATTCCATTCCTCATCCATTTCCCCAAATCTCATAGCATCCTCCCCGGTATCCCCTGGCATTCCAGTCCTGCCTCAGCTCCCCCCATCATCCAATCTTCCCACCCCCGAGGGATGGGAGCGCCCGCTATTGTCTCCCCCACCCCTCCAAAGTATCGCCTACCCCGCAGCCCGTCCTAAACTGGCACGCCATGCCAACCCTACCTCCAACCCTAGTAACTGTAGGGCGGGTGGGTGGCCTTCCAAAGCTTGCCTTCCCGATAGTGCCGAGCGCAGGAAGAGGAAGTTGCCTTCCTCCCCCGCGCTCTTATACCCACCCCCTAACTCCACCCCCTGACCCTGCCTGGTCCTCCCCTGCGCAAAAGACCCCGGGGGAAGACTAGTCTGCGACTCTGCTTCCCCCGGGGCCCAGCATCGCGCAATAAACAGACCACGCTGATGTCTTTAAGCGTAAAAGGCCATTTATTAGGACCAGGCTGCACAACAGACATCAATAACCAATAACATCAACATTAATAACAAAACCCCCGCAACAACTCTGTCTCCCTTCACTCTCTTCGCCGCACTCTGACTCACATCTCCAACCACTCCATGCCCATTCCATTCCTCATCCATTTCCCCAAATCTCATAGCATCCTCCCCGGTATCACCTGGCATTCCAGTCCTGCCTCAGCTCCCCCCATCATCCAATCTTCCCCCCCGAGGGATGGGAGCGCCCGCTATTGACTCCCCCATCCCTCCAAAGTATCGCCAACCAGGGAACCCCCTTTAGGGCGGTTAACTGCCCCCCCCCCCCAGGGCCTGTACGATGCATCTTTCCTCCACACCCATTCAAACATTCCTCCGACACCAAATCGACTCGTTCCACAACTTACTGACCACATCTCTCATCTCCATCATATAGTAAGCATTCCCCAAAATTGAAAGATGCACCCCGTCATCCCTAAAAAGTAGCGGTTCTTCCAGTCTCAGCCCAGCATGAGCAATAACCTTAATGTCCTTGTCCCCACAAAAAAGTCTCATTGCTCTATTGAGCTTCCGTCGTGCCTTTTCCACAGCCCCATGCTTAATGACACCCCTCCATACTTTCCTTGGGACAAACTCCGTCCATGCAATGCAAGTCCCTGCCAGCCTGTGCTTCAGCACTTCCAAATCCCTCTGCATCAGCTGCAAGAGCGCCAAACCAGACAGCTGAACCAAATCGTTCTCCCCCAAGTGTATGATCAACAGATCCGGGCATCCCTTCTGGGGGACCATCTTCGCGAGCCATGGCAATAGTGCCCCCATCGCATCCCCCTTTACCCCACCACTGCACCTCGTGATGTTGTCCCTTGAGTCCCAGGTTACGGCCGTACACCTGTTGCTCTGCATACTTGGAGGCCCAATGAACGAAGGAATGCCCCACGATCCAAGTGACCGTCTTGGCCCCCGGTCCACCCACGCAACCTATGAAAGAAAAACATGTTAGAAAGAAAACCGAGAACTAATAAAACCACTTCCCCAACACCCATCCTGCCCCCCCCAATCCTCACTTGCGAACATACCGCTCACAACACCTAGACTTCCACCTCCCAATCTGCCGAATCCTGTCCCAAGACCACCCCAACCGGGCCGCCGCTGTAGCCGCCCCAATCCAAAAAGAGTGAGTCCCAAAACCAGCTGGATCCAAACCCAAGCGCCGTAAGGCCATGCGCAGCACCGCTAACAACTGTCCCGAAGTCACCCTTGCCCCAGACATGTGGCAAAAAATCTCCCCACTCGCAACCCGCGCTGACAACACAAACGTCCTCCATTCATCCACCGGGCACACGCCCCCACAACCAGCCTCGCACAACCAAACCCACTTACCCCGTCCCAACTGATCCGTTTTTGAGTGACCTAGCCAAATCCCCAGTCGCCCGCCATCCAGCCGTATCTCCTCATACCGCCTGCCACACGCTGCCCGCGTGCCCAACAATTCAGACACCCGGAAAGCCCCAAAAAACATCCAAATCATCGCCAAACGGAACACACGCACTTCAAACGTATGATAACAACAAAGCGGCAAAACCTCGACCAACTTGACCAACAATTCAAAAGTAATCGCCTCCCGCAACACCCCCCCCGTCTCTCCCTGCCCCAACCTCTGAGTACCCGACTGAGAATCACATCTTTCGTAGGATCAAAACCAAAAAACAGGCCGCAATAAAATGCCACCCCTGCCAATTTCCCTGATATAGTCGCAGCCGTCAGCCCCCTTTCAATGCAATGCAATACAAACTGCAGCACTCCTTGCTCCATCGCTGAGCAATCTCCAACAGCAGAATCCCCACGCCATCCCATAAAGGATCCAAACTCCGCCCACGCCAGTCTGTATGCTCGTCGTGTGGTGTCCGCAATGGAATTTTCCACCAGGCCTATCATCCTCACTCCCCCAAGGCCCAGATGCCGTCTGGCAGCTTGGTCTTGCACTGATCCGCTCCTGGTGCCAATCGCCGGAACCGCTGCCACTGCGAACGAGACAAAGCATCCGCAATGTCGTCATTCGCTCCAGGGACATGCTTGGCTCTGAAAACCACATTCAATCTCAAACACTTCAACATAAAACTTCTCAGCAGTCTCAGCACTCTCAGCACTCTCAGATCCCTCGCTCTCTGCCTGTTAACCAGCTCAACCACGGTCATGTTGTCCACATGGAACAACACAGACCTGTTCTGAAATTCAAGACCCCACACTTCCAGTGCCACCAACAAGGGAAAGAATTCCAGAAACGCAATGCTCCTCCCCTGCTTCACCCAATGAACTGGCCAGTCCTCAGCGCACCACCTGCCATCCCAGAAGATCCCGAAACCTGCTGCCCCGGCTGCATCAGAGTAAATTTGACATTGCCAAACCATCCTGTCGTCTGCTAAGTCCAGGGACACCCCGTTGAAATCCGTCAAGAAAGTCAACCATGTCCTCAGGTCCGCCCGAACCCCCATGGAGATCCGGATCCTGTGGTGCGGAAGAACAGCCCCCGACATGGCCATGCCGAGTCGCCTGCAGAACGTCCGTCCTGCCCGAACCACCCTGCACGCAAAGTTCAAGTTGCTGTACCGCCCTCAACGCGATCCGCTTCTCACCGATCGCCCACCCGAGGCACGCCTGCATCTCCATCACTTTACCAGCAGGGAGACGAGCTATCCACTGCAGGGAATCCAGCTCAATGCCCAAGAATGTCAGAGTGCAGCATGGGCCTGCCGTCTTTTCAGGGGCCAAGGGAACACCAAAGTGCCGCAACATCTCCTGGAACTGTGACAGGGCCCTGCCACAATCCCCAGAGTGAGCTCTTCCAAGAAAGAGAAAATCGTCCAGGTAGTGAGTAACGTCCCGATGCCCGCTAATCTGTGTAAAAACCCACTGCAAGAAGGTGCTAAACAGCTCAAAAAGCGCGCAGGAAATCGCGCATCCCATGGGCAAAACTTTGTCCACGTAGATGGCCCCTGCGAACTGCATCCCCAGCAGCGAGAAATCCGCGGGATGTATGGGCAGCAGGCGGAAGGCAGACTTGACATCACATTTTGCTAATTCCGCCCCCGGCCCACACCCCCTCACAAGGCAGATCGCATCATCCACCGACGCGTACAGCACCCTGGAGTCCTCCTCCGCGATGAAATCGTTCACGGACTGTCCTTCAGGCCACGAGAGGTGATGTATCATGCGAAACTCACCCTCCTCTTTCTTCGGCACCACCCCCAGCGGAGAGATGATTAAGTCATCTGCTGGCCAGTCGCTGAACGGGCCAGCTATTCTCCCCTCATCCACCTCCTTCCGCAGTTTGGCAGCTACCACTCCCGGCAATGCTGTGGCTGATTTCAAATTATCTGCCCATCTCCGTACCCTGAGACCCTAGTAGCCCACCGAAAGCCCTCCGTGAAACCCCACTGAATCCTCGAAGCCGCCTCCTTGTCGGGGTAACACGAGAGCCACGGGGCCATCGCCTCCACCTTAACCGGTGTAGGCGCCCTTTGGCCCAGCCTGTCCCCTCCCTTTCGCGTTCCGCCACTTCTCCGAGGGCGTGACCAGTGTAAAGCATTGGGTAAGGGCGTGTTTCCCTCCACACTTAGAACACTCATGCTTGAACTTGCATGGGTAGCGGGAGCAATAGCCCCGGTTGTAGCTCCAACAGGCCCCGGTGTTAGCACCGCCTGGCTTGATGGTCTGGCCTGTACTACCGGCCGCAGCGGTGTTCCCCCCCGCCCCGCTTTGGGCGGGACGCGGCGGAAAAGACCGGTAAGTAACCGGCAAACCGCTGGCCGTGTGTGTGGATGCCGATGAATGCGTGGACGCCATCCACTGCATCCATAATTCCTGATCCACCTCCCCCCAATGCTTGTCCGGGTTGGCGCTAACCCTGAACTCCTCATTGTAGCTCAGCCAGGCGAACCCCCCGAACTGCATTTGGGCCTTCCTAATGATGTCCATGTACTTCATTAGCGCTATGGCCCTATCCTGGTGCTTCACACAGTAAATACTGGCGTAAATGAGAAACGCCGAGGTCCAATTTTCCATCGTCACAGGAACCCTAGGCCGTCTGGTCAACTCCCACTCCTCTTCTTTGGAACCCTCTTTCGCCTGCACCTCCCTGTGCAGTAATTTAAACACGTCCACATACTCGTGTTTCCATATTCTACTCCTAATCTTGTCAGACAGATGAGACCCCAAGGGCATGGCCAGCCCCATGTAGGGGAGCTTTTTCTGGTTTTTGTCCTCCGACTTGTCCCCTTTCTCGTCCTTCCCATCCACCTTGTCAGTCTGAACCCCCGCTGTAGATACCAACTTGCCTCCCACCAGTTTGACCACCCGTGACGGCAATTCTCCGGTCTCCCGCACCGACCCCTCCCCCACACCCACCGACCTACAAGCCTTCTTCCTACCCCCCTGTGGCCCACCATCCCAAGCCTTCCACCAAGCCCCCTCACCTGACAGCGCTGATTGCATCTCTCCGGGCCATCCTTTGGAGGTGGAAGCCTTGGGTGTCTCCGCCTTTGCCTTGCCCTTCGTCGTCCTCTGGGCCTGTAAAACACCAAAAACGCTGTTGCTCTTCACCCCCCCCGTCCTGTCGTCGTCATCCCGCACCTCCCCTTCCTCAAGCTCATCACTCTCCTCAGCATAGTCCAACTCCACTTCCGGCTCCACTTCCACAGGCGCCCACAACACCTCTCTCACCGCCCGTTTCACACCCTTACTTTTGCCAGCACCCACTCCCTGGCCACCTGACATACACGCCGCTGTTGCCCGCTCCCGCGTTGGAGGGATGGCCGCCGCGGACCGCCCTACTGCTTCAGGCCAGCGTCCAGGGGCCGTCTTGCGCCCCGCCGGGCCACCCCGCACTCTGCCGACAGCTGCCGGCTTGGATCCCCCCCTACCCCCCAGGTCGCTCCAACCTGGGTGGGCCCCGGCACCATCGGGTCTCAAAGCCATCCTGGCCGTCCCTACCGGGCCCGCAGGCCCCCTAACGCTACCTACCCCCCCCAACCACCCTGCCCAGCCCTGTCCGACTCCTCTTGCTCCGCCCACCTCTCCTCCTCCGAGGTGGGGGTCGGGGGCCCCTCAGCCTCAGCGTTCCAGGCCGCTCCTACCCTCAGTGCCTGCTGCTCTGCCCATCTCGCCTCATTCAGCTGCGCCAAGAGGCGCTGCTCCCTGATCCTGTCCTCCCAGGCCAGTGTCTCCCAGCGAGGAAGGGGGGGGGGGGGTGGGCAGTAGCCCTGAAACCCCCCTCCCGGCTGCCAAAATCCATTTTGAGGGGCCGTCCCCTGGGCCCCCACCGGAATACCCCCTGCCACCCGGGCAGTAAGCTCCTGCGCCCCCTGGACACCCTCCGCGACCAGCGGGCCCACCCTGTCCCCTGCCGAGAGGTCAATGGGAGCGTCCACCCATTGCCCCATGCCTGCACCCACACCCCCCGTGGCCAACCCAGGCTCCATTAACGGTGCGCAAGGCCCCCCGGCCCCCTCCCACCACCACTCGCTCTGTCACTTCCTCCCATGACGAGTGCCCCGGCCGGAGCGCCTCGCCCACCTCCCACCTCCCCCCCACCCTCCTCCCCTCGCGTGCAGGCCGGTGGATAACGCAGCTCCCCGGTGGGGGCCAGCCCCACCGCGGTTCCTGTCGGCCCAGGGGGCACAAATTCTAATTGCGGGAACGATAGACGCGGAGGCAGGCTCTTCCTCCGGCCTCCGCGCACCGACTCCTTCTTTAGACCGCCCCGCCCCCTCCCGGCCGCGCCCCCCACCTGCAGCGGAGGTTCTTCCTGACAGGCCAGTACTGCCGCCGCCACCCCCGCTGACGCCGCCCTCGGGGCTCTCGCGAATCCCACCCACGTCTCACCCAGCACACCAGGCCGGAGGAGATCCTCCCGCCCGGCGCGCCCCAGGACCCGCAAAGCCTCCCTTACCTCGTCCGCCGACATTGCCTGAGCGTCCCGATCCCCCGACGCCAAAGACCCTGGAACCACCGACCAGTGGCTCCCGCTCACCCGCGACCACCTGACACTGTCCACTACCCCTAGCGCACACCTCGGCCTGGACTACCACTGTCCTTCCAAAGCTTGCCCTCCCGATAGTGCCGAGCGCAGGAAGAGGAAGTTGCCTTCCTCCCCCGCCCTCTTATACCCACCCCCTAACTCCACCCCCTGACCCTGCCTGGTCCTCCCCTGCGCGAAAGACCCCGGGGGAAGACTAGTCTGCGACTCTGCTTCCCCCGGGGCCCAGCATTGCAGCGGCTCCTGTGCCGCGGTCACCTCCCGCAGCCTCCAAGCACCCCGCGTGCCGGGGCGATCCCGCTAAGCGCACGCGCTGCATCAACGGCCTTCGAGGCGACCTTCTTAACCCAGATGACGCGAAAGTGTGTTTCAAATTTGTTGTGATTTACTGGGCCAGCATGGGCGTGAAATGGACGACAAATCACAGCGCCGGGATGCGGAAAGGGGTTTTATTAGCGATAACGAGCTTAGGGGTTTAAATAATATTGGCGTATTCAGTTCTATAGTAAAAGCAAGGTGTGGGATTATGAAAAGAAACTGCCATTTCTTATTCTAAGCGGCTGATTGATGATGTTATGCGCGTTTTTACCATTTTTCGCTATTAATGTTATCATGATTAGCAACCGTTCTGTAGCACTCACTGTAAACAGAGTTGCCTCACGCCTCTTAAATAATACATGGATTTTTAAAATTAGAATTATGCAGTTAAAACATTTGTGCCCTGCAGTTTACAGCTGATACCTACTAAGTGACCTGCTTTTCACTTCACTTATTATATCTGTATTCCGTTGCAGTTCTCGAATATGACACGTCCGTGCCCTCTGCTGCGAGCGAATAACAACTGTTATTTCTCACATGAACTGGTCCGAATCAAAGCTGAAGGCACGAAACCAGGGGAAAGAGCCGTTAACTACAGTTAATGCCCGACTGCTTTTGGACAATGTGTATCAACCATCTCCCCAACCTCGACTCCCTCACACAGTCACACTTGGCCATCGTAAGCAGACCCCATCCCACACTTTAAATAAACTCGAGAAGAGAGACTACAAATGTAGGCACACAGTAGTTTGTCAGAATTTTAAGCCTTTCTAATGGCCAGGCTAAAAGCAGCATTCCATAGAGCCTGCTAGAACACAAAGGGCAGGCAGGCACAAAGCAGAGTCTGTTTTACTAGCAGTGGTTGAAGATACCACCAAAGAAGCAATGTCACTATTAGCAGGGCCATTGGAATTATGCAGCAGGAGAGGGCCAAACTATGCGGCAGGGTTGACTAAATTATGTGGCGAGAAAAGCCAAATTATGTGGCATAATGCAGCACATTTTCTGATAGTATCGCCTCATTATTTTGCCGTTTTCACACTTTTTAACACTGTCTGGGCACAGATTGCACCTCATTAGTGCCAGTTTAGCACCCAAACATAGAAATAAGCAACAGAAAGGTAACCTTTGCGAAGGGCCTTTCACTGCGCTGCAACATATGTCGCTGTGTTTTTAGTAACTTTTGAACCATTTGAGCTCATTTCTGTTAAAATCTGCATATTATGCGGCAGATGATGGATCATGTGGCAAGTGTAGCAAATCTATAATGATGTGAAAATCGCAGCAGCTGCACAATCTCATAATTCCAGTGGCCCTGAATATTAGTCACCCATGCCTTGCCAGAGGCTGCAAAATGTATTGTTGCTGCATTACAAGACAAAAATTATCAGGCCGAGGATTTTTTGTGTGAATTAAGATCTCTTTTCCTGAATACTCATTAGCCTTTTGGGTTAACTATTAATACATTTGGGATAAAGAGACATTTGTCAGTTACTCATACAAGCCCCACCCGCACTCAATCAAAATCTAAAATTGTTGTGAGTGCAGCAGATGGACTCTTTGTGGCTTTGTCCTGACCTCCCCAAAATGGCCGGCTCGGCCTGCAAACCTTCACACTGATTCTGTCTTACTCCCATACTCTCACACACACACCATCCTTGAACTAAGATCAGCAACACAAAACCGCTACACAGTTTTAGCCACAGTGCAACCAGAGCACAAGAAAAGGCTGAGGAGCGCACTGCCTTCCTGTGACTAAGAGTTTAACGAACACATAAGGGCACACGGTGGTGCAGACGGGTTTTGAAAAAGGAGATGGGTAGCTGTTAATAATCCATTTACAGCTGCATGTTTGCCTTTATGGTCTGATGACGAGTCACATCTCAGTACCTCCAATCAAAACGTCTAATGCATGTTAATGATTCACACAGTCCCGTTTAAAACCCTTTGTCTGTTTTTGACTGGGGCTGATACTGCGGTATCGGATATCCATTTTGGCTTCACTTTTGTCGCTCTTGCACTGTTATCATGACAGAAATCTGTCTCTTCTGAAAGGTGGCCATCTCTGTACATCAATGTGTGACTGTTGCCTTACAAACCTCCTCGGCTGGTCAGTTGCTGGCTACTGTTTATTGAAAATGCACGGTGGAACCATTGTGCATGGCTGGCAACTTGCACAGCGTTTCGGTGTATTCAGACCTCAGTTCACCTTTCTGCCCCTCTGAGGTGCTTCACGCCTCATGTTGTGGGCACCCAGGCGGTATTGCAGCTCCAGGGTACGGCCTTAACTCGGCAGACATTGCTGCTGCTTTTGTTATTTTGTTACAGGGGCTGATTATGCAGCACTGCTGCATAACCGGCCCCCAGTAATAATAAAACGGCCCCTACTGATTCAAAACCAACCCCCGCTCTTCCGGCCCACCGGGAAAATGCCCGGTGCCTGCTACGGCCAGTCCAGCCCTGCTTATGGGGGGTATCTATGCTTGCTTTAAAGACCAACTGTTCAAGCCACAAGTTGCTATGTATTGGGAGTCAGCTACGTTACACACGTATACATCTGCCAGACCATAGGCTTGCCGACCGTCCTAGAAGATGCAGAGTTGAATTGGACCAGCCTCACTGTCTCACCCATCAACCACCAAGAACATTTTCCCCATAGCTCCTTAAAGTTGACACATCCACCTGACATAGAAATATACAAATTCACACTCCTGAGAGGACATCTTCACCATCCACAGCAGACTTTGGTGAGCAATTGGAGCCTTAAAACCACTGAAAAGGGATTTTTATGGGCTACCAAAAACTCTGCAATGCCATATCAAGGACACATTGTGCTTTATACTAATGCAAAGAAGACAGCATAAACTTAAAATATATTATGCATTCCAGATTTCCCAGCATAAAGATTTTGGGGGGCACTGCTAGAAAAGGGTTGGCCTTGTAACCCTAGAAATAGACCGGAATAATGCTGTGTTTTATAGTGCGTGCGCGTCTTACGTGTAAAATATGGCGGGTAAAAGAGAAATGCCTAATATGATAATACAGATTTAATCAAAATGTTCACCGCAGAATGCGCCTGACCTTCACATGGAGAGACATTCAGAAATATTGGATTCTCATCTGCATTTACAAGTGGAGTTTATGAGCTATGATTCCCTCCAGACAAGGCCTGAGCAAACAGTGTGTTCCCAGTCGTCCTTTGTGCAAAGCTGCACACCCTTTGCCATTTGCAGAAGCTGCTTACTGCTGACATAATACAGCTGTTCCCAAAACTGCAGCTATCCACAGTGTTTTTAATATCAAGATCTTTTTAAGCTCAAGGAATTTTAGCTGTTTGCAAGTTTATGATTCGGTCCATATTACCTTTTATTTCACTACATACTCTTCTTACGTGACAACGTCACCACATGTCTATAGTTTTTCTAACCTCGTTTTCATGAGTCGCTATACTTATGGTAAGATTCAGGCCAGCATGTGGCTCAGAGATGCAGCTTGTATTCTATAATAAAAGATCCATTGGCTATTATAAGTATGGGGTGTGCAGGCTGTTGCAAAGGGTTGATTGACAGTGCTTAAATAATCCCCCAACCAATGGGAGATAATTGATCTGTCAAAGGGTGGCATTGAGCGGTATGACACACATAAGGAGGAAATGCCAAGTTGTATCATTTTCTAAATCGCATACCAGGCTCACCAGTGTATTGACCCACAGTACAAAAGTGTGTAAAATATTCAAAGCTAAAATACTGAAAGTGAATTACAGAAGGACCCGATATGGCCCTGTAAAAGACGTACCACAAAAAAAGAAAATGTATGCCATATTTCCACGTCTCAGAAACACATCAGTCGTGCAGTCACCATATTCCAGCAGCAAATGAGCACCTGTGTTTCTGTAACCAAATGTTTTTTTGTGCTTGTTAAAATGTCATGAGTTTCTTGTATGGTAAGAGACTGATGGGTATAGGTGACAGTCCTGTGGAGGCAGGTGGGAAGACCCAGAGCAGGACATAACTTCCCCTCCAAAAATGAACCTGAGACCACACATAGTTTTGAGAAAACAATTCTCAGGCCGTATTTATTTACGTCAAGGAGAACATAAATTCAGTTAATCAAGATGAGCAATCAATACAGAATATCTGCATCAGTTTTTGTAAGGCACAGGTAAACTAGACATGGAAATTCATAAACCTGTATCTCGGACAATCTCCCTCAAAGAGATATGGGTGACCACCCAACTGTCCCTTCCAGCATCAGATAATTTAATGAGACCCCTTCCCCTAACTCTCATGGGGTCTTTGCCCTATTCTTAATAGTGCAGTTACTGCTGTCAAAACAGGGAGCAAAGCCAGTTAATAGGCTGGCCCAAAAAGGTTTTACATAGGCATCCCTCCTGTGAAACTCCTGGCACCCTTCTGGGAGACGTTCCTGTGCAACGGTTGGCCATAACTTTTTGCCCCGGAGCAAACGTCATCTCCCCCCATTTCCACAGGCCGTTACTATGAAGTACCCATGAAGGGATAGGAACAGTCACGGAAGCGCCCTCACCAGTCTCCCATTATCATCAGGCCTCCAGCGCCCACATTTAGGGTAAAAACAACCAATTTCAAGAATTGACCTGACTTTTGGAATGTCAGATGCCTTTGTGTCTACGTGCCTGGTGGCCAGCCATGGGTCTACCCTGCCCTAACCCCCTAAAATATGGGGAGAAATCCAAATAGGTCACACATTGTAACCACATCAACCAAACACTCCCCATCAGTTCACAAAATGGGAACAGGAGTATGGGTTTAAAAACTGGAGAAAGGGCTAGGTTGGGTAGGCTGCTGCTTGGTGTCTAGGCCAGCAAAGAGGCCAATTGCCTTGCGCCTGAGCCTAAATGGGGCTGCCCCGGCCATTGCAGTCAGACACACAAACCCCCCGCCAGCGCCTTCACCAATCAGGTGGGCAGCCAGGTTGCACAAGCTTTTTGCCCTTCTCCCAGGAAATTTTAAAAAAAAATGCCCCACCGCCATTGATGTTGGACCACCCACCAGGCCTGCGCCTATCTGCAGCACCTCCAAGCAGCCGTCTGCTTTTGTGCAGTACTGAAACACTTGAGCAAAGCCTGGAAAAGCTTAATCGAAGATGTATTATTTGTGGATCTTGGAAGGTTAACATCTTGAAATCTCCTGTCTGCAAGTTGTTCTGCCCACCGACCCTCTGAGAACACCAGCTTCTCAGCATGATAATCCTACTTATCCAAATGCACTGGGAATGTCTCCTAGCAGGCATTTTGTACTCTACCCAATGCCTTCAAAACTTGGGTGTTAATTCATCAACATTTTGGAGGTAGTGGAAGGGACATGAAAAAACATTAACCTCCTGCCTCATACTTATCCTGCACCCCTCCCCCATAATCTCTCATTTGCTTTTGAAGGGGCTGAAGGAAATGCATGGAGTCCACACCACCCAAGATAAACAAAAGCCCTGTTTATTTTCTGCTCCTACAGCTATGTTCATGCCCCTCTGAGACTAGGGGTAGTAAGCGCAGTACCTCTAGCTCCCCATAATAGATGTGAAATTGAAGACCGTGTTGAGAAGGTATCGCTAACGTGATGGGATCAAAGGATTGAGAGTTGGGAACTAATCTCCCTGGTGCTTGTAACATGTCTTCTGCTTAGCCCGAAAAACTCCCCTGTTCTGCTTTCTTGTCATCCATTCTGGATAGACCCCAGAACTTCAACGACTTCCCCGAAGACGTGTTGAGCAAAAGAAGCACATGGCTTTATGCCACATCGCTTACCATTGAAAAATGGCGCTTTGAGTAGTAGAGCTTGATCGGTGATTGAAAAATGACCAGTGCTAGCAAATTGAAAAACTCTGGGAAGTTAGAGCCCGGACAGAAAGGAGCCAGTGGATAGGAACTATGACAATAAACACAAAGAAAGGCTCTCAATTATCAGCTACATTTCAGATTTATTATTGTATTTATCAAATTGATATTGCTAGTTTTGCACTTTACATTTTTAAATAGCTTCCATTATAATTGAATGAATGCAGGTAGAAGAAGGTTACTTATTTCTGTAGACTATTGTTAATTTCACTTCCGCCCATTGTGTGCTCTTTGGTTTGCTCCCATAGTTGCAGCAATTCAGTTAAAATTGAGTAACTCGCTGGGCAGAGAGAAATAACATTTAAGTAGTGTCCACTATAGTTTTCTGAGATTGGCTGAGCTATTCAAAAGGCTTAGAATGATGGATGAACTACTTTTGCTTCCCTTCTTTAATAACGTTCAGCAAAGATTTGAAGCACGTGATATGCAACTGACGGGGACAAAGGGCGTGTGTGTCAGCCCAGGGTTCGAGGGATTGAGTGCAGTTAACACTTTTGCTTACCTGCCGCCTGTGATTAACAGGTGTGAATTGCTCTTTCCCCACACTAGGCACCTTTGCCATAGGCCTTAGACTTATAGGATGGGCAGTTACATAATCTTTAAGAGCATTCTTATTTTAATTGATGCTTCCTTTTGGTGTGATCATTGTAAATATTATAGGACATATAGCAAATTCCTGCCATTTGTTTACACATCATTATGTATTAATATATCTAACAGTGATGCATCCAGATTTGAAAACAGACTTTTTTAGGCTTAATTTGCCTAGATTTAAATGTATTAGTTTCATAGTTTTACATGTACTAGTGTTCTAGACATCTATCGCGAAATGTCTTCTTTCAAAGCATGAATTATGTCTGTAAGAACTCTCGTCAGCATGTGGTTAGTACCCAGGTGAATAACAATTGATATATTCCTATCTATATACATACAGGCCTTTCAGCCAGCCTTATTATCCATTGGTCTGGTCAGGTGCATTCACATTTTGCTTTTGCCCACCACAGGGGCAGGGGGCGAGCACACTTCATCCATTGACTGTCTTGCATTCTGAGTGACAGCATTTACCTGATTTCATGTGCACAGCTGCCTGGGTGAACTTCAGTACCAGGACCTGGTCTGCTTCTGTCTTTTTTTTATTTATTTTAAATTGTGTGTGTTTTTTTGTGCATATTGGACATGTTGGTAATGCCTGCCTTAAAAAGGCCTTATCTTTGGTGCAAAGCCCTGTCTACTATTGTTCGTGGTATTGTTGTTGGATGCTTGCATGTGAGCATCCAGGTACCACCCATGGAACACCTTCTTGATGCAAAGTAATGCAAAGCAGCAGAGAGTGCTGCTTTGCGTGACTTTCAGGCAACTTTCCAGCACAAAACACGTGTTATGCTGCAAGGTAAATGCAAAATAAAAATGTTGCGCCTGTCTACGTCAATTTTATGCTACAAACCCACTACAAAATGTTAGTACATGTGCCACACAGTGTATAGCTTATCATGCACACATTCTCACTAATCGTATTTATCCTTTCCTTATGAGTTTCTTTTAGGCGGGAATTTCTTCAAATGCGTGCAAGTGTAATCTTGTATTTACTATAGTTACGTATTTCCATGGCATTTATACAGTGCACATTTTTCTGTTACTAGGTCTCTTAGCACTGTGGTGCAGAGTTTGTCTCTAATTGTGAGTTTGTCTGTAGGAGGTGTCTGTGGGTAAACCCTGCCCCCAATGGGTAAGTGTGGTGTTTGGTTTTTTTCCTGGTGAGGTGTATTGTATGTAGTGTAGTCTTCCAATAAACTCTAGGGCTGTCATTGTATACGAAGTTTTCATTTTGCTCATGAAGATTCAAATGATGCTCGCTGCACAGGGACGAGTTGCTTTTGCAGCCACTACCAGCTACTTGAGTTCCTCTCTGGCCAAGAGGCTCTGATCTGATGACATTACTCATTAGTTAAATTTTTTGATGTATAGGGAATATCTCTATATTCATCTTTATTTATTATATCGTTTGTTGAATCACGCCCGGCAGAAAAATTCATTTTCGGTAGAGCACTGCTATTAAATAAAGGTACATGTCCATGATTTGTTTCGGTATTGAATTATTTATGAATTACTGACTGTTTGCCAGAAACACTGATTTATTCATTCATTTAATATAGGTAAAAAAGAAAAATTATGCTGGAGTGTTATGATGACTTACTAAGGTCGGATATAGATTAGCATCTAAATGTAATATTTTTTTAAATAATATTAATAAGCATTAGAACACCACATTAAACAATTTTAACACTAGCTTTCAATGCTAAAGACTTTGGCAGAAACTGGCATTGGAAACCAGATCATGAGCATAATATTACAATTATAATATTTTGAATTTGATGGTGCAGCATATAGAAGAGTTTATGTGGCATACATGCAACAGAATTACGAACATCACTTAGATGCGCACTCAGTGAGGGCCCTATTTAGAGTTTGGCAGATGTGGGGCATCTATCAAAAAGCAGTGGATGTCATGTCTTTCAGATAAGTGGGAGGTGTGGTAGGAGAAGTGGGGCATGGATGAGAAGGGAAGAGGAGGAATGATCCAGGGATAAAAAGATATATGGAAGGTATGGGACGAGAAAGGAAGAAAAGGCCAGGGGAGAAAAAACTGACATAAAGGATAAGTGGAAAGGGAAAAGAAAAGGTGGGGAAGGAGAGATCAGAAGCGTGCCAGTGGGAAGATGATCATGGTCCGTCACGGGATAGGAGAGTGGTGTGGATAACAGAAAAAGTGTGAGGAGTGGAGGGCAGTAGAAAGAAAAGGAGGAGAGGGTAGAGCTGGAAGAGTAGAGGATGAGTTACAGAAGAAATGTGGGCAGGACAAATTAGAGCTGCCATGGTAAGAATACTTGTGGCTAGTAGAAGAAGAAATGGTGTCCAGGTGAGATGAGAGTCTAGGAAGATGAAAGACAAAAGAGATGAGAGGGTCCCATGAAGAGTAGCTGTGCGCCATTGAAGAGGAGATGTTCGGCACTGGAGGAAAGATAGTCTGGAAAAGAGGACATGTTCAGTCATTATTGGACCAAAGCCAGTATCTAAGTGAATACGAGGAGAAACATTGGGCAATGCCACTCGAAATGTAGGTGATAGAGTTGTACAACAGGAACAAATAGTACAGAAGAACTTGCAATTTCTCTACAACTGGTGTTTTGCCTACAGAATTTCAGGACATGCTTGGGGAAGTGACTGAAAATTCGAGCCATGGAGAGGATTCTTTATCCGATTCTTATTTGGTGTTCTACAATCCAAATAATCCCATGTGGCATACAAATATGGGCTAACAAATTTACACCACTCCTCACGTTCAGAATCCTACCTGTTTGAGGAGAGAATTGCATCATTGAAAGCATCTCAGGCAAAGGCTTTCCCTCTCTAGCATATAGAGTTGACTCCGAGTGCATTCATTTATTTCCTTTTCCTATTTGTTAAATCTCTAGACTGTTCAAAAATTAACAAAGGCATCTCACCATCCTTGACAGCTGTTATGCAAAATTATGAATTACAGTTTCCAAATCTTTGTGCTAGATCACTGCACATATTGTGGAGCTATGGTGTGTTTTCCTCTCCTGCTTTATGAAATGATTCATTTTCATTCAAAACTGCTCAAATGCATGATTGTCTTCCCTCCCCCTAGAATGTGTGATTAGTCGCATTACCTGAACCAGGATCCGGTAGAGAGCATGCATTTTCCATGTCATTGAAATTTAAATGCACCATGAATATACTAGACAGAAGGGAGACTTAATCATGCATAAAGTATATTCTTCATACCCCACTCTACAGCAGGCCCTCCTACAAGTGAACACCTGTGCCTTGCAAGAAAATAAAGCAAACATCACTGCCTATGCTGAATTTGTCTAGAAATGTGGTGGTAACATTGGCATGAGGACAGCAAAAGCTAATATTGATTCAAATTAGCACCAGCCCCTCTTGTTAAAAAAAAAAATCCCACTTCTCATCAATCAAAGGCTATTGCCTGTTTCTTGATTAAGGACAATTGATTTGTATGTATTGTCAGCATTCCATGAAGGGAGAATCCCATTACTATGATTTGAAGTGGACCCTAGACAGTCGCCTTTTACTGATTTGGAAAAAGGGAAATTTGAGGATGCACAGAGCGAATGTGCGCAGATCAAATGTCCACCCCAGATGCGGGTCACTGCCACTTCAAGCCTGCTGCCATATGAATCTATATTGAATGGTCATTTAGTGCCCAAGGCCTTGATTACACATGAAATACCTCTGTTAAACATGTAATACCCCAGCTGGTAAAGTAACTCAACCTAGATTACCGCGTCACCCAACCATATATTAGGCAGAATTACAATTACTGCAGTCAACAGTGAGACACTGGTGGGAAGCAAACCTAAATGTGTACCACAAATTGAACAGGGAGAGAGTGAGACTGCCACAAACAGAAAGGGCTGTGTTACATGATGGCCACTTCCTCTCTGTCCCTCAAGGATCAGGGGGGGGGGCGAGAGGAGGGGTTAACAATAATAGTTGAGAACACATTTCAAGTAATCAAACAGGTGTTTGTACTTATAACACATGTATGTAAAACCAGCAATATGGTTTGACCAAAATTACACACAGCAGCAGACATGATTTCCTTCATTTCCTGCAGCTTGGCAAATGTTCAGTGTAAAACTTTGCGGCGGTTGATTGGGAAAAGGGGTATGGTTCAGTACCACAAAGCATTACTTCACTAAAACACTATCCCACACTTACATGGCCATCCTTGCGAATACTTCACAGTGTGGCCGCGGTTTAATGAATTCTCTACTTTTTAAGACAAGCTTTGAACTGATCATATATTGGTAATAATTGCTACTATTTTCGAATGTAATTTTGTTAATAGTATAGAAAGCAACATCTGCCTGCAGTAATGCATTTTCTGCTGGGTGTAGTTATACTTCTGGTGGCAAAGATGAGGGAAGGTGGTTTTCACCACTACGCTGTATCTTCTCCTATTATGGATGGTATTGTACACATAGTGTTAATGTCATCCTTTGTCGTATTTCTATTGCTCTTTCCGTTATGACGACCGAAGCATTTAGGATATATACTGCAACAACTCCACTGCTCGTTATGATGGTGACCTTGGTGACAAGGTAACAATGCTAATAATTACTGCTTCATCAACCTTGCTCTTTAGGTACCAATTCGAATGTACATCTGTATCCAACTCATGTAAATGATAATCCTGTACTTCAGACTGTGTATCATTGATGCTAGTCAAATTGGACGTATCACTGTCTTGGCAAAGCGAGTTGGGCTAGCTAATGGCATTTGATTGACTGCTTTTTACACATCTAGGACAACATAGGCGAAAACATGGTCCAACAATATTTTAAGGAGGTCTCCAAAGAAAGGAACCATTCCGCTCCAAAAGTCTAGTGGTGTGAGTCATTTCATAGAAGATGAATCTCCATCTTTCCTTCATTGAAACAAAAGTCAACTTGCCATCATTGTACATATTATTTCTTAACTGAACCCTAAAAATAGCAGAAATATAGCTACCAGATCTTTCTATATGAAAATCTGGGTATTAGCTCCTGGGCCTAGTGTTTGATTGCACGAACATAGATCTAGATCATATATGCTAGATACGTTTACTGAAATCACGAATGCTGAATGCTCGGCATATTCGATAACTTACTACTATATAGCTGTTCTTTACTCGTTTGTAATTAAGACATGCATTCACAGTAGAAATACAGTTTTGCTAAGGGCAAGTTCACATAATTCAAAATTTCCTGTTTGTGTAAATTTTTTTTTAAAAACGTGCTTCTCTAACCTTGCAAGACCCACATTTCCGGAGATGTTTCCGGAGAACACCTTTTTCCACGTAAGCGACTCAAGGTTTAGTGCAGGAAAAGGGAAGAATTTATATTTCTCATTTTATGATCGTCTTTTTCCTTCTTATATGTTGTGCTTTTAAGATAGAATAAGAAAGTTGTTTTTCATTATCTGCAACAGGAAAGCAGATGCCTGTATAATGTAATGGTGGAGGTGTGGTGGCGGTCGGGAACCGACGCTCCAGTGGTCCAACCACAATATAACACCTACGGCGGTCAGATCTCCATGGCACCGCCGCAACCACCAGGGATCCCTGATCCGTGGTGGTGGCGCAGCGGTGTGAGGCTGCAATATGCTAGGCAGGGCCACTGCAACCCCACCAAGCATATTACGAGTTTCCTCACTGCCAGCGGTCTCACGTCATGAAACTGCTGATGGGGAAACTAAGGGGGCCCTACAGGGCCCCCTAGTGCCTCAGGCCGTGGGATGCATGCCTGTCTGCATGCATGCCCAGTTCCTGCACGCCATGGACTTAATAGTCCATGCTGTGCAGGAACTTGCTTTGACGTTCTCATTGCGGTGCCTTTTTTAAAGGCAGCGCCGTGGGAACAACAAAGGACTGCCCGTCAGACAACGATGAAACTTGTAATCTGGCGGGCGGTGGTCGAATTTTGCGGTGCAGGCGGTGGCGTGGCGTGCCGCCCTGCTCCTGCACCGCCAAACTCGTAATCAGGCCCTAAGACATGTTTTTCAGCGACCAGGCAGTTTTTTTTTTTTACAGTTGAAATCATTTGAAAGCTCTAGAGAGCTCTCGTTTTTGGATTATGCTAAACTGTATTTTAGTTTTTTTTTAAAGCTTTACCACAGTGGCATGGAACAGTTGGCCCTCTAATGGTATACGATCTCTGAGACTTCAGAGTAAGATATACATGGTTGTGTTCTGGAATTGTTCACTTAAATTGTATATAGTGTTTTTACAAAATGATTTCCACAAATTAAAAAAGATACTAAATACAAAAAAAACTCTTAACTCCTATTCACCCCCTCTACTTTCTAATCCAACATTGCCTCCCCTCCCGAAATCCCACTGGCTGTCCTACATATCCTGGTACTTTTCTTCTTAACACACTTTACTGGAATTCCCTTTGCTTCTCCTTAAGGCCTGACAACTCACTGAACACCTCCAAAACAGATCTCCAAACCCCACCTCCAATTTGTAGTTCCCTAAGCCACCACATTGCAGCATGGTCAACCTGTTCTGTGTGGCTGTAACATGTAGTGTCCAACTCACATTGCCACCAGCACAACATAATGTTGTAATATCCTATTTCTGCTTTTTGCAACCTAGGCACAGTCTTTCTGATCAAGATTCTTACAGGCACGCAAGGCATAGCGTACTGATTAATGGTATTACATCTGCGTTTTACTTTGTAAAATACCCTTGTGCATAGTCCGGGTCAATTGCCACAAATGTTTCCCCAAAAATGTCAGTGCTGACATGAAGCCTCCCCTTCACGCGTCCTGGTTGAGACGCATTGGCTCCATCAAGATACTCCTAGCCCCTCGGGTCCTATTGGTTTTTGCACCATTCTCTTGATGATGATAAATGTATTCTTTAAAGTGGCAACCAAGGACTTCTCTACCTACCATTTTAGTAAGCAGATCTTTACAGTGAGATTTCTACAAGGAAACGTGTTGTGGAGAAAAAGGAGTGTTGCGTGGGTAGAGAAGTTTGATTCACAAAGCTTAAGGGAATACGTCATAGATGTCAGTGATTTGCTAATGATCTCTGGAGGTACTGCTGGAAATCTAAGTATGTCTTGAGTACCCGAGGAGTGGCAGATATAAAATTTTTAGCCTGCTGAAGTTCCACCAGGTGCAAATTTAGCCACAAAGCAATGTATGATGCAAATTCTATATTTAACTTATTTTCCTTTCTGCACTTTCTCTGTACAATACTGTTGGAATTTCTGCATTTACAAATGACCTTTGCATGGGGGAACTTACTACAACCCAAAAGCAGGTTTGGGGATTTACCCTTTCAAATAGATTTTTTTTTGCACTCCTACGTAAAACATGGGTGTGCAAATTTCTTTTCAAAATCGGGCATTAATTTGTTGGCATTGTAACCTGGAAACAAAAAATGGATTTTTTTTCTGCAAATTATTGGATCTACGTAAGCCTTGTTGTAAAGAGGTATCTTTTTGTATAGTAATGTCTGAATGTGTAACACAATTATGTAAAAACAACTGCACAGTGTGCCTTTCCAATGATGAGATTTTCCTGCTCATCTTTACCTCACCATGACCACCTGATTTCTGTAATTTGGACTCACCCAGACCCCAAGCATAGCACTGTTCTGTCTACAGTATCCTGTTTGGAAAGCTTCTGCGTAATATGTGTGGTCGGTGTAAGGTGCTCACTACACTTTGAAGGTAGGCCTACGCTATATCAAATGCCTAAAGTAAAAGAAATACATACAAACCAAGCATTGTAAAACTTTAGCTGTCACCAAATTAACATCTTTTATTCCAGAGGTTTACTGTTCTTATTTTCAGTTTATAAGTCAAGGCCACAAAGTGCTAGTATTGACATATTAATAATGGTTTTACATTCATGATCAAAGATTTGACTACACTTTGAGTAATTAGTAGATCCCATGTATTTAAATCTGTTTGATGTAATGCCTACATTGTCTTCATTTCTAAAGTAAAATCTGCCAAATGAAAAAAAGCTTTGGAACTCCTCTGAATATTGATATTATAGATTGGCATTCTCTAGATAGGGCTGCTTAAAATTCCTATATTGGCCTTATAAAGTGAGCCAGCAGGGAGAGTGCAGCCGCACAGCGCTACTCTTTTCAAGATATCTTTTTTTAAATATCATCAAGACAAAGACAGAAGGGCTCCAGGTGCTCTCCTCCTGATAGGGTCCGCTTTTCTTGGCAGGAAGGCAGAAGGCTCACAAGATCCAGCCTCAGGGCAAGTAGTCTTAACTTCCTGGGTGATGGCCCCTCATCCAGCAGGGAGACTAGCATACTTTTGTCCCTAGTCCTGGTTACAGCAGATAGAAGGCTTGGTGATCTTTCCACACCAGCGCATAATGCTGTTTAACCACTTGTTGGACTCACCCTTATAGTCCATATCCAGACATGGATGCAATTTAGTGTGCGGTCCTATGAAATTCATGTTGTGAGTGTATACTCCTTTGAAGTGTCCTCTCTTCTCTCTTGTTGTTTATCAAAGGGACAGTCTGCCCTGCAGGAGTGTGTGCAGTTTTGAATGACCCACCACACAAGCCAAGGGAGTAACCATGGATCACATATGGCTGTCAGCCTCCACTGAAATATGCCTCAAAAAGTTTCAAAGGCCTAAGCCTTCTCCTCTAGTATGATTCCCTTGTCCTACAGTGCCAGCCTTATCGGGCCCACTATTTTGCCTGACATTGAGCCCAAGCCCCTCTGACCAGTATCCCTTCCTTCAATCAAATGGACCTTTGATGTGCCCATAGGAAGCTCTGCCCCCTTCCTTCAGTGTGTGTTCCAACCCCAGCACTCAGGAATGTCAGCAATCCACAAAACCTGTCTGGGGGTTGCAGTACTCATATCCAACTAGCCTTTCCAGGCCATGGGCTTCCAAAATGGAACCCACAGGCCTCCATGTCCTGTACCATCCACAGGCCCACATACATCCCAGCACACACGCAAGCTGCAAGGCGCTACATACAGACGCCATATAGGCCAAGGATGAGATAAGTACACAGCTGCAGACTTTACGTGAGTGGGCCGGTACTCCTGTTCGCAATACTGATTCATAAAAAACACAAAATAGATATGTTGTCTCCACCGCGCTAGTGTCACTTAACTCCTGGCAAGGGCTGTAGCCCTCTTGCACTATGAGAGTAGCGCTTGGGGCACTCCTCCCGGTCTAACAAGACCGCATTACCATGAGACCGGCCTATGTCACGGCACACATGACCGTATACACATGATCCATGTGTGCCCATGACCAGAAATCAGTACCACGCGGTCCAGGTATCCATGCAGCTAGGGCTCGAGGCAACAGTGCATGCCTGTCACCATGCAGGGGACTTTTCCATCTCAACCGTATTCTTTTAAAAAGTTATTATTTTTGACTTGATATTAAAGGCTATCATGAGAATTCACAACAAAAGAATGCCTTTAAAGAAACATAAAAGTCCATATTTACATAGATTAACTCACTAGCCAAGAACTTTCGAAAATCATTTTCAGAGAACATGCGTAACCTAAAGGATCATGAAGGAGGTATCCACACATCTTCAGTAATTGACCATAACTTGGTGAGTCTGTTGGCTTTGAGAAAAGTACGAATTAATGCTGAGGCTTAAATCAAGCTGTGTTTAGTTATAATCGCTATATAGTTTTATAAAAAGATCAGAGTTTTATCTTTTACTGTCTAGTAATCCAGCCATCCCTGGTATAAACCCTGTAATTGCTCCTTTCAGACTCGGATGATGTAGTGGCAATCATTTAGCTCCAGTGGGTTTATGGACTGATCAATATCATTTGTGTTTTTTCAAAAATGAAAAAGAACTTGATGGTAAACAACGAAATCACCTGTTTGTGTCACTTGGAAGGAGAATGCGTTATTTCAGATTGTTCCTAGGTGATCTATGGATAGTAGAAATTAGGTGTGATGTCGATTTCAGTCTTAAAATTTGCAAACGCCTTATACAAGAGTAGCATTGCTTTACATGTAGCAGCTCGGATTGTGTACCCTTGCGGGAGCCGTGCATAGATTTACATAGCATTTTCTATGGCAGGCCAAAGGTTAAATTGTCATTTCCTGTAACTGATCGTGAAAGTGTCATGCCCATGATTTACTGCTCAGAAATGATGTGGACATGCAAACAGCAAGCAATGCAGGTATTGGAAATGCAGTTCCTCAGATCCATATTGGAAATGGCTCATCGAAGTATTCAGACGGGAGTCTGTAATTACTACGCATAGAAACCTTGTACATTCACAGTGTAAGCCCTTCTTATGTGTTTGAAAGATTGGTTGTAAATAAATAGGAATACACAGATTAAAGCAATAACCCTTGACTTCGGTTAAAAGGTAAGTTCATCTGAGGTCAACAAGACTAAATTGACCATCAACAGCCTTAAACACATTGTTCAATAGTATAAGTGTATAGTAATTCAGCTGCCAGTCAGACCGTAAATGGATATTGAACAGTGTAAAATCATGATTTGACCAAGTTCCACTAACATTCCCTCAAACAGTATAGTTACCGGTCAAGAATGAGATTTTAACATTCAAGAATCTTCCTGCTACAGTGTGCTGGTAAGGAACCTTATTCAGTTCCAAACCAAGTTGATGCAGGTCACTTACCCTAGATGTATGTAAAACAGGTTGGAGTATTACTAGACTTAGAGGAAAATGTGTTTTGCACTGATATGAAATGAAATTCTATCTTAGTGAAAGAAGATTGAGGGAAAATTAATTCTAAAACGTGGTTTGGCACTGGGGGGCGTGGCCGACCACGAGTTGGCAGACGCAATCTATGCTAGATCCGCAACTCAGCCCACGATCCAGAGCCATCCGTTTGCTGTACGGCGCTGTGCCATTACTGTAGCCCGGCCGGTGGGGAGCGAAATGCCTGAGGGCCCAGGGGATCGTTCTTTTTTGCACCCCTGATCACTATAGTGAGCCCGCATTTGCCTCTGTCTCAGCAGTGGAGAGACCCTCCATGGTGCGGTATGCGCGGGGCCTGGGCGGTGGGCCCTGTGGACCTGGCTGGAGGTGTGCTGACCTGGAGGGGGCCGTGTCATGCTGTCCCTGCGTGGCCCTCTCTTCCCTGGCAAAGATGGTCGGTGCTTGGGCCACCGTCTGTGGGGAGGTTGCTCTGTACCCCTCCATCCTGTCTGGAGTGGACGGTGAGTGCTACTGGCCATAATCTCTCCTCTGCCCCACCCTGGCATTATCCTGAGTGGCAACAGGGAACATGTAGTGCCGCTGCCCATGGGCGCTGAGGCACTGGACTCCGGAGCCAGGCCTACTGGCGGAGTGCACAGCCCCCTGTCCTGGACTGCGGCAGTGAGTGCACATCTCTTCATGCACTGAAGACATCGTACCAAGTTGTGTGTGGGACCTGAGCCTGGGTGAGTTCTCCCCCCCCCTTCTTACTGTTGGGGAACCCCCGCTCCACTTGAGAACCAACCTGCTGGTGGGTGCTGGTGTGTACATTCTGCCCCGGGCTGTCAAGGGGTGGTGACGGCCTGAACGACTAGGGGGGTGCTGGGATACTGAGGCCTACGGTGGCCTGGGCGATGCGCCTGCTGTGCTCCTCACCCCTGAGCTGGGGGGGCTTGGACTGGTGCCCTCAATCATTCCAACATCATCACGGCACAGCACTACTGGGGGCCTCTCCCCCATTGATCGTGAGGGGCCCAGGGGGAGTGCCGCCAGTTGACTGCTGTGGCTTGGGATTACTCGTGCCCCTGTCATTATCTCGGACTCCCTGTCCTGCTGAGAGGTGTGGCAGGTCCCTACTCTGCTGGACGCTGGCAGATGTTCCTTTGCTTGTAGCCTGCACACTGCCAAGAACCAGTGCAGGATGACGATTGTCCCGAGGAGGTGCCCAAGGGTGCCCTTGTCTGTGCTCGGGGCGTGTGCGTTGTGTTGGCTCCACACCCTTGCCCTGGGCCCAGGTGTTTGGCCTACTGACGGAGGGGAAGCGGACACTCCACAATCTCTCCTGAGTTAGGGAGGTTTTCACCGGCATTCCTCAACTGAAATACTCCTCGATGTGGGTGGGGTAGGGGGCAGCAAGGAAGTCATCGGACCCACTCACTCGGATGCTAAGGGGTGCGCTCCCCGGATAGACATGGAGGGAGGGAGTCCCCCCCCCCCTACCCCTCCACCTACCCCCCAACCGGACAAGCTGGATTCAATTCTAGCGGCTATTGCTGATACCAGACAGGACCTACACGCCAAAGTCGACGCCGTGGCAACTGAGGTGGGCCTGTTCCAGTAGGACAGCAGTAAGCTGTCCGGGAGGGTCACCCAGACAGAGCAAACACTCAGGGAGCTGTGCCCTGCTGTCACGGACCTCAGAGGTGTGGTTTGAGACTTGGAGACTAAGGTTTGGGATTTGGAAAACAGTGCTGAAAACTCAAAGATGATCCCGCCGCAACAACCTCCAGATCGTTGGCTTCCCCAAGGGAGTGGAGGGCCATGACCCGGTGGCTTTCTTTGAGCAATGGCTTGCGCAAGTCAGAGCAGCAGTGACATCATTTCAACATTATCAAGTGGAGCGGGCGTACAGGGTCCCGGTTTGCAGACCACCCCCGGGGTCATCTCCCAGACCGGTAGTGGTCTGTCTAATGAATTTCAGGGACACGGAAACTATCTTAAAAGCAGCTCGCACTGCTGCTCCTCTGCAACATTACAATGCCCGCAGTTACTTGTTCCCGGATTACACACTAATGTTGCAGCGCCGGAGGGCTTTCTTCTTGGGTGTCAAGAAGCGCTTGAGACAAGAGGGCCTCACTTCTAGTTAATCTGACCAGCTATTTTTTCAGGGAGTCTTCTGACGCCTGGGACTGGGTGGAACAGAGCCCCTGCCAGTCGTCTGGCCTGGCCACCCAGATGCACTGACCGGGCACGTGAACACCAACAGCTGGCTCTGACAGCGGTGATACATTTGGCCGCAGATCGCCGCACCACCCATCTGTTACAGCTTACCGATGACTCACTATCCAAAACTGGCTCCATCCCCACACTGAGTAGCAATTCATTGATGGTCCTCCCGGATGTTACCCCCCAAACTGCAGACCTACTGGGTTGAACCTTCCATACTCTACAACCATGCATACTTGATCACATGTGTAGCTCTTCCCCTCTGCTATTCTCTGCCCTACGGATCACCCACATTATTAAGGAAATTGGCATACACTGAATCCTTACTGTTATGTTGCAGAAAAGGGTTGAATTGAACTAGAGGTGTGTTTGTCTAGTTTTTTTCTCCTCTTTACCACCACTATTGGAGGTAGTTACTGACACCCACCATATGCCCACCCCATCAGACCACTTCCCTTTTTAGCTGGATGCCTCAATGAGACTTCGCTATTAGAGTTCCCATAATATGGGTCTTTGAGTTCACTGTTTGTGTGATCGCTATTCTCGCGCTTACCCTGGGAGGGGAGTTGGGGATTGTGAATCTTTATTGTTCTGCAGGTCATTCACCACGTTACTTTCTGGCACTGGGTTGCGTGCACACCATACATTTGTAAGCATTCATGGCTTAGCTACAAATAATCACATGGAACATGAAGGGAATGGGGAATGAGACATCTGGTCCAACAATATATTCGATGGTGCAATACACACACACCGTTCCTTCAGGAAACACATGTAGTGGGTGGAGAAGATATTCGCCTACAGGAGCTTTCCGGGTTTGCCCGAGGGGCTCTAATCTGGATACATCCTGGAGTACCCTTTTGATGCCTTACCACAGAAATAGATCCTGAGGGACTCTATGTATTCGTGGAGGGCCAGCTTGATGGTGGTCTGCTCCTGTTAAGTAGTATCTATGCCCCGAACATGGCATAACAGGCCTTTTTGGCCTGACTCCTGGTTATCCTTAAATGTGAACATATCCCATGCATCATTGGAAGATATTTCAATTGCGTTCTTGACTCTGTTCTCGGCCATTCCCATCCACCGCTGACTAATTCCCCTGTAGTGATGACTGCAGCAGACTTCACACAATGGCTTGCGCAGTGGTCGCTCTTAGACAGTTGGTGCACGTTGCACCCAGACGTGCAGAGTTACTCTTACTACTCCCTGCCCCATGATTTTCATGTGTGGCTGGACTGTATACTTTGCCATCCAGCCATCCACTCGCAAATTACGGATGGGGAGTATCTTTGCCAAACTTTTTCTGACCACAATCCATTACAGATGCACCTGGATTGGGGACCACTTAAACCCCCCCATACTCACCTGGTGCCTTCAGCTAGCCATGTTGGAGGACATAGCGTTCTGAGACACAACTCAGGAGGTGCTGTCTCGCTTTGTGGCTGAGAACTGGGGAACAGCCACATCTAGGCCTATAGAATGGGAGGCACTGAAAGTGATGCTCCGAGGGCACTGCATCAATGCTGTGGTGGGAGTGCAGGCAGATCTTCACATGGAATTGACCGCCCTTGAACTGTCCCTAGGTACCCTGGAGGCGGATTCCTGCCATACCATGGCAAGTCTGCAGGCGCTAATGGACGCCAGGGAACGACATGCCCAGCTAGTGGACCAGTTTCGCTGCCTAGATTTCAGGGCCTAAAAGGTCAAAATGCATGGTGAGGAAGCCAAGTCTGGCAGGCTATTGGCCTGGTTTCTCCACATTGCAAGTCCTCCCACTCCAGTCACCATGCTTTGCCTATCCCCAACCAGTACTTTTAGCAGTCAAGTAGACAACCATACCGCCTTTACAACATATTATAGATCCTTGTATGACCCCCCCGGTCGCCGATCGTGCCACCAGCATACAGGCCCACAAGGATCTGATGCTGCCTATCATAGAACAGGAGATAGAGCAGCCATTCGGGGATCAGCTACATGTAAAACTCCCGGACTGGATGGCCTCCAAGGCAAGTTTTACAAGGTTTATGAAGATCTACAGGTTCAGAAGTTTCTTGAGTTATATCAGACAGCACTGGAGGAGGGCCACCTGCCCCCGACACTACGTGAATCCCTCATAGTTGCGCTACCAAAGCCTGACGCGGACTCTATGGAAGTGGCATCTTACCATCCTTTGTCTATGTTAGGGATTTATTTATTATTTTTATTAAGTTTTATATAGCGCTGGCCAGACCCGAGGGTTATCGGAGCGCTTTACAACAGGTTTAAGCAGAAATCACATAAGAAAGGCATAGGCCAACATAAATGTTCAGGGGACCCAGTGTGCTGAGCGTCCTTGAGGTGGGGAAGTCCTGAGATAGCCTTGATGCGTGCACAGTGTCTTAGGCTCATCCTCATTCCGGGAGGAGGGAACGAGGAGGGGTTCGGGGAGGGTGGAAGAGGTAGGTAGAGGTGGAGCATTGTCAGGGGGCTGTAAAGTGCCTGAAGAGGTAGGTTGAGGTGGAGCATTATCAGGTGGCTGCAGAGTGCAGGAAGAGGTAGGTTGTAGTGGAACATTGTCAAGGGGCTGCGGAGTGCAAGCTTGTGCGTTTCGCCGGCGGCTCTCGGTTCGGGAAGGCACGGTTGAGGTAGAGGTCTTTTAGGAGTCTTTTGAATTTTATAAAGGAAGGGATAGTCCTGATATCGGCTGGGACGGAGTTCCAGATTTTTGGTGCGTTTCCAGCGAAGGATCGTGTAGCGGTTTTTTGTTTGCGTGTTTTCATGGGGATGAGTAGCAGGGTGTTGGAGCTCCTGAGGTTTCTTGTCTGGTCAGCTTTCTTGAGTTTGGAGGCCAGGTATTCCGGTTTCCCTGTGTGCAAGGCTTTGTGCGTGAGGCAGGCGGTCCGAAAGCTGGCCCGCATTTTTACTGGGAGCCATTTTAGTTCTCTGAGTGCGGGTGATAGGTGGTCATATTTCTTAACTCCGGTGACCATTCTGGCAGCTGCATTGAGAGTTGTTTTGAGGGGGGCTGGGTGGGATCAAGCTGTACCGGTGAGGACTGCGTTCCCATAGTCGAGTCTAGATAGCACCAGTGATTGGGTGGCTTGTTTGAGGTCCTTGGGCGGGATGAAGGGCTTGATTTTGTTGAGGAGCTTCAGATTGAGGAAGGCACTCTTCGTGGAGATCTTAATGTGTTTGGTCATGTTCAGTTTCGGGTCTAGGGTGATTCCTAGAGATTTTACCGAATTGGCCAGGGTGAGATTACCGTTGAGGGCATCGATTGCTTTTAGCCACTCTGCAATTTGAGGATTTTCTTCTTTGTTGGAGATGAGGAGGAATTCAGTTTTGTCTTGATTGAGTTTAAGGTGGTTTGTTGTTAGCCAGTGTTGAACTTCTCTAAGAGTGTTGTTGAGTCTTAGAATGTCGTTAATGGAGGAGGTTTCCAGGTAGATCTGGGTGTCATCTGCATATAGATGGATGGGAATGTTGGCTTTTTTGAGAAGGGTGGTGAGGGGTTCCATGTATATGTTGAACAGTTGAGGGGAGAGCACTGAGCCTTGGGGGACACCTCTGCTGACTGGGTGTAGGTCGGACGTAAAGGTTTTGATTTTTACCCTTTGGGAGCGGTTGTGTAAGGAGGAGGAGAACCATTGTAGGACCACCCCATCTGCGCCTACTCTGTCTTGGAGAGCCTTGATGAGTAGATTGTGGTCAACCGTGTCAAAGGCTGCCGATAGGTCCAGGAGGATGAGTAGACAGCTTTGGTCAGTGTCTAGAGACTGGTGGATGTCATCCACGATGTTAAGGATCGCGGTATCTGAAAGAGACCACGTTAGTGACAGATTCCTTACCTTAGAATATCCCCAGGCGTCAGGCTGGATCTGGAAAGTTTTACGTAGCAGTACCCTTGCGCGTCGGTAGGCGGCGTTGTGCGGCTCAGCGTCCGTCGTCGGGATCGCCGGGATGACGTCGCGGGCAGTACTTAGACGCCGCCCATGCGCGCTGACGTCAGTTTTTCTTTTTCCGCGCCAGTAAGCGCAGATCCGGGAAGAGCAGTGCCCTAGTCATTTTTTGACTACGTTTTTTTGTGATTTTTATCACTGTTTTTTCTCGAGTCGTTCGACTCCGACGGTGTCGGTAGGGATGCCCGGCTTCAAGCCATGCGACACCTGTGGTCAGATGATGTCGATCACGGACCCGCATCGAGACTGTCTCTACTGCCTCGGGCGCGACCACGACTCCAAGTCGTGCCCCGACTGCCGGGCCTTGCATCCGAAGGCTTTGCGAGAGCGGTCTCGAAAGCTCCTCGAGGTCCGGCAGTCGGCTCCGCGCCAATCCAAGCCCCGGTCACATGAGAGGTCGAGGGGCCGGTCGCGGAGTCCACATCGGTCGTCGGGGTCCAAGTCTTCGCACTCCTCCGGTAAGTCGAAGCACAAGAAGTCGAAGAAGCGTCATCGCTCGACGACTTCCCCTCGCCGGTCTCGCGACTCGGCTGAGGGTCCTGTCGGCACCGTCCCTGCCCCCGCGGCTCCGCCGCATTACCCGCCCTATCCGGGTTCGGCGGCGACTCCGGCCGAAATACAGGAGTTCCTGTCGGCCATGGCCCGCCTCTTCGGGCCTCAAGGTCCCCCCGGTGCGCCTTCGGGCCCTGATGGGGTTCCTACGGCGCCGCCGGCGACTCCCGGCGCCGCCAGTCACGCCGGGCTCGGTCCCAGCCCCGGCTCCGGCCTCGACCCCGGCTCCGGTGCTGCCACAACCCCGATCGACGCCGGTTGACCTGACGACACCTCCACCGGCATCGATTTCACCGGTGCTGTTCCCGATGCCGCCCGGGGCTCCGGGCGGCGTCATACCCCGGTTCTCTCCGGAGCCGGACACGGCGCCGGACCGACGTCGATCGACGCCGGCTCCGGCGCCGATGAGACCTTGGGTCCCACATGTCCCTCCTCCTTACTTTGAACCTGAATTGGAGGACGAAGAGAATTGGGAGGGGTCTGAGGACCCTCTCACTGCCCAATGTGAGTTTGATCAGGACTGGGCTGAGGAACTTGGGGATGCCAGTGGTCTGGACACCTCCCCTGACACTGGCATGCTGTCTCCTCCTTCCGTGGCAACGGAGGAGGGAGCAAACTTTGCAACGGTGTTGCGTAGAGCATCTGAGGCCTTACACCTCCAGTTGCCTACAGTGGCTGTCAGGACTAACATCCTGACGGAAGTGCTTCAGCCGGCGGCTACTTCCTCGGAGCCACTGCTGCCGTTCAACGAGGCACTTTCTGACGTTCTTTTGGGCACATGGTCCAAGCCCACCACAGGGGCTCCTGTGGATAGGAACGTAGCCCGACGCCATCGCCCTGCTCCGGGCGACCCCCTGTTCCTCTCCCAACACCCCACCCCTGAGAGCTTGGTTGTCCAAGCCTCTGCTTCCTAAAGCGCCTTCCCTACCGCTCCCCCGGATAGGGAATCCAAAAGACTGGATCAATTTGGGAAGAAGGTTTTTTCTTCCTCCAGTGCTGGCTTGCGGTCTGTCAACACCACTTGCCTCTTGGGCCGATATTCCCACTCCTTGTGGGATTCGGTGGCGCACATTCTGCCCCAGTGTCCTGAGGAGGTCCAGGCACTGCTTTCCCGCGCCATTGCGGAAGGAAGAGATGCGGCAAAGTACACCATCAGATGTGGCCTTGATACCGCCGACTCGCTAGGCAGATCGCTTGCGACGACAGTGGCGCTGCGCCGTCACGCCAGGCTGAGTACCACTGGTTTCTCGGGCGATGTCCAAAATACTCTTATGGACATTCCCTTTGATGGGGTCGGTCTTTTCGGAAATAAGGCAGACCATGCGCTGGAGCGCTTTAAGGACTCGCGGGCTACAGTCAAGTCCCTGGGCCTTTCTGCTGTGCGCCCTCCGCAACAGTCTGCTTTTCGCCCCTTTCGTGGCCACGGAAGGGGCGCCCAGTCACGTCCGCTGCCCAGCCACCAGCCCGCGCATCAAGCGTCTTCGCGTGGCCGAGGACGTGGCTCCCGCCGAGGCGGGTCGGGTAACCAGGGTGCGGGTCAGGCCACCACCCCCGCCCCGTCCGCGGCCTCCAAGCCCTCCTAGTCCTTTCTTTCAGGTCCACAGCACGCCAGTAGGGGGCAGTGTCCGCCATCACCTTCACCACTGGCGTGCCATCACCTCGGACAAGTGGGTCTTGGACATTGTCCGAAGGGGCTACTCCCTCCCCTTCGAGACCACCCCCCCAGCCATGCCACCTCAATACCACCGCATGTCAGGGGATCACTTGGTACTTCTTCAGAAGGAAGTTGCAGCCCTCTTGGCCAAGGGGGCCATCGAGCGCGATTCGACCCCAGAAGTAGGGCGTGGTTGTTACTCCCACTACTTTCTGGTGCCCAAAAAGGACAAGGAGGACATGCGTCCTATCTTGGACCTCCGGAACGTCAATCGCTTCCTCCGGAAGGAGAAGTTCAAGATGCTCACCCTAGCTCAGGTCTTGACTGCCCTCGACCCTGGAGACTGGATGGTAGCGTTGGACTTGCAGGACGCATATTTCCACATCCCCGTTCTGCCGGCCCACCGGCGTTACCTGCGGTTCACGGTAGGCCTCGAGCATTTTCAGTTCACCGTGCTCCCCTTTGGCCTTACAAGCGCCCCTCGGGTGTTCACGAAAGTGATGGCGGTGGTCGCAGCTCATCTGCGCCGAGCAGGGGTTCCAGTCTTCCCCTACCTCAACGACTGGCTGCTGAAGGCGGGCTCGTCCCAGGCAGTCGTCTCCCACCTCCAGACTACGGCCGAACTCCTGCACTCGCTGGGGTTCTCCATCAACGTGCCAAAGTCGCACCTGATTCCTTCTCCACAGCTCCTTTTCATCGAAGCAGTTCTGGACACGACGCAGTTTCGGGCCTATCCTCCCGAACGGCGAGTCCGGGATATTCAGGCTATGATTCCGATCTTTCGGCCTCTATCCTGGGTTTCGGTACGGATGACCCTGAAGCTGCTGGGCCTCATGGCCTCCTGCATCCTGCTGGTCGATCATGCCAGATGGCATATGCGGGCTCTGCAGTGGGACCTGAAGTTCCAGTGGGCGCAGCATCAGGGCAACCTGTCCGATCACGTCCAGATCTCGGAGGGGACTGCAAAACAGTTGCAGTGGTGGCTCTCGAACCGGCAATGGGTCATGGGCAGATCCCTCTCCCTTCCCCAGCCAGAGCACACAGTTGTGACAGACGCGTCCCTTCTGGGATGGGGCGGTCACATGGGAGAGGCGGAGATCAGAGGCCTCTGGTCTCCGGCGGAGTCCCGGCTCCATATCAACCTTCTGGAGCTTCGGGCGATCTGACTTGCACTCAAGGCATTCCTTCCCTCTGTCAAAGAGAAGGTAGTGCAGGTGTTCACAGACAACACCACCGCCATGTGGTACTGCAACAAACAAGGCGGGGTGGGGTCGTGGACCCTATGTCAGGAGGCTCTGCGCCTCTGGACATGGCTGGAACATCAGGGCATATTCCTGATGGTTCAACACCTGGCAGATTCCCTGAACGCCAGGGCGGACGAACTCAGCCGCAGGTGCATGATGGATCACGAATGGCGTCTTCACTCGGAGGTGGCGCAAGGACTCTTTCTACAGTGGGGAGAGCCTTGGTTAGATCTATTCGCCACCGAAGAGAACGCGCAATGTCAGCAGTTCTGCGCGTTGGAATTTCCAAGGCGGCACTCGCTCGGCGACGCTTTTCGTCGCGAGTGGAGTTGCGGTCTGTTGTACGCCTTTCCGCCTATACCACTTCTACCCAGAGTGTTGAAGAAGATTCGGCGCGACCGGGCCCAAGTCATTCTTGTGGCTCCGGACTGGGCTCGAAGAGTTTGGTATCCCGAGCTACTCAGTATGAGCGTCGATCCCCCGATCCGTCTGCCTCTTCGGGAGGATCTTCTGTCGCAGCAGCAGGGGACGGTCCTCCACCCGAACCTGTCGAGTCTCCACCTGCTTGCGTGGAGATAGAGCGGCGGCAGTTGATTCCTTTCGACTTGCCTCCCGAAGTTTGTGATGTGATTCTGGCAGCCAGGCGTCCCTCCACTAAGGTGGTATACGCCTGCAGGTGGAACAAGTTTGTGGCATGGTGCACAGCAAAGGCTGTGAATCCCCTTTCTGCCCCTCTCTCTGAGGTTCTTCTGTTCCTTCTTTCTCTGGTCCAACAGGGTTCTGCCCTGGGTACCATCAAGGGCTATCTTTGTGCAATCTCGGCCTTCCTCAGGCTTCCTGATCAGCCCTCTCTTTTTAAGTCCCCTGTTGTTAACAGATTTCTTAAAGGCATTACACACCTCTTCCCTCCTGTTCCGTTTATAATGCCTCAGTGGGACTTAAACTTGGTTCTTACCTTTTTAATGTGCGCTCCCTTTGAGCCTCTGCATAACTGTCCTCTTCGTCTTCTCACTCTAAAGACAGCCTTTCTGGTGGCCATCACCTCCGCTCGGTGGGTGAGTGAGCTCCAGGCTCTTTCATGCAAACCCCCTTTCTGTCTGTCCATCCAGACAAGGTTGTTCTTAGGACGCGTCCGTCCTTCTTGCCAAAGGTGGTTACTGCCTTCCACATTGGGCAGACCATCACTTTGCCCACCTTCTTTCCGCCTCCGCATCCTTCCAGAGAGGAAGAGAGGCTCCACCATCTGGACCCAAAACGTGCGCTTTCCTTTTACATCAACCGCACACAACAGTTCCGGGTGGATGACCAGCTCTTTGTTTGCTACGTGGGCGCCAAAAAAGGTTGGGCGGTACACAAGAGGACCATCTCCCGCTGGGTAATCTTGTGTATCAAAGCCTGCTATTCTTTGGCTAAGAAGGAGCCCCCTGTTGGGCTACGTGCCCATTCTACCAGGGCAACGGCTGCTACCACGGCTTTAGGCCGCGGTGTTCCGCTACAGGATATATGTCAGGCAGCTACGTGGGCCTCGCTGCACACGTTTACCAAGCATTACTGCCTTGACAGCCAGGTCCGGAGGGACGGCTTCTTTGGCCGCGCTGTCCTCCGGGACTTCCTTGTCTGAATCTGTTCGCAGACCCACCACCGGTGTTGGTATTGCTGGGGTATCTATTCTAAGGTAAGGAATCTGTCACTAACGTGTCTCTTTCAGATGCACAAGTTACTAACTTGTGTAACGATATATCTGTAAGAGACAGTAGTTAGTGACAGATTCCTTACCGCCCCACCCATCCTCCCCGTTCTGCGAACTGATTTCTAGGGTTAAGGACATCCCTTTCAGGGCCCTAGTATTTTTTCAGACACCAATGTCAGCTTCTTGCATGGCTCTGCGTTCCTGGCGCGGAAAGTCGTGTACAGAACTGACGTCAGCGCGCATGGGCGGCGTCTAAGTACTGCCCGCGACATCATCCCGGCGATCCCGACGCCGACGATGGACACGGAGCCGCACGACGCCGCCTACCGACGCGCAAGGGTACTGCTACGCAAAACTTTCCGGATCCAGCCTGACGCCTGGGGATATTCTAAGGTAAGGAATCTGTCACTAACTACTGTCTCTTACAGATATATCGTTACACAAGTTAGTAACTTGTGCATTTTCATTGTAAGTTTAGTCTCCTATCAAATGGAGACAATAAAAGGTGGTATTTTCTTTATTTTCTAGTGTGCCTGATTCTGCCATCTGAAAAGCAACTAGCACATGGGCAGATTGGCGCAACAGCGCAGTGCCTTAACTATAGGTTTGTGAACCTTTGAAAGCTGGAGGCAGAGGCCTGGCTCGGCTCAGCCTTTTCTGAAGCCCGATTGGTGGGGATCTAGCAGGTTGATGTTATCCATGTGCTGGGTCAGTTGATGAAGAACGCACTTTTTAAGGATTTTGGATAGAAAGGGGAGATTGGAGACAGGTCTGAAGTTGTTCAGATCGTTGGTGTCTAGGCCTGGTTTTTCAATAGTGGTGTGACTTGGCCGACTTTGAGGCAGTCTGGTATGACGCCAGTTTTCAAGGAGCTGTTTATGATTTCGCACCAGAGTGGGGCAAGGGAGAGTTTCAGCTTTTTGGTCAATTGGGTGGGTACAGGATCGAGGACGTGGGATGCGAGCTTGGAGGAAGAGATCAGTTTAAGAATCTCAGCTTCAAGTACGGGGTCGAAGGATTTCCAGGCTTCCGTGGGGGGCTTGTGTGTGTCGGTTTCGTTTGTTACGGTTGGGTTTTTGCAGGAGGGATTGAGGTTGATGTCTAGTGATAGCTCAATCTTGGTGACTTTCTCGTTGAGGAAGTTGGCGAAGTTGTCACACAGGTCTTTGGAGGCCAGGATTGGGGCTGCGGAGGTCTTGGAGGTTTGTTGCCTGATGATGTTAAAGAGTTCTTTGGGCCTGTTTTTTGCGTTGTCCAGAGCGGTGCAGAAAAAGGTGGTTTTTTCGTTGATGTGCTTTTTGTATTTCCTTCGGGCTGCTTTGAGTTGATCGCGAAGGCTCGTAGAGGGATTGTCTCTCCATAGACGCTCTGTAGCTCTGAGTTGCCTCCTTTCAGCGTTAATGTCCGTGTTGAACCAGGATCTGGAAGGAATGCGCCTGGTTTTTTTTTGTTTCAGGGGGGCTAGTTGGTCTAGGATGGACGTCATAGTTGTGTTGTAGTGGGACGTGAGTTCTGTTGTGGAGAGACCATCTGGGGAGATGGGCAGGAGCGTGTTTATCTTTTCTTCTAGGTCGACCATGTTGATCTGTGTTAGGTTTCTCGTCCATGTGGGGGGGTCTTGGATGTGAGGTTGGTACATGATCGGTTGCGTGATGTGGAATAGGATTAGGTGGTGGTCTGACCAGTCAACCGGTAAGATGTGATCTATTGTGATTGTGTCGCGTTGGGCGATGATTGCATCCAGGATTGCTCCTTTGTTATGGGTTTCTTCTGAGCAGTGCTGTGTGAGGCTGTTGCTGTGTAATAGCTCATTTAGGTTATGTATTAGTGAGCTGTTTTTTACGTTCCAGTGTAGGTTGAGGTCGCCCAGAATTAGGTTGTCAGTGTCTCGGAGTGAGCAGTGAGCAACCAGGTCTGACAGGTGTTCCGTGAAAGTGGTGGTGTTGCCTGGGGGATGGTATAGGAGGTGGCAGTGTAGTGTCTTGTTGTCGCTTGTGTTCATGTTGGCGGTTAGGCATTCAAAGGTGTTATAGTTGAAGGTATCTATTTCTGTCACTGACATGTTATTGTTGTGAATGATCGCTAAACCCCCGCCTGTTTGGTCTTTTCGGTCTTTGTTAATGATTGTAAAGCCTGGGGGGTACGAGAGTATCCATGATTGGAGGTGAGCAGTCGTTTAGCCAGGTCTCGGTGAGGAAGGCTATGTCTATGTTATTGGATAGGATGGATTCTGCTATCTCTGTGGCGTGTTTGGTGGCTGATCTGCAGTTTATGAGCATGCAGTTGGTAGGGGGTGTCTCTTTTTTTGGTTTCTTACTTAGGGGAGCCATGGGGATGTTGGTGAGGGAGGTTGGGGGTCTAGGGGGTTTCGGAATGGAGTGAACTCTTCTGAATCCGGTGATCACCTGGATCGTGGATTGAGGGATGGCCGTAGAGGGGGTGTCGTACGAGGAGGCCAGCTCTGCAGCTTCGTCCGAAGACATAGCCTCCATGGTTCTATTGGGTCTCAGAGTATGACTCGAGAGGGGGATGAGATCCAACTGGGTCGTGTGGTCTTGGGGAGCCTTTGGTGTGGGGGTTGGAGACGGTGGGAGTACAGTTGGGATTTTTGGGGGCTTGCGAAGTGTGGCAAGGTTGGTTAGGATTTCGTTAAAACCCTGTATTATAGTAGCTAATTGGCTTTCAAGCAGGAAGAGACGTTGCCCCGTCTCTTCCGGGGTGGGGGTGGGTGGGTTCTGAGCGGGTTCCTCCCGAGGGGGAGAAGGCCTGACTATGCTGTGCTGTCGTCTAGTAGTTATTGTGTTGTCCGAGAGGGCTTTGAGATGGGCCGTGGGCGTGGGATGCGGGGGGGGTCATGTTGCGTCATCTGCGTTCTTTTGTTGGTGGGTATAGGACGGTGGTTGGAGGTCTTAGACTGTGTATTGTGGTCGATCGGTGTTCTTTGGAGGAGGTTGTGTGCGGGAGGCTGTTTGAGGGGACGATTCGACGGGGAGGGGGGAGCCATGTTCTTGGTGCCAGAGGTGCGGGTGGTGTCTCGTGGAGGGGGGTAGGAGTTTATGATAGAGGGCGCAGGAATGGTGTGTGTGTTCAGCTGGGGGGTCCGGGTGGAAGGGGTGGGTTGGGCGGGGGAGATGTGAGTGAGAGGAAGCAGTCCGAAGTGAGGGGAAGAGGGAGTCAAATGCCTCAAGGTTGTCGTTGTTCGCTTGGATCAGGACTGTGCCGTTGGAGTAGATGGTCACAGAGTTGTTCCCGCTCCGCGTCAAGCGGTTGGGGATAGAGAATGATAGTTTGCAGCTGTGGGGAGTATTGGTAGTTTTGGTAATGTGGAGTTGTGATCTGAGGACGGAATTCCACTTTTCGGGTCTTTCCGTGTGAAAAATAAGATCCGTTTTTACTTGGCCTTTGGAAGAGCAGTGATATATGTCAGCAAATAGTGATTCTGGGTATTGTCTGATCAGTTTATGTTTGAGGTTTTTTTTTGCTTTGGGTGAGAGGTTGGGGGGGAAACTAATCGAGAAGGAGTTCGGGCTATGCGGTTTTAAGTAGTTCGTGTGAGTGGGTTGGCGTGGTAGAAGGCATTCTGTCTGATTTGAAAGTGGGGCTAGTTCCTTTAGGGCTAGGTGTGTTACGCTACCACAGGGGCCGAGTGGGTTGTAGTGGTGGATGAGACTGGCAGTGTGGTCGAGCCGCTTCTTTAGGGGTGGGTTGGTTGGTTGGCTGCCCACACGCGGTCGGTCCTGGGGGCAGGAAGAGTGTAAGAGTGTAAGGGTGGTGGGAGCGTTGGGGTACACGCGTCCCTTCTTTTCTGATATTGGGTGGGTTGTTGCTGTTGTCTTGTTGTAGATTTGGTGTACAGTAACCCCCCAGAGTTCTTTTGGGGTGGCCACTGGGTGGTCAGGTAGAATGGGTCCGGTGAGTAGGAAGGTGCAGCACGACAGGGATGTGGCGGGCCGGCGACACTGTCTTTTAATGACCGGTGAGTCTGGACGTGGAGATTGGCCAGCGTCACATTAAGTGCTTGGCAAGTCAGGGCGCAAAGTTGTGATGGTCAGGCCCCTTTTAGTGTGGAGGTCGGTACTCGCCAATCCTGACCGGAGGGGTGCAGCAACTTGGGGTCAGAATTGAGGCCGGTGGAGAGCAACAGAGTTGGGCCTAGTTGACTGGGTCGGTTGTTTTTTTACTGGGGTCAGTGAGGCAAGGCGAGTTGTGGGGTGTCTCGTCCACTTCTCTAGGGTTGGTCAGTGCCTCCCCTGTGCGAATTCACCCGGGGTTAGGTCTTGGTGGCCATCATTGGTTTCGGACATAAAGGTTAGTGGAGGTAGCAGTCTCTATGGAGCAGGGGTCCTTGCAGTCTCTATGATGTAAGAGCCTTCATTGCGGCCATCTTAGGGTCAGGCCCTGTGTGCATAATGGATTGAGGAGGTGGCAGGCTCTGAGATACAGGGGCCTTCGTTGTTTATCTTGCTGGGACCAGCCGGTGCAGGGTGTCTGGGGAGAATTAATGGTGGAGGGGACTCACCGGTGCAGCCTGTTCGTCGGTGAGAAGTTCTACTTCCGTGCGGCCATTTTGAGGTCAGGCGTTTCGAAGTCCATCGATAACTCGTGAGCGGATTGTCCAGTAGTTATTTGACTGCTTTCTCAGTGGCTATTTGACTCAGGCTTCGGTCCTGGTTCGACCTGCAAAGCCGCAAACTTCGTGGAGAGCGTCGCATAGGCATCTAGGGATGCAAAGGGTTAACTTAGCCAGTTCGACGTCGGGCGGCCATCTTGGGGACAGGCACTGCAGAGCTCTGTAGTAGCTCACAATCCGCTTTCTGCAGTTCACCCAGTGACAGTTCGGTAGTCGCTATGGTCCTGGGCTGTCGAGACTCTTGTGGGTCCACTGTGGGGTGTTTAAGAGTTGTGGATTATAAGATACTTAGCATGGTCATTGCAAGCCGTCTCCTGGAGCATATGCCACAACTAGTCAACGCAGATCAGAACTGCTTCATCCCTAATCGTTCAACTACCCTCAACATCCGTAGACTTCACAGAGTGATGGAGCTGGCCCCAGCCCGTTGGTCATACACAGCCTGCTTAGTGATCGACCTGGAAAGAGCATTCAACACTTTGGACTGGACCTAAATGCTCACAACGCTCTTGTGCTTTGGGATCCCAGGGCACCTACTACGCCTCATCCGCCTATTCCATACAGACCCCACAGCCCGCTTAAGAGTAGGTCCACTGATTTCGCTCTGTCCGCAATTAGCTGGGGCACCCGCTTGGGAGGCCCACTATCACTGCTCCTCTTTGCTTTGTTGATGGAACAGCTCACCCACTGGCTGCGGCATGATGGAGAGGAGTGGGGCATTCTTTTAGGGGACGAACTACATACCATTTCTCTCTATGTGGATGACATCCTCATTTATATCCGGGACTTTAGACGGGGGCTCATAAGCATAGAGACAGCCCTAGGCGAATTTGAAGAGGCTTCGGGATTAGGTGGAAGACCTGCCTGTTCCCCCTGAGCTTCGGTTGCCCACCACACCAACTAATTGTGGGACCCCACCCTGTGCGATGTGAGCCACGCACATTCCGCTACCTGGATATTGAGGTTTATCATACTACCCAGGATTTAATAGACTGGAATCTTGTGCGGCCCATTGCCTCCCCCAACCACAACTGACATTCTGGAGCACACTTCCACTTATGGCGCAGGGCCGTGTTTCACTATCCAAGATAGTGATGCTTCCACGCCTCCTCTACTACTTTCATAATCTACCTGTGCACATCCTGAGAACCACATTCCACACTCTTCATGTTATGAAGGGGGCCTTCATCTGGAATAAGGGAGGGGGGTGAGTGGCCCTTTGGAAGCTCCAATTGTTGGTGGACAGGGGGCCCTAGGTGCTCCTAACTTTAAGCATTATTATTTGGCAGCGCAACTACAGTGGCTGACGGCCAGCCACCTGCCTGAGCTGTGCCATCTTGCACCAGATCGCGCTGACCGTCTGATTCACGAGCTTTTGCTGCCACTGGGCAAACTCCCTCCGCAACTTAATAAGCTATATCTATAGCTTTAAACTATAGCGCATGCCAGTTACATCAGAAGCCTGTGGTTATTTCCGACTCTAACGCCCCACACACCGAAGATCTGACTCTGCTCCATACACCCATTCATGGAGATGCTTGGGAGGGAGGGTATGGAGCACTGGGAGTCAGAGGGAGTAGATACTCTGGGTGCAATATTCCAAAATGCTACTCTTGTTCCGTTCGAGCAGCTCAGCTAGGACTACAATCTGCCCCTGGGCCATTTTTTGGCACACCGTACCCTGCTGGCTGAGCTTTAGCGCAACTAGCAAATCATAGAAACTGAGCCAGACATGCATCCCCTAGTGCATACATTCCACATAATGGGAAATGGACGCCGTCTAATTACATGGTTTACACGCACGCAGGCACACTCCACGCAAGACTTGCTGCACCACCTCAGATAGACATGGGAGCGCGATATAGGTCGCGAAATGTCCCAGAAGGAGTGGGATAAGGTACTTCTATACCCACGTAAACTCTACCTCAATACTAAATTTCAATACATACAGTACAATATATTGCACAGGGTGTACCTCACACCTGCGTGCTTGCATAGAATATATGGCACTGCGCCTACTTGTGCTAGATGTGGCTCCCAAGATGCTGATATGGCACACATGTTCTGGTCTTGCCCGGAGGCACAGTTGTTCTGGAGGTGCTGACAACTATCACGGAGAGAGAGAACCTATACATTATGTAAGTAGGATTACTGGGGTTACACAAGCGCAGAAAGGCGCGAGTTGCCACTAATCACTTCAGTGACTTAGCTTTACTCATAGCTAGGAGAGCCATTGCAATGAAGTGGAAGGACGCTCACCTCCCGGGACTTCCTTACTGGTGTGCAGCCACACTGAAATGGGGTAAGGCAGAATCTGTTGCGCTTCGTAGAGACGAAGTCTGGGGATTGCGCAAAGTCCCCATAACTTTGGAGTGGGACACGCTACTACACAAGCTACAGCTCCTCTCCGAGAAGTCTTGAGGTCTTGAAGAGGTTGGGGGCTGTAACACCCCTGATGTACTCTGTCATGCATCGCAAAGGTCTCCCGCGACACCCCCCCCCCGCCCCCTCTTGCCTCAACTGTTTCCCAGCTCTCTTTTCTGATCTAAACAATAAGTAGCCAGCCTGACTGCTTCATCGTCAGACGTCTGCTATGTGCTTGAATTTGTACTTGTAGTCAGATTCTGCGGTTGGATGCCCACAAGTGCCGATATGATTGTATAATGTTAACACAGGGATCTTGAATATTTGTAACTGCTATGCCCTGCCAGTTTGTTAACTTATACTTTACCAGTTTGTTATTGTAAAAATACTTCTGAACAGCTGACTCCTATATTGTCTGCCACTATCTGGACCCTTTGGGAACTGGTAATGTGATGTTGACTATGACTAGTTATTGTAACAGATGTTCCGTTGTCTGCACTGAATAAAAATCAATAAAAATGGTTTTTTTAAATGTGGTTTGGCACTGAAATAATGTTTGCACCCATGAGAAAGTAGCAGTTCACACAGTTGTGCTGGGGCCTAACTGAGAGTCCGGCAGCAGCAAGGCTCTACTGCCATTGTCTGTACTGTCTCTCCCCTGAACATAGTAAAATCTCATTATTTTGATTGCTGTGATCTTATGTTATATGGTATATTATATGGGAGCTTATATAGCACACTGTCACCTCAAGAGATCTCTAGACTGAGGATATTCAGAGGGGAATTAATCAGTTAATGCCCGAACAGATGCGTCTTGAACTTTTTCAAAAGAGCAAAGAGAACGAAGTTGAATGAATCTCTAAGGAGAGCATGCTCCATTAAGAGGGAGTTAACCCAGAGAATGTTCTTCCACCCAATCTAGCTCTTATAATACGGAGCGTTGTGAGAGGAAATTTGTTTTAAGAAAGATGGGTCCACTGTAGATTGTACATAAAGATTTTATAACTTATGAAGGTTGGAGGATTGCCATGAATAGGTGTATGTATGAAGCACAGTATTTTGATAGAAATATGCTGATGCATTGAAAGCCAGAGCAAGGTGCTCTACAAGGAGGCGGGATTACTACTTCTTGCGGCAGCCAGAGCCTAACGAGTCAACTAGCTCTGGAGTATTTGTAGGGGATGCAGTAGAGAGAGAGGATTTCATACCCATAGCGATCTTCCACTCTTCTTTAGCATCAGTTGGCCCTACTGAGAGAAGAATTTCAGTGGCTGACAAGAGGTCGGCTGGAGGAGGAAAAGTGGGTGCAGTTTGGAATAGTCAAATCTTTAATTAAAGGAGATGCATTTTTTTACCTGTACACACCACTAGAGTGTGCGTAGACCGCTTTTATAAAGAGTCACCATATAGGTTTTGTAGCAATGATCGTTTGCTAGGTGTGGGCTTTTTAGTCATGCAGTACCATTAAGAAGGTCACCAAGTCCGAAAAAGCATTGTGGAAGTATGGGCAGCTTCGATTTCTTGTTGCTGCGAAGATTACATGCCTCACCCAGGTGGGAACATCCCAGGACATCTTCGTCTTATAAACATCCTTTGAGAAATGCTGCGGGGAAAAAAAGACAAAAGCATAACCGGAACAGATGTAAAGTTGGACAAATTAAAGTGTGATGTTTTGTAGTTGGAGGCGAGAATTGTTTGGCTGCAGCATATCACTAGAAGTGTCTTTTGGGGACTGAATGCTGCACTCATTCAGGAGAACAGAGCTTTGGCGGATGGCATGGAGAGACTTGACCATTACATCCAAGCTGCATACCTCCAAAGCACTGCTTTTTAATGTAATATGGAGGGATCAGACCTCAGTAGTTTGTTAGAGACCTGACTGGGGAACAGTACAACTTGATGCAAGATGGTTTCCCAGTGGATAGTTACCGATCCTGGTTGAACTGGGTCGGGTCTCGAGAGGGACATGGTTGGCCCATGATTTTCCTGAAAGATGAGGAAACCGAGTCAGGGCCCTGCGTGCAAAGTTAAGATAAAAGGAATAATGTGTAACTGGGGCGCTCTATTGTTCATATTCTCTACTTGGTGTTCTTGAGTAGTTATATAAGGGTTGTTGGGTTGCATGCCACTGCTTGTGCTTAGTGTTACAAGAAAAGCAAGTAAAGATATATTCTCCCCAAAAACATTTGAACACAGTTCCATCATCAAAAGCCGAACACCCACCCACTAACACACAGGAATCTCCCTGGATTACCTGAGGCAAAGTCTTTAGACTTTACCGAAGGAACAGTAGTTCTGAAAATAGTGTCTCAAGTCTGGTTCACTTATTAGATAACGGTTGTATATCTCTACAATTGTGCCCCCTAACTGGCCTAATCTAGAGGTAAGTGAATATATTATGTTCAAACCTGCCTACAAACTCAATTTTGGCGACAGTCACAATTTTTAAAGCAAAAAATGGCTTTCTTTTCAGCTTTCTCTTGCCCAAAATTGCTTGCAATAGAATATAAGCCAATGGGGGGAAAATCCCCAATTTTCTTTTTTTTTCTTTCAAAATCTCTCATGTTTCCAACAGTTAGAATGAATGCATGTTGCATTTTCAGGCTAGAATAAAGTGTTGTGTTTCTAGTAAACCCGAGGTCTCGCAAGACACCAGACCTTGAATGAACTGAACATATCTCATCGTATCTAAAAGGACAAATGATTTCTTTGGTTCCAGCTTGTTGAGTTTGTAAACATTCAGCTGCGCCTTGTCAATACTTTCTCATTCACTGTTAGGCATTTTAGTGCGCTCATCGATCAGTTGTCTCTAATTACAAAAGTGATTGAAAATAAAAGGAACGTGGCCGGACCTTGCGTTTTATAGCCATGTGTCGCCATTAGCTAAAGACTGCCCTTTGACCTCGACGCATTCCACGCATCCTTATTGTTTGGGACCACGCCCTTTCGCATAAAAGCGCCAAAACATGATCGCATTGGCCCGAGCTTTTAACGGAAAAAGCAGCAGAGGTCGAAAACAATGACCCGTCCGCCTCGCATCATACGCTGGCAGGACCTGGAGCCAAGGGAGGTGTCGAATAAATATTTAACGAACTGAAGACTCTTCAGCAGAAACGTTAATAATTTACCGCTTGATGTACCACACACAGTAGTTGAAACCTAGTCACTTGGTAATAAATTAGTATCTTGTTTGAAATCCTAGTAAATTACTCCCTTGCCACACATTGTGTGTCAAGGTAGCGTTCCAAGGTTTGTTTCAGGTTATGGACATGTCAGCCTGCCCGGTTGTAGTAAACTCGACCCTGTTCCAGTGTGTGCACTCTGAAACCAGCAGTATCAATTTGCATCATTTGTGCAAGTTGATTCTGAAAAAGTACAAGTATCATTAATGATAAAATATCCCAGGCCTGTTTGATTCTGTTTTACATCAAATACCACATTTTGAAAAAGCTGTATGGTGCAGTGCCTATTTGACCAGTCCCGCCCAATAAAAACGGACAGCAACCTTTGTTTTCACTGGGTCAAACCAACTCTAACTTAACCAATCACACTCTTCGCTATTAGAGCGTAGAGTACCTGTGAGATCAACAGACTCCCTCTATAAAAGTACTGTGATTTGTTCAGGTCATGATTCCAATAAAGAGTGCATGTTGGGAATATTTTGCTCCCTACTTTCAGAGGCTGAGTGGATTTTTATGTAGTTAAGATTTTTTTTTATTTCATAGGCGAGTACCTTTATGAATAAAATAAACGAATTTCTTATGAGTCTCACTTTCTTCAGCGACAGTAGTGCTTCACTTGTGGCTGGTGATAGCGCTGATCCAAACATGTCCGTGCTTAGTACTCTAAAAAAAAAATAAAAAAAATTCAGAATAGTGTTACTTAATATTTTTGGGTGGCGGTAGATGGCCTGCTATGAACGAGTAAAAACTGCTCGGTAGTCCTCTTCTTTAAAGCCCTGGATAAGGTGCTAGAATTTATAGATTCAATGTATGTTTTACAATTTTCAACACAAACGCATATCAACATATCATACGTACACGTCCTTTTGGTATCTTAATTTTAGTACAACAAAATTGCTGAATTATTTCACAGAAATGTCTGAAAACCCAGATACTGTTTTCATGATAGTAGATATCGCTTGCCCTGCATATGTAGGACTAGCATTGAAGGAAAACGAGTAACTCTTCATGCACATAATTTAGAATTGGTGCACACTACTATCCGCCATAATGGCCTGCAGAGAAGCGTATGAGGAGTAATGTCACATAAAATGTATTTAAGGAAACATGTTCCTTATGATAGAATTGTGTGTAGATCACTACAGATGAGCTAGAGCGGTGCACTGTATTGTTGCTAAAAATTGAAAATGAACGCTGAAAGGAGCATGTACCTCATAGTGCCTTTTATCGTTAAGACTTTGGGATCAAAAAACCTGAATCCACTGTGCCCTCCATTTAATTGTAAGACTCACCCACACTTCCTATGTTGTGGATCAGTTTGGAGTGTGTGAAAGTCAGTAAAAATGGCTTGAATTAGCAGTCTGATATAAAGTAGCCAGCTTTATGACAGGTCGGTCGAAATAGGCAAAAAGAAGAAGGCAGTAAAGTAACCCAGCTTTTCTCAGTTTTTTCTCCTTAATTTCCCTTTTACTTTTTCATTTGTGTTGCCGTCATTGCTCCTCCTTCCATGCTTGACTTATAACGTCACCACTCCATCCACCCCACTTCCTGATCACTTAGAAAAGTTGTTTTCCTGCGGAGAATGTTAAACAGTTGATAATGTAAACACTGAACTATCATTTAAATGACCTTCAAAATCAGGAAATGTCTTGTTTTTCCCCATTCCATGCAGTCACTGGGACAGCCTAGCAATATCAAAAGTGGGATTGCATGTGCGGGAGTCTGAGGATTAGCCAAGTATGGTTTTCAAGATTTAAAACACCCAATTTACAGACTTCCTCCTTGGTAAATCCTGATGGCGCTTGAAAAAGGTCAATGACCTTTGCCACCATAGTATGAATGGAGCAAAAAGATAACATGAGCTATGCAAATATCATCAACAATAGAATTTTAAAAGTTCAGTCAATGATGAGAGTTTGGTGAAGTTTTAACACCTTTATTTATCTTCAATAGATTTGTATTGGTTTTGTCATCTTTATTCAGATTAGTCGGTTTACAGAAATATCAATAAAAGATTGATTAGTGACAGCATCAATCAATACACAGTGTTCCATAAAGGAGATGTCACTAAACTAACTAAAGGACCTATTCGAAGTAGAACCCATAAAAAGTTTATTTCGGAAAAGAGCAAGAGTGAGAATAAAAAACGAACTTCCCATAAAGTCTTGTTCTGGAAACTCAGCTGCGTTCCCCATAGCTGCAGTAGCAACCGTCAATAATAGAATGATCTCTGCAGTAGCACTGATCTGGGTGAAGCCATTAGAAAAGAGAAAGAAAATTACCTTTAGCAGTAGCTGTTGGTAACAAAGCAAAAGATCAACTCTTCAGGAGAAGAGTCGCAAGGCAGGGAAGATTGATCTTAGTCTCTCTCAGGAAGCATCAGGCTCCTCCAAAGCTCCATCTATTGTCTCTATCTAGGAAAATTCATTATTATAAATCCATTTGAATATTGTATCAACACTTTATTTGGTGTCAGCTCGTCCAGCCAATGGGATCCGCTCATCCGATGGTGTTGTCAACTGCTGATGTCTCTTCACTAGATTCCCACGGTAAACATTCATGCTGGTACACTAGTAAAACACTGTTTCAAATATTGTTACATGGAGGAAAGTTCTCATGAGAACCTTCATACCTAAGCTAGAAGATGTGCTATGAATTTTAATATGAAGACAAGGACTGCTTAGTGATGCAAAGGCAAACTAGTAATAATGTACTGATGAAGCATTCATAAATGTCTAAATCCTTATGTAATATAACAAACATAGTAAGTCTCATTGTATTAAAGTCAATGACCTAACATGGGGTGAGGGAACTGAATGAAATATGGATTTAAAGTCTGCACATTCTAAGTAAGTTGCTGGTGTTTGAGAAAATATCCTAATACACGTTTATTAAACATTGAGCAAGAGTCAATAGAAAAAGCTTTGAGGCCTAAACTAAATGAGCACATTTAAGAATGATAGCTCATTACAAACATGGTTTAATTATACTGTTCCATAAACATTTTATAAACCAGCTTTACAATATGTATGTGTAGGATTAATATCCATCTTGCAGCATTAATAAGGATTCCTTCACATTACAGGGTGGGTGCATTTTTTCTGTATGTCATTTCTAAGTGAAAACATTTCTGCAGCAGCTTATACGTGTTTCTAAAGCATAATTCTAACATAGCCTGTGAGTCTAATTTTATTTTAGAACCAATTTCTTTCACACATGTTCCAGCTAGCCAGGATATCTGGGTACTCTGTTGTTGAAAGAAAGTTGGCTGCAGATTGTTGTAATAAGATGACATTGTGGCCCGCTTTTGAGGTCTATAGTGGTTGGTATAGGCCCTGCACCCAAGTTATAGGCCAGAGCAGTAGATGATAGGCTACAACGAGGAAGAGGGCCTTTAACAACTGGCACAGCCTGAGGCAGAAAGACTGCAACGCTATTAGAACATTCCACCCATTTATGCTACAGTGTTCTAAATTAAACAGGGAAAAACAGAAAGACAGTAATTGGAATGTTGGTGCAGGAGGCCTATACCAGCCATAATTGGCCATGAGCCACTCCATGTTCTTCAGTTGCTCTCAGCATTCAGTGTTATAGTCTTACAAATTTGAAGATGGAATTAAAATGTGTTGTATGTTTGAAGAACATGCTTTGTTGAAGTATCCTGCAAAGATCTCTGTGAAACTCTGACTTGTAAAAATGAGGACTGTGTAATTTAATCATGTATATGAACATCGTTCCTGTTATGTCTCCTTACACTGAATTTCTATTTTTACATTTGTAATGAACCTGGTTGCTTTACCTGCACATAGGTTTTAGTATGTCGAAGCTTAGGTAAAAACGGAGGTCATTTTAATCTGGCAAACGATTCTTCAGTGCTTGTGATTCCTTGAGAAGAGAGTTCACCTGCTTCTTACTCGCATTCTCGTCACTGAATTGAGATTTCACTGGAGGAAGGTTTTCTGCAATTCTCTGATTCCTTTCTTTTCTTACATTCACTGAGCCAAGACCATTTATCTTGATCACACAGTAAGTCATGGTTATTGAATTGGTAGATATATCATCCTTTGGAAAAGTCAGCTTTCATCAAATGAACTTAACTCGAACTGTGACATCTGGTACTCAGTGCATGAATGTTAGCAAATGATGTGTTCTGAACGCTGATGCTCCATCTTTAGGAGGAGTTGCAGTTGTGTCTGGCATGTTTTCAGTAGGACGTGGTACTTTCATCAGGAAGGTTAATGAGTGTGTCTTGATGACACCTTCACATTGGTAAATGTAACTTGTCAATATGTATTTATGTCCTTAGTTTTAATTTAAATATGTGCTTTTTCCAGGAGTAAAGTCATAGTCAGGATTGTTAGTTCAAACTTTTATTTCGGCATAATGTACTTGATGCTATATATATATATATATATATCAAGTACATTATGCTGAAATAAAAGGTTCAACTGATAAAAGTAACTCGTCCTACTGACAATATGCCAGATACAACTGCAACACCCAAAAAAAAAAAAAAATATATATATATATATATATATATATATATATACACACATATATATATACATACCTTGCTTTTAGGGTTCAACTTCTGTGGGTCTCCATTGTCTAACATATGGGAGGCTACTTTCGGTTATTGGTCTTCCTGTGATCACTCAGCTTCCAGGAAATAAGAAAGAACAAGCATCACGAAGGTGTGTTGCATCTGTCATCCTTCCCCATCCTTGTGTACTCAAGAACTCAGCACCCCCCTTCATCCTTGGTACAAGTTGCCTGACACGAAGTAAGGGCAATATACAAGGAGTGGTAGGGAAGTCCTGAATGTCTTCCTGACTTGTGAGTTCTCTCTTGCTAATATACGGCAGGCTTAGGAACTCTTCTTTAACTTGATCTTATTCTTGATATGCAGTCTTATCTCTGGGGTCCTGGTCTGTGTTATTCTCATTGGGCCAAGTAGGTCTCCAGGACACTGCCCCTTCTAAAAGCAGGCCCACTCTTTTCTCATGACCCGTGTCTCCCATTGCATCCCTGGCCAGCTTGTTTGAGAGGAGTTTCATGGCATGTCTCTGTCTCCTAAGAAAGACTCTGGGGTAAGTGAAAAAAGATCAATTCCCTTTCCAGCCTACAGCCACCTATGTATTCTGTGATCATGGGACAGGCAGTGTTGTGGAAGCTAAAGCTCGATTTGCAGTGGCAGGATATAGGGACAGGGTTTGGTATACGATATCTTTAGGGAGCTGCACTGATGAGGGAACTCTGTCCATGTCCTACCCAACCACAGTCCCATCCACAGGAGGTGACACAAAGAGTGAATCAGAGACTCCAGACCTGCAATTCTGCTGCACACATAACATAGAATGTGTATTTGTAAAGCTCACGTTCACCCAAGGGTTTCTTGTCGCTGAATAACAGATGTTTATTGTTACTCAACTCAATGGAACTCATTTGTTCGACCTCGGAAGGATGAAGGGCTGAGTGGACCCACCGGGATTAGACAGTATGACCATGAGGTCAAACACCGGCCCCTACAATAGTCCACTGAGCCACCAGACCCGGCCATCAGCCTGTGTGGCAGTCCAAGATAAAACAAATCAGGTAGAGGTTTGAAAGTCCATGTATGACTGCTGCACATGGAGGACTCCATCAGTCTGGTTGCCTGCCTCCTTTTACATTGTAAATGTGTATCTGAAAGAAACAGTTATAGATTCCTTACCTTAGAATTACCCCCAGGCGTCAGACTGGATCCGGAGAATTTTTCGTCCGCAGTATCCCTGCGTGTCGAAAGGTGGCGTCGGTCGGCTCCGCGTTCGTCGTTGGGGTCGTGGTCGCCGGGATGACGTTGCGGTAGCTACTTAGACGCCGCCCTCGCGCGCTGACGTCAGTTCTTTCTTTTTTCTGCGCCAGCCAGCGCAGATCTGGAGAGAGCGGTACCTCCAGTCACTTTTTGACTGACTTTTTGCCGACTTTTGTCGACACCGTTTTTGAGTCTTCGACTCCTAGTGCACGAGGGATGCCCGGTTTCAAGGCCTGCGGTTCCTGTAGCTGACTGATGTCGGTGACGGATCCGCACCGCGTGTGCCTGTTTTGCCTGGAGCGTGACCACGACCCCAAGTCATGCTCCGACTGCCGGACCATGAATCCGAAGTCTATGCAGGAGCGGTCCCGAAAGCTTCTCGTGGCCCGGCAGTCGGCTCCACGCCGTTCAAGGTCCCAGTCGCGTGGGAGGTCGAGGGACCGGTCGCAGAGCCACCACCACCAGTCTTCTTCCAAGTCTTTGCACTCCTCAGGTAAGTCGAAGCACAAGAAGAAGTCGAAGAAGCATCGTCGCTCTTCGACTTCTCCCCGTCGGTCGGCCGATGTGACGCGGGTGGTGCCCCTCCCGCGGCTCCGCGTGCAGAGCCCGAAGGGTCGACTCCAAGTTTCCCCCCCTTCCCAGGACCCGGAGCGACCCCTGCCCAGCTTCGCCAATTTTACAAAGCGATGCATGCCATCTTTGGGCAGCCCGACTCCGCCGGCGCGCCTTCGGGCCCCGCGGACTTGGCTGGGGGCCCTGGGGTTTCGACGCCGGCGGCTCCAGCCCCGGCGCCGCAGGGTCCCCTTGGATCCAGGCCTGGATCCAGATCAACACCGGTCGACCTAATTACACCTCCCCCGGCGCCGAATCCACCGGCACCACGTCCGCAGCCGATGCCGGTTGTGTCCCCAGCCGGCGTCGACCCTGGCCTCCACCTCGATGTAGACACGGAGCCGGACCGGCGTAGACCGGCGCTGGATCCGGCGCCGTCGGGTACTTTTGTGCCCTTGTTCTACCCTGGCTCTTTTAGACCAGATTGGCAGCCAGAAGAGGGTGAGGAGGACTGGGAGGGGTCTGGTGACCCTTTAACTGACCAGTTGGGTTACGAGCCGGACTGGAGAGAGGAACTGGGGGAAGCCAGTGGTCTCGATACCTCACCAGACCTTGGCATGTTGTCTCCTCCTACCGTGGCTACGGAGGAGGGAGCGTCTTACGCCGTGGTGTTGCGTAGGGTGGCCGAGGCTCTCAACCTCGAGCTACCTACGGTGGCAGTCAGGACTAACCTCCTGACAGAGGTGCTTCAACTGGCAGCGAGCTCTTCGGAGCCCCTGCTACCGTTTAATGAAGCCCTCAGTGACATCCTTTTGGGCACCTGGTCCAGGCCCAACACAGGGGCTCCTGTGGATAGGATGGTTGCCCGACGCCACCGCCCAGCCCCGGGTGACCCCACTTTCCTCTCCCAACACCCGACCCCTGAGAGCTTGGTGGTCCAAGCCTTCACCTCCAAAGGCGCATTCCTTAACCCACCACCTGATAGGGAATCCAAAAAGCTGGACCATCTTGGGAAGATGATGTTTTCTTCCTCCAGCTTGGGACTGCGGTCGGTAAACACCGCATGTGTGTTGGGCCATTACGCCCACTCTGTGTGGGATACGGTGGTGCAAGTGCTGCCTCAGTGCCCGGAGGAGGCCCGGGCCGTACTCCCCCGTGCAGTTGCCGAAGGGAGAGACGCAGCAAAGTTTACCATCCGCTGTGGTCTGGATACCGCCGACTCCAGGATGATTTCCACGTCGGTAGCCCTTCGACGCTACGCCTGGTTGAGGTCGACTGGTTTTTCAAGGGATGTCTGCTTTTCGCCCCTTTCGTGGCTACGGAAGGGGTGCCCCGCCACGTCCTGCCCAGAGCCACAGGCCAGCGCAAGCTGTTCAGCCCCTGCGCGGCCGGGGACGTGGGAAGCACCGCCGTGGTTCTGGGGGCCAGCGGGCGGGCCAGTCCACCACAGCCCCCCCTGCAGCAGCCTCCAAATCCTCCTAGTCCGACCTTTCAGGGCCACCAATCGCCAGTGGGCAGCAGGATTCGCCATCACCTCCCCCACTGGCGCACCATCACGTCGGACAGGTGGGTTTTGCAAATAGTCCGAAGGGGCTACTCCCTTCCCTTCGAGACTACCCCTCCATCCATGCCGCCTCAGTACCATCGCATGTCGGAGGATCATCTAGCCCTTCTCCAATAGGAGGTTTCGGCACTCTTGACCAAGGGAGCCATTCAGCAAGTTCCTGTCCCAGAAGTAGGTCGTGGTTGCTATTCCCACTACTTTCTGGTACCCAAAAAGGACAAAGGCCTGCGTCCTATCTTGGATCTCAGGAACGTCAATCGCTTCCTCCGGAAGGAGAAGTTCAAAATGTGGACGCTAGCTCAGGTCCTGTCTGCCCTCGACCCTGGAGACTGGATGGTAGCGTTGGACTAGCAGTACGCTTATTTTCACATCCCCGTCCTGCCGGCCCACCAGCATTACCTGCGATTCACGGTAGGCCACGAGCACTTTCAGTTTACCGTGCTCCGCTTAAGTCTTACCAGCGCCCTTCAGGTGTTAACGAAAGTGATGGCGGTGGTCGCAGCTCATCTGCGCAGATCAGGGGTTCCAGTCTTCCCCCTATCTCGACGACTGGCTGTTGAAGGCAGGCTTGCCCCAGGCTGTCGTCCCCCACCTCCAGACTACGGCCGACCTACTGCATTCGCTGGGGTTCTCCATCAACATGCCGAAGTCCCACCTGACTCCCTCTCCGAAGCTCCTCTTCATCGGAGCGGTTCTGGACACGACGCAGTTTCGGGTCTATCCCCCCGAACAGTGGGTCCGGGATATTCGGGTTATGATTACGATCTTTTAGCCTCTGTCCAGGGTTTCGGTCAGGATGACCCTCAGGCTACTGGGCCTGATGGCCTCCTGCATCCTGCTGGTGGACCATGCCAGATGCCATATGCGGGCTCTGCAGTGGGACCTGAAGTTCCAGTGGGTTCAACATCAGGGAAACCTGTCCGATTGCGTCCAGATCTCGGAGGGCACTGCACACCAAATGCAGTGGTGGCTAACGAACCATGATTGGGTCGACTTCGGGTCCCTCTCCCTTCCCCAACCAGAGTTCACAGTGGTGACCGATGCATCACTTCTGGGATGCGGCGGTCACATGGGGGAGGCGGAGATCAGAGGCCTCTGGTCTCCGGTGGAGTCCCAGCTCCACATCAACCTTCTGGAGCTTCGGGCGATCCATCTTGCACTGAAAGCATTCCTTCCCTCTGTCCGGGGAAGTAATGCAGGTGTTCACAGACAACACCACCGCCATGTGGTACTGCAACAAACAGGGCGGGGTGGGGTCGTGGACCCTATGTCAGGAGGCTCTCCGTCTCTGGACATGGCTGGAACATCAGGACATATCTCTGGTGGTTCAACACCTGGCAGGTTCACTGAACGCCAGGGCGGACGAACTCAGCCGCAGGTGCATGATGGATCACGAATGGCGTCTTCACTCTGAGGTGGCGCAAGGTCTCTTTCAGCAGTGGGGAGAGCCTTGGTTAGATCTATTCGCCACGAAGAGAACGCGCAATGTCAGCAATTCTGTGTGTTGGAATTTCCAAGGCGGCACTCGCTAGGCGACGCTTTTCATCGCGAGTGGAGTTGTGGTCTTCTATATGTCTTTCCGCCTATACCACTTCTGCCCAGAGTGCTGGAGAGGATCAAGCGCGACCGGGCCCAAGTCATTCTTGTGGCTCCGGATTGGGCACGAAGAGTCTGGTATCCCAAGCTGCTACACATGGCCATCGATCCTTCGATCAGACTGCCTCTTCTGGAGGATCTTCTGTCGCAGCAGCAGGGGACGGTCCTCCATCCGAACCGGTCCAGCCTTCACCTCCTTGCGTGGAGATCGAGCGGCGGCAGTTGACGTCGTTTGACCTGCCTCCCGAAGTCTGTGATATTATCTTGGCAGCCAGGTGTCCCTCCACTAAGACGGTATACGCCTGTAGATGGAACACATTTGTGGCATGGTGCGCAGCAAAGGCTGTGGATCCCCTTTCTGCCCCTCTTTCTGAGGTTCTCTTGTTCCTTCTTTCTTTGGCCCAGCAGGGCTCTGCTCTGGGCACTCTTAAGGGCTACCTCTCGGCCATTTCAGCCTTTCTTAGGCTTCCTGTTCAGCCTTCTCTTTTCAAATCCCCTGTTGTAAATCGCTTCCTAAAGGGCATTACTCATCTTTTTCCTCCTATTCCCTTCGTAATGCCTCAGTGGGACTTGAACTTGGTTCTGACTTATCTTATGTGCGCTCCCTTTGAGCCGCTTCATAACTGTCCTCTCAGACTTATTACTTTAAAGACTGCTTTTCTGGTTGCCATCACCTCTGCTCGCAGGGTGAGTGAGCTCCTAGCTCTTTCTTCAAAACCTCCTTTCCTGGCTGTTCATCCGGACAAGGTTGTACTAAGAACCAGACCTTCCTTTCCACTTTTCTTCCTTTCCTTTTACTTCTTTCCACATTGGCCAAACCATCACTTTGCCCACCTTCTTTCCGCCTTCGCATCCTTCAAAAGAGGAAGAGAGGCTCCACCGTCTGGATCCAAAACTGGCACTTTCCTTTTATTTGGAACGCACCAAACAATTCCGGGTGGATGACCAGCTCTTTGTGGGCTACGTGGGTGCTAAGAAAGGTTGGGCCGTGCACAAACGGACCATCTTTAGGTGGGTCGTTTTGTGCATTAAATCTTGTTATTCCTTGGCAAAGAAGGAGCCTCCAGTGGGGCTGGGTGTCCATTCCACCAGGGCGACGGCAGCTACTACTGCTTTGGGACAAGGAGTCTCCCTTAATGACATCTGTCAGGCAGCTACGTGGGCATCTCTGCACACGTTCACTAGACACTACTGCCTGGACAGCCAATTCCGGAGAGACGGCTTCTTTGGCCGTTCTGTTCTCCAGGGCTTTCTGGTGTGAACTTAGTTCGCAGACCCACCTCCGGGAGTGGTATTGCTGGGGTATCTATTCTAAGGTAAGGAATCTATAACTAACTGTTTCTTTCAGATGAACAAGTTACTTACCTTCGGTAACGATATATCTGTAAGAAACATAGGTTAGTTATAGATTCCTTACCGCCACACCCATCCTCCCTGTTCTGTGAACTGATTTCTAGGGTCAGGGAATCCCTTTCAGGGCCCTAGTTTTGTGCACCAGTGGTCAGTGTCTTGCATGGCTCAGCGCTTCTGGCTTGGAATGTCGTGTAAAAGAACTGACGTCAGCGCGCGAGGGCGACGTCTAAGTAGCTACCGCGACGTCATCCCGGCGACCACGACGGCAACGACGAACGCGGAGCCGACCAACGCCACCTTTCGACGCGCAGGGGTACTGCGGATGAAAAATTCTCCAGATCCAGTCTGACGCCTGGGGGTAATTCTAAGGTAAGGAATCTATAACTAACCTATGTGTCTTACGGATACATCGTTACCGAAGGTAAGTAACTTGTTCTTCTGGATATGTTAGTGAGAAAAACATGTACAGCTCTCTTCCATTGAGAAGCTATCAACTTGCAAGTGTAGTATAATGACAGATGAGTGCACACTACCCTAGGCTAGTATCTCATGTAATAAGTGTTATACCATAACAGTGGAGAGTTTAACTAACTCTACGTAGTTGTGAAAATGAAAGACAAATGCAACAGAGTTACTCCTTTGTCTGCTTGATCGCCATTGCTGGTGCAGAGCCATGAAGACTTTTTCCCCAGGGCTGATCCCAGTACAGAAGTTACAGTACTTGCCACATCCACAATCCCTTCAAAACCCCCAATGCTGTTTCTTTGAATGTGAAGAGTCCCTCCACTAGAAGCCTCTGCGTTCAATTGACACTTGTACAACGTTTATCCTAAACACTCCAGGGATTAAAATGGAACTTGCTGGACGTAATTTTTATAGCCCTGTTGGAGTTTCTCATTTACCACCCTTTTCAAATACAGATTGCTTTGCAAAAGTCCTGTGTACAATTTGATGGAATTCTGTGTACCACATTCTTCTTCAACATAATCATTAAATAGAAAACCATTACACAAGACAGTTAAAAGCTGATGGACTATGTCCTCCTCTTGTATTGGGAACAGGCCATAAATATTCTGATGACTGGGCTAGCCATGTATGAATAGAGGCTGGAAGAATACTGTAGTGCTGTGTTAACCACAGTCTTATTGTGGTCACACCCTCTAGATCTCCTTAGCCCTAAAAGGAAATGTACCTTTTTTCGGGGAAAAGAGAACCCGCAGCGGTCTCACTCCTCTTCTAGCGGGTCATGCTCTCATAGACGGAGTGTTTTGAGTCCGACAATCCTGCCAGAGAATCTGTCGCCTGCAGGTGATGATGTAGAGCCCCGCCCTTTTACATCAAATGAATATATACACACAAGTACTGCTTTTTAACCATTATATTGTTATTTATTATTTAACTAATGTTATCAGAATGGTTATGATTATCATGAACTCATCAGATAATATGCAAATTAAGGCTAAGGTTAAGAAGGCCCCAATCTTATTCTGTGACACATTCCTAATCTATTAATGTATTCCCACTTAAAGTATCTATAACATTGTCAGATAGTTAATGTCTATATTATTTTATTAAGCTTTTACTATACCAAGCCATATAAAGTGTCCTTGCATACCTTATATTATCATCGGTTCAATGGTCCAGATTAAGTCCGTCAGCGTCTCCCCTTAGCAACCGGTCCATGTGTCTAATCCCGAGCCTGTCCTGGTATCTTCTATACCATAATTACTAAGGATATCTTATGGAGTAAGGAGTCACTCGTGCTCGGTGCCCACTTTGCTACAAAAATGTGCAAACAATGGCCTTTATTTGAGAAGAATATGGAAGCTAATGCTACTTTTCCATTTTTCCTTCCAAGACTGCTCTCAAGGACATCTTCCCCTGCAGCCGCAATCACAAGGCATGCACCCGAAAGTGGACATTTTCCTTCTCTTTTAGTTTGAATGATGTCAGAGCACAAGGAGTTTAAACAGAAGCATGGCGACCTAGCTAGCCCACATTTGTTAGCATTACCAATCTGTGCGCTTTTCTAGCCCTATGCATATACACCCAATCTTTAATGTAGCCATGTTTACATGCAAACTAGTTTGTCTTGCTTGTAACGTGTAACATCACATGAAAGCCCTGCCACACGCGACAATGGTGCATGGGTGATTTTAGTCCACTCTGGATCATCCAGCTGCTGATGGAGGTATACCAAGTCAGACGCAGCGGAAATATATATAATGAATCTGCATTGCAAATGGAGTGGGGTAACATAGTGCCTGCACAGTAAAATAATTTTTTTTTTTTGTTCGAGAGTCAAGAGAGATGAGAACAATTTATTTTCTTTATTCCAGCAGGTGAAATTCAAGTATCTCCGTATCAAAGTCTGATTTAATTGTATTAAAACAAGGTACACCCTCCCAATAGAAACGAGCAGACAGGAAACCAGCACACAATATTCAAATTAGAGTTACTTCAACAGCTACATTTGTGGCACCTACAATTTATGCCCGTGCCATATTGTTTCATTTCTCACTTACTCGTGTACATTTATCCTTACATGTCCTTTCTCATGTATGGTAGCTGCGTGAATATTTATGCAAAGGTTTGGAAGCACATGTCTAGTTGTAAGGACAACAGTGTTTATTATTCATTATAAAATTGTTTGAACAGTGCAAACAATTTTACCTTTATACAGTGCTATGTTTGCTAGAAGAATGGCAAGTTGAAGTAAGGCTGGTATTGTTAAATATCTAAAAACGTTGGATATTGTCTTGAAAATGTGGAGAGCAGATGGTTGCATGTGTAAAGGAAGATGATGCGGTCTCTGGAATGAGATGCCACGGGATGTTTTTACTTAATGATGTTGTACTGGAAAATTGAGTTGCTTTTTCCTTCAGCAAGACATCTTTGATGTATATGAAGGAATCATTAGTAAATTGCTAGCTAATAACATTTTAATTTATGCAGCATGCCACAGTTCACTAGGTTTTGTGCACTCAACATTTATTTTTTGGCAGAGAAAGCCCAATTCAGGTGAATAATTGGCACCGTGTTTTGCCTTTGTTTACATACTGCTTCTTACTATGAATGCAAGTTACTACTATCCCACTTGTGAGTAAGCAGCACTATATGGTAATGTACCACCACTCACAATAACGTAGCTCGTGCAAACCATATTTTAAATGTTGGGGTCATTTGTTTGTGACTTCTAATTTATAACAGATCTAGAATGTGCCTTCTAGCTCTTCAGCAATTCATGCCACAGTGAAACCTTATTTGAGCGGCCATATGCAAGCTGTGCTGGAAAAATATGGCGCGTTGAACGGAGAGCTCTGACCACTAAGGCCCTGATTATGAGTTTTTGGCGGAGCGTTGGTGCCACCGCTCCGACAAAGCTCGCACCGCCCGCCAGTTTACAATTTTTATGTAGTCTGGCTGGCGGGCGGCGTGACGGTCTCATGGTGGCACCTCTTTTAAAGGCGGCAGTGCCATTAAAAAAGGCACCACAAGGGGACTGCACTACAAGGTTCCTGCACGGCATGGACTCGAAAGTCCATGCCGTGCAGGAACCTATGTGCATGCACACAGGGGGGCACATGTTATGACCCCTCTGTGTGCATCCATATATGTTTGAGGCACAGGGGGGCCCTGTAGGGCCCCCTTTGTTTCCTCTCTGCCAGGGTTTTCATGGCAGTAGAACCGCCATGAATACCTGGCTGAGAGGAAACTCATAATATGCTAGGCGGGACTGTGGTGGTCCCACCAAGCATATTGCGGCCTCTGACTACTGCTCCTACTGGCGTTCCCTGGCGGAGTCAGTGGTCCCAGGGCGGTCCGACTGCCTGAGTCATAATTAGGCGGTCGGACCGCCGCGCCACCAAGAGTCTGGTGGTCCGAGTACCGCAAGACTCGTAATAGGGCCCTAAGTGTCAGGCATCTATCAAGTCAAGGTCCTGCTGTGTAGGCTCCAAACTTAAGGTATCAAGGGCCCCCGCTGCTTTCATTTTTGTCAGTCCAGTGCTATATACCTCTGAGTAGTGAGAACAAATTAAAATTTCAAAGAAAGCCAAGCAGATGTCCAATATTATCCAGGCTGCCCCGCACAAAAGTGTTCATCATACAAAATTGATATAAATTCTATTTGTAGACTAAATTTGAAACTTGCGTGCAATTCCAACTTGGAGCTCTGTTCACAAAGGGGCTGCAGAGAAAGTCAGATGCTTGTTACCATTGTGTTACTCTTGCATTTGAATCAACATTTTTGTCTTTGCGTGAACTCTCAAAGATTTCCAGCTGTAGTCCTGAAAAGCTATAGTAGTCCCAGATTTCACCCAGTACACAAATGTGTAACATTTTCCAAGTACAGAAACATAGCAAGCCGACTTTTCTAGTAGCTTCTGAAGTGTCTTACTCCAGTTCATTTGCACTAATTAACTTTTATTTTCTTCTTTCTCCATGAAGAAATTGCTCCACATACACCGCCGCCTAGTCTGGTCCTCACTCCCCTTTTCCCACCCTAAAGCAGTTTTGCCTGGAATCAATCTTTGACTGGTTTCCAGATGAGAAGCAACCTGCAAAAGATTTGTGAATGCCTGCAAACTCTGCAGTCATTTAAATTTTACATCTGGGCAAGTGAAAGTCAAGATATATTGGAGCTCATCAGAGGCCACCAATAAACTATTTAACACACTCTTTAATATTTTTTTACTCCAAACAATAATCATCATTAAATGCACAGCTGTTGGGGCACTGATACCAATTTGCTTAAGGGGTTGTTCCACTGAAAACAATTGTTAGGCGAAATTAGTATCTTTAATATTCAGTTTCTTATACCTCCGATTGTGTTAATATATGTCAGGTGGAGAGTGCAGCCTGTAACTGTTAACTGCAACCAGGTTGAGCACCGTGACATGACTACTTGGTAATTGTGAGATATGTTGAATAAACAACCTGTAGGTTTTTGATGTGTTGTACCACAGGACCCAGAGGTTCTGCTAGCTCAGAGTAGGAAGCTGCAAGCCCAGTCCTGAGCTATGACAGGGAGTTCTCGCACAAGATGCATATGGTAGTGTAACCAGTATAGTACGGATGATTGTAAATGTGTGCATACACACACCGACAGACTCAATATGCAGGTTATTTGACACATTCGTTCATTTTTAAAACAAATACTTAGTGTGTGGCCCATTTGTGGAGATTAATCCCTAAAACTTGGTTAAATTATGGTGTAGGCACAGGGTGAGCAAGTTGCGCTTATTTTACGTAGCTCATGGGTGCTTTTCAGGATAAGAGCAATGATTTTATAGAAACTAAAAGATCATTATGGGGCACATAATTATATAAGGAACTTGTGATGGTGTAATGCAGCGTACAATATGCTCTTGCTTTAGTGTCAGAATTGTACTGCCATGAGTATTTATCAGCTGTAATAAGTCAGTCTATATAGCGAATCAACCTTTTCTTTATAAGGAAATATTGATTTTTCTAAAAGGAATATATGTGTGCATATGTTTGTACATACAAACACGCCACAAGCACACATACTCTTTGCTATTGTCCACTAATGACTCGCCTCACCAGTTTTTTGTGTGTGGCCTCGTATGATCCCCATTAGGCATTATTTACACGTTACTGTAAGATTGACTTCATACTTGTCTGCTAAATAGTAACTGCCGGTGTGATTTGTTTCTAGACACTTTTGATAGCCTGACCCCACATGCTACTAGATTTGTTAGCTTTACTGTAAATCAGAGATTCCATGACTGCAATACCAACGCAAACATTGAGAAATGTTTGCACAATCTGTCGAATCATATTTTGTGTTGCCTGAATCTCGAATTATGCTATAGAAGACAACTCTGCCTTTGATCAGTGATGCTGTCAAACACAATCGGCCCTCTTTAATAATGCACGTTTTTACGACAGGCGCAGTACCAGTAACATAAATTGTTCCCTTTAAAGAAAGATATTACCTATAGAGTAGGTTTTTTATTATTTTGTCAGTTTCTAAATAGCGTCCTTCCATTACTGGCTCGCATCTCTCTCTCTTGTGCAACAGATTTTGCTGCAAAATGACTTGAAACAGTAGCTAACATCAAAGAAATTTAATACATGAGACGGGGCCAATAGTCCCTAAAAGGGAATAAAATGGCATTGAAAACGATAATTTATCAAATCTTTTTGATACCACACAACTTAATTCACCTAAGCGTTTGACCAATAACTAGTTAAAAAAAATATCGGCGGCAAGATTTTCTTCAATACTTTTTTTCTCCCAAGAGTGTGTACAACACATGAAGCAGGGCTCATTGGCCCATGGTGCAGCTAAGGCTTGGGTTATTGTAGTTAATTGTTACAATGTCCTCTTCCCACCTGGTCAATAACTGCCTGCTAGGAAAGGTCAAAGTTTACAAACTGCCTGGCCCGCTGGGACGCGCTGCTATTGTTCTGAGGCTTGGTTTTCCCTCTGAACAGTAATTGCTTTGAACACCGAAAATGATTACAGAAGATTATACCTTTTGAAGGCAGTCGCAGAATCTTGTTCGACGCAACTACCTAGTCGGTAAAAATTGGAACAAGACTTTCTCTACAATTACTTACCTTGCTATAGCTAATTTCGAAATGCCTAAATTACCCCTCCGCCCCCAATTGATGCGCGCCTACCGTGAACGTTGCTGCTGTTGCGCGTAGACCCGTTGGCTCATTTTCAAAGAAACTGTTTCCTCTTCCTGTGCTGTGTCATCACCAGTCTGTTTCTAAAGTAGACTAATTTCAGGTGTGGGACACACATCCAGCTGTCCTGAAGATGGCTGCAACATTTCCATTTGTGCAGATTTTTCTAAATTATGGTTTTGTAAAATACATGTTTTAAAGATGCAGCGCTTCTCCTGGCAGCTTTTTACAGTTGTGTATTGCAAAGCGAGATGAACAAAAAATGTCCAACATTCAGTACTGATGTTTAAGTTTTAATAGAGATGCACTTCGGAAAATCAATAAGACAGTGTGGCGCTGTGTATGTGGATGTCAAACATGTTTTTTGGCCAGGGTGAAATGCTCTCTTAATATCGCTTTAAGGCCATCGAAGCAAAGCAGTATGAGTTTCTGGTAAATTATTCACAATGATGTGAAGGCTGCATGGGTATAAATTATACCAATTTATTGGAAATTCCATTTTAGGGCTAGTAAGATGCATTATCCTTGTAGTTTGGTGCCAGTGACAAATGTTGTGAGGATGAAATAGCCTGTGATTATTTCTAAGAGAAGTTAGACAACCTAAAAAAGATGCACCTTACCTTCGCCTGTTCTCGTCTTTTGCGTTCTTGTCAAATTTACCTGTTGCTGTGGAGCTCAAAGGACGTCTGATTTGTGCAGTAGTATTGCAACAGACTTCATTTAGCAACAGCCTTAGCGTATGAACTTATACGCAATCTGAGGAAAGCTGTCTGGGTTTCTTGTGAGCAAAAATCCACTGAATGCTACTCAAAAGTACTATGTTAATTTGGTATAGAGATGTCACAAAGATATACACGGATAGAGTTATGTGAAGGACAAGGCTTGATTTTAATTGTTTGTACCAGAAGACCCTGCTGTTTTCTGCAATTGAACATACAAATTGCTTTGTTGTTCCACCATGAGCAGGACAACAAACAATTTTCAGTTCAGTAATTTTCATTTTCTGTGTGGGGTTCTCTTTGCTTCCAGGTACTGCTGTGGGGAAGGGGGAGGGGGAGAGGTGACTGTGTACCTGATCAGTTAGTTAACTGTAAATTCTGCAACAGCAACTGTAATTTTGATTTAAACCAGTTTTTAAAAAAAATATTGGAGGTAGAATATGGAAACTTTTTAAAAATGTATCTTTTCTCTTATGTTCAACCGATTTGTTAATGTCAATGTGCGTTTCTTGTTCCTTAAAGACTGCTTTAAAAGGTCAGTAGTTTGCCCACTAAAAGCCCTAATATGATTCAGCATGGCCCTTACTTATCCTTCACAAGTTCTTTGCTTAGCACATACATGTACCTTCTCTGTCCATGAAACGGCCATTGTTCTTCTCCAACATGTACTGAGTTTGACCAGAAACGTTTCACCATGGTATGCACACTCACCTCATATCTGTGAATAATCTCATTGTCTTACAAATGTCCTTTTTCTTACACCCTCCTTTTTTCTGTTCTCTCGCCCTGCCCACCCATATTCTCTTTTGGTTACATTCTATACCTCAGTGGGTTATTGGAGCTCTTGCAATGCATTTCAGTACCTCATGTGTCTTAGCTATACCAACTCTGTCTTTCACTGACTATTCCCCAAATACTCTATTAATTTACTCCTGGTGGTGAATGAAACAACGTGGGCGAGTTGATGGGCATGCTCTTCAAGGATTACATACGAGATAACCCCTGCACAGAATCACAGATCGTGAGGGAGCGATGGGTGGTAGCATTTCCTACCCCTTGGTTTACGTCACACGTCCTAGGTTTTTCTTAATTAGGCGTTTCGATGTTTACCAGTGACCGAAGTAAATAATAAAGCTTATCACAAGGGAAGTTGTAATTGACAATACAGTTTCAGAGTTCTGTATCTTTTGTTATAGTTTTAACTTGGAATGGTTTGGGTCCCCAAGCACCAATGACCCAGTTAATAAATGCTAAGTTAAACAAGCATTGCCAATGCCAGTAGGTCTCCTCTTGTGACCTATTGGCTATGTCAATGGTTTTTAGCCAAGGTGCACAGTATCCTCAATGCCCTGCAGCATCGCTACGTTACATTTTACAGTTTAAAAATACATTTTTTAAAAGGCTTTGATGCGGCCCCTGGGGCCATTTTGTAGGCGACACATCCCCTTTATTCTTTTTAGTTACTGAACCAAGTTGAATCGGTACCTCAAAAAGTAAATACAAAAATAAAACATGCAAAAGCATTATTGGATGTTTTTAAAGCAGACATGGACAAAGCAACAAGGGGTGGCGTAGCAGAAGCCAAACAGCCCCGGGAGGGCAATAGGATGGTTGCGGAGGCAGCTTAGGGGTTAGGGGAAAGTAACATGGAGGGTGCAGGTGAGGGAAGCAACAACGGGGAGAGAGATTGAGGGCATGGGTTTGCAGAAACAATGGAGAGAAGCACATGGACTAGCACAACAGGGAAGGGGGAAACACATGGGTAATAGAGAGAATCACAGAGTGTAGGAGGAGGGAGCCAGCTTGAAAACACATGCACTCTCATGGAGTGCTTAACACAAAAGAAAAAATTGTGCTTGAAAAGCAAGCAGTGGTAGAGAAGCCACCCATTCAAGAGGTGGTAATGAGTCAATGCTCCATGGGAAGGACAAACACAAGATTGACAAGCTGGGACATGAATAAGAAGCAGACAAATGAGTGATAGGAAAGCCATCCATTGATAAGCAATGAGTGGGCTCTAAACACCTCTAATTGCTTTGTAAGCCACAATAGTCTCACAACATACACAGTCTAGTAGACTCGACCTAGAAAGTCAGAAATCACTCCCATAGGATTATTATGACATCTGGAGAAGAATTATGTACTTTTATGGGTTTTAACTTGACTGCCAGGAGCAAGTCCTGCCTCTGATGCTTCCCAATTCCAGCGCTGTTGAATACCAAGGCTTCCTAGTTTTGATCCCACCACATTCCTCTTACTCTTAATACTCTATACCTGTCTCTTTATCTCACCCCGCAGGTTCTCCCTTTGTAATGATCTTCCTTTCTTTGTTTTCCTCCTTACTTGTCTCTCTTATACCTTTTGCACTATTGCGCTTAGTCCAAACCTAATGATGAAAAATAATCCCTGGTCCCTAACAACTGAGTGCTGCTGCCCATCACCTGCACAAATTGAACACTACTTAAGTGTACTCCTGAAAAACTGTTATTTTTGTTATGGAGCATTCCCACAGTGAAAAAGCATGCACAATTTGAAACAAGGTGAACACCAATAGTAAAAACGCAAATGTGCATTACTAAAGTCCATTGTTTTTAAGTTCCTGATAAGAAAATATTTTTCCCAGGTGGAGCATCCCATTTACCTTCAAACCTTAATTTCAGGATGTAGGAAATCATGCAGAAAAAGCAGGTCAGCCCAAATCTTTCACTTTTTGCAGGACCCTATATTTTTGCTGACTTCAAACCTCTGTGCATTTTACCCCTACTAACCAGTGATAAAATGTTCCTCATTTCAACATGATGAAATTGGTATGCCCATAATTGGCATATTTAACTTATCTGTAAGTCCCTAGTATATTGTACAAGATGTACCCAGGGCATGTAAGTTAAGTGTTACTTGTGGACTGCTGCATCTATTGCACTACTGTAGCAGTGAAAAAAACTGCAATTTGACATGTCAAAATAAACCCTGTTGACAGGTCAAAACCTCCCCTTTAAATATTAATGTTTCACCCCTGTGTAAGCTTTGTCATCGGTAACTGGTATACAAAGGGGGGTCACTGTTCCTTAAGAGGAGAGTTCAAAGTGGAGAAAGAAAATGGAAAAGGTGTCCTGTGCTACTCTATGTGCGGGGACAGTGTGTCCTCATCATGATGCCCTCACACACCCCGTAGGATGTCATGCATTGGGCTTTTTGCTCTTCGTCGGGCCGGCGCTGCAATGCCCTACGGGTCCCCCAAAGGGTCTCTTTTTTGGAGATCTTTTCATGAAACAAGCCGTTAGGTGCGTGCGTGTGAGTGGAAGTGAGGTCTCAACTAGTGTGTTAAAAAATGACTGGAGGGAGAGTGGCTATTATTTATTAAAGTGGTCCGTCTGTCATTAGTAAAAGGTGTGTGGTGCTGCTAGTGGGATATTATGTCCCTCAGTAGCTAGATATGAGTCCTTAGTGGGTGTCTCTAGTGGTCGACATGTTTCGCGCTATCTGTGGCCTCTGGAGGAGATCCAAAGCGCTTCTTCAGGACCAAGGTGAGTTTAAATAAAGTATCACTAGCGGCCTAAATTTTCAGTGCCGCCAGGTTGATGGAAAGGAGTAGCGTCTCTGAAAAGAGAAAGGGGTAGGACAGAATATGGGTATAGCTCTAATGTCAAAAAAATGTGTATAGTCCAGGTCTGCCATTGGGGGGGCCTGGTGCATATTACCATTAGCGTGAGACTTATCGCTATAGGTCAGTATGGGTGTATGAATATCTATATTGTGTTATTATTTACAAAGATGTAAAAAAAAGTGAAAAGATAATAAGTAAATGAATACAAAGAAAGAAAGAACATAATCAACATGTAGAACATCGAGGATGAGTTTGTCGCTCTTTGGTCACAAGTATCATGCAGTGCTGTATCCAGTAGTAATTGGTCTATACACGACTTATACCGAGTGGATAATCAGTGAAAAGTTGTCTTGGTAAGGAGTTTGAAAAAAATGTAGTTAAAAGGTTAAAAGTAGAAACTATGAATATCGCTAGAGGGGCCCCACCATTGATGGCAAACCTAAGGACACTGTTCCTGTTCATAATAAATGAAAAACATAATCCTCACCCCTTGTTTCTATAATTATGGCCTCATGAGATCAGTGAGGGCCGGTGGGAACAGTAAAAGAACAGGGCAGGAAGCATCGTTTACAAATTCCATTCATTGTAAAAATCACGTTATCAATGTTCACAAACAGAAAAGGAAAATCAAACAGTGGTCCTCATTTGTGATTTTTATCCTGCAAAGTAAGAAAAAAATAGGAAAATTCTTGGGGTTCTCATATTGTATTGATGTCATAGATCGAGAGATTCACAAATTGAGGGACGTATCTATATCTGCATCCTTTAGTTTCTTTCATAACTCAATCACACTGTTTTTGCAACATGGCAGAACAAACAGGTTTAAGTTTTGATGATGACATAGTATCAGAGATTTTGAGAACACCTAGTCTGTTAGGAATAGATGGCTTAGCATCAACAAGCACCCCACAAGGCGACTGGAACAACATAGCCGCCCTTAAGAAACAACAAGTAAAAATAGCAATGCATGGGGCCATTATGACGGAATACCTACGGGCCAATATAGCACCAAATGGCCTCATTGTGAACATAGCACCAAGAATCTTCCTAGAAGATCTAATCTTTAGAAAAGACTGGAGCCAAGTGGCATGGAGATGCACACGCGACCTATTGGTACTCATAATTAATACCGCAAAACGCCTGTCTGAAGCACTGATAATGAAAATAACTATCACAGAAAATGCCCTGAAAACAACCATCAGTATATCTACTTGGAAAACACGACTAGCTGAGATAAACTCAGAAATGAATGACCACAAAGAATATCTTTTACAGAAGAAGATATCAAAACTACAGAAAGATATCAAAAATTTTGAGAGAGAAGATATATCCATACACCAGGGAAGACTATGTGAGCAACATCACCGACACCTCATCTGACGACGGATCAACCACTTCAACCAGATCAAAGAGATCGAGCAGCAACTCCAGCAATGATAGCTGGAAGAATCACCAAGGTGGTCGAGGAATCCTACCGACACCACATATGTTTAACTACCCAATGCCAGGCTATCAAGGTACACCGCCACCACGGTATCCTGGCTACCATGGCCACCACCACCTCTCCCATTCTACCATCAACAACGCCCTCCTTTTTGGAACAGAGGCAGGGGCAGAGGAAGAGGCAGGCGGAAAAACGAACAAAAACAAGTACAATGGTTGGAGGACGAAGAACAACGCAGGACAAGGAGCCAGTCCAAGAAAAATTAGTGGTTAACCTATCTAACAGAACCCTGACAGAAACAGAAGAATCAGCCCTACAAAGGGGATTAGGCTTTGTACCCACCCCGAGAGAGGATGAATTCAGACTCACTGGTGAACTACATGCCTTCTTCAGGAAACTGCGTCTGAGATCCTTTTCCAGACAAAAGATACGAACAATATGGACATACCCACAATAGATACTGGCCTACGGAAGGCATCCAAATTCACACCCACAACAGCGATGACAAGTGCAGAGATCCTCACATATGAAAAAGCGGTGCTACAAGACATAAGTCACCTTCAACCAAAGAAAACCTTTGACAACTTACCCACAAGGGAAAGAAAAGCTCTTCAAGACCTAAACAATGATGAATCTATCACGATAAAACATGCAGATAAAGGTGGAGCCATCGTGATTCTTAACACTGACGACTACAACAATGAATGCCACAGACAACTGGCTGACAACAGATACTATCGCAAAATAGACACAGATCCGATAGATTCCCTGACTAGAAAAATCACCATCTCAGTAGGTGAAGCACGAACAAATGGATGGATAAGTAAGAACGAAGCAGAATTCCTAGTCAACTCTCAACCAACAACTCCATATTTCTACGTTCTACCCAAAATCCACAAAAACATCACACCACTACCTGGCAGACCGATAGTATCCGGCATCAACTCTCTCCTTGAACCACTCAGCCAGTACTGCGATCATTTCCTACGACCACTGGTACAAGCAACACCATCCTACCTCAAAGATACCAAAGAAACCATCAACTTGATAGAACAAATAGGAGATCCAGAGGAAATCACGCTACTAGTAACCCTCGACGTGGAGGCGTTGTATACGAACATCCCACAAAAAGCAACACTAAGAGCAGTTGAAGAAAGCCTGAGAAACAATGATCCGACAAAACCACAACCGACAAACTTCATCCTGGAATGTGCGGAAATAGCACTGAAGAACAACTTTTTCAAATTCCAAGATCAACATTACCAACAAATCCACGGAACTTGTATGGGCAGCACTTTCGCGCCAAGTCTAGCCTGCCTATATATGGCTTACTTCGAGGCAACTCACATCCTTCCACTGTCCAACCCTTTTAAACCAGAAATAAAAGAGTGGAAGCGGTACATAGACGATATCCTCATACTATGGACCGGCACAAAGGAACGTTGCATAGAATTCCACAATTGGATCAACGACCAGGACCCTTTCCTTAAATTCACCCTGACCTCCTCAAGTGAAGAGATCCCCTTTCTGGACCTTCTAATCATTCTGAAGGATGGGAAACTACTGACGAAAACATACAAGAAACCTACTGACAGAAACAGTCTGCTTACCTTTGACAGCCATCATACAAAAGCCCTCAGAGAGAATCTCCCCTTTGGGCAATTCTTAAGGCTCAGAAGAAACTGCAGCAACACCATGGACTACGATGCACAAGCAGCAGAACTTAGCCATAACCTGGAACAGAGGAACTATCCCAAGAGGATTATAAAGAAGGCACAAAAACGCGCACGGAACAACCACCGAGAAGCTCTGTTAGAAACTGTGGAAAAACAAAACGATGATACAATAACATGTGTAACCACCTACACACCCCAATCTAATCAAGTAAAAAAGATCTTACTGAAACACTGGAATATCCTACACGCAGGGGGAACACAAATGGAATGCCCAAGATTCACATTTAGACGAACACAGAATATCAAAAATATGATTATCCACACGAGACCCCAAAGCAGACAATTGGACACTCAAAGGACACTGTGGGACCTACCAACAGTAAAAGGACATTACCCATGAGGCACGTGCAGCATCTGCCCCTTGACAAAACATACAAAAACTTTACAAATGAACAATCAGGAGTGGACGCAAAAAAAGCACACTAATTGCAATACTAAGAACTGTGTCTACATGATAAAATGTCCATGCGATCTTTTATACATAGGAATGACAACCAGAGCCATAAGAACACGCATAAACGAACACAGAAGTAATATACGATGTAAAAAGAATACCACCAAAATGAGCAGACACTATATCGAGACTCGGCACACACCAGATCAAGTAAACTAGACTATCATAGAATCAAATCCTGCATGGTCAACCAGAACACTCTTCCAAAAAGAACAAAGATGGGTCCACCGCTTACGGACTAACACCAAGGGCCTAAATGATGAAATACCCTGGATTGAATTAGTACGATAAACATACCGATGGTAAAACTACCATAATCACCCTACCTGTATATATCAATATTTTAACAAACCCCAGCAGTTTATCAGGACATATATCCGAAATTTTGGACATACAAAGTAACCAGAAGCAGAATCTATGAAAAAGACAACTCTATGCCCAACTATGAACAAATATAGTAACCAGAAACGCCACTTCAAAATGGCCCCCAAAAAAACGACCAATTTTGGATTAGCATAGTAGAAAAACAATTATGTCAATAACAACCAAAATCTGGATCAATCTCCTAGAAACCACTCCGGTGGTATTTAAATGTCATAAATAATGAGTCACGTGACATACAAGGCCAACAATGAGCACAATATACCAGGACTTAAGACGATTTTACAATAAAACCATCCGCTACAAGATGGCGCCCAAACACAACACTATACTCTCTCCTATTAACTCCTTTATTAGCAGCATACTCCCACTATAAAAAGGGCGGCAAAAACTGCTTGAATACCGGCGGAGACAGAGAGAGGCATGCAGGTGGAGCAGCACAGCTGAATGGGAGAACCGGGAGTACTACAAGGATAACGCTTGCGCTTTGTCACTTCCTAGTCTTTAAATATTTTCCTTTGAGAAAAGAAACACTGGCCCTGAACTAAACTCTCAACCACTCCCAGGATAAATGTGAGAGAAGTAAGATAAATATAACGCTAGCAATATGCCGGTATGTTCTTCCTTTTCCTTCCTTTCCCTTGCAGTGCCCGAGTGTGACATGCACAATTTGTGAATCTCTCGATCTATGACATCAATACAATATGAGAACCCCAAGAATTTTCCTAATTTTTTCTTACTTTGCTGGATAAAAATCACAAATGAGGACCACTGTTTGATTTTCCTTTTCTGTTTGTGAACATTGATAACGTGATTTTTACAATGAATGGAATTTGTAAACGATGCTTCCTTCCCTGTTCTTTTACAGTTCCCATCGGCCCTCACTGATCTCATGAGGCCATAATTATAGAAACAAGGGGTGAGGATTATGTTTTTCATTTATTATGAACAGGAACAGTGTCCTTAGGTTTGCCATCAATGGTGGGGCCCCTCTAGTGATATTCATAGTTTCTACTTTTAACCTTTTAACTAAATTTTTTTCAAACTCCTTACCAAGACAACTTTTCACCGATTATCCACTCGGTATAAGTCGTGTATAGACCAATTACTACTGGATACAGCACTGCATGATACTTGTGACCAAAGAGCGACAAACTCATCCTCGATGTTCTACATGTTGATTATGTTCTTTCTTTCTTTGTATTCATTTACTTATTATCTTTTCACTTTTTTTACATCTTTGTAAATAATAACACAATATAGATATTCATACACCCCCATACTGACCTATAGCGATAAGTCTCACGCTAATGGTAATATGCACCAGGCCCCCCCAATGGCAGACCTGGACTATACACATTTTTTTGACATTAGAGCTATACCCATATTCTGTCCTAACCCTTTCTCTTTTCAGAGACGCTACTCCTTTCCATCAACCTGGCGGCAGTGAAAATTTAGGCCACTAGTGATACTTTATTTAAACTCACCTTGGTCCTGAAGAAGCGCTTTGGATCTCCTCCAGAGACCACAGATAGCTCGAAACATGTCGACCACTAGAGACACCCACTAAGGACTCATATCTAGCTACTGAGGGACATAATATCCCACTAGCAGCACCACACACCTTTTACTAATGACAGAGGGACCACTTTAATAAATAATAGCCACTCTCCCTCCAGCCATTTTTTAACACACTAGTTGAGACCTCACTTCCACTCGCACGCACCTAACGGCTTGTTTCATGAAAAGATCTCCGAAAAAGAGACCCTTCGGGGGACCCGTAGGGCATTGCAGCGCCGGCCCGACGAGGAGCAAAAAGCCCAATGATGAAGCATGACATCCTTCGGGGGGTGTGAGGGCATCATGATGAGGACACACTGTCCCCACACATAGAGTAGCACAGGACACCTTTTCCTTTTTCTTTCTCCACTTTGAACTCTCCTCTTAAGGAACAGTGACCCCCCTTTGTATACCAGTTACCAATCGGGAGCAAGGGTCACTGGACCTAACAATCAGCTCCCACCGTCCCCCCCTCTCTTTTTGATAAATAGGAATAAGCTTTGTCATCCACAAGGCATGGTTCATGGTATTTAAAAGTAGGACATGTAGAAATTTAATTTTAACATGTCCTTACAGTGACTAGTACCCAAAAGTTTTTGTTCACTGTGGCAAGCCTTGCTGTCCTATGTAGAAAACCAGAGTACAGACTGAGAATCCTAATTCTATATCTTGGGAGTGGGACTAGCTAGAAAAATAATTCAAAGACTTTTTAAAAATAATTATTCAATTCCAATGCAATGGCAAAGTTAAATTTTTAATTGTTGATAAGGAAAAGGTACTTTTAGAAAGTTACCTTTTCCCTTCCTAAATCCTCTGGCGGCTAATTTGTGTTAGCCTCCAGCTGCAGCCCTCTGAGTGCTCCAGCCCCAATGAGGAGTAAAAACTGCTCCCAGAGTAGAGAACAAATGCTTAGTTGTGGGGAGGTGGTGTTGTTCCCGTGACAGGATGACCAGTGGGGTTGGGCCCAGGAACTGGATCAACTTCAGAGAGGTCTTCCCTATCACAGACAAACATTAGCTAACACCTGGGCAAGGTCTTTCCTTTGCCCCCCAAAACCCACCCACCCAGACAGGCTCCACTCACTGTTGGCCTCTTTTTGACATTACATTGTCAAATTTTGCTGAAGTGTCAAATCCTGCTTGACAATTCTGCAGGGATTTACATATAATACATAGGGAGCACTTCAGAGGAAGAAACCAGGATGCCACGACAGATCTTGTGCATCCTCTGCACAGATTCTGAAGGACTCTGCTTTGTCCTACCTGACCTCTGCCTCTGGGTTGATTGGGTAGTATAGTGGCTGCTTCAAACTGGGTTTTGATGTTAGATGTGGAAGGGCACTAGAATTACCATGGTACACTCCCTAAACGCACACCCAGCCCTGAGACCCCATGTTTAGTGTGGCCAAAGATTTTTTCCTATGAGCTTTTACCTCATTGGTTAGAGTGTGCCCAGGAGTCATTCTCACCCACTAGCTCATGCCAGGTATAAGTGTGGCCCCTCCAGGAACCCACTTCTGAATACTCCTTGACCTGAGGAAGAACAGAAGAGGAGTGGACTTCTTGTCTGTAACCTGAGATGAGTCTTGAAGGACTGGACCTCTTCCTCTTGTAACCAGAACAAAGAAGTGGACACCAATGGTCAGAAGGCTGACTTGTGTTCAAACTTCAAGGATACAAGCTGCAAGAGGCCTTCGCTGCAACTGCCCAGCTAACCAGTGGCAACTGAACATGGACTGCACCCTGCTGTTGGCCTCTGTTTGACACGCTGTGAGTCTCTAAGTGCCTCCCCTGAGGTCCTCAGCAGCTTTAGAAGTGTGCTTGTGTGGTGCATTGGGACTGGTTCAGAAGGTAAAACCTTTGATTAGGACGAACCTAGTTAGAGTATTGAACCTGAGCTCCATCGCAGTGAGCCTCAAATGTCACCTAAGTCCCGGTCTACCGCGACCATTGACTATCACTGGACTTTGTTTTTCTTGGCTTTATTCCTTTTTCCCCTTATTAGATTTTTGTCATTTTGGTGTAATTTTGTTTATTACATTGTACTGTAGCTTTCTAATTCGGTTTGGGATTTTTATTCTTTTGCATTTTGACTTTTTACTGTTTTGGTACTGCATAAATACTTTATACATTGCCCTAAATTAAGCCTTTTTGCTCTATGCCGTAGCTACCAGGGGGACTAAGATCAGGCTAATTTAGTACTTTGAGGGTTTGCCCTGACAAGGGTTGTCCTTATTCATGGAAGTGGGTAATCACCCACCCCAAATAATAATCCAATTTCTTACACATTAATTTTCTTAACTTTTCCCACTGGAAACTACATTTAATCTGGCATAAATCTTGAATGGTGTGCAGGGTGTGACACTACCGGCAAAAGGTTTGTGAATGCCCACAAACCTGTGAATCAACAGAAGTGCATATGCATGATTTCAGTATGGCAAACTACCTGCAAGGTGTACCTAAATACCTACATACAAGTTTTGGGATTTCACTTTCTTCTGATAGAACTTTCCTTCAAACCTTGATTTGTGACTGCGCAAATTCCACCACAAGGCCAGAATTTCTGTATTTTCAAATCTGATTTACAAAGGTAAATGTCCACGAATTCTGAACTCAAGACTAGCATTTTGCCCTCACAAATGATTTTTTTTTTTGTATTTCTAAATGTATGAAGAAGATGTGGACTTGTGGTTTAGTTGCTGACCTTAATACCCAGAGGCTAGAGCTGTAATGCTAGCATCGAATTTCAACTGGTGTGATCCTGGACAAACCCCTGTCTGGATGTACTGTGTTCGTGCAATAAATATACTTTCAGTGCATTGTGTCTCTTTTAACACCAGCCACTCATACCTGCTCTTTGGATAGCCACTTTGCTGCTAATCACCTACTTTAACCCCTTGTTACTGTGTTTCTGCGAGAATCGCAGAATTCTTCAATTAAATAGTAAAAGGAGCCCAGTTGAGAGGGACCAATGATATGCAGGTTGTTTCGAAAAGCAGCCAGGACTTTACGATCTCAATCGCATCTCACGGATGCTTTTCCTTCCATCTTTCACTTAAATGAAATTTACACCTCGGAAGGTGAACTTTAATGCGTCGTAATTAGTTTTGCCGCACTTGTTAAACGGTGCCTGTAAACATAATGGTTTTCACTTAAAGAAGGTTTAATAGTAGGTGATTTGGTTGGGAAAATGATTTAATAAATTATGCAAGTGGCCCATTTATAAGACTGCAACACTGGGTTAAAGACTTTTTAGAGGAAAGATGTTGCTCCAAGGAGAAGCAGAGCGTTCAGAGTTATCTGATGCTTGCTGGATGGAGACACCAGGCAGCCTTAGACCAGCATGCTTACTTTGCCGCTACGCCTGGGAAATATCCAGCCGCGGCCCATGCAGGTAAGAGCGGTGGGAGGGGAGGGGGGGGGAATTCGACAGACAATGGCGAGGGAAAATTAATTATTTATTTACTTTTCCCTCGTCGTTGTCTGTCGAAACCCCCCTCTCAGCCCCACCGCACTTACCTGCTGGAAATATCTGCTACCAGAGCTTGTGTTTGCGCATTTTCTTAGGTGACCAGAATTTCAATGGGGAGTATTTTTTCTAGATGCAATAATTCGATTTGTTGAGGACAAGTTTTATTGAGAACAATTTTGGGGAGCAGGGTAAACACAAAGACAGTTACCAAAAGTTACCCTACACGTGTGTTAAGCTCTGGAGGCTGTCCTCTTTTCCTGTTCATTAGGGGAAGTCATAAGGAACATCAAGTTAATGCTGCTGCCTTCAGAAGGTACTTTGCTGGCTTGCATGCATGAAATATATATAGTATGTTGGTGTAGCGTATGCAGTCTCCCATTGTGGCTGAAGAGCATCTGATGTACATTTGACCACCCTTCAGCCCTATATAGTGTATTGCATTAGGTATTGCTTATCCTTCTTGTTCAGGATTGGAGGTAGAGTGAGGTTCAGCCGCGGCCCGTGCCGGTGAGAGCAGTGGGGCCGGGCGGGGGTCTTTTTGGACAGACAACCACGAGGGAAAAATATTTATGTAATGTTCCCTAGTAATCGTCGGGCGAAATCCACCCGGCCTCACCGCTCTTACCTTCACGAGCTGCAGCTGGTGGGGTTATGATAGTTGGAAATAAGGAGCAGGCCAGATATGCTCTTATTTTCCTTGCTTGCAATTAAATCATTGCACATTTCTAGACAGTTTTGCCTGTAAACTCTTTACTTCTCACTCCGTCCCATATTGGTCACATGCTCGGTTTCTCCACCTCCACCTGTTTACTTAAGTACCAGAGCGGCCTGGACACGCACCTGATTTTAGCATTTTAATAAGTGGTGTAACACAAAATGATGGTCCCCCCCTCCCCAGAATGTGGTACGAAGCCCCTAGTCTCACATATCCCAGCAGAATGGGGCCCCCATGAAGGATTGGGGGCTACAGGAGGGCTGGCCCCACCACACTGCATTTAATACATACTTCTAACTTATCTCCACTTAATTTACCTCTGTCCTTGCTCGGGCAGGCTGTTTGCCTATCTTTTAATCCAAACCATTTAGCTCCTTTCCCCCCCTCCAAAGCCATACTCCTGCCTCTGGCTAAATCCTCCATTAGACCAACACTGCCCATTTTCCTGTCACAGTAAAGCAGTCTTCTGTGCACACGGCCCTTCACCACAACCCATCCTCGCCCTTTAAAAACAGAAGCCGAATCCCCCTTCCCGCCCCGGCACCTGCATGGTTAAAAATGTGTTGATGTTTAGCTTAAATGAAAAGAGAATAAGAAATGCAGACTGACAGAAATTCAATAAACAGCGGGGCCATCCTCTGGGATAGCCGCACCAGGAGGGAAAAGCTTTCTTAAAAGCAGTTGCCTCTGCTGCTGTCTGCAGCCGTGCTTCGGTTAATGGAGCAGAGCCCAGGACTGCAGCAGAGTTTAATATTTAATTCATCATGTCTGCATGTCTTGGAGTGAGAATTAAACTGGGGACTAATCCCAGTGCCCCCGCTCCCCACAAGGTTTACATGAATTTGACCTGTTCGGGGGGGGGATTTACATTGAAATGACCGACATTTTCTTTCAGACTGATTTTATTCATGAATCAACAAACATCGTGTAATTTACTTGGATTTACTGAATGCCAACAAAAGTGCAAATGTGAACACTTCAGCAGCAGTTGAATGTGAACAAGGCCTTCCCCTCTGGGTAAAATAAGTGTCATTTACTTTGTTTTCGCCATTTCAGTTTCGAAAGTGCTCGCAGTGTAAGTGAAATGCTCCGAAATGACCACATCTACAATATTGCCTCCAGAGGCCCAGCTTGGCTTTTGCCACGTTCTTTTTAAAAGGTTCTATTTTTAGAGATGTCCATTTTGTGCCTTTTCTGGGATTAGAGTTTACATGTACGCAATATATCTGCATTTTTTTAAATTCAGGACCTTGTCGAAAAAGAAATAGTATTTGTTTTTATTTGCTATACTTACCTCCTTATTTATTTGCAGTTTTATATAGGGCATATCTAACCTCGAGCTTGTCGCAGGCTTTACAAATAATGTATTAGTATCTTTTTCATAACAATAACTGCAGTGACTGACTATATAAACCTTATATGTTGCTCGCCTTTTCAGTGACAAATCTATTTTAAAATTTTTATACAAGCTACATCATAGGGATAGGGTTTGGGTTATAAATTGGGAACCATATGGTAGGTCTGAGAACTCGTTTCTGAAACTGAGGTTTTAATAAGAAATAATACATACCTATATAGCTCTACACCCATGGAAGAGCAGCTTCAGAGCGCTAAACAACTTGCCACGTAAGCAAATTCAGATAGGTGTAAATCGGGAAACTCTCCCAATGATCTATACCGTCATCTGCCCAATATTAAACATACCAGCCTGTGAACCAAAAACAGAAGTGTAACAACGACCAAAAAAGATACAGAACTCGTTTTCTACGTTAAGCAAACATTTATAAGAACGCGGGGGAACTACTGGTGTTCTGCTTGCGCAACCGCAATAGTTAGTCTGCCTTCTTTTATCAGGGAACGGCGAAAATGGCAACATATGACCAGTGTCCAAATATTGTAGTGTAGCGTCTTAAGGTTAAAACATACTTAAAACCGTACTATTTCAAGACATAACTATGACTATTGGAGAGTACAGGGGTCAAAAAAAAAAAAATCCTACCACTGGTTGATGCTATGGAAAATTATATTAGGTTATATAAACTTGAGTTGAAGGAAACCCTAACCCCTGCCATGCACTAGTGGCCATCCCTCATAGGTCTTGTAAGCTCCTCTGTTTCTAGTTAACCAATGTCATTCCCATGAGTACGAGCTCCTTGACTTGACGTTACTGCGGCACTCCCTCTCGGCCAGTCCTTGTATGCAATTCTTCCTTGAGATTAGTTTCAACATCGTATTTCTCATCCAGTTGATGTCATGAATACATTGTGTCTTGCTCCTTAGGGTCTAACAAAATGTCCATCATGGTAGGGAACTTTAAAACGCTGCTATATTTTATAAGTTATCCTATTCGATGAGAGCTATGCAGAATTCTTGGTGCTGAGACACTAACGTGGGAAATAGTATTAATTTACGGTTAACGACGAAAAATGCTTTGCTGATGCAGTTGTCCTTAAGTGCTACAAAGAACAGATTTTCAACATTGTTGATGTACCTTATGTACTGAATGTTTTGTTTGCAATACGCGTGTGTGTGACCGCGCCGGAGGTGTAACTTCTGGAGTCCATTTTATTATAGTCTGTGTGCTATCTAATGACCACTTTTCTTGTCCGTGAACTCTCTGTTGACTGTTTCTGTCTCTTGTCTCATCTCTAGACAGCCTCTTATATTCAACACTGACATCTAGTAGGTCTTTCCCCTGCCTAACAACAGGAAGTGGTAATACTGGTGGGAGCGGAAGTGTTTGGTGGAGAAAAGTGTCACTGCTCTCACTTCCTTGTCAGCAACAAGATCCCATCTGGTCCGACTTCTTGTCCTCACACCTGTAGCAAAAGCTGGTTTCAGCCCCGTGATACATTGGGATTGGAGGTCAAGGAAAAGGGGCATAGAAGTGAGGATTTCGGTAATTGGTATTCCTAGTAAGCTAGAAGCGTCTGTCTGTCTGTCTGTCTTTCCATCTCTCTATTTATCCATCTCTCTATCTATCCATCCATCCATCCATCCATCACAAAGTGGCGGTCATCACTGTGTAAATATAGCTAGGACAGACTTTCCATAGAAAGAGCATTTTTTGTTATGTTTATAATTTTGGTGCAGTTTGACGGATCCTCACAAATTTTTTTGAAATTAATGTTCATTCACCTCAACTCCTTCCAGGAGAGTTTCAGGGTCATCTATCAAATGGGGGCGGAGGAAAATGTGGGTTCCCAAAACACAATTTCACCATTCAGTTTCCATAGGTAAAGTTGCACAGTGCTTCAGCCCAACAGGCTGAACAGAATTGCACCAAATTTGGCAAAAAGCTAGATCTTTACCCAGAGTGTGTGGCTTTTGTATTTTGGTGCATTTCTGTTCAGTAGTTTTTGAAAAATGAAGGTTAAAAATGTAGGCTGAAATAAAAAAAATATTCAAGCAGTCTGATTGGCTGAGGAGGCTTCTTCAGAGCGAGTCCTCTGGCTGGCCGCAACATGAACAGAAGTGTTGTGGTGGCCATTACAGGACTCGGGGACTTAGTCCCCTGTCCTGAAAATATTTTTAGAAAAGGCCATAAGAGGGCAGGGTAGAGATACCCTGACCCCTTAGTCCTTCTAGGGGGGTTCTACAGCAACGCCCCTGGTGCCAACATTTCTTTATTTACTCTGGCTCTCAGGACCAGTGAAACAAATGTTAAAAAAAAAAAAAAGTGGGATATCGCGTTTTGTTTTTTATACCCCTGGTGTGGGTTAGGTCCCCGGGGTCAGCACATCTACTGTTTTATGTAATAATGTGGAAGGGGCCATCCCTTGGGGCCCGATGCAGTGCTGTCCCGGAGCCCCATACCCTGGTAAAGAGTGAGTTATTAGTTCCCTGACCGCAGGGTGGGTAGGGGAAAGAATGATTTGTTCTCGTTGGTTGGAGCCAAGAAAAAAGGCTGCTCCAACCTGGTGGGAGCACACTAGAAATGTTGCTAGCTCTTGCGCGCCCAATAGGACCGGGGCTGGCGGCGGTGAGCCGGTTGGGACCTTGGAGGCCTTGGGCTCCTCCTGTGTCCCACAATAATAACATAAATACTCAGTGTCTCAGTTGGTACTGGGCACCCAAAAAGGATATGAAAAGTGGGCAAAAAATACAAATAATGATCGACCGTAGCCGCTCATTTATTATTCGCTGCTCCCAACAAGAGGCACCCCTTAAAGACCTTTATGGACTAATTTGTCTATTTCTTACTGCTTTGGGGTGCCGCAATATGGGCACAGGCACCACCTACATATTACAAAAGTGTTGTGGGGGAGCTTCAGGGAGAGCAGCAGCCTCCCAGAAATTATTTTTAAAAGTAATCCTGGGTTGTATAAAATGTGATTCCTGGCAAAGTTGATGGAGTTTCTAAGCATTCCCAGAGCTGGAGCTTTTGCTCTTCACCTGAGGATTACAGGGACCCCTTATGATTGGTCTTTTGGCTACATCATGTCAGCTAAGGTGTGTGTTGATGACAAAACCCATAGTCTTGCCTTCCTAAATTGATCTTGATCTGATGACCCCTTGATAAAGACCCCCCTCCCCTCCTGGAGCCAGGGCGGCTCCTGCAATGTCCCGGGGTGGCCACCCCTGGGACATTGCAGTTTGCTATGGCTTGTGCTGCCGCCAAGCCATAGCAAACACTGCTCTGCTTCGAGTAAGCAAGAGCATGTAACATGCTCTCGCTTACTCGAAGCAGAGCAGAATTGCTTTGGACAGAGGAGCTGCATGTTTAGCAGCTCCCTCTGTCTAAAACCAATGCCACCTCCCACAGGACATGGGCAGCCGTCAGGAACCGTGGGACCTTCAGGCTCCCCTGCGGTCCCCAACAGTTGATTGGGTGCCCTTAGTGGGACCAGGGCACCCACAGTATCGGCCCGGAAGGGGGGCCATACGGTCCCCTCCCTTTTTTATAAAAAAAGAGGGGCACCTGGGGATGGGGTCCCCGGGGTCGGAATAGCCCGGGGAGGGGGGCCGTGCAGCTCCCCTCCTCTTAAAATAAAAAAAAAGAAAGCTGGGTCTCCGGGGCTAAAATAGGCTGGGGGAGGGTGGGGCATGCGGCCCCCTCAACGTTCTAAAAATGCCTGGTCCAGGGGGATGGAGTCCCGAGGGCCGAAATCAGCCCAGGAAAGGGGGGCTATGCAGTCCCTTCCCAAAAAATATAAAATAAGCCCGGCAACTCACTAGAGGCTCAGCCCCTTTCTCCACCACTCTGCAAACACGCCTCCTGGTGCGCTGTTGTTTGGGGGATGAAGTCCCCTTGCCTCCAGAGGGTCCTTGGGCACAAACAACACCTCCTGTTACCTCCAATGAGTCCCACCCAGCAGAATTGCTAAAAGATTGTCAGAAGCCATACCCCTTTCTCCACCACTCTGCAAACGCGCCTCCTGGCACTCTGCTGGTTGGGGGATGAAGTCCCCTTGGCTCTTGAGGGCCTCGGGACTAAAGTGGACATCTTCCCCCAACCAGTTTTGCACACGGAGGCGTGTTTGCAGAGTGGTGGAAAAAGGGGGCACGGGCTCTGACGACCTCCCAGCAACCCAGCTGGGTGGGTCTTACTGGAGGTAACAGGAGGGGTAGTTGGCCCCAAGGACCCTTAATAGCCAAGGGGACTTAATCCCCCTACTAGAGGCGCATTTGCAGAGTGGTGGAGAAAGGGGGCATGGCCTCCAACAACCTCTCAGCAATCCTGCTTTGTGGGACTTACTGGAGGTAACAGGGGGGGCAGTTGGCCCCCAAGGACGTCCATGGGGGCCAACTACCCCTCCTGTTGCCTCCAGTAAGTCCGGCACAGAGATATTGCTAAGAGATCTTCGGAGGCCACGCCCCCTTTCTCCTCCACTCTGCAAACGCACCTCCAGGTACACTACTGGTTGGGGGATGAAGACCACTTTACTACTGAGGGACCTTGGAGTCCAAGAAGCCCTCCTGGTACCTCCTGTAAGTCCTACACAGCGGGATTCCTGAGAGCTGGTCAGAGGCCCAGCTCCCTTTCTCCACCATTCTGCAAACGCGACTACTACTTAAAAAATCATAGAAATTCACAGAAAAAAACAAAGGTTACAGGGACGCTATAGTTAGGAATAAGCATTAAAAAAACCTTAGCAATTCACTGAAAAAACACAAAGGTTACAGGGACAGTATAGATGGGAATTGCAATTTAAAAAACCTTAGAAAGACTGAAAAAAACAAAGGTTGCAGAGCTGTTATAGTTAGGCTCAGGTTTCACTCGTACAAATCCAGTGAAATTCAGCATTTACAGTTAGCTGAGCTAACTATAACTTACGCTCCTGCAGTGCACTGCTTATGACCTCACATATTACATCACTCATGACATGGTCAGTGATATCACTGACAAAAATGTAAAAAGAAAGACTCAGATGTACTCTTTTTTTTTTTTTTTACTAAAAGCAACCTGTCTCTGAGTGTTTCGTTTAAGAATTTTTAGCCCACAAAATGCAATCATAAAAGCAACCGCAAGAGGGCCTTGCACTTCAGTTGAAGAGCATAGAGCTCCAGGTAGGAGTGCTTTAAAAAATATTGTAAGCTGTCCTGGGGTGGTGCTGCTTCACTTCCTGCAGACCCTTGACAACATTAACAAAAATGCTTAGTGGCGCCCCTCTCTATTCTAGGGGCACCACCAAGCTTGAAAAATTAATAAACCAAAAAGCCCTTGCAGGGCATTATGGGGCGCTCCATGCTGGAACAGTGAATAAAAAATTAACTGCTTCTGCTGCTTATTTATTATTCACTTTAGTATCTTGGTGCCCACCTGGGACACCTTTTTAAAAAAAAAAATATTGGAGAGGAGGGTGTGCAGCCTCCCTCCCCTAGCCTTTACAGACTTTATCGTCCCAGGGATATCACTCCCCGGGGCACTTCTTTTTAATTAAGGTGAGGGGATGCACGGCCCCCCCGAGCCACTTTGGGCCCCGGGTACCACATCCCCAGGGGCCTTTATTTTTCAATAAGGGGAGGGGGCATGCAGCCCCCTTCCCTGAGTTACCTTGGGCCTGGGGACCCCATCCCCCGGGGCCTTTATTTTTATATAAGGGAATGGGGGCGCACAGTCTTCACCTCTAGTTTCTACAGCTCAGGGGACCCCATCCCCTGGGGACTCAGGTGGGTTCCCTGGTGCCCACCCGGGCCACCTGGAAACCACTACATTGGGGCAGCAGGGGGAGGCCCAGGGCCCCCACAGCCCTGCCGGCTCCCCGCAGGCACCCATCCTAGGTGCATTGGGAGCCGGCTTTGCTCCCGCCTGAAGGGAGCAGCTGTTTATGCTTGCTTCCTCTGGGTGGGAACAATTTGAGTTTCCCTGCCCGGGGAAACAGAAGTCTGCTCCCACCTAGCAGGACCATTTTCAAAGCTTTAACAAATGTTTTTGACCCCACCACCAGGCCTAGGGGGTCAGGGTATCCCTACCCTCTTATGTTTTTTTTTTTTTACTGATTGATGTGGTGGCTGCCAGTCAGATCTCACCATGAGAGCTGGGGGCTCTGTAGATCCTCTGCTGTGTGATATATCCAAGGTTCTTGAGTATTAATTGCGCAAAAAACAGTAAAACGTCGCCAAAGGTACTAGCAACACAAAACAGGCATTTCCTATGGACACACGATCATAACTATCCAATGGCAACCTGGGGATGGATGGATGGATGGATATATATATGAAGGTGTTTGATATATATATATATATCAATCTATATCTGAAACAAACACCTTCAACCGGGCCAAAATTCTACTACTTCAGCCATAATATGTAGTGAAATCAGTCCCTCATCCATTTCACCTACCCAACAACTAGAGCATGCACTTCTATAGTGCTGAATTGAAACTAGTATCAGACATTTTCTAGCATTGCAATGATAATTTTTTGATGTACATTCCACCGTTTTTTGTCTACAATCACAAACATTACACTGTACATTTAAAAGTTCACATAATTCCTTTCATAATAATTAGTCATTTATATTTTTCTTTATTTTCATAAAAGCACAATTATAGTTTTAATGGGTGAATAGTGAATAATTGCAACAATCGATTGAAAGTAAATCTGCATTAAGTTGCCTACTTTGATATATAACTCCAAAACCGAATATTCATCAGTGTCAAAACGTCTTATATTCAATGCTGCCAACCTATACAAGGTAGTCTCCTACCATATAACCAAATTTAATTCATCTTTGTCATTGTATTAAAAATGTACCGTGCATAGTGCAAAATGAACAATGTTTAAAGTGATGGATCATCAGACAGGATAATTCATGTTCATATGTAAACAATGTACACCTACAATTCCAATGCCTGCTATAAAGCGAACAATACTAAAAGTGAATAGGGTATATGATCCATATCAATCTATAAATAATGACATGGCAACTCCAGCATTCAAAACAATCTATAGTGCTTAGTGCAAAATAAACAACACTTAAAGTGCATGGGGTACAAAGTAAAGTAATTCATGTCAACATATAAACAATGTAAGCAAAAGAGGCAACACTTTTGCATGATGCAGAGTATAAAATGATCTGTGTCGTCAACAAGTAAACCATTCAAACCAATATGCATTGCTATTTTGTGAGCAATGATAATTTATCTACTTTGAAATTCATATATGGGAAAGTTAAACCACCAGCTCATTTAAATTCCTCCTTATTATACATTTGAACCATTTCAGATCAACCCTTTCTCACTCTACGCTTGTAAAAAGCAAATCATTGGTCCACTGGTGTCTATTTCTGTGCTTCCACATGTATGAATTACCGTTCAGTATAAATGCATCAAATTCTCGTTCATTTTTGCTGTGATAAAAAGGAATCCTAATAAGTCCCATCCCTTATAATTCTATATTGTATTTCTTGATTTGTGAGCAAGCTTCTTCCAACAACTGGGACTTATAATCATTTGATTCAGTGCTAAATCTACTTCTTTCTATAAGTGTACATGTAGCTCAGCATCCGTATTATGTCCCAAGGGAGATTCTGTTCCAAGCAACAATATGAGGATAGATTCTTGTCTCCTCAATTGTAATTCTCAATTACTTCCTCTTGGGTGCTTTCTCACATGTTTAATACCATAATATTTCAATTCAGTGAAATCACCTCGATGCACATCTCAGATATGTCTTGCCTTGTGGTAACCTCTGTCATGATTTTTTTATTGCTCTCAAATTCTGCAATATGCGTGTTTTGTCCCTCACCGTGAAGCACAGGGGTGCTTTACACAATACTGGAAATTACAATGCACAAATGAAAACAAAGGTGAACAGGATTGCATGACCGTAAATAGGTATATGCTTCTGGAATAACTTCATGTTTTAGATTGTGTGTCTATTTAGGGGAAATGGGTCAGTAGATATTCAGATGGAGACAAAACAGACGAGTTTTGAGACATTTCCCAAGAGCCAAAGTAAGGGGTCCTTTCTGATGATTGTTGGTAGAGAGTTCCATAATGATGAGGCTGCTTGAGAGAAGGACTGGTTTAAGGCGTGGGAGGTTTCGTATATGTGTTTTTCCAGGACTAGATTGCTCTTGCTTCTTAGTCCTTTGCCCTTCTCAGAGTGTAGCTACATTTGTGAGGGTTGTATGATTGCTGTATGTTGGCTGATGCTCTATGGCTTTTGCCCCCATGGGTGCTGGTCTAGCAGTTGAGTTTGTGTAAGATTGTTCTGAGAAGAACAAGACATTGTAGTCATAAAGTTTCACCTCCTTCACCCATTGCTCAGCATATCTGTGATAAACGTTTGTGCAACCTACATTTCTAGAGATTAACATATTATCCTCAGGCTTGCTCACAAAAATGCCACATCGCGCCAGACCATCTCCAAATGAACATAGCAAGCAAACTGTTTTAAAAGGAAAGCATTGAATTTTCTCCTGGAGAATGACTCATCTCTAGGATTTCTGTATGCGAAAAAAAAACGCCTTTTAAAAATCAACTTATCTATTTGCTGTTAAGGCTGCTAAATATTTCTTATCACCAGCTCAATGTTCTTGGAATAAAGCAAAAAGGCGGTTTCTGGGGCTATCGCAGTGATCTCAGATAGCGAAATGAGTTCCGTGACTGGGGGGGGAAGAGTACGACAAATAGCTCTTTAATGTGCAATTCCTGTAAGAGCTGCGCAAGTCTGCAAAGAGATGTGAAGTGCTTCTCAAGGTGAACATGCTCCTCTCCTTGTGGTCTGCTTCATTGCTCTGGATGCGCCTGAGGAATTGCCACATTTTCTAAGGCAAAAAAAGAGCCCAGGTTGTGGAGATAGAGCTGCAAGGGAAATACAGCAGGCTAACTAATGAAGGACTTGACTCTGGAGCTTTGCTGGATAGCTCAAGCGCATATCCTTCATACATTGATAGCTGGACTCAAAATAGCACAGACTCACCTTCAGGAATATGTAACTACAGTAAATCGGTGTGATCTTCAATAAATAACAGCTAGAGCGGCCGATCTCAAAGCTGAGGAACCGGGTTCGAGTCTGGGCAGGGGCGCTCAACATCCTGTGATTCTGGGCAAATCACTTAATCTCCCCGTGCCTAACAAAAAATGAATGTGTCTGTCACGCAACTGGTGCTCATGCAAAGCGCGCTGATACCTTCGGGTCTAGTTTGTGCTATATAAATCTACATTTTTTTTTTTTTTTTTTTTTAAAAAGGTCTTGGATTAAATTGCATTTATTTATTGTTAATTGACAGCATCCGCAGTCTCAGAACACCAATGCATACCCCCACTATTTCACTGGGTTTCTAAAAGTGAGATTAACCAAGCTATGTTCCAGGGTCTTTTACTGCTTTGTAAATGACTGTACTCTGCGTAAGGCAGGCCATGAGCTTTCATTTAAATTTTAGTGAAATTTGAGCACCTTATTTTTGAAAAAGCATTATTTGAACCCCTTCTCTTGCGCTGCTTGATCAAAGTGTATTCATTACAAACTGTTCTCAAAAAATCCTTTGGGCAAAAAGCGTTGGCCGACCTTTGATGGTGTTTTTTTTTTTTTCTTTTGAGGCCGTGAATGGCCTAATTAGATTCTACTCAGAAATCGCAAGTTCAGGGAAAGGGCGCGGGCGGAACATGTTAAATTTTTTATTGGTTTAACATCAGCGCTGATCCTTAGAAAAAGCCGTAGCCTTCCCACTAAAAGAAATCCACTGGCGATTGAATTCTGTCTGTGCATTGGGCTCTATCGTTATCAGGCTGATCAGTTTAATAGACTTGTCTGAAACCAAACCCAGGGATGACAGGGCTTTATTGATCGGAAAAGTAATCAAACGTAATGTATTGACAGGGTGCTCATATGTTCCTAATGAAACCAACAACAATGGGGACCTGACCGCTGTCTTGGGACCTTTATAGGACTTGATTGTCCCACATGTTAATCATCTCCAAGATCTGCTATCAGATTATTTGACCCTGTAACCTACAAGTCTGTTTTTGTGATTTTAAACTGGTCTCTTAATAACTTCGAAGTGCTTTTCTTCAAAGCTTGCATTTATGTGAAGATTTCATGATTTTCTTTATCTCAAAGTTGTTGCTTTTGTCCCCCGCCCCTCCGCCCCCGATTTTATTTCTCGAATAAATATCTAAGTTCTACTTTGGTTTTCACTCTAATAGTTTTTGTTTTAGAGAGATATACAGTTATGGTTGAATCAAAAGATAAAAAAAAAAATATGGCCTTGAAATGGTCCTACTAATTTTCTTTCTTTGCTACATTTTTAGCAATAGAGCGACTCCCAGCAACCACGACCGGATACAGCGCTTACGGCAAGAATTTCAACAAGCGAAGCAAGAGGATGAGGTGGATGAACGGAGACGAACCTACAGTTTTGAACAACCGTGGGTGAGTATGTGAAATATAACCCCTGTGAATAGGATCTCCCTAATGTTATTAAGCTCAGCCCCTCTGGACGTTGACCCAAGCCTTGCATGCAATAGGTCAATATTGAATGATCTTTCTTTGACCTATGACCCTCTGACCTTAATCAAATCACTCTCGGTGGTCCATGAATGGCCCCTTAATTTTGTAGGCTATCAGTCTGCTGCATAAAGGGGGATAAATTGCTTAGTAAACGCCCCCCCTTAATTTTTTAATTTGCCAAACACCGACCATTGTATAGAGGTTTTCCAAAAAGTTGGGCGTTGTTAGCTTTCACATCTCATGAACAAACACAGCCCTGAGGGTAGGTGCATGACATTAACGAGGACAATTTGCTTTCAATAATATACACACGTCAGAATGCATTACTACAAATGTTTATTTATCTATGTGAGTGTGAACACTTTTAGATTTTCTTTCTTGGTGTGTTCTCATTATTAACATGTGTCCTTCAAAGTCTTAACAAATGCCTGTCATCTGCTCATCAATAATTAAAGAGATGTGTCTGCAAAGTAAGGGCTTTGGGGTGATGTGGTATTCCTGGCAGTGGAAGCTTCACTCCAGTATTTGCACACAGGCTGCTGGTTGTGACATGCTGAAGGTTATTTTGATTTTAGTCCATTATCTGGGATAATGGAGGCAATTACCCCGGTTGATTTTTTTTTTTCTCAACGAGTCTGTCATTATGTGAGCAGATGTGTAACTTTTTAGATGTTGGCTTTTTGTGACCACAATTTACTGGGAACTTTATTTAGGAAGCAAAATTATTCCTCAGTGGTTACTGATCATGTGTCAGACTATCACTTTCTGACACTACGGATATCAGTTGGAAGGCTCCTAAATATTTTCCAAGCTACTGGGACCATGAATACCTTATTTGTCTACATTTCTTTGCTGGTGGTCTAGGTTGTTTATAAATTGGCCAAGTATGTTTTTTAAGTGATTCCAATCTTGCGTAAATCTTTATTATAGAGTTTTGCTTCATCTGTTTTTGTTCTTTTGTGTGCTCTTAAGTAATTTTTGTACGCAGGACACTTGTTTGAGTGAAAAACGTCCCACAGAGGTCTGACCACCTATACATTGGGCAGGTATGTCAAAAAATGTATGTACCTCGGGGCTTACATTGAGTACAATTTCATGCAGGCGATCCTAAAATATGTGTGTGAGTTTTGTACCCAAAAGCATAGCTAGAGTAAATTTTTCAGGTAGACAGCGCCATTTACAATGAGCAGATCTCTTGTGTGACTTTTGTATCGAGGGCGCACCTCACACAGGTAACCACCGAGTAATAATTGCTTAATACGTGTTTTTTTCACTAAAATTGCACATACTATACTTGAAAAAATTACGCAATTTCACCCTCCCCTACAAATAACTTAGCAATGTTTTTGGTGAACTAGTATTGAGAAATAAATAAATAGTACTCGATTTTCTTCTGGCCACCTCATTTTCAAGCACGCACAAAATCCAAAGTGCCATACAACAGTCAGCAGCTTTAAACAGTAGGCCTATGTTGAACTAAAGAGACTTTTTTGTCTGTTTGCAACAAATACCTTACTGCTGCCTCAACCCAGTGTCCCAGTTTAAGCAATCTTAAACGGCATGCTTCCCTTTCAGATGTAGTAATCATTTAAAGACTCTCAAAATGCATTGGAACTTCGCCTGGTTTCTCTCTGACATTCCAGGGGTGCCTCTGTGGTGCCCCAGTTCCTGTCATGTTTGGAGGAGTGAACACGTGAAATCCCTATCTTCTTGTTCAATTGCTCAATCGCTTCATTTTTTGGGGAGAACGGTATATAGTATTAAAAAATGCAATATTCATGTAAAATAATCTCCCTCCTTGCCTTTATGTCTCAGATATGGAATGCTTTTAAAGCCGGGCTTCTACCTCATCGAAATGCACTCCGAATTCATAGAGGCAACACATCCCCCTTGTGAGTGTTTTTGTTTTACTTCAGAACTTCTCTTCGGTCCTAGGTTTTTAGGTCGAGCCTCGAGTAGCGCGCAAGCGCTTCTCTGCGAGACTTTATGTAAGGGGCTTTTTGAAAGCTGACCACACGCTCGTGCACAATGGCCTTTTCCCTGCGGTTACCCGCACGGCCGACATCTGTTTCCAATTATCGTGCCCAGACGTGGGCGCGATAATTGGAAACACATGGCCATTGTGCACGAGCGTGTGGTCAGCTCAGCAGGCTGCCGCGCGCGCTCGCCTCCGCTCCTCTCTGACGCTGCCGACGTCTCTGCTGTCCAGCGCTTCACTTGTGCTGACGCTGCCTCCCTCCTCCCTACTGTCTTTTCTCTGCTGCAAGCACTCTCGCAGAATTTGACGACTTGACTTCCGTGCGGCTTCACGTGGATTAGTCGTTTGTTGATTCCTCTCTGGTAAGCAACAATAAAAGTGAGACTTTCAGTCCATTAAACGTTCGACTGCGGATGAACCAGCACTCTGCACTGCGCGGGTAGGAGAGCCGCTCCCTCCCTTCCTCGGCTCTCTTCCTCACCTTCCCTGCTTCTCCTATCCCCACCCTCTCCAAAACACTCGCCTCCGCTGCCCTTCCTTCCTCAGTTCCATTATTCCGCCACCTACTTTTGCTTCTCAGGGTTAAAAGTGGCTGTTTACTTTGGTCTGTCAGGAGCACCGGGTGTTATCTGAAAAGTGCTGCATAAAGCAGGTATATTTGCGATGTGAAGAGACGAGTGAGCGGCCACGGTTGAGCAGCGCCGGTTTCACCACAGCTCATATTTCCCAGGCTACCATCGCCAATAGAGCGGGGATGCACCTCCGCTTGACGAGAGGACCGGGACCCGTCCTCTGAACTCCCAGCGCCCCTCCAGAAGCACAGCCTGTGGTGTACGGGTCTCCGAAGCGGACAATCAAGCGCGTGCTTCCCTCTCATTGTCTAATACTCCCTGTCAGATTGCCATTCGGTTTGCATTTCAGGTTAAATTGATGGGGCCTTGAGTGGCATATTTATACAATGCGCCTGAAGACTGTTGGATACCACATAATAATTCACGCCCAGCCTTCCAACCATAATTCATCTAGAAGTAACTGAAAATTCTTCACGCTTTGCATACAAAGATAGTAAAACCGGTGAAGACTTCAGCTTACCAATAGTTTATGATTCTGAATAACCACCTGCAGCAAATATGAAGAAAAACAACCCAAAGGGAATAATTATCAGAGTTAATGTTTGTCACCTTCATCACACATACTCACTCTTCAGGAATATGACGCAACTGTTATGTAAAAGTTTGTAATAATAATTGTAATAGTAACAACAAAAGCAATAATAATAAAATAATAGAAACAACAACATCTACTTTTAATACAGACTTTCCGCGGCAGTTCTTTCGTCTCTTACGTCTGTAAATGATTTCAAAATTCGAAGGTTATGAGCCAAACGCTCCTGTATGTTCATGCTTTGGGACTTTTCGACGAGACAATTCGGCATATTTTCTGATTTCCCATGAAGAGTGAGGTGGAAATTATTTAGATGACAGGTTAATTACCATAAGAGTGAAAACATTTTCTAAATTATAGATCAGAAAATTGGTCCTTTTTTCAAGCAATCAGGAGTGTGCATCACACGTTCTCGAAGCTTTTCTTGTCCTGTACAAATATTTTCTAGTGCTGAAATTCACATTTAATGGCATTATAATTTGGTTCTTTTAGATAGCTGCCAATTACTTTTTTTCAAAGTCACAATGACCTTTCAAGAAAACCCTTTTGTAGGCCTTGCCCACCAGACAGCACAAACTGTCTAGTCGTGAAAGGCCTTTTGTAGACGTACCAACAGCTTACAGTGGGCTTACAGCTCACCCATTGCTTACAATTGTTTGGTGTTATTTTCACTGCTTTACTTTCTGTTTATTTGACAGCTACCTTGCTCTTCTTGTGTTTCTCCCTTTGTCCATCCCCTGGAGCATAGCCCCTTTAATATCCTTTTGATTGGCTGACTTGTGTCCTTCATCAGTTAAATTTTAGGGAACTGCGTTTTTCTTTTTGGTTAAACACTCAATGAGTGTGCTTATGTTTTTTGAGTCTCTCCCTCATGTGCTCTGCCCAACAAATACCCATGATTCTTTCCTTTCAAACTACTCTGCACCCACATTCCATGTCATGCACTCCCTTGTGTGTTTCTTCCTCTGCCCTCCATTTTGTTCTCCCCCCTCAAATGCTGCTTTTCTCCTCATCCCCCACTCAGCTTTATTTATATTTTAGTAAACAAACACCCAGAGCACTACAGCAAGTCTTTTCAATGGCCTGCTGTTGGAGCAGGTCTGATTTTATTGATGAAAGTTCTGATCCAGTATTGTTTGTTTTTGCGTTCTTACATAGGAAAACAGCTGACACGTTTCGTCTTAGACTACTTTTTCTAGGCTTTTAAAACAGTAACAAAAAACGGATAGTCAATGGGGAAAACGAGGGCCCGGCACAGCAACAGGAACGTAAAACTGGTAGAGGGTGCCCAAAATTCAAAGCAATACCAAGTTTGGCAGACCAAAGTAAGTCCGTGATAGAAACAATGTGCTGGATCGCTGGATGCATAACCAGCATTTAATGATGAAGGGCCGTGGTAAGCCCGGGATTTGCGCAAAGGAGAGTAACAAAGCCCGGCTCTTGTGTCCTGAAGCGTGTGTGCCGGGCCCTTGTGTTCCTCATTAACTATCCGGTTTTTATTACTGTTTTAAAAGCCTTGAAAAAGTTGCCTAAGAAGAAACACATGTCGGCTGTTTTTCTATGTAAGAATACAAAAACAAATAATGCTGGATGAGAACTTTCATCAATAAAATTAGCCCTGCTCCAACAGCAGACCATTGAAAAGACTTGTAGTGCTCTGGGTATTTGTTTGCAATGGTGTTATGTGAATGAGGTTTTCTTCTTCATGTATATTGTACACTATTATGGTGCCATAGTGTTCAACCTGAAGAGCACATGTGACTTGCAATTATTCTTACATACCCTGTGTAGAGAGAAGTGTGGAACATTTTACCACTGCTACCAATCTGGTCTTTCTTTATTTTTCTTTTATACCATCAGCCCACTCCCTGTTGCTTTCTGCCCTCACTCCTCCCTTTTCCCCATGCTCTTTTTTTTATTTTAAATTTTTGGGGGGATGCAGTAGAGGTGACCCTCTACGAACTGAATCCATCAACTGTAGGCTGATCATCACTCACGCACAAAATGGTTAAGAGATATGCACTGCAATGCGACACTAGAACCACCTTGGCCAACTGTAATATAGAGTAGACCAGAAAATTAAAACACATGAACTACAAAGGTTCATAGCTACCAGTGGAATAAAGCTGACTGCAATTAGTATAGGCTAAAACACCTTGTGGGCTTAATTGATACACCCCACGGTTCTGAACTGCAGTAGGATTTGAATAAGCATCATATGACTGAAGACATCTGATACCCATAGTTGGCACTTCAGAGGACTCTAATATGGTCAATCATTGCAGGTCCTGATTGATGTATTGTTCTTTATCAATGTCAGTCTCCTGTAGTCACCTAAGGGATGATTGTAGCACAGTTCATCTTGACAGGTTTCTATCCTTCTCTTCTTTTATCTCTGTCTTCTCCCACCACCTCATTGTTGCCTGATGGTTTTTCCCTCTACGTTTTACAAGACCCTCATCGCAAATAACCTGAATGTGGTGAACAGTGGGGAAATATTAATGGAGGTGGCATTGAACTCATAACCAGCATTCGGGACCTGTGGAGGTAACCACAACTGCCAGGTAGTTACAGATATAATTTAGAACGTCTGTCTATCACACTTCTTTTGACCATCACACTGCTATGCACTGCAGCCCACAAGGTAAAAGCTCCCCTGTGATCTATTATGCTTGAAATCAAAACACACACTTAGGTTCACTAAATAAATACAACTCTCTTCCATCCATGCACTCTGTGGAGTAACGTGCACTTCGGTGCCCCGCAGTGAAATATGAACCGCTATATAAATTCTAAGTACCGCCTGATGTACATTATAAGGATATTGCAAGTCACCACATAGAGGAACAAGGCCACACCATCACCCTTTCAATAAAACTCTTAAATTCTTCGTGTGTTGCTGTTTCATGTTGAAGAGATTGAATGTTTGTGAACGTGAAGAATAAAACTAGAATCTTGTAAGATATTTGGTGCAAAAAATATTAGAAACAGTTAAAACACGAGTCGGATTTTTAAAAAGCTGTAGTTCAGAAGGTGTAGAAACATGGAGAGACATTTTATCTTTCGCATAATTACTTAAAGCTGGAAAATTAAACATGTTGCCATAGATATCTCCTTTGTGCTTATCTCTCCATCTAGAAAATACAGTTTTTGACACTGCAGCTGTACTTATGCTCTGTGACTTGCCTTGGCTGTAGGGCCGGACCGGGAACCCAAAGCAAATTTTGAAGGACCAGCCCTGGGGGGTTGGGGAGGTGCAAGTGTGAAGCACTGCTGCTTTTGGTACTGGGGGCCGATGTTGCAGCACAGCTGCAAAACCGGCCCACAGTAACAAACAAGCATTTGCATTGCAATAAGTCTTGCATTACTGATAGTATGAGGTATTGGCGTTGCAAATAATAATGCAACGCCAATAGCTCATACTTTCAGTAATGCGAGACCTGGTACATTTCAAATGCTTGCGTAGTGAACCAGGAACCAGCATTCTATGTCTCAGTGCAGTACCGCAAGCTTCTTCTAGAGGTCCCTAGTGAGGAAGGCACCAGCATTGTATGTCTCGGTGCAGTACTGCAAGCTGCTCCTAGAGGTCCCTAGTGAGCAAGGCACCAGCATTGTATGTCTCAGTGCAGTACCACAAGCTGCTTCTAGAGGTCCCTAGTGAGCAAGGCACCAGCACTGCATGCCTAGGATCTGAAAGAGACACGTTAGTGACAGATTCCTTACCTTAGAATATCCCCAGGCGTCAGGCTGGATCCGGAAAGTTTTTGCGTAGCAGTACCCTTGCGCGTCGGTAGGCGGCGTCGTGCGGCTCCACGTCCGTCGTCGGCGTCGTGATCGCCGGGATGACGTCGCAGGCAGTACTTAGACGCCGCCCCTGCGCGCTGACGTCAGTTCTTCTTTTTCCGCGCCAGTAAGCGCAGATCCGGGAAGAGCAGTGCCCTAGTCAATTTTTGACTAAATTTTTGGTGATTTTTTCACTGTTTCTTTTCGAGTCTTCTCGACTCCTAGGTGTCGGTAGGGATGCCTGGCTTCAAGCCATGCGACGTCTGTGGTCGAATGATGTCGATCACAGACCCGCACTTAGAGTGTCTCTACTGTCTCGGCCGAGACCACGACACGAAGTCGTGCCCTGACTGCCGGGCCTTTCACCCGAAGTTTTTTTGAGAGAGGTCTCGAAAGCTCCTCGAGGTCCGGCAGTCGGCTCCGCGCCGCACCAAGCCCCGGTCCCGTGAGAGGTCGAGGGGCCGGTCGCGGAGCCCCCGCCGGTCGTCGGAGTCCAAGTCTTCGCACTCCTCGGGTAAGTCGAAGCACAAGAAGTCTAAGAAGCACCATCGCTCTAAGACTTCGCCTCGCCGGTCTCGCGACTCAGCTGAGGCCCCTGTCGGCAACGTCCCCGCGGCTCCGGATGTACCTGTGGCGCCGCCCCCGCATTACCCGTCCTTCCCGGGTTCGGGGGCGACTCCGGCCGAGATACAGGAATTCCTGTCGGCCATGGCCCGCCTCTTCGGGCCTCAAGGTCCCTCCGGTGCGCCTTCGGGCCCCGCGGGCCTTGATGGGGTTGCTCCGGCGTCGCCGACGACTCAGGTCCCGGCGTCGCCTGTCCCGCCAGCCTTGATCCCGGCCTCGGCTCCGGCCCCGGCCTCGATCCCAGCTCCGGTGGTACCGCAACCCCGATCGACGCCGGTTGTCCTAACCACGCTGGCGCAGATGTCCCCGGTGCCGTTCCTGACGCCGCCCGGGGCTCCGGGCGGCGTCGTTCCCCGGTTCTCTCCGGTTCCGGACATGGAACCGGACAGACGTCGCTCGACGCCGGCTCCGGCGCCGATGAGACCTTGGGTCCCAGATGTCCCTCCTCCTCCATATTTTGAACCAGAGGAGGACCAGGAGAGCTGGGAGGGGTCGGAAGACCCTCTCACACAGCAGTGTGAGTATGATCAGGACTGGGCAGAGGAACTTGGGGATGCCAGTGGTCTAGACACTTCCCCTGACATGATGTCTCCTCCCGTGGCTACGGAGGAGGGAGCAAATTTCGCAACGGTGTTGCGTAGAGCAGCTGGAGCCTTGCACCTCCAATTGCCTACTGTGGCTGTCAGGACTAATCTCCTGACGGAAGTGCTTCAGCCGGCAGCTTCCTCCTCGGAGACTGTGCTGCCGTTTAATGATGCACTGTCTGACGTTCTTTTGGGCACCTGGTCCAAGCCCACCACAGGGGCTCCTGTGGATAGGAACGTGGCACGACGCCATCGCCCTGCTCTGGGCGACCCCTTGTTTCTCTCTCAACATCCCACCCCCGAGAGCTTGGTTGTCCAAGCCTCTGCCTCCCAAACCGCCTTCCCTACCGCCCCTCCGGATAGGGAATCCAAACGCCTGGACCAATTTGGGAAGAAGGCTTTTTCTTCCTCCAGTGCTGGCTTGCGGTCCGTCAACACCGCTTGCCTTTTGGGCCGATATACCCACTCCCTGTGGGATTCGGTGGCGGCTGTTTTGCCCCAGTGTTCTGAGGAGGTCCAGACACTGCTTACCCGCACCATTGCGGAAGGTAGGGATGCGGCAAAGTACACTATACGTTGTGGCCTTGATACCGCCGACTCGCTGGGCAGATCGCTTGCAACGACGGTGGCGCTGCGTCGCCACGCCTGGCTGAGAACAACTGGTTTCTCGGGTGATGTCCAGAATACACTCATGGACATGCCCTTTGATGGAGTCGGTCTTTTTGGTTCCAAAGCAGACCATGCGCTGGAGCGTTTTAAGGACTCACGGGCTAATGCCAAGTCCCTGGGCCTTTCTGTTGTGCGCCCTCCGCTAACCTCTGCTTTTCGGCCCTTTCGTGGCCACGGAAGGGGCGCCCAGTCACGTCCGCTGCCCAGCCACCGGCCCGCGCAGCAAGCGTCTTCGCGTGGCCAAGGACGTGGCTACCGCCGTGGCGGTTCGGTCAACCAGCGTGCGGGTCAGGCCACCAACTCCGCCCCATCCGCGGCCTCCAAGCCCTCCTAGTCCCTCCTTTCAGGTGCACAGCACGCCAGTAGGGGGCAGGGTCCACCATCACCTTCACCACTGGCGTGCCATCACCTCGGACAGGTGGGTCTTGGACATTGTCCGAAGGGGCTACTCCCTCCCCTTCGAGACCACCCCCCCAGCCATGCCACCTCAATTCCACCGCATGTCAGGGGATCACTTGGTGCTTCTGCAGAAGGAAGTCACGGCCCTCTTGGCCAAGAGGGCCATCGAGCATGTTCCGACCCCAGAAGTAGGACGTGGTTGCTACTCCCACTACTTTCTGGTGCCCAAAAGGACAAGGAGGACATGCGTCCTAACTTGGACCTCCGGAACGTCAATCGCTTCCTCCGGAAGGAGAAGTTCAAGATGCTCACCCTAGCTCAGGTCTTGACTGCCCTCGACCCTGGAGACTGGTTGGTAGCGTTGGACTTGCAGGACGCTTATTTTCACATCCCCGTCCTGCCGGCCCACCGGCGTTACCTTCGGTTCACGGTAGGCGTCGAGCATTTTCAGTTCACCGTGCTCCCCTTTGGCCTTACAAGTGCCCCTCGGGTGTTCACGAAAGTGATGGCGGTGGTCGCAGCTCATCTGCGCCGGGCAGGGGTTCCAGTCTTCCCCTACCTCGACGACTGGCTGCTGAAGGCGGGCTCGTCCCAGGCAGTCGTCTCCCACCTCCAGACTACAGCCGAACTCCTGCACTCGCTGGGGTTCTCCATCAATGTGCCGAAGTCGCATCTGATTCCTTCTCCACAGCTCCTTTTCATCGGAGCAGTTCTGGACACGACGCAGTTTCGGGCCTATCCTCCCGAACGGCGAGTCCGGGATATTCAGGCTATGATTCCGATCTTTCAGCCTTTATCCTGGGTTTCGGTACGGATGACCCTGAGGCTGCTGGGCCTCATGGCCTCCTGCATCCTGCTGGTCGATCATGCCAGATGGCATATGCGGGCTCTGCAGTGGGACCTGAAGTTCCAGTGGGCGCAGCACCAGGGCAACCTGTCCGATCACGTCCAGATCTCGGAGGGGGCTGCAAAACAGTTGCAGTGGTGGCTCTCGAACCGGCAATGGGTCATGGGCAGATCCCTCTCCCTTCCCCAGCCAGAGCACACAGTTGTGACGGACGCGTCCCTTCTGGGATGGGGCGGTCACATGGGAGAGGCGGAGATCAGAGGCCTCTGGTCTCCGGCGGAGTCCCGGCTCCATATCAACCTTCTGGAGCTCCGGGCGATCCGACTTGCACTCAAGGCATTCCTTCCCTCTGTCAAAGGGAAGGTAGTGCAGGTGTTCACAGACAACACCACCGCTATGTGGTACTGCAACAAACAGGGCGGGGTAGGGTCGTGGACCCTCTGTCAGGAGGCTCTGCACCTCTGGACATGGCTGGAACATCAGGGCATATTCCTGATGGTTCAACACCTGGCAGGTTCCCTGAACGCCAGATCGGACGAACTCAGCCGCAGGTGCATGATGGATCACGAATGGCGTCTTCACTCGGAGGTGGCGCAAGGTCTCTTTCAGCAGTGGGGAGAGCCTTGGTTAGATCTGTTCGCTACCGAAGAGAACGCGCAATGTCAGCAGTTCTGCGCGTTGGAATTTCCAAGGCGGCACTCGCTCGGCGACGCTTTTCGTCGCGAGTGGAGTTGCGGTCTGTTGTACGCCTTTCCGCCTATACCACTTCTACCCAGAGTGTTGAAGAAGATTCGGCGCGACCGGGCCCAAGTCATCCTTGTGGCTCCGGACTGGGCTCGAAGAGTTTGGTATCCCGAGCTACTCAGTATGAGCATCAATACCCCGATTCGTCTGCCTCTTCGGGAGGATCTTCTGTCGCAGCAGCAGGGGACGGTCCTCCACCCGAACCTGTCCAGTCTCCACCTGCTTGCGTGGAGATTGAGCGGCGGCAGTTGATTCCTTTCGACTTGCCTCCCGAAGTTTCTGATGTGATTCTGGCAGCCAGGCGTCCCTCCACTAAGGTGGTATACGCCTGCAGGTGGAACAAGTTTGTGGCATGGTGCACAGCAAAGGCTGTGAATCCCCTCTCTGCCCCTCTTTCTGAGGTTCTTCTGTTCCTTCTTTCTCTGGCCCAACAGGGTTCTGCCCTGGGTACCATCAAGGGCTATCTTTGTGCTATCTCGGCCTTCCTCAGGCTTCCTGATCAGCCCTCCCTTTTCAAGTCCCCTGTTGTTAACAGGTTCCTAAAAGGCATTACACACCTCTTCCCTCCTGTTCTGTTTGTGATGCCTCAGTGGGACTTGAACTTGGTTCTTACCTTTCTCATGTGCGCTCCCTTTGAGCCTCTACATAACTGTCATCTTCGTCTTCTGACTCTGAAGACAGCCTTTCTGGTGGCCATCACCTCCGCTCGGCGGGTGAGTGAGCTCCAGGCTCTATCATGCAAACCTCCCTTTCTGTCTGTCCATCCAGACAAGGTTGTTCTTCGGACGCGTCCGTCCTTCTTGCCAAAGGTGGTTACTGCCTTCCACATTGGGCAGACCATCACTTTGCCCACCTTCTTTCCGCCTCCGCATCCTTCCAGAGAGGAAGAGAGGCTCCACCGTCTGGACCCAAAAACACTTCCGGGTGGATGACCAGCTCTTTGTTGGCTACGTGGGCGCCAAAAAAGGTCGGGCGGTGCACAAGAGAACCATTTTCCGCTGGGTCACCTTGTGTATCAAAGCCTGCTATTCTTTGGCTAAGAAGGAGCCTTCTGTTGGGCTGCGTGCCCATTCCACCAGGGCAACGGCTGCTACCACGGCCTTAGGCCGCGGTGTTCCACTGCAGGATATCTGTCAGGCAGCTACGTGGGCCTCGCTGCACACGTTTACCAAGCATTATTGCCTTGACAGTCGGGTCCGGAGGGACGGCTTCTTTGGCCGTTCTGTCCTCCGGGACTTCCTTGTCTGATCTTTGTTCGCAGACCCACCACCGGGGTTGGTATTGCTGGGGTATCTATTCTAAGGTAAGGAATCTGTCACTAACGTGTCTCTTTCAGATGCACAAGTTACTAACTTGTGTAACGATATATCTGTAAGAGACAGTAGTTGGTGACAGATTCCTTACAGCCCCACCCATCTTCCCCGTTCTGCGAACTATTTCTAGGGTTAAGGACATCCCTTCCAGGGCCCTAGTATTTTTCAGACACCTATGTCAGCTTCTTGCATGGCTCTGCGCTCCTGGCGCGGAAAGTCGTGTACAGAACTGACGTCAGCGCGCAGGGGCGCCGTCTAAGTACTGCCCGCGACGTCATCCCGGCGATCACGACGCCGACGACGGACGCGGAGCCGCACGACGCCGCCTACCGACGCGCAAGGGTACTGCTACGCAAAAACTTTCCGGATCCAGCCTGACGCCTGGGGATATTCTAGGGTAAGGAATCTGTCACTAACTACTGTCTCTTACAGATATATCGTTACACAAGTTAGTAACTTGTGCTTCAGTACCGCAAGCTGCTCCTAGAGGTCCCTAGTGAGACAGGCACCAGCATTGAATGTCTCGGTGGAGTACCGCAAACTGCTCCTAGAGGTCCCTAGTGAGCAAGGCACCAGCATTGTATGTCTCGGTGCAGTACTGCAAGCTGCTCCTAGAGGTCCCTAGTGAGCAAGGCACCAGCATTGTATGTCTCGGTGCAGTACCGCAAGCTGCTCCTAGAGGTCCCTAGTGAGCAAGGCACCAGCACTGCATGCCTAGGTTCAGTACCGCAAGCTGCTCCCAGAGGTCCCTAGTGAGACATGCACCAGCATTGAATGTCTCGGTGGAGTACCGCAAACTGCTCCTAGAGGTCCCTAGTGAGCAAAGCACTAGCACTGCATGTCTAGGTGCAGTACCGCAAGCTGCTCCTAGAGGTCCCTAGTGAGCAAGGCACCAGCATTGTATGTCTCGGTGCAGTACCGCAAGCTGCTCCTAGAGGTCCCTAGTGAGCAAGGCACCAGCACTGCATGTCTCGGTGCAGTACCGCAAGCTGCTCCTAGAGGTCCCTAGTGAGCAAGGCACCAGCACTGCATGTCTCGGTGCAGTACCGCAAGCTGCTCCTAGAGGTCCCTAGTGAGCAAGGCACTAGCACTGCGGACCTCTTTTGGTCACATATGGTACTGCAACCTGCAGAAGATATGGTAAATCCACCCTACCCATAATGCATTGTATGCAAGACAGTACATTCAAATAGCTATGACCATATATACAATTAGTAGCTTTGAAAAGTGGCAAACAAATTATTACATTAATTTTGGATTAGGTTGTACTCTGTGTAGAGCTGATGAAGAGAAATGTATAGACTGTCTCATATAAATGTGAGATGTTCTAGTGAGCGAAGTAACCACTGCCAGCCTAGCTTAGGACCAAGTGTGTGTCTTGTCTGAAGCCTTTTAAGAAAATAGTGCCTTGAGAATGTAATTAAAACCTAGGGAGTAACAACACATGTATCTGATAGAGACATCTAGCCGCAGATTCCTTAACTTAGAATATCCCCAGGCGTCAGACTGGATCCGGAAAATTTTGCGCAGCAGTACCTCTGCGCGCCGGGGGCGGCGCCGCCTGGCTCCGCCCTGACGTCGTCCCCGGACATGACGACAGTGGAGCCATATAGGACCCTCCCAGTGCACTGACGTCAGTTTCCTTCTTTTCCGCGTTACAACGCGGATCCGGGATTCAGCTGTTCCTCTGGCCTGTTTTTATTCAGGCCCTTTTTTCGACGTCGTTGGCGTCGGGGAACAGTGTGAGATGCCTTCGGGCTTTAAATTGTGCGGGACTTGTTCGCGTCAGATGGCGTCGGACCCGCACGCCATTTGCATGTGGTGTCTTGGGTCGCACCACGACTCCGAGGAGTGTGACGCCTGCCGGCAGATGCGTCCAAAGTCCCTACGAAAGCGGCGGGTGAAGCTCTTGGCCGCCCGGTTGACCCGCCCGGCGTCACCCCGACATTCTCCAGTGGGTTCGTCTCTCCGCGCCCGCTCCCGGACTCGATCCCGCGAACGTCGATCTGCAGGTAAGCACAAGTCACGGAAGTCGAAGTCCTCGCTTCCACGTGACGGTGGGGGCCATGGTTCCCGCTCCTTCGCGGAGCCGTGCTCCCCGTAGTCGGTCTCCTTTTACCCGCCCTTTCCGGGTACTGGTGCGACTCGGCCCCAGATGGAAGCCTATTACCAGGCTCTGCACTCCATCTTTGGGTCACCTCCACTCCCTGGTGCGCCTTCGGGTCCCACAGTGGAGGTAGGCATTCAGGTCGGGTCTCCGCCGGCGGGTTCGCCCTCGGCGCCGGCCGAATGCCTCGGCTCTGGAGTCGTGCCGGCGTTGGTTCCAACCGATGGGCGTTCCAGCCCCACGCCGAGCCATTCTGCCTTGTCCCCGCATAGCCCCTGGCGGCTCCCTGCATCGGCACCGGCGGCACTCTGCCTGTCGTCTCCTGGACCTCAGGCACTTTCTCCGCACCTCTCGGTGGTGGAGACGTTGCCGCCCACTCGTCCAGCCGAGTCGCCCTTCATGGGGCTCGACGTCGCTTCGGCGCCGGTTCGGCGTCGTTCGACGCCTGATCGGCGTCGGTCGACGCCGGAAGGGTCGCCGGTACCTCTTGGCTCTCCGCTTCCAGAGGACACGGAACCGCTGTGCTTGGGCTTGTCTCCACGCCCGTTGGCTCTGCCGCCATGGAGGCAGTGGCCCCTTCTTCCTCCTGCTGGGGGACGTGTTAGTTTGCAACCGTCCCCTACAGATGGGCTCTTGTCCCCCCCCGGACGCCCACTGAAGCTGGTGCTTTATTTTTACGAGGTGTTCGCAGGGCGGCAGCTGTTTTGCACTTGCACCCTCCTTCTGTCCTCTTGTCCTCTGATCCGTTGTTGGATCTCCTCCACCAAGGTGCGGTGGATCTTGAGCCCTTGCTGCCCTTTAGCGGCTTGTTGTTCGACGCCCTTCTCGGGACTTGGGCGCGTCCCTCTTCAGGAGATGCTGTCGACAGGGCCGTTGCAAATCGGCATCGTCCGGCCCCTGGGGGCCCATCCTGTTTGTCCCTTCAGCCTACTGCTCACGGTCTCGTGGTGCAGGTGTCTTTCGCCATGCAGCCTTCTGCTCCGCCTCTACTGCAGCCTCCTACTAGGGAGTCTCGTTGGCTGGAGACATGTGGACACAGCATTTTTGCGTCCGCTAGTTCGGCATTACGTGCTCTCAACACAGTTTGCGTTTTTGCCAGGGCTTCTTCTGCCCTTTGGGACTCCGTGGAGTGTCTTTTGCCTGCCCTCCCTGAGTGTCCTCGAGCTGATATAGCTCGTCTCATTCACGAAGGCAGAGAGATGGCGCGGTTTACGATTCGGTCCGCCGTTGATTCTACCGATTCGGTGGGTAGGACAATGGCGCAGTCCGTTGCCTTGCGCCGCCATGCCTGGCTGCGCGACGGGGTTTCCCCGACAATGTCCGTGACAGTCTCCGGGATTTGCCTTTTGATGGTGTGTCCCTGTTTGACGCACGTGCGGACTCTGCGGTTCGCCGCCTTCTGTCTCACCTTTCGTAGTTTTTGTTCCGGTTGAGGTCCTTGTCCTCACCCTGCTCTGTTGTCTTGACTCATGTTGGGCCGGGTTCATGCTGTACTGCCTGAACGGCCTGGGCGGCTCCTCGCCGTATTTTCTTTCATTTATGCAGCAGTTTTGCTGCTTATCCTTCTCAGTTCCTATAGCCTGGTGGTTCAGGTTGCACCCTTCCTCCACGGGTTATGTGTTCGGAGCCTGTGGTTTCTAAGTTCCACTTTTACGTCCTCTGTCTTGAGCTTCCGCTCCAGAGGAGCCCCTGGTTGGGGTTGATACTTACCCTATGTGGGGTATTTGTTTGCTATTGTATAGCTGCCTTCCTTCGACAGTTGCCTTTGTTCGCTTCTGTGGGGTCCTTTTCACTCGGTCCTCCTGCGGCTGTGCCTGTGTGTTTTGCACACTGCTGCTGCGGGCCCTTCAGGGGCCTTCTTGCGTGCCATTGGTGGGGTGTCGGCTGCTGGCCTGCATTTTTCCCAATACCTTTCTTCAGGACGGAAGGGCTTTCTGCTCCTTCCCGTCCCCTCATGGTTCTTCGCTGCGGCTGTTCCATCTGTGGCCGCCCTGTCGGAAGGCCCTGTCGTTGTCCCCGAGCACTCCTACTTAGCTCGGCACTCTCCCTCTGTGTTCTATCAGCGTACCATGCCTGCTCCCTAGTGTCTCCGGCTGGTACGTTCTTCTCTGGTGCCTTCTGTTGCCTCGTTCTCCTCTGCTATATCCATGCTGCGTAGCCCTTTCCTGGTGGACTTCGCTCTCCATGGTGGCGTTCTGGCTCCAGACGTGGTTGATCTTCCTCGTCTTGTGCCTTGCCTTTGGCACTTCCTCTGCCACCGTTTCTCATGCCCCTGTTGCGTTCCGCGCAGGGTTGGCGTGCTTTCCTTCGGGCTGCGGTTGCTGCTCTCAGCGGGGGCGGTCTCCTCAGAGCATTGTTCTCTCATGGGGCGTGTTAGGGGAGCTGATGTGGTCTCCTGGCTAGATGCCGATTTTCGAGCTGGAGCGCGAGGTTCCGGTCTCGGGGTCGACTCTACATCCTGTGATTCTGGACACATCACGGCTGGCCTGGCCTCCTTGCCTCTCTCGCGATAGCCAATGGGTCTGCTCCACCGTCGGTGGCTGTTGCTCTCACTCTGGGCATTGTTCTGCTCAGTGCCGCTGCTGCGTGGCTGTTGGGGCTCTGGTGTTTTTTCTTTCTCACCAGTGTGCTACCCACACATACGCCTCCCACATGCTTACTACTCCGGGTAGTCGCCGAGGTCTGGTCCCTCACTTTCGTGAGCGCCGTTCACACAATGTGCCTGGTCTTGCGCCTCTTGTGTCTCAGCTTGCTCGTGGCGCTTCATGGGGCCTTCTCCTTCCATGGTGTGGTTCTGGCGGTACATCCAGGTTTCTTGGTGTACTTCGGTTACCCACGTGCGTGGCACTGGTTGTTACCGTTCTTTTCTGCCTTGGGCTGTCCGCCCTTTTGCGTAACGGGTGCATTGGCAGGTCTTGTGTTTCTTGTAACACTAACTCATCTTGGGCGTAGTCAGCATCTTCCCGCTGCTGTTCCCACTCTCACAGTGTTTCTTTCACTGTCGTGCATGGCCCTCGGACTCGGTACGTCCTTGTGCCCTAGTTAAACCTTCCTCTTTCAACGGTCCATCGGATCCTGTGGGTCCCTCACATCCTGCATTCGTGCCTCTCCGGCTACGGTAGGTGTCCACTCTTATTCCACATCCCCCCTTTTGGGTTTGTGCTCATTTTCTCCGCTGTTGACCAACAGGGATTTCCTGCCGCCCTCGGCAGTCTTTGATGCCTTTTGCCTCTCATTGTTGGCCACTTCCTCTGGAGTATCCTGGTCCGGTGTTGGCCTTTCTGGCAGCGCTGTCCCCACTATGTTTAGTCAGCTGGTTGACACTTCTGTTCCCTTGAGAACTTAGTGGGGTTCTGTCGCAGACCCACCTCCAATGGGGTATGGCTTTGGTATCTATTCTAAGTTAAGGAATCTGCGGCTAGATGTCTCTATCAGATGTACGAGTTACTTACCTTCGGTAACGATGTATCTGGTAGAGACGTTGTCTAGCCGCAGATTCCTTAACGCCCACCCATCCTCCCCGATCTGCGAGGACCTTTTCAGGTGGGGTTTTTGGCTTTCGCCTCCTTTGGGGTGGCTTGTCCTTCTACAGGGCGGCGTTTTTTCGCCTTGCTCCCTGTTGGCCTCTTCCTTTGGTTTACTTGTTTCCCTCCCCTCCCCTCCCCCCCCCCCATTTTCATGCTGGGGCGGTGGATTCAGGTGTCCTTCTGCGTTTTTACGCATCAGTTTCTTCCAGTATGGTGCCTACTGGTGTGCTCTACCCTCCCACCCGCCTTCTCTGTTGACGCTCCTGCAGTCAATTAGTGTTCCGGTCTCTTTTGGGCCTGTTCCTACGACCGATAATTCTCTCACAGGGGACACGGTCTCCCTATTTCTTTCTTTTTTTCTTAATCCTATGGGTGGGTGCTTTTTGCCTGTCGCTCTCGGCTCATTCTTGCCGTCTTGCCTCAGGAGTGGGCACACTCTCGCTTTTGCGGGGTTGCTTCTCAGTTTACTGTTCTGCCCTCTTCATTTCCTTTCATCCGGTGCAGACTTTCTGTCGTCTGCCTCGGTCTTCTTTTGTAGGTCGATTTCCCTCAGGGGTGACATTCACTTCGCTCTTGCGAATTGGCTTCTCAGAGTATTGCTCTGCTCTTTCCTTTTCGACACCTTTCAGTCGACAGTGCTTCTCACTGTCGCTCATGGTGCTTTCTCACCAATTCTCTTTTTTATTCGCACACTGTTCCCAAACTCTCACAGTTTTGCTGGGGGCTCCGCGTTGTAGCGCGGAAACGTTCCTCCGAAGAAAACTGACGTCAGCGCGCCGGGAGGGTCCTATATGGCTCCACTGACGTCATGTCCGGGGACGACGTCCGGGCGGAGCCAGGCGGCGCCGCCCCCCGGCGCGCAGAGGTACTGCTGCGCAAAATTTTCCGGATCCAGTCTGACGCCTGGGGATATTCTAAGTTAAGGAATCTGCGGCTAGACAACGTCTCTACCAGATACATCGTTACCGAAGGTAAGTAACTCGTACAACAGGGGGTGTCCTCATGGGAGGTTGCAAGAAGAGACAAGGCGGTACTAAGGAGGGACTACTAAGCCTATTAACCAATGAAAAGCCACCATTTACAAAGGACAGGGACAGGAGCCAATTAAAAAGATGTGCGGAAAGTGGGTGTAGCTTTGTGCCCATGTCCTGAAAACAGCATATCTCGAAGAGACAGCGCAAGCGCTGCCTAGGCGAGACCTAAAAAAACGGCTGCAGTGCTGCAAAACCAGCCCCTGGGAAAACACCGGATGCCCGCTACGGCCAGTCCTGCCCTGCTTGGCTGCTGCCAGCAGGCAGTTTGACATCAGAACTCAATAGCAATAAGTTATTACAGTTGAGCAGTTAAATCATTTCTTCTAGGTGTCACAAGTCGCCTGTAATAAAGTAATTGGAGTCTGGCTTTTATAAAGGTATTGCAGGTTCCCATGTATTAATGCAATACAATAACAATTCTATTTTATGATATTTGGGTCCCCTATGGGTTGACTTTTTAATTCTACTTGCCCTTTGCCAAAATATGATTCTCACTTAAAGTGAACCCTATCTTAAATTGCCAATGTTTTTCTTTACAGCGTGGTTGCCCCTATGATAAAATGACCATTAGAGCTGACCCAGAGAGTAGCATGAAGATCCTCATAGGGGACCGGGCTCATGAATCCTTTACATTAAAACATTTAATTGAAGAATGATAAATGATTGAAGCAGTTACACATTACACAGTTGTGTCTAAGAAGCACTCAATGTGAGTTGATTCCAATCCAAAACTAAACGTTTCCAAGTTGAGCAAAGTCCGGATCTGGAAGTAGAGACATTGATTAACAAGCCAGGGCCTTAATGGGTGCGATACCCCATTGATTGATGCGGGGCTTAAACACCATCCCTCATTTTCAACATTTTATTTGGCTGCACAAAATTAATTAGCCCGTGACTGCTTCTGTGTTGTCAGGGGTTGGTTTTCATCACACTGAATGCCCCGCCCACACACATTTCTAACACGCATCAAAGCAAGCGCATTATGCACGATGCAGTTTATGAACTCATTAATATTTTTTGTTATTACATGTAGATGGTTTCTGTTTAGTCAGTTGCAAAATAAGACACCTACAGGAAACGTGCCAACCTCCCCAAGCACTAATTGCCATGTACTGTTTACAGTCGCAAATGAGCGGGCATGGAGGGGGCTGACGGACTGTAATCATATTTAGCGCTGGCAACCATTGTTCCATCGCGCGCAACAAGCATCATCCAAATGAATGAATGCACGCGAAGTCACGCGCTCACACCTTAACGCCATTAAACAAAGAATCCACAAGGTAATGCTGCAACCCTTTATTAGGTACTCACAGCCCTACCGCCCCCAGCCCGCTTAGGCTCGCAAATGGAGCCCAGATGTGCCCAATACAAGCGAGGAGATGTAAACAATGAGCAGATGACGTGGCTAAGGGTCAATGGATGGTGGCCTGCAGTATTTATGTTCCGCCTGCTCGCCCTTTGGTGCGTTGTCTGTAAACCACGTCGCTGAAAAGCGCACCTGTGCCACTGTTTTGGCTGTAAACAAGCTCACTCCAGCAGCAGATGCGTTTGCGGCACTCGAGGGACGTTGATGGGCGCGGGGTCGAAGGCATTGTGCATCAGCTATTCAGGAGGTGAATGGAGCCGTGCTCTGATGAGTAAGAGCTCCTCTGAAGTGTTGAGCCTTGGAGCTATACGCGCGATCGTACCATTCTCATTCAGATGGGGGTGTTGGTAGTGGCCGAAATTAACGTTCTGAAACCGAGTTTACACAACACCGCCTGTTATTAGCCCAACTCGCTTTTATATGTGTGTGGTAGTGAGAAAGTGGGACACAACTTGGGATTTAAACCACGAACCAAATGGATAGCTTTTATTCGGTATTTTTGTGGGGGGTTTTTGTGTGTTCTTTTTTAGGAATGCGATTTATGACTATATTGGAAACTTCCTAAACTTTAAGATTAACATTCGAAAACCAGGAGTTCTGATTTAGCGGCAATTACCGTTCTCTGCACATCTGTAGTTTGCGATTTCAGGTTGGTAAATTTCTGTGTCCTTCGTGCAGTGAACTGCTCTCTCTCTCATTATGATAAGGGTTGTACATTCAGTCGAAGTCTCCCTTGATATTTATGGCAGTGGGTACAGCCAGAGCTTAATTTGTGCTGGTGGTTTCTGGATGTGGGCTCTGGCACTCTTTTTTTGGCAAACAGAACTTGATTTTCATCATCACCTGACTTTGAGGAAATGAAAGATAGAGAAACTGTGACAAAGAAAGCAGGGATGACTAGGAATACGTAAGACTCCAGTAAAGAGAATGGAAGAGTATGGTGGTGGAAGAAAAAGGCATGTGATGGAAACGAGAAGAGCAGTGCTTAATTTGAGCCATGGTTTCCAGTGCGCTGCACCAGCACTTAATTGCGGGAACCTGCATTTATGACAGCTGCCACATGGTGGCACTCTTTTTGTAATTTAAAGATGAGCAGAAAAATAGTTGTTTGTTAATTCAATGCACATCAAAAACAACTAATACCTGTCACCCAAGCCATTCTTAAAGCTTTGGCGGCCTTGAACAGTGTGAATTGTCACACTTGTAGCAGTGTGATGGTTAGTAGCTGTGTAAGTACAGTGGCAATGTGTGGTGCAAACTGCAGTGGCCTCCTGACGAGGGTCCCGGCGCTTATTTTTGTTAATGAATTATGCACTGAAGAAGAGTAACCTTGGTATTTGGCAGCCTAGAAGGTGGTTCCCTGCACATACTTTTTATACATTAACCACACAGGATACAATCAGTAGTCAGTACAGTAAACCTGTGGTAAATAACATACACAAAATGGTGCTATAGTAAATCTCAACCTTGTGCTAGTTCCCTGTTTACCAAATACTCATTCCAATGAGCAAGTACACTGGGAGAAGAGGGTCTGACACCCTCTACCTGCCGGATAAAGTCCCTTCTTTGGGGCGGGTGTTCTCTCCAACGGGGAATAGACCCTTGATTTCCCCATTCAATATCAGTTCAACAGAGCTTAGGAGTGTTTTCCTAGAATACTCATTACAATGTTGCGGACCAGGAATGAAAATGCACATGCAACTCATTTGAAAGCTAATATGTTTCAAAAAAAGTGTTAGCCCATCAAAATGTGGTTTAATTGGATAATAACACCTAACCCACTCAAATCCAAGTATTACACACCTGAAATAAAGGACTGCTCCCCCGCAACTTTGCTTCTCTCCATGAGTTCTCTCCAATGATAACTAGGCACAATACTATCCCCCTTGTTTCTCAGCCTGCACCAGTCCACTACACAGACTACCTGATGCTGCTACATCCTGGAGAGTTTTCTGGTTGTCACAGTGAGAACTTAAGGTACTATCTGCTGGTTTTAAGCCTTTGGGAAAATTCATCCTTAGATATTTACTGTAATGAAGGGAGTGCGTGTCTGTGGTGAGAACTGTTCATGGGGAGAAGTATTGTTTCTGGATTACTTGCATGTTATTCTGTGAGATGACTTGTAATTCCTCCTGGACTGTTAGATTTGGGTGGTACTAAAAAATCCTCAGCATTTGGGAGTAAGTGCTAAATCTGGAGGTGAATCTACCAGCTAGATGCAGAAAACATAATTGCTGCGTTATTCACTCGATTTAGCACTTTAATTACCTCTCAAATCTGCAGGCATTTAAGACGCTTTTGCAGGGCCTGGGTCAAAAACCGGATGCGAGGCCCACCCTACACCGTCTTCTGTTTATCCTGGGTGCCATAAGCACCTGATTCAAAGTATACAACGAATTGTATCCTCTCAGGAAAGAAAGGTCATGGCAGCTATGGCGTCTGGTGCCATCTGCGGATATAGCCATATACGCTGCCTCGTTATTAATAAAAGCAGGCAGGCAGGCTCCCTTTAAAATAAAACTGTATAAACAATACATTTTGACGGTGGAGCCCAGGCCACACTAAAACACGAGGGCTGGATCTTAATGGCCCCTCTGTTTTCACCTTGTGATGGTGTTGCAACTCTGAATCTAGCTCTTAGTGACATTCCTGTTGTCTGAGCACGCATGCAGCTCCCACTGACAAAGGTACTTTGAAAAACTTGTTAACAACAACATGCAGCAATGAGCTGAACAATTCCAACATAGCGGTCAGAACCCACCACCCTAATAACTCATATTAAGTAACCTGCGGGTGCAGAGCTCTTAGATTCAACATTGTGCGCCACGGTGATGTAGGTGTTTAATTTTATTACACTGGAAGCACTTTGTTTAGTGGTGTCCTGCTAAGGTATGATTGTATTTGTATTGACAGATCAATCACGGCATAGCAAGATTCCATCACGCCAGTCTAAACGGTTTATTTGGCCCCTCTTAAAGGACTTGTTGTAGTGTCTTCATTTAGTGACGCAGTGTCGCCAGGATAAAGGTATATAGAGCCGGACAAGCCTATTGTTAAAATATAGACATTTATTTGTGCTTGGCATTTCACTTTAAATTAAGTTGTTGCTTGTTACTTCCAGTTTGAAAATTATTTCCATTTACTGTAAGATCAGCCTGTCTGCTACATTGAATATTGTGATCTCTTCGTATCCAGGTGTTCAGTGATCTGTTGGCTGCTTCTGTGATTTGTTAGCCAAACAATGTTTGATGTGGATACCAGTTTTATTTGCTGCCCAATTTAAGTCGGATATTTCTCTCAGCTGCTTGCTTCTGTATCTCTAGGAATTTATGAGCGGCAGCACTTTCTCAATCACTCTAGTTACACATTTGTGTGTTTTTTAAAGTTAGTTGGAGCTTTGTAGTCTGAACAATTTTAATTGGTGACAATTAGTTTGAGTAAAATAGTTCAATTTCTCAAGAATCGTATCATTTTATCAACAAGAGGAAATGTTATCATTTAGTTTTATGTATAAAAGTTTTTTTCAAACATACTTGCATTCCTTCTGTAAATGTAATCTGTAAATTGAATTGTTACTTTAGATACTTTGAGTAAACATGTTTTTACCACCGATATTGTATTTTAACTGATGACCTTTTACATTTGCTGGATGGGGTGAAAGTTTTGGAGCATTTGTGCTTCATAAGCTATTTTTTAGTTCTATGGCCAAGTGCAATGCTCATTTGGTCTTTTACAGTCCCTACAGGAAATTGATTTGTCATCTCTTTTCCGTTATTTTAAGATGAGAAATAACTCCTTCAGACATTGGGGGGGAGGGATGGAGCAGAGGTTCCTGGATATAAAATATATCTTGACTTATAAGGTTTGGCTCCTAATTTTAGGTTTGGCATTGAGAAAGCTTTATTTGTCTCACCAACTTTATATCAAGCAAACTCATAGCTTTTATATATAGTATATGTTGTCGCTAGGTAGTTATAGTTAGGTCTGCTTTTCCATCTAAAGAGCCTTTTTAGGTCTCGCCTAGCGTTGGAGCGCGCATGCGCTCCTCGCTCTGCGAGGCGTCTTGTAATCGATAAGATTTCTGAAGTGGAGTTGAAGCCCCGCCCATCATTTTGATTGGCTGGCGTCACCGTTTATGCTAAACGCTGGGTCGTGATTGAGAATGAGGCTTTTTTGTTACCGCCCTGTCTCCTTGGACGGCCCATCCTGACTGGATTTTTTACTTGCGGCATTATACATTCTCCTTTAACTAAGGGGTAAGCACTATTTGTTTTCATTTGCGTAATGGCGACAGCTTGTTTCAGTCGCCTTTGGCAAGGGCTGCCGCTTGTTTATATTTGCATCGCGTTTTCACTTAAAGTGAAATCGCGATGCAAATATAAACAAGCGACTGTTCGCCTAATGGCGACAGCTTGTTTTTTAATGTTTTCCTAACCTCGGACTCTCCTGCACCCTTGCATATTCCCGGACACCACATGAGACATGCCCGCGCTGTTTCTTGTTTTTGGAGGAAAAAGGAAGTGGCAGTTCTCGGCCCGCGATCTGAAGCAAGACTCGGAGACCGCAGCCCGAGCGCCTCGAGTGGCCGTCGGAGAGGTACGAGCTTGCGAGGTCTGCGAGTTCCAAAACCGAGGCCCCCGTGATGTTGTTCGCCCTGAGCCCCTCATATTCTTTTGTCACTCCCGTAAATAGTTCACTCTGGGGATCCCGGGTTTTACGCGACGATATCTCCTACCGTTATTTATTTCTTCTACTCTCTGAACTGTGGGGCTCTCGGGGTGAATGCGCCCGCATGAGGTTCCGTCTCTGTAAATTACTTTGCGGGTTAATGTGCCTACTACAGATATCTGTTTAGCCCGCGCCTTGTATTCCGGTGCAAACGAATTGGCTCAGAGGAGTTATGCCTTTGTTGCTGCGAACAATATTTTACCAGGAGGCTACAACTTCCAGTCGTGGTAAGGTAGCTCAGGTGGTGAACGCGCATTATGCACTAATCTGTGTAAGCTGGAGGTAAGTTATAGTTCAGTTTAGATAGATCTCTCATATGATAATTAGTTCGTCCTCTGTCGATATATGGATTACTTACACAGGTCTGTCGATTTTGGAGCTGTGGATCCGGGTTCGAGTCTCGATGGCAGCGAAAACCTCCTGGGATTTTTGGGCAAATCACTTAATCTCCCCGTGCCTACCCTCCCAAAAATGAATCTGTCTTTGTGTAACGTAACTGGTGCTCATATAAAGCGCTCCAGTACCTTCGGGTCGAGTTCGCGCTACATAAAACTCTCCCAAAAAAGAGATAGCTTTGTAGGGTTAGCTGGTCCGTAGCAACTAATTGTGGGTGATCCCCCCCCACCCCCCGGCAAAATAACTCACACCACGAATTCATGTTCTATTCCCATCATCAACATTTAAGAGTTTTCTGCTCCTACTACATAATTTTTGGGGTACGGTTGTTGCGATAAAAAGGAGCACTTATTTTCATCTAAGAACTCGTGAAATGTTGATGAAATGGGGGCACAGCTCTAAAAGTCAGACAAGAAAGAGGTGACTGACTAGTGTATCTTTGTCTGCCTTTAACTTTCTGATCCCCCTCCCCCAGGCCCTCCTGCAACCCGCCTTCCTTGCTATTCGGCAGCTGGTTGGAATTATATGGTGGTGTGATAGCTGAACCAGCCAGAGGCCCAACGTTGGGGAATTGGCTCAGCTTTTTTATTTCCACGTTTTTCTTTTTCATGAAGAGTCACTAAATCGGCAACTTTCCATTATTATTATTTGCAGATTGCTAATTATTTTTATGAATATTAGACGCGAGGTTATGTTGAGAAAAGGAGCCCAACGCATTTGGTGGCTTTGTAGAATGTAAAATCGACAATCTCGGCTAGTTGGCTAAAGAAATAGGTCTCATTCTTGTTAAAGTTATTAAGGGGTGAAGTTATAAACATGGAGCAGTGTAACAGCGTGCGTCACTAAGATAATAGCATTTTCCGGAATAGAGCATATTTATTTGTGATGGGTTGGTGAGCGTACAGAGCAGCCACAAGCAGCAGAAAAAGAACAGAGGGTTAGGGAGGGCAGTGCTAGGATTGGAATGAACTCTAATGGGCACCCCAGGGGTGTGAATTTAAAAAAAATTATTTCGTGTAATGCTTCTGAAATTTACTTGTCCTGTAAAAAAAAAAAAAAATCCACTTGGCCCAATTGGTGCTATGCAGTGACGTGACAAATTATGGGAGCCTCTCTGATTATGCTGATATTATATTAACATTTGGATTGTCGCAGGTCTCAGATTTTCACACATTATTGCAACTCTACATACAGTAGCTAAAAGAAGGTGTAAAGCGTAGTTGTAGTGTTCGAATGACCTTTGAGTTTGTGCACAACCACAAACTTATATGTTGAGCAGTATTCACCATGACCTCTCCACTCTCTTCACACACTAAACAAGCATTTGCAATGCAATAAGTCTCGCATTTACGCGAATTTGAGCTATTCGCATTGTAAATTACAATGTCTTTTATTTATGTTTTGGTTTTTAAAACCAATAAAAGGCATTGTCATTTGCAATGCTAGTAGCTTAAACTCTCACAAATGCGAGACCTATTGCATTGCAAATGCTTGTATTTATCTGTTTTGAAAACCTGCAAGCGGTGCGTAAACACGCACTTTGTACTTATAGTCGCTGCTTACGGAAGCAAGGCTGGCAGTAACTGCTCCTCTTTTACTGCCAGCCTTGTTTCTCGTAAGCAAGGACTATAAGTACAAAGTGCGTGTTTACGGACCACTTGCAGGTTTTCAAAACACATAAATAAAGGCATGGTCATTTACAATGCCAATAGCTCAAACTCTCGCAAATGCGAGACCTATTGCATTGCAAATGCTTGTTTGATTTGTTTGTAACTTGGGCCTGATTTGACGAATTTTCCCAAAACTTTCCAAATAAAAATGTCATCCACCTCAGCTACTTCCTGGAAAGATTTGGGGTGAGCCATCAAGTGGAGGCCGAGAAAAAGAGGGGGGGTCCCAAAACGCAAAACCCCCAATGTATTTACATAGACTTCTTTAAGAAGGCCCACAGCAAAAACTGCTTAATGGAATTACACCAAAGGCAGGAAGCTAGATCTTGGTCAGCAGATTGTGGTTTGGTGTAAATCCGTTCAGTAGTTTTTGAGATATTAAGGGGAAAAATATAGATATTTGGATGGTTGGTCCCGCAAGAGCGCAAATTAAAAAATGGAGCCTTGTGATTAGGCGAGAGGCCCATTTTTGCAGTGAGCCTTCACACTCTCATGGGAGTAAACACTTATTATCTTTATTACACTCTGTACAAAATTAGGTAAAAAAACACTATAGTAGTTACCTGCCACTATGTAAACTATAAAACAAACTATCACAGTCATTTGGTGATGTCACCAGTAATTTCATCAGTCATGTCATTTGAGATGTTATCAGTGATGTCATAGAACACGTTATGAGTAATGTCATATGTGAGATCATAAGCAGTGCATGGTGGGGATACAAGGTATAGTTAGCACTACTAACTATAACTGGTGAATTTCTGTGTTTTTTGAAGTCAAAACATTAATGTTGTCACTGACAAATTCACCTAACTGTAATGTTACTTTAACCTTTGTGTTTTTCAGTAAATAACTAAGGTTTTTTTAAAATTATTTATTTAAATGGAAACGGATCTTTTAATCACACCTAACTATAACGTTACTTTAAGCTTTAGTTGGTTTCAGTGAAAAAAATATTTATAAATATATATGATTTGAAATTGATGCAGACACACACATGTACATTTTGGTCAGCCTTCTTATCCATTGGTCTGCTCAACTGTCATTCACATTTTGCCTCCACCCACCACAGCATGAGAAAACGGATCAACTCACTTCAGCCACTGCCTCTCCTGACGTGTGAGTGTTGGCATTTGCTGATGACTCATGCACATCCACCTAAAAAGAAGTGTACTGTTGCCATTACTGGTGGCTATTATTATACTGTACCATTGCTTTTTTTGTTTTTTTATACTTTTTTTTTTAACCTTGTAAGCCTTCAGATAAGTGATTCATAGCCAATAGTACGATTTCTTTGTGCCAATAAAAATCATATTTTCTTGTGATGGTCATTGAAACCAAAACCATTTTTACCAAAACATTTTATTGGCATTTAATAATGAAAGTAGCATGAATAGATATTAAAATGTAGCAGGGATATGAACATAGTATTGAAAATTATGTAATCGAAGACCGCATAGCTGGAAATATTTGGTAAATACAGATTGCTAGAATAAACAATTCAACATAGTAGTTCTCTATCTTATATCACTGAAATGTGAAAATAATCTAACCATGAACCTCAAATTTTATTTTATTTGCCCTAGCATCGCATGTTCAATTAAATAACAAATGTCTATTTTTTATTCAGTCACTTTTAAGCAGTTGTAGATGTTTGTTTTTTTTCCTTCTTTTTTTGTATTTTTTGGGCCCATTTTGTAATAAATAATAAAAAAAACACAAACTCGGCACCTTGCCCAGGCAATATGTATTGCTTTTGCCAATGCTTGTTTTCATTTTCAGTTGTTTCCGCTCATAAAATGAAATGACGCTGGCTCTACTGACATTGTGACTGACCAAATTAATGTCACTGAATTCCTCTCCATTGTATAAGTACCCTCATCACTGCCCAAGCAGTGGGATGGGTCTTGTAATATCACATGATGTTCTTAAGATTGAGAGGTCCACTGGGTAAAATATGTGAGGTCTCCCTTTCAAGTAATAAAACGCTGCAATTTTTCGAGTTACACAGTCAAACTTGGTTTCCTGAGGTCGGACTGTGTTGGCTGTATTTTTTTATGTTCTGCTTTGTCACCTAGGGAGTGCTTTTTAAGTCACTCGCCTCTTTACCAGTAGATGTTTTGTTATTGCAGAAAAAGGCAGTGCATTTATTTTAAAGAGATGCCTCATCCTCGCACTAGGCTCAGAGGTTTTTTAGTGAGATACCATACGACATGCAATATTCTTTAATGACTCCTGCTCTAAGTCACTCCCAGACCAATGTCCTATCTGCAACAAAAGTTATGCTGAGGCATATTATTTTCTTTGAGGGTTTTAAAATTATTTAACATGATTGGTGAGTGCAATCAGATACTATATACATACAAAAAGGGATCAATTAAAGAGTATACTTAGAACAAATCTTGATTAGAAATGTTTGCTGATAATGCACTGAGTATGCATAAGTAGTAGCTTTGGTCCTGCTGGACCTTTCTACAGATTTTGCACAATCAATCATAAAATATTCATCGATCATGTGGAAGCCGCTGCCCTAAAGTGGGTTAAATCCTTCCTTAAGAACTACACCCACGCGCTTCATCTTGGCCCATTTAAAGCCAAGGCATTCAGGTCAAATGCAAGGTGCCTCAGATCTTCCCTTTCTCCATCTCTTCACTCTTTATGTGAGGCCTCTCATTAATGAACTTGGGAACAGAAACTGCATTTTATACAACTACGCGGATGACTCCCAGATTATTTTCCAGCTGGAGGACTCTACAGCCTCCCAGGAGAACTTTCAAACCACTATGCAATTCATCTGGGAGTGGATGGCCATTAGCCAATTGGAACTCAATGCTGATAAGACAGAAATTGTAATCCTACAGCATAAAGACAGATTATGGAGACATTTATACTGGCCACCTGTTTCGGGACACACTCCCACTCCTAAGTGACACGCCAAAAAGTCTTGGAGTCATCATTGATTGGGATTTGACCTTAATACCACAAACGGGTGCAGTAATCTCTTCTTGCATATTAACATTGAGAAACATTTAGAACATAATGAAGTTTCTCTCTCTCTCGAAGCATTCAAAATGACTCATTCCTAACTTTAATAATATCTAAGCTAGATTATTGAAACACCCTCTACTTGGGATTCCCCCAAAAAATCCACCTACAGACTACAGATGGCCCAGAATCAAACAGCGACACCGATCCATAAGGTTCTGGAATGCTCAAACATCTCACCTTTGCTTAGGGAACTTAATTGGTTGCCAGTGGAATATAGGATCAAATTCAAGATTTGCTTCCTTATCTTCAAAAGTGTAGTAGGAGAGGGACCTCAATTTTTAAGGTAAAAACTAACAAAGTCTTGTCCAGTACTAGAACTATGATCTTTGGCGTCTCTGCTGGCAATCCCTACATTTAAGAAAATAGTACTAGGGGGCAGCAGCTTTTCCTATTTGGTTCCATCAACCTGGAACTCACTGCTGTTCTCTCTTTAGTGTCAGATTATCTTTCTTTTTGTAAAGAATTATAAACGTGGCTTTTCAGACATGCCTATTTTGATCATTGACTGTCTGTGTTAGCTCATTGTCAGTAATTAATCCCATAGCTAAAAAAAAAAACCTTAATCAATAAATCACAGAATTTGTAGAGTGCACTACTTACCCGCGAGGGTCTCAAGGCGCTGGGGAGAAAAAAAGGGGGGGGGGGTGCTGCTACTGGTCGAACAACCAGGTCTTGAGTAGCCTCCTGAAGGTCAGCAGGTCTTGGGTCTGTCGTAGGCTTAGTGGAAGGGTGTTCCAGGTCTTGGCGGCGAGGTGGGAGAAGGATCTGCCGCCGGTGGTAGTTCTTCGAATGCGAGGGACGGTGGCGAGGGAGAGGTCGGCGGAGCGGAGCTGGCGGTTGGGGACGTAGAAGAAGAGTCGTCTGTTGAGGTAGGCTGGGCCAGTCTTGTGGAGTGCCTTGTGTGCGTGGATGAGGAGTTTGAAGGAGATTCTCCTGTCGACGGGGAGCCAGTGCAGGTTCCTCAGGTGGGCGGTGATGTGGCTGTGGCGTGGTACATCGAGGATCAGGCGTGCGGAGGCGTTTGTATGCGTTGCAGTCGCTTGATGAGCTTGGCCGGGGCTCCGGCCCCGGCCCCGGATTAATGATCGTGTGCTCGGTAAATAAATATTAACATAACATCGAGGTACTTAGACATGTATTACCGTGGTTGAGTGTGTGGAGGGGCCATAACTCATTAGAGGTGAGTCCTCGAATGGGTCATGATGCCCCTCCACACACTCAACAAGGTCAATATATAGCATGTTACTTTCAGCGGATCTACATATATGGTTTATGCCATTCTCTTGTTTTCATGTGTGAATGTTCTAAACAGATCTATTTATCCAGAACCACTGCACAAGTGATTAAATCTTGGCAGAGGGCTAAACGCTCCCTCTGTAGGCAGTGTGTGTGGGTTCAGCTGTTTTCCTCCTCAAAGCCTGGTGTTTCGCAGAATTTGTGAGGTGGTTTCTCAGGGTAGTTATGGTAGTATGGTCCACTGAAGTGATAAATGTGTGAATGTAGAACTGTGCTTTCCAAAACATGTTTTATTCGGCCCATTTATTTAGTGTGGGTATGTGTGCTTACACACATGCGTGTGCACCCACCCAACACACGCACATCCAAACCCTTGCTTACATGTTAACACACAAATACACGTTCTTTACGTTCATCGATATGTGAGAAGTTATTGTTAGAAATACATTTTTTCTTCTGGGAGTATTAATTCTGGCTAATTGTTGTCTTATCAGATTAGATAACTCCATGCATGCTGTACATATTATTTAAGGGGATGAGCAAGATAAATCTAAATGACCATAATTGAAACAGTGTGTCCTCCTGATCTGCATAATTTGTCCCTAAAAAAACACCCTTGACAGGGACAAGGAAAAATGTAGCTGTCCCATTCTAAACTTTATCTCTATTATTGACAGCGGCTGTTACTTATGTTTTTGGGGTTGTGCGGCAAATGAGAACCACAAGGTTAGCCTTTCCACATTTTGGAATCTGAGAACGATTTCCTTTATTAAAATTAATATTATTTCATCTGTGGCACTGCTTGGCTCAGAGGTCTCTGAGCCCTTAAGCGTATTGCTTTTCAATTTTCATCTTGTACACTACCCAGCAGGAACACAAAAGAAATGGAAGTTTCTTATTATACGCTCAGAATTAATACATCTGTTACCAATTACTTCAAAAAAGAATCTTGCTACATGTTCTCCATAGCAACGTAGAATAAAAGATGAGCAAAACAATCTTCAAGGACATATCTGGCACTACTGGATGCATTGTAGTGTAGTAATGATGATCTATAATGGAGTGAAGTGCTTTTGCATGAAGTGCATTTCATTTCAGGCAAGAGGCGCCCTCCAACCTGGTCTAATTCCAGTTAGTCCTTCCGCCAGTTAAACTCAAGAGTACTTTGATTATTTTGTCAGATATATAAAGAATCTGGATAAGTGCATGGTCTTAATACTGTGCTCTCTTTCTGTATTTCATTCAATCATTAATTTTCAAAGTTTCTGGATCAGGTTGAAAGTTACTATCAAATCAAGGCTAATTCTGAGTGACTGAGTCCTGCACCCGCAGTGCTTTAGGTCACTCCAAGGATGCGCGCTCAGGGCTGAACGTTTGCCCAATGTTGCAGGTGATGGACAACAAGCACTCGTTTTTGTTTACCGGCACTTAGTTCTATCATTGGACTTTGACCCAGATGAAGAGAGAAAAAGGCAGAAAAGGGAAAAAGAAAGATAAATATTGGAAAATAGTGACAGAGGGAAAATTCCGGGGTGAGAAACCTGAAAGGGAGATAAGGTGCCAGGAAGTGTTGGGTGATAAAAGAAAGGTGCATGACCTAGGCGCCTTGGTGTATGGCACTGCTTGCTTTAGGCAGCTCACGCAGTGGTCTTCCAAGAAAGAGTTCTGACTCCTGCACTTATTTATTTATTACTTTATTTATTTTTACTAGTTAGATACTGAACAGGCTTTAAAGTTTTGATAGTAGCAGTAGTGGGCATCATTGAGTACTCAAGCGAAATATCGAACTTTGAAAACCATTGCTTTATGCTAAGTCTTTAATTGTTTTCTTAAATCTAAATAGTCTTTAAATTTCCTTTAAGGAATGAGGGTGGGGAATAAGGTCTAATCCCTGATTTGATTCCTGTGTAAACTGGATACCCGAGTTTAAGTCCCAGCCTTCCAACTTACCAAATTGTTTGATAGTGGCCAAATTACTTTCTGTCCTTCTCCCTTCCTCTTACACGCAGAATTGGGCATGTATATGTATAGGCTAACACCCAAAATGTAGCTTTATATTTAAAAAATGGATTTTTTCACTTGCAGTATTACATTAGGGAGACCAGACAAAAGGATATAGTTAATAAACCTATGTTCTGGTTCTCTTCACATAGTGGTGTGACCAAAAATCGCTTGTATGACTTTTAGTAGTGATTTGCAAGCCCAGAATTATGCTTGCGGGGGATGTAATGCATAAATGGACTCCCTCTCTTTCCCTGTGTGGATATGTACTGTTAACAGTTCCATTTTACCCATGCATTGGTCTAGACCTTCAGGTCTTATGCTCAGTGACCCTCATTGTTAAGCACATGCCCTATTTCTTTGCTAAATTTTTCCCTTTTTCTCACTGTGTGCTTATGTATTTCTTCAACTTGTGTAGATTATCTTGCAATTATCTGGTTGTAAACCATGCATGTCATGTCAGTGGCATGTGCTGCAGTTGAACCCATAATTGCTACATCCCCTGTTTGTAGAAAACTCGTGTGCTCTGTATGAGGACCTCCAGCGCGGGCTGGTTCTTCGTCAAAGTAAGGATCACCCTTCCAGTATTATTGGGAAGAGGAGTGAGCGGAGAGTTTTGTGGCTCTGAAAACAGGCATGGTTTCAAGTTTTGCTTCTTTCACTGAGGCTGCAGGTTACTGTATCTAGATCCTTTCCCTCCTTTGTCGAGGTTACCATTTCTAGCGTACACCAACCATGAAAGAAACCCAGCAAGGAGTAAAAGTAACTGGTTGCACATCCATTTTTCCTTTTTCTGTAAAAACCTGTTTCTGCTATATCCAGTTAATGTCCAGGTAAGGGATGCCAAAGCCATGAGCTGATTTTTATTTTACGACCAAAACCCCATTTTCTCCAAGGACTCTGAGTTGAAATCTGGGTGCTGAGGCCCCACTTTCAATGCACTGTGGTATTGAGCTTGCCTCTCCTTCTCAGCATGGTGCTGCTGAATCACTCTCGCTGGCAAGAAAGTCTTTCTCCCTGCTCGCGAATTAGGAAACCCAGTTTGTCTGCTCGATCCTAAATCCCCTTGGAGGTGCCCTCCGTGCACTGCCAGCCTGATGGGACCCATCATTTTCCTTTTCTTCTTCTCTTCCTCCTTTATTTGCTGTTAAGATTAGTTCCTGCAAGATGCATAAGCATGCTGAGAATGCCTTTTAGTCGGTGTGCAAGAACCCTAGTTACTAGAGAAAATGGCCTTCCTCCTACAGTGTATGGGGTTTATCTCTCTCTCCCCTCAGGTACCACAGGCAGAAGAGGAAACACAGGCACAGAAAAGCACTTGGCCCAGGAGAGTCTCGCCTTCAGCTCAACCATCTTCAAAAGTCTTTTGGGCATGTTACTACAACACTGAAACAGCAGTGTAAAGAGGTGATGGGACCATGTGTCTTCTTGATCCTGTATCTTGGAAGTGAAGGAAGTGAAACTGGAATCCGGAGTGTAGTCCGACGCTCTGGTCCTTCAGGATCACAGCCCACAAACAGATCTGACCCCATAACTTCAGAGCCCCAGTCCAGCTGTCCAATGCAAAGAACCATGAACATTCAGTGCAAGAATACCAGCTTTCGATTCTTACTCTTGCTGATGGCATATTAGTGTATACGGCAAGCTTGCCTGATTCCATCTTGGATGTCGTATTTAAGTTATTTGACTCAGCCCTGTGGCAGGCCTCCAAATCAACCGGTCAAAATACTTTCTCTTTTTAGATTTCAGTATCCATATGCAAATGCAGGGAGCTACAGGCTTCTGGAGTTTCCATAGAGGACTAAAAAGATCAAATTCCTTAGGATCTGGATCTCTGGCCGAGGAGATCTGATCTGAGTTGTGGTCCCATTTGGTAACTCATAATAGTGATCTTAAGAGATTCAAAAATCTGGCCATTCAACGCTTGGTACATGAACATCCACAAGAAGCATTGGCAAAGCTATTAAGTCTTGCTTTGTAATGAGAGTGCCGAGCTATTAAGGGGAAACATTTCAAAATACTGGAGGAAAAGCAAAGACATATCTAAAACCTGGATTCTCAATTCAATATCGTCACTCTTTATAAATGGCATGGTTTAACTTCAAATACTTTTCAAACAGGAAACTCTCAACAGAAGTTAAAAGGGAATAATGAAAGTTACAGGAAAAGACTTGCCAAGGCCTAATGTACTTTCCACAGGGCTCAAAAATGAAACCTGCTCCAGCTATTTGTTCCCCTGCAGTGGCCCATGAGGCAATTTATGGACCTCCATGTGAAAGGCATCTCCATTGACTCATGCTCATTACACTTTCTGCCTCAAAGGCCATCCGAGTGAGGTAGGATCTGACCCCCCCCTCAGAGCCATAAAAGACTTTGTTTGCCAAGACCTGAGCTTTTGTCCAATGTGTGGACTGCAGCCCTTAACGTCTGCTCGTTAGTTAGACCCTCGAAAAAGATTTCTGCACTTACAGAAAAGCTGGGCGGGGTGGGGTGCAACAGAGTGAGGTGGAAATATCACGTGAGGGAGAAAGCAAGAAACCATCTGCACTCTTATGGAGAGTTGAATTAAAAAGAAAAAAATTGTTCCAAAATGTTAGCAGTGGAATGATACAAGTAAGTGAATCTAAAGTATGGAAAAGAGGCTATGTTCCGGGTAGGGACAAACACAAGAAGAGAAAGGCAAGTTATCAAATATGACGCAAGCAAATGAGAGTGACAGTAGTGGTAAGTAATGGGTAGATTCTTAGCGCACTGTAAATTTTTGGTATGGTCCACAAGAGGGTTTCACCTGGAGACAGCTTAAAGCTGTCTGGTAGGTTAGATCAAACAATAAGCATTGGCTAAACCAATCGGTCTCGTCTTTGTGAGATCTATTGGCTTTGTCTTCAATCTACCTTCAGTCTTTGTTTCGGATTTTAAACAAAACCCATAAAAAATAAAACAATACAATAACAAAAATGCATCAAAGCTAAAACCTCAGAATCAATCACAAGTGATTTATAATTCATAAAATAGTTAAAAACCAACTGGTTAGCAAGCATTTTTTCCTAGAAATTAATTGAATTGCATAACCGAGTGGCACATTTGAAAAAACTACCAACTGAAGAACACAGCATGGGAGTAGATAACATACGTAAGAAGCACATTGTCAGTCTGTACTGATAAAATCCATTTGATTTTTTAATTGGTATTAAACAATTGTGCTTGGGAAACGCATAATACTTACAGAAAAAAATAAAATGTGTCAGACAACATCGCTCCCCATCTTCGCAAGAAACCTCAAAACCTGGCTCTTCGACAGACCCTCTCCTTGGTGGATGGAACCTGCACCCCCCCCCACCGCCTTGAGACCCTTACGGGTGAGTAGTCGCGCTTTAACAAACCCCTGATTGATTGATTGAGAGACTGAGGCGAGACCTCATCACAGGGTCAAATGAAAATAGATGCTAGATAGTCACACTGGCCAAGGGGAAAACCTAGATGACACCTGTTAGTACCTAACCGAAATTTGGTTAACAGCCTTTCTCAGGTATTCTTCACAAAATCTAAATAGATTTCTGTGCCATGACGGGTTTGGATCATGACATAGTCCCTAACAGTAGGTTTTGTATATATTCCTCTTCACGATTTGCCCTATGAAAAGACTCAAATAGATTCTGACACCTTCAGTGTCTCCCACAAGTATCAGATGGGAGGAAGTAAACAATTCAGGTCTGCCCAAAGCTTTGGTAATAGCCATTCAATTTTATGCCCCCCACCCACCCTTTCCAGGTTAGACAGTCCATAATGACCATACGGTTAAAGCTAGCCTGCTCGTTTACCCAGATGTAGATCCAGAGGAGGAGTGGTGCTTCAAGCTTAATAGAGTCCTCATTATAAGGAAGGCCCAGCTCCCCATGTATACAAAAATTCGGACTAGATGGTGGGATTCGTAACCAGCACCTAAGAGAAGCGGCTTTGGTCCTGTTGCAGTTTAGCACATTTTCGGTAGCCCCAGATAGCCGCCCCATAGGATAAGACTGGGATACACTTACGTTGATAAATTTCCAGAATAGGCAGTACTGGTTTGTTTCCTACCTTTCTGGCTAAGCCCTCCCCCGCAGATTGATTAAAACCGAGACACCTGTGCGAGATACAAGATGACCAAGAGCTCAGTTTGTCAAAAGTCACCCCCAGATACTAGAAATCATTCACTCTTGTAATAGATTTTCCCTTAATAGTGATTTGCCTGACTTTATGATGTTGATTACCACAGACCATATAATGTGTTTAGAGATGGTAGTTTCGAGGTCTAGGTTGTCCATGAACTTAGCAAAATTATCAACAAGGCTTCTCTAACCATTGGGGGTGCATCACTCAGCCCGTTGATATACAGAATAAATAAAATACATTGATTTTCTAAAGTTTTTTTATACCTGTTGCACAGCAGTATAGAGAAGCTGTGCAACATTGCTTAAAGTCAAGGGAAAAAAGCGCTATGACACAGCCAGCATTGACAACGTCATATCGGTTTTTTTTTTAGCCATGTTTCACTGCAGCCCGTGCTGCTGTGCAATATGTTAAGCGTGAGAGGGCAAGCCACACAAGGAGGTGGGAGGGAGGGCGGAAGCAGCAACAACGGACAGCAGGAGGGTGTAAGAAACACAAGGGAGGAGGATGGGAGCTGCTACAGTGATAGGGAGGGAACGCAATGCAAAGGAGGTGCGGGGGAGCAGCAATAATTGACAGCAGGAGGAGTGGACATGGGGAAAGCAAAATGAGGGAGTTCTGGGAGAGAAAGGAGGGAGCACCAGACAGGGTCAGCAACACAGAGAGGGAATGGTGGGTGGGGAAAGAAGCACCATGCACAAGGGGGAGTGGGAAGAGGGAAGAAGAAATAGTACATCACCACAGCACTAGCAGCAGACAGGCACTAATTAAATTAAATCAATCTGTGCTTGGTCCATGCGCCACAGAAAGTAAAGGAAGTGATGCTTGGCATTCACTGGCCAATTAGGAGGCAGCAAAGAAGAGTAACACTGAAGTCAATGAATAGTAAGCAGTGGATGAGCTACAAGCCCACTATTGTAAACAATACATCTTGCAAGCGAGAGCGCATGCACTCCCGCTGGCTCGACCTAATTAAGCTATTCCTGAGACTTGGGTTTCTGTTCATGATGCGCCTACTATAGTCTTCATTTTTTTAAATTTTGTAAGCAGTACTATAGAGGCCTTTGTGTGGTAATCTAACAGCTAGTGTGTCCAGATGAGTGTTGCCACTTTGTAAAGCAGAGCAAAGTTTTGCTTTTCCAGTCTTGCTTCGCTGTTACAAGGAAGCACTGCTGAGTATCCTGGTAAGTCACATAAGAGGTTATAGGGGCATATGATACGATTTACAATAATGATGTTAGAGCTACTCCATATAAAGCGACTATTTCCATGGTGGGGATGGTGGTACATGCAAGCATACTGAACAGAATTCATCAAAGCGGGCGAATATATTCAGTTGGATTAGTTGATGCCACTCTACAGTGTCCCACCCAAAGGTGCTAAAGTTGAGAAAGCCCAGAGAATGTTTAAAATAATGTTAGCCTCAGTTTTGGCACATACCTCACTGGTGTGTGGTGGTTCCCGTACGTTTATGGTGGCCCTTCGTCCCTAGCTACTACTCTGCCTATTCTCCCAAAATGTAACTAAACACAACATGCTGCCCTCTTTCTTTGCCTTTAAATTGGGTTTTGTCAGAGAATGGATTGACTAAGAAATGTGTTCTTCAATTTTAGCACAGAAAAAAGGGGTTTGCCGACCATTGAGATGAGGATGATGTAAAGGTCAACTGAAATGCCACAGAACACCAAGTATACTTTGCATCTCCTTATTTTTCTCCCATTAGCAGGATTGAATCAGTCACAGCTTCTGCTGAGCTGTTTAGATATGCATGCACCTACTTAAAATCTTTCTGCGTGGTGCAGAGTGATCTTGATGGTTTTGCAGTCTTCGATTTAAAACTTGTAAATATTTTTGTTGTTGGATTGATGAACTCTGCTGGCTGGTGTTTGCTACGTACTCTAAAGGTAACGTTTCTGTTTGATTGCTGGAAAAGACTATAAGGTAACAGTAAAATAGACAAAACGCACTCTAGCGTATCCCAAGTATATCCAAAGTAAACAGGTGGGTGGTGCAGGTGGGTAAATCCTCCTGAGTGTGAGGATGAGAGCAACAATTTTGAAAGTGCGACCCTCTGAATTGAGGGGCGTCCCCCACTTGCACTCGAAGAACGGTAATCAAGTAAAAATCTTTGTCAAGAACGTTTTTTTCAATTGAATTTATTGATATTTCTCAATGGTTTTCATAGATAGTTTTCATAGTCAATTGTTCATAATTCCATCATTATGATGATTTTTCAATTTCCATTCATATGGTTTTTTGCAAAAGCCCAATGCATTTCGGGCCGTGGCCCTTCATTAGGGGCGTGTTATCTACGGTTTGGAGGAAACGTAAGGTCAGTGAGGATATGACACATTCCACGATATGGAAACAATCGTGTGTGATAATAAAACAACAAACAACGTGCAACATAATGTACTATGCAGGTTAATTTGAATATATGACAATGACATGCACAACATGAACAACATCAATGATAGGGTACATGTGGATATATGGTGCCAAAGGTAATCAAACCAGTGAATAGTTGGTAAGCAATGGTGAAAAATGTGTAATGACGTGACATTTCATGGTAATCCATTGTTGTTTTATTATCACACACGATTGTTTCCATATCATGGAATGTGTCATATCCTCACTGACCTTACGTTTCCTCCAAACCGTAGATAACACGCCCCTGATGAAGGGCCACGGCCCGAAATGCATTGGGCTTTTGCAAAAAACCATATGAATGGAAATTGAAAAATCATCATAATGATGGAATTATGAACAATTGACTATGAAAACCATTGCGAAATATCAATAAATTCAATTGAAAAAAACTTTGACAAAGATTTTTACTTGATTACCGTTCTTCGAGAGCAAGTGGGGGACGCCCCTCAATTCAGAGGGTCGCATTTTCAAAATTGGAAAAGACTATGACCAATTACTACATAGCATTGTTCTCCTCAGTTCTGGAGGTTATGTGTAGTTCTTGCCATAAAGAGTTCAGGCACCAATCCTTTTTAGTATCTTCGTTTGGAAACAGTGATCCTTTTTTTTTTTTAATAAACTCCTGCTTTTGCAGAACCCTCGCAGCATGTGCTTTAAAGCTATGAATTAATTCCTACATCTCAAGATACATACAGTCCTACCATACTCTCAAACTTCAGAAGACTGAAAAACAACAATTCATCCCACTAAAAGGGGTTCTGAAAACTGTTGAATTAAATAGTAGCAATAAACACAGATAGGTCAGGGGTCCCCATTTTGACTTCTCTCACTGACAGTGCATTAACTACTCCCAGAACTGTCTGCCCATCCATTTTCTCTTTGCTGATATCAAGCAGACTCTTTGGGTTGAGAGTATGCAATCCATATCCAGCACCATCTCTATCCACTGAATACATCCACAGGAAAGTGTGTGCACGGTGAAGTGTGAGACAACTGGTATTTCTTCATATGTTGGATTTGAGATGCAACTGTATCTACCAGGATGTCAATTTAACACCCCCAGTCATTGCGCATAGTACAAAGAAAATGGCTGACCTGGTAGCAGCTGAATGCACCATTTCAATCATTCCCTAATTCTCTGTGTGATTTCTGCAAAAAACGAAGTTGCTGAATCTTCACTGCAAAACCCTGCTTGGCATACACACAAGTCCCAAAAATTAATTTAAAAACTTGAAATCTCACGGGTGCATGATCCTCCTCACTTGAAAACCAACCACTGTGGAGTTCATCTCAGCCAGCCCTCTCACAGGGCACCCATACCAACAGAGAAGTAACTAATTACTCATCTGTGCTAAGCCATAATCACTGCACCCAGAGATCTTAGAACCTGTCGTCGTATGAGGCAATATGTTCATGTAACTTACTCCCTTGTGTCAGTGCAAGATAGCGGGTTCTGCTGCGTGCCAGGAGCAGCAGAAAATGTGTTGGAATTAGGTAAATGAAAAGCAATATGCATCCAAGATGGGGAATGAGGAGGCCGACATTATGGAATGCCTTTACAATGGCGAGTTACAGAAAAGAGTCAAGGTAACACAGATGAAATGGAAATGTTTGCGGTAGCGACAGATTATGCAAACATTATTAAAGGGGCACATGAGATGCTGGATTGCTTAAGGGGGAACCGATGAATCCCATTTCTAGAAGAAGGGAAGACATATGTTAAAACAGGCATTAGCAAATCCAGTAGGTCTTGACTTATTAACCTCAGTGGCGGCTCCTCAGCTAAGGCAGAGGAGCGTGCCCCACTGCTGCAAAGCAGTGAAAGAAAGAACAAATAAAATGATAATAACTTGAGATTATTATCATTGTATTTGTTCCTGCAGTGCAGCTTTGTGGGGTGTTCGGGGGTGCTCTGCTCTCGGAGCAGGGCAAGGGAGGAGTGGTTTGCCCACTCCAAGTGCGCAATGACTGTTTGACCGGCCCTCTCGGGCCGGTCACACAGTCATGCGCACTTTGCATGTTCTCCATGCAGGCTGCTTTACAGCCTGTGTGGAGAACATGCCCAGGCCCCCATTCCCTTCCTGAGCTCCGATCCACGGCGCTCAGACAAATCACAACACTGCATTGCAGTGTTGTGATTGGCTTAGCGGAGGGAGCCTGGCTGCTTCCTGTTCTGGCCCCGGAGAGACTGAGACGACATGGGAGAAAGCGGGAGAGCCGCAAGAAGGTACATTTTTTTTCTTGTTTTTCTTTATTACATCTCCTGTACCCCTACCGGCCTGCCCCGCCACCCCCGATCCCTGCCTGCTGCTACTGATTAACTTGTTGGCTTGGTCAATAAAGCAGAATGCGTTTTTGCCGATGCTGAATGGCATTGGCCCAAAAAAACATATTAATAATTAAACCGAAAGATGGGCCTGTTGATGCAGCTGCGTCATTACCTAAGCAAGTACATATGAGTCGCCACGCATTTGCCCGCCTGCTGTATGATGCTGTGCCCATTTTGTTTACCCATCCAATATGTCAGACACCATGTGGCACATTAAATAAAGAAAAATAATTTTAGTAGTTGTTAAAGCGCATTTCTTAAAGCAGAGTGGCTTGGCAGTAAATGGGAGCAGAAGGGTGTGTCAAAAAAAGTTATAAAAAAATTGTAATAAAATAATCTGACGGGGTGGGAAAGCACCCGGTGGGTGGAAACAATAGGGAGTGGATAGGTGGAAGAGAGGAAAAGCAGCACACGAGAGAATGCAACACAGGGGGTGGGGGAGAAGCACACGTGGGCGAGAGTAACAGATCAGGGGGGGCAAGAGAGGAAGCTGACAGGAGAGAGTAAGCAGGACACGAGAAAGCAACACAGAGCATTTACTTGCTGACATCAAGCTTGCGTTTGACCATGTACAGCTGTCCACTGCCTTTTGAATAGGTTTGCAGTATCAAAATGCCATATACATGCATACACACATACAGAGCATGGGGGTGGGGTTTTGAGGGAAAAGCACAAACTGGAGAGAGCTGGCACAGTTACTCTTGTGGAGTGCTTAACGCCCCCAAAAAAGTAGTCCCCTAAAAGTATACAGTGGAAGGATACAGGTCAGCCAGTCAAAGAATGTAAAAGGTCTGTGCTACAAGGAGGGTTAAACACAAGAAGAGGAGGGCAAGCCATCAAATTTGGAGCAAATTAGAATGAAAATAAAGCCAACCAGCGGAAAGCAATGAGTGGGCTGTAATCAGACAGCACAACCCAAACAAGCATCGGCAAAGCCAATAGATCTTCCCTATGAGACATATTGGCTTTGCCAATTTTTGTGTTAGCCATGCTGTACAGCATGGCTTAAAAAGAAAAAAGTGTGAAGGATTGATATTTAGAAAAACCCCAAAAGTTAAGATAGATGAGTGAGTTAGGGAGTGGTTGCGAGAGAAGCAACATTGTGGGTTTGGGAGAAACAACACAGTGGGCGGAGGGAGAAGAAACATGTGGTAGAGATGACAAAAATGAGAAACATGGGCAAAAGAGAGCAATTTGGAAAGCGGAGAGAAATGTACATGGAGAAGAGAGAGCTACACAATTGCAAGTGGGTGGTTGAGAAGCAAATGGGTGAGAGAGAGCAAATTGGAGGGGGGAGCACACGATTGAGTCAGCTAGGCAAAACCAATAGGCCTGCCATTGACTGTTAGTCTTTTGGCTTTGTTAATGCTTGCTTTGTTTTGCCATAGTTTTTGTAAAACTTCATTTTTGAGGAGCTACAAGGCTCTCACCAATGTAAAAAGTAAACATTGGCTAAATGCAAAAACATTTTATTGGTCTCACAAAGCACACTTTACAATATTAGCCCCTGGTTTGGAAGGTAACTACTTTATGTATGTGCTCTTTGTCACAAAGGGCAGAATGCTGTCACGCAGTGAACTTAGCCAATGGCTGATGTGTGCTGACACATTGCTGTATGCTGTAGTAGGCGGCAGAAAACTGTGACTGACACAAGAGACCGACTATTTGATCAAGAGGGCAGACAGAAAGCCCCAATAAGTAAGCATATTATAAATATATAATATTAGTAAAATCAAACGGTCTGGCCTAACACCAGACTTAAAAAGTAGTTCCTTAAAAGTGAGCAGAGAAAGCGTAGAAGCCAGCCAATCAAAAAGATGGTAAAGAGGCTATTCTCAATAGGCAGGACAAACACAAGATGGACAGTCTGAAACACGGAAAGCCATTGAATAGAGAGCAAACAATAAAGCAATCCACTGGTAAGGAATGGGTGGGCTTTAAGCCCAGGTAAGTTCTTAGGAAGCCCACATTATGTCTTCGCAATAAGACAGCTACGCTGTCTGGTATGCTCGATCTAAAAATTATGTTACTGTACATACCGGAACAAAGCTGAATTGTCTGTACTGCAGTTTCAGAAAATATTAAAGATTAAAAAAAAGAGATCATTTGAGCTGTTAGATCAGTTGGTCTAATTCTTTTTATACCGTTTTTTCAATTTTCTGAAAAAAAATTGCTAATGTTTGTGTGTAGGTAAGTTATTCTAATCAGGATGTCTTGATTAGCGCATAGCTACCCCAAAGGGCCTACTGGTGCTGAGACAGCCACACCTGCAGGCCTGGGCCAGTCCTGCCAAAATTACAATAGATGAGTTTTTAGAAGTTTCCTAAAAGAGATCTCTGACTGGGCCAGTCTAAGATTGGCGGGGAGGGCGTTCCACAACTTAGCGGTCAGAAAGGCAAAGGAACGGCCACCACATCTAGCCTTTTTGACCTTAGGAATGGTCAACCGGAAGGAGTTCCCAGAATGTAGTGATTGCTTGGGTGTGTAAGGGCAGAGTAATCTTTGAATCGGGAGGGGGGCCTTTACCTTACATCGCTCTATGGGCCATACTTAGAACTTTGAAAAGTTAGCTATAGCAAGGTTATATTGTGAAATAAGGAAAATCACAAAGCTATGAGACAGAGCGAATTTAGCATCATTAGTGGCAGAATCAGAAAAAGGTCACCTTTAAACTTTGTTCCTAGGTCAGAAGGAGCTTAAAATTGCTTGATCTGTACACATAGCACACAAGTTTTGTTGGCTTAAATCAAGATTCAAGTCAAATACATGCCACATTCTTTACATTGTTCTAAAAAAAAAACTCAGCCAGGATTTTTTACTTTGCCTTTCATGACTGTAGCCATTGCAGAGTCTAATATTGTTTTTGTTATATGGTGTTTGAAAAGGGCAGTGATTCACAATGACTTAGCTGCTTGGCGCTTAGGGTTGTCTGCATTGTGAGTTTGCTGAGTGGTGTGTCGCTATGTGGGTGTTTGTGTTTTCCTTATCCACTGTTTTTATTGTTCCTGTCTCCTTGTCCAAGTGTCACTGCCTCATTGTTTGACTGTCTAAATCTCCCTGTCCCGGCGCCTGTGTCTCCCTGTCCCGGCGCCTGTGTCTCCCTGTCCCGGCGCCTGTGTCTCCCTGTCCCGGCGCCTGTGTCTCCCTGTCCCGGCGCCTGTCTCTCCCTGTCCCGGCGCCTGTCTCTCCCTGTCCCGGCGCCTGTCTCTCCCTGTCCCGGCGCCTGTCTCTCCCTGTCCCGGCGCCTGTCTCTCCCTGTCCCGGCGCCTGTCTCTCCCTGTCCCGGCGCCTGTCTCTCCCTGTCCCGGCGCCTGTGTCTCCCTGTCCCGGCGCCTGTGTCTCCCTGTCCCGGCGCCTGTGTCTCCCTGTCCCGGCGCCTGTGTCTCCCTGTCCCGGCTCCTGTCTCCCCCTGTCCCGGCGTCTGTGTCTTCCTGTCCCGGCGTCTGTGTCTTCCTGTCCCGGCGTCTGTCTCTCCCTTTCCTGCTGTATGTCTCTCCCTTTCCTGCTGTCTGTGTCTCTCTGTCCCAGTGTCCACGCCGCCTTGCTCCAGTGTCCATGCCTCCCTCTCCCAGAGTCTCTCTCTCCCTGGCCCAATGCCTGTGTGTTCCTGTCCTGATGCCTGTAACTCCCTATCTTGGTGTATGGCTCTCCCCTTCCCAGTGTCATACTGTCCCAGTGTCCATGACTGTGTCTCCTTATCCGTCTCTCCTTGCAGAGTGTGTCTCCCTGTCTGTCATTTTGGCTTTGTGTCCATGTCTCCTTGCCCCAGCATCTCTTGTCTCCTTGTCCCAGAGTCCATATATCTGTCCTGATATCCATGTAGCCCTTTCCCAGTGTTGGTGTCTCCTTGACCTGGTATCTGTGCCTCCCTGTCCCACTGTTTGTTTCCTTGCCCAAATGTGTGTCTCTTTTCTCCCTGTGCAAGTGTCTGTGTCCCTCTGTCCTGAAATATGCATCTCTGTGTCCCCGTTTCTGCGTCTCCTTGACCTGGTGTTCATACCTCTCTGTCCCAGTGTCCATGACTCCCTTTCAGGGACTGTGTGTCTTTGTCTCCCTGTTCAAGTGTCTAGGCACTTGCATCTCCTTGTCCCGGTGTCTGCTTCTCACTTTCCCGATGTCTGTGTCTGTTTATCCCACTGTCTGCATCTCCTTGTTCCTCACTTTATCTCCCTACCCCTGTGCCTCTGTCTCCTTGTCTGGGTGTCTTTGTCCCGGTGTCTGCATTTCCTTGTCACAGTGTCCACATCGGAGTGTTCGTCTCCTTGTCTCACTGTCCCCTTCTCTCTACACGTACATCCATGTCTCCCTTTCCTAGTGTCTGCATCTTGGTAATCTGCCTGTCCCAGTATCCATGTCTCCTTGTCACGATGTTTGTCTCTTTGTCCTTGTAATCTGCCTGTTCCAATGTCTATGTCTCCTTGCCTGCTGTCTTTGTCTCCTTGTCAGGCTGTCTTTGTCTCCTTGTCCGACTGTCTTTGTCTCCTTGTCCGACTGTCTTTGTCTCCTTGTCCGACTGTCTTTATATCCTTGTCCGACTGTCTTTATCTCCTTGTCCTACTGTCTTTATCTCCTTGTCCGACTGTCTTTATCTCCTTGTCCGGCTGTCTTTGCCTCTTTGTCCTGGTGTCCGTTGCCTCTTTGTCCTGGTGTCCGTTGCCTCCTTGTCCTGGTGTCCGTTGCCTCCTTGTCCTGGTGTCCGTTGCCTCCTTGTCCTGGTGTCCGTTGCCTCCTTGTCCTGGTGTCCTTGTCTCCTTGTCCGGGTGTCTTTGTCTTGTCCTGGTGTCCTTGTCTCCTTGTCCGGGTGTCTTTGTCTCCTTGTCCGGGTGTCTTTGTCTCCTTGTCCGGGTTTCTTTGTCTCCTTGTCCGGGTTTCTTTGTCTCCTTGTCCGGGTTTCTTTGTCTCCTTGTCCGGGTTTCTTTGTCTCCTTGTCCGGGTTTCTTTGTCTCCTTGTCCGGGTGTCTTTGTCTCCTTGTCCGGGTGTCTTTGTCTCCTTGTCCGGGTGTCTTTGTCTCCTTGTCCGGGTGTCGTTGTCTCCTTGTCCGGGTGTCGTTGTCTCCTTGTCCGGGTGTCGTTGTCTCCTTGTCCGGGTGTCGTTGTCTCCTTGTCCGGGTGCCGTTGTCTCCTTGTCCGGGTGCCGTTGTCTCCTTGTCCGGGTGCCGTTGTCTCCTTGTCCGGGTGCCGTTGTCTCCTTGTCCGGGTGCCGTTGTCTCCTTGTCCGGGTGCCGTTGTCTCCTTGTCCGGGTGCCGTTGTCTCCTTGTCCGGGTGCCGTTGTCTCCTTGTCCGGGTGCCGTTGTCTCCTTGTCCGGGTGCCGTTGTCTCCTTGTCCGGGTGCCGTTGTCTCCTTGTCCGGGTGTCGTTGTCTCCTTGTCCGGGTGTCGTTGTCTCCTTGTCCGGGTGTCGTTGTCTCCTTGTCCGGGTGTCGTGGCTCCTTGTCCTGGTGTCGTGGCTCCTTGTCCTGGTGTCGTGGCTCCTTGTCCTGGTGTCGTGGCTCCTTGTCCTGGTGTCGTGGCTCCTTGTCCTGGTGTCGTGGCTCCTTGTCCTGGTGTCGTGGCTCCTTGTCCTGGTGTCCTTGTCTCCTTGTCCTGGTGTACGTCTCCTTGTCCTGGTGTCCATTTCTCCATGTCCCATTGTATGTCTTTCACTGTCCCTACATCGATTTCTCTCTTTCCTGGTGTTTGGTTTCTTTTGACCCGGTTTCTTTGTCTCCCTGCCCCATTGTTCACATCTCCATATGCGAGTACCTGTGTCATCTTGCTCCAGTGAAGATACTGCCCTGTATCGTCCTGTGTCTGTGTGTATATCACCCTTTGCTGGGGGGTTAGTCTCCTGTCCCTGTGTATCTCCCTGTGGCAGTGTCCAGATGTCACTGAACCAGTACACACTCTGTTTACTGTCTGGTCTGCCCTTATCACCACTATACTGACAAGACAGCTTAGTCTGATAATGCCACGTGAAGGGTTATTTATCAAAGCCTGCCTTCTTAGTTCACAAAGAAACGCCTTTTGCTTAATAGATGCACTTTTAACAACACATGGCCCGTGTTCACTTTGAAAAAATACAACACATGCACCAGGCAGATGGTTATTTCCACTTGTACAGCATGTCGTTTATTGCAGACAATTGCATATTAATTTCCAGCACAGCATAATAAAAGACCTTGGCAGCGAACATTATGATAGCAATAAGATTTGGCTGTTAGTACCGTCTTCAGTATGCATGGCACACAAGAGCTTCAGTCTGGAGTCCATTCCAACTCACCTTCACTCTCTGCAGTTGGGTTATTTTCATTAGAGCAGTCCAGAGAAAGGGCCTGCCTTATCCTCCCATCTTACCCACGAGCCTGCAACGCTCCCATTCTGATATCTAAATCCGCACTTTCTCAGTAAAACACTGATTTCCATTTTAACTGGATACAGGCTGTTAGGTGCGGACCGACTGTTATTCCTCATTTTCTTTTATTTTAACTCGGACCATAAAACCACTTTCTGCAGGCGACGACCCCACTTAACCCCCATTGAACTCAGCACCTAAGAGCACATGTTCCTTATTTCCTGGCCATGTACATTCCCAGTAGATGCTTAACAAGTCTTTACAACTGCCGTAAATATTGTAATATCTCAGCAAACAGAGAAAACCTGAACGAATCGTCATTTTTGTGATCTGTGTTTTAAAAAAAAACCTACTCTTGTTCAGGACCAACGTCCTGAACAACTTTTATCGACTGGTTTCAAAGTTCTATTCTAGGAGGAGGAGTCCCCCCCCCATCCCTTATTTGTACGGGTTGTAAGCATGAAAATAACACAAGACATAAGGGCGAGACACCCTGTGTCTGTGACGATTATTGGCTGAAGCGCTGTTTACTCGGAGCGGCCGCCATTGTCGCCGGAACCTTGAACTTCTCCAGGTCTGAAGGTCAATGGAAGCCTTTCCTTCAATCACTTCCAAGGCCCCGGCTGCTGTTAGCGTAACATTTGCCACATGCTGCCATGCTCTCTGGATGGCGGCTAGTAATTGCCATAATCATCCCCTGCTTCGGGCTGTGCTGTTTGTTCAGGTGCTCACGGGCCTTCCGTGGTATTTCTAAAGGGCATGCTGTGACCTTCACAATTCAAGTGCATTTGAACTCTGCCACCCTGTCTTACATCTCTGTGTGTTTTTAGCAGGGCATTGTAAATTGCACTTGGCAGTGTGTTCGTGTAGCAAAGCCCATCGCTAGCTATCCTGTCAGCCAGCCGTCGATGTCTTATACACAGCAGGACGTCATCATCAATATATCTTCGGTCTGATTAGAAATAGACCATAAAAGCACATAGAAATATTGCACATAGCCATGATCACACATAAAAGTTAAAAATATTCTTACGTTAAGAACAGTTAAAAAAGGACATTTAGGCAAGAGCTTTAATAACAAAAAGGGGCCGTGAGATGAAATGATATTTAGTTTGAGTGGGGCCTCGTCTGTCAGAGGTTTGCCCTGTAAACCTCCCAAGCCGTCAAGCTGCCTCTTTGTCACTGCTGAAAATTAACCAGTAAATACATATTTCTATGGTGACTTAGTTGCAATTCAATCATAAATGCCGCCCTTCTCCTCACAAGCAATAAATCGCAAGGGATACAAGTGAATAAGCCTATTCTTAAAACCGATTTGGGAAACATTGGATAAGTTAAGAGTATGGAATGACAGCTGGTGGGAGTTGTCTGTGCTTGTTGGTCCATCGTACAGTAAACCCTAGTCAGGGTTTTAGAATATGCACTATCTCCTATGTATGAGGCAAATGTACATACATTCAGCCTCAGCCTCTATTATGTGCACATTTGTTGACCGACCACACTTGTATCTTCCCTATATTGGGCTGTAGATGGGTAGGCGAGGCAGGTCCTAGGTGGGGAGCGCCTGTGATTGACACTTGAGGTCAGTAGATGGATGCTGCTATTCACTCCAAAAAACCTCAATCTTGTCCTCATGCATAGGCTGTTACTCGCCATGAATCCAGAGCACAGAATGCCAAATAGTCTAGTTCTTGGAGAGTTTAATAAGAGTAGATAAGGATGGAAGAGTCTGTTGGTGAAAAAAAAACACTACTTGATGTTCTGGGCCTTAGTGTCGGAACATCACCTGTGCCAAGCTAATGAGTTGCTTAGCTGAATCTGAATCTTTGCGAAAGCGCATTTTACTGGTTAAAAAAAGTAGTGAAAAGTCTCATTGTAGAAGATGTTCAGATGCCTCCTCTCTGGATGTTTATCAGGGCACAGCTCGTGGTAATCAACCAGCTCTGGTACTCTGCTGCAGTGAACATCAAAAGTGCAACAGATGGGATTGTCTGTGCCCAGCTGTTCACCCTGCTGTGCTGATGAACTGTTTGTTGCTAGCCTGGCAGCTTACCCACTGCAGCCCGGTGTGGCAGTGATGTGGGGATGGTAGCCTTTTGGATATCTGCCTTGGCCTACTTTAAACTTGGGAAAAGTGTGGTCAGGGCAGGCTGGGGGGAAAAAGGGTGGCACAAAAGCCAGGGGCCACATAAAAGGGTCACTACAACCCCTACCTCCTTTTAAAAGGCTATAATATACATAATACACTGACATGAATTCAAAATTCAGATCAAATGTAAAGTAGATCTCAAGGGTTGCTGTTGCTTACAAAGAGATAAACAGAGTAGTGGTGAAAGGGCAGTTGGATTGGGATAGTGTGATTGACTGTGCTTATTTTGTACCGGTGGTTACATCTGATGTGCAGCTGTACTTATTTTTGGGGATCAGAATTTATTGTTATCATCACACTTTGACCCAGAGCACGAGAGAGAGAGGCAAAAAAGGAGGAAGCAAAATATAGGAAAACAGTGACATAGAGAGACATCAGGGTTGAAAAGAACTTGCATGAGTCAGTCGTGTAATGCATTATGTTGGTGCCCCCCCTGCAGCACGTGGAGAGGGGCCCCTTAGTCTCCCATATCTCTCAGATATTCGTTGTTCTTGGTCTGAATGGGGCTCCTCTGAAGATCCAGGGTCCCCTGAATGGTTGGGACCCCCCCACCCCCGTACCACAGGGGTCGTAAGGGACTGCATTACACCCTTAGCATGAGTGAGATAAACTCATGGGGGACAAAAGAAGCATGAGGTGAAACCAAGACGAGGCACTTGGTGTTTAGAAGTGCTGGCGTTCGGCAGTGCCGGCAATGAGCTCCTAAGCAAAACTTTGGCCCCTGCACTGTTTTTTCTTTCAAAGTAATCAGTAGCAAGATTTGTTTTAGGTTGTTAAGATTCTTTGTGTGGCTAGCTCAAATATACAGCTCTCACACACGGGGCGGGAGAAAGCAGGTGGTCTTCAAATTCTTCATCAAAGGATGTGGTGCTGTGGAACAGGAGGCCTGGCTCCACAAAACCTACTATTGAAAAGATAACTTTTCCCATTCACATGCAAGATTCGTTTGATATATTTCTCCTTGGAACAGACAATCAAATTGAGCCACAGATTCTGCATCACATCCTTCGGAGGTGAGCAAATAGAGCCCCAAGAAATATGGTGTCCTTAAATTGGTAATGGTACCACCTCTGAGTGCTTGGAAATGGTAGAAGTGCGATCTCACGCTCTATATGAAACAACGTATTATTGTAAAAAGCATTGATTATTGTCCATGGTGTGCATAGATCTTGATAGGTCAATTCATTATCTGTGGTGAGGCAGGGGAGCTCTCTCCTGGCATTAGAATTAGGGTCGAATACCTTGAGTTCAAAATGACCTGCTCTCCTGGTGTCTTAAAAAAGGTCTTTGGTGTGTAGGTCCTCCAGATGTCTGATTCTGACATATTACGGGTTTTGGGACTAGTGTTCTGCAGGTGAAAAAAGTGTCACTTCTTGAGTAGGGCCTAGAACAACCAAATAAAAATGATTGAAAATCCTCAAACACCTCACCCACTGTAGAAATGGTGAGGCAGAAACATGCTACCAGGGGTGTACCATGGAATGGTAGGCATGTGTGAACAATTTTGTTCATGCTTTAATGCAAGTGTACAAAATGTGTTCGTGCAAGTGTTAATGTGAAAATGCAATGCAAGTCCACTTTAGTACTAATGCCATTTGCACGCTCCTGTTAATTCATGCACTAAATTAGTTGCCCGTGCGCCCCTTTCCATGACATGGTCCCATCTCTACAGCCACCGGGTTTTTAACTGATCATTATTACAAAATATATTATGCGGTAATGTGACAAGTATTTTGTGACTTGAAACTCAAGTGAGCAAGATAACACTTGTGGGACATTTGGACACCATCTCAGAGGCTAAAAGTTTTTCAGGCCACCCCTTCATTCTCCCAGTAATGTAGTTGGAAAGAAGCTGAGGAGCCAGTACTAAAGCTTGGCTATCAACACCTTGCACCCCAGGGAAGAACAAATGTGTTGTGGCTAGAGGTTGCCAAGGCAAGGCAGTGATTTGCCATCAACCCTCCCATGCCCTCCTACCCTAGTGTGATGGAGAATACATAAGAACAAAATTTCGCCTCCGCACTTGTAAAATTTGGTTGGTTCACATGTGGTCCTTGAACACCCGGATGGAAGACTGGCTGTTTTTTCTGACTTCTTACACGCATAACAATAAATACATTCCTCACCATCTGTGGCCCCAAATAATGATTGGAGCATTTCAGTGTGCCTATGCCACAGGTCCTTGGGAGACCCCACTGTTTGCAGTGCCAAGCATCAAGCTTGTTTTCTTAAGTCCCATTCAATGCAGGACTCATGAGCTGTTTTGTTTATGTTAAATCATATTGAAATAATCGCAGACAGGCAAATCTGCAGAGTCTAGATCAACTGATTACAGTTTCAGAACATATAAAGAGCAAAGAAAAACAGCATCGTCTGTCCCAGATATTACTACAAAGTCCGTAGTCAAATTTGTCATAAATGTTGTACCTTCTCATCTAAAAAAAGAGTACTCATAACAGAAAAATATACTTCAGCTATACTGGTATCTTGGGGTGGCCATATAAAGTGAGGGGATGTTCCCACCTTTTGTGACCACTCAGCAATATATATGTTTGCATCTGATGAGGAACCACAGAACCAGCCTGGAGAGGTAGGCCACGCCAACATTAATTCTCTAATCTCTGCAATTCATAGCCATACTCGGAAGGACTTTTCCTGCCTTTGGTAAGGATGTTATATTAGAAAATGTGATGTGTTCATAAAATACATTCTGGTGATATATTTCAGCGTGGCAGTTCCTCAATGACTTTGTGTTCATTGGGGTCAAGGCGTATGCCTTGCTCTGATCAGGCGTAAGTAGTGCTTAATTTGAGCCGGTGGTTTCCGGTGCTCGGCACCGGCACTTATTTGTCAGCACGAGAGCTTGCCAGACATGCTGCCACAAGGTGGCACTGTTTGGCTAATTTAGAGAAGACCACAACAGTTAATTATTAATTTAATTTACATTAAAAATGACTATTGCCTGCCGCCCAAGCCATTCTTATAGCTTGGAGGCCTGAAATGGTCCGAATTGTCACACTTGAAGGAGTGTGATAGTTATTAGTTGTGTTGTTACTATCATTGGCAGGATGGCAGGGGCAGTGTGTGGTGCAGACTGCTGTGGCCCCCTTGCAAGAGTCCTGGCACTTAAGTGCTAAGTGTCCTCTTTCCTTCATAGGAGCAGAGCACAAGTGTATGCGCACAGCAACACACAATTCACAAACATTATGGCTTTTCGGAGTGGTCTGTTAGAATAATGTTTCTTTTTTATTGAATATTGTTAGGTGTCTAGAGAAACTGGCCCTTTGAGTTGGATATAGCTTTCAAAACCTCTATTCTCTGCAGAAACACACTAGGATGTACCTACATTTAACGTTTTGTTTTCATCATTGGAAGTTGTTGATATGATTAATAGCCACATCTAATGATATATAGCCGTTTTTTCTAACCACAGAAAATGCATTTTTAATTAAATTGTCTGCTGCAGTTGGTAGGACATGCTGATTTATACCTTGCAGTTTTAGACCTTGGCAATGAAAAGCATTAGTCACAGAATCAGTTCATATAATGTTCCTTCTTTAATGTTTTGAAGTGGGAGTGGCATACAGGCTTCATAATAAGGAGTTGGAACACAGTTTATAGTTTTTCATCAAACAGTGCAGGTTAAGAATGTGTACATGTTTGTTTGATAAAAATGGGTTATTTATGCTTCATATTTTATCTTAGATATGACATCCGTTCCACTCCTACTCAGGAGAATGATGCTTTTAAGGCTTGTCTGCGTGTTTCTAACTTATTTCCAACTGCAGATTTCCGCTACAACTTTTGTTACTGAAGTTTTTTAGACTTGTAGCTGTCATTGTGCCACCCTGCTCATGCCCCCAGCACCTGTTCTGCACCCTCTGCTCCAATGGCCCTGCCTGTCAACCTCTGCCCTCATGGGCAATTGATGCCCAGGTTGTCTCCCGCACCCCCGTTGGCCTCCCATTCCCCAGAGCTACCTTCCATGGTTCCAGTGGCGGCCGACACAATGAAGAGGTGGTGTGGCGGGTGGAGGGGGCACGGGGGAGAGCGGGAAGGGTTTAATGATTTAAAAAAAAAAAACAATTACCTGGAGGTGCCAGCCGCCTCCTGCGTCTTCATTGTCCCAGCAGGAACTGGGGCAGCATCAGACTCCCTGTGCAATCCTCCCGCTGCTGTCATGCTATGGCTGAAAGGATGCTCCGCTCAGGACAGGGAGTCTGTGCTGTTTCTCCAGCCCGAATGTTCAATACAGCTGGGTTGGGGAAACCTAAGTGCCCATGTGTGTTTGTCCGGCCTGAGACGGCCGGCCAAACACACATGCACACTTAGAAGTGCACATAACACTCCTCCTCCCCTCTCCCATGCCCCTCCCCTCTTCCTCCCCTCTCCCATGCCCCTCCCCTCCCCTCTCCCATGCGACTCCCTCCTCCTTACAGCGCTGGCTCAGAGCCGGCAAATGAAAAATAAAACGATGATAGAACATCGTTTTATTTTTCACTTGCTGGCTCTGAGCCAGTGGGGCGACGCTCCTCCACCATTGCGGAGGAGCCGCCCCTGCATGGTTCCCCCTTTCCCTTGTCCTGTGTGCAGTTTCACCGATGCCCATTGTGTCTCCTTGCCATCTGGTGCCATCTGGTGCCACCTTTGTACCTGTTCTGTGGTTATTTTTTGTCTGCACAAATTGTTGACGAAATAATTGCAGAAGGGACATTTTGAATACACTGATACCCCCTGAATGTGAGAGTATCTAGCTTTGGACACCGCAGGAAACTAGTTTTTTATTTTTTATTTTTTTAGTGCACATATTCTAATATCATTGCGGGAGTAAGACAGCTAGAAACAGAAAGCAGGTGTTCGATCTGAAAGTAAATCCTGACATTATTTGTGAATCTATACATGTGCAACGCAAGATCCACGGAAGCACTGACATTAACCCTAATACCAGTCAGTTAAACATAATCTGCATCAAGCAGCTCTCCAACAGTACGGTAGTAATACCTGCAATAGAGTTACACAGCCACTTAAGAATTAACAGTTAAAGGACCCAACTATCCTCACAATTCTGTTTTGGTCTTTGCTTAAACGCAGCTCTTTTTTATTTGTGGCCATCAGTTGTGCTTGTTTTCTTACTGTTAACACACTGTGTTTTATTTTGCAGCCAAATTCCAGCAGCTACACCCAGAGTGGCAGGCACTCGGTGTCTGTAGAGGTGCAGGCGCAGCGAGAAAGGCAAGAAGACCGGGAGAGCTTCCAGCAGGCCCAGCGCCAGTACAGTTCACTGCCTAGGTAAGGCGCTATTGCCTGTGTGTCAGATGCGCCCAAAAGTAGGTCCTTTCCAAGATTTTGTGGCCTCTCGATATTGTATTGTATTTGCATTTAAATAGCGCTTACTATCCCTAGTGAGGCGTTGAAGCCCTTCATGCCAGAAACACGCACAACTGCTTAACTCCCTTACCCTTTATTTCCATCTCTTGATCTCTGAAACTCTATTTGAATGAATGAGCAGATGAATGAACTACATTGATTGGATCTCGCAGCGCTGCTAACTGAATCACCACAAGGCGCTTCTTTTATTAGTGCGTGTACGGTCTTTGATTTACGGTTGCATGCTCTGCTTTCACCTTTGTTTTCAGTTGCAAGAACTGAATGGCTAAAGCTGGTTTCGTGCACCACGTATGCCAAGCAAGAACCTTATTCCTAGGCACAGTGACGAGTTGCCATTTTATATATAGATTTCCAGTTTTCTGTGGCGCTGCTGTACCTAAAATTAGTTTGAGAAAGAGAAATAACTTTCTGCACATTTAATAAATGGCTGGAGGGTTCCCAAATGGAAAAGAGATAGTTCAAACTGATAGGCTGGTGGAAGATTTTAATGACAAGTGATGAAAGAATGTAATTTTAGCTCAAGCAAAGCCAGAACAGGTGTGTTTTGGACATTTTCCTGAAAAAGAGGCGGTCTGGTCCGATTCTTCCTTTACAGGAAGAGCGAATCTCTGAAGTGACCGCCACAACTGAGTGCCTGTAATTCTTACAATCATCTGTGCTTCATGAAAACCTCCCTGATAAGACGGGGTACTTGGTTTTGTGGATGCAATTGCACAGTGACATCCTGGCCCTCAAACACATATGAGTTATTGCTTTGGGGAAATTACTAAAAATGCCTAAAGTCCACCTCCACTCTCAGCAGAATAGCTGGTTCACTGAATTCTGGCCTTGTGGGTGGGGCTTTTCGCAAAGTAGACGGACCAGCCGCACAGTGGTTCCCTTTGAAGTGAACGTGAGCCCTACAGATACATATATATACTGTTCTAACTTCGAACAGTATATATGCATCTGTAGGGCTCACGTTCTAAGAAGCCAGGCTGCAGAACTCTGGTGTCTGACTTTGACACTGTTCATCGGAACTATATTAGGACGCCTCGTTTATACCAGCCAATCCTGTGTGTGTGTTGAGAAAAGAGGAAGACAAATAAATGAAAACCATAATGGCTGCAGGGTGGGTAAACACGGCAGGGTCATACCCTTAACCAATTTCCTTTCCCCCCCTAAATGTTTGGATCATTAACTTTTAAGGTCTGACAATTACAGCACTTTCTTCTGCACATTTGGATATGGACTTGGAAAATAATGGTAACTATAAGGGAAACAATTTAGATGTCCGCTTTAAAGTCAGTTCCATGAAACAAACCAAATGGTTGGAGCTTAGTGAGCCTTTGTACTGCATAAACACTCCTGAAGAAAAGGCACTAAAACGACATTGTAATGTTAAACAAAAGTGTGCCTGGGTTAATCGTCATCTACAACTACAGATTGCTAATTGTGCTAGATTTTATAATTTCTTTGCTCTTATTTTTAAGTTGGCAACAGTATTTAGTCTTCACAGAAAGGTCAAGACAAGTAGGTAAATTGGGGTGAAGGGCAGAGGGAAAGTTGAGCCATTCAAGGGCACTGTAAGATGTGATGGCTTTCTGGCTTTCTTTTATCACTTCGATACCTTATGTGCCATAAAGCTGGGGTGTCTTTCCTGCACTTTGTCTATTCAATTGGGATCTAGTCTTTTCTTCCACCATCCACAATCTTACTTTATTTCTGACGTATATATTTTTATTCCATCTAAAGATATTAGGCCTTTATTTTTTAGTGTTTCTTGTGTGTGTGTCTGTGTTTGTGTGTGTGAATAGGCTCTTGCTGTAGAAGTAGAGGTATGAAAGCGTTTTAATTTTGGAAAAACAGTATTTTTTTTTGGAGGAGTTTTGGAGGGGCGGGTGGTCTGTTGTATAGGTGACACTCCATGCACATTTGTGAACTATTTCCTCACCTATAAACTTTCACTGGTTTGCAAATGATGTGCTTGAAATTGAAACTGGCACCCCCTTTTAGAAAAGGGTAATATTCAGCCGAGCTGGGACAACGGCTTCTGTTTTTGTAGTTACATTTTTCTTAACTTTTTCTGCTTTTGAAAATAGTTTGCATTTTAATTCAGAAGGACAGTTAAAATGTTTTTTTTCTTCCGGGTATTGAAGCACGAGGGAAAGATCTTTAAAAGTAGTTGTCCCGCACTCTTATTCATTCATTACGGTTCTTCTGGGGTGTTGCACCGAGGGGCATCGCAATTCTTGCTGTCCTGAGCTCTGAAGATAGACTATTGTTACTCCAGGAAGATCAGCCAAACTGAAAGGCCTTTTCTGAATCCTAAATGATTTTGTAATGAAGTTAAATAATTGTGGCACATTCAAATACTTTATGATAACATGGACTGTAAAACACATACCTCTAATGAAACAGCGGGAATGAAGGCAATGCATGGTGGGGTGTCACTGGGACCCCTTCTAAACTGCAAATATACAGAGAACTATCAATCATTACGCAGTGGCACTGTTATGTTATAAAATTCTTGTAGAGCGCACGTTCACCGATTGGTTTCATGGCGCTATTCTAGGAGGTGCCGAACCCTGTAGGATTATTCGTATGCTTGTCTAAACAGCCATGTCTTGAGGGATTTCCTGAAACTCAGCAAGTCAGTGCAGAATCTAATTTCATGGGGGAGGGAATTCCAAAATCTGGGTGCCAGTATTGCACACCTACAACCACCCTGCTGCTTCAGTTTGAAGGAGGGTATTGTCAGGAAGTGCAGGTGAGCAGAGCGCAGGTTGCGCGAGGGAGTATGCCTTTGAATAAGGCTATCAATGAAGTTGGGGCTCCGGCCATGCAAGGATTTGAAGATTAGGCAGCCTACCTTAAAGGCGCAATGCTGAAGGATGGGGAGCCAATGCAGCTTCCTCATGAGCGGAGTGACGTGTTGCCACCTAGGTTGCTGAAAAATCAGTCTAGCCTCTTGGTTCGGCACCAGTTGTAGTCGTTTGGTTAAGTATAGTGGAATGCCAAAGTATAGGGAATTGGCATAGTCTATATGAGACATGACCATGGCTAGAACAACCTGTATCTGAAAGAGACACGTTAGTGATAGATTCCTTACCTTAGAATATCCCCAGGCGTCAGGCTGGATCCGGAAAGTTTTGCGTAGCAGTACCCTTGCGCGTCGGTAGGCGGCGTCGTGCGGCTCCGCGTCCGTCGTCGGCGTCGTGATCGCCGGGATGACGTCGCGGGCAGTACTTAGGCGCCGCCCCTGCGCGCTGACGTCAGTTCTTCTTTTTCCGCGCCAGTAAGCGCAGATCCGGGAAGAGCAGTGCCCTGGTCAATTTTTGACCATACTTTTTGGTGATTTTTTCACTGTCTTTTTCCACCATTCAGGTGTCGTAGGGATGCCCGGCTTCAAGCGATGCGGCGCCTGTGCGCGGATGATGTCCGTCACCGACCCGCATTGGGAGTGTCTCTTCTGCCTCGGCCGAGGCCACGACACCGAGTCTTGTCCCGAATGCCAGGCCCTCAACCCGAAGGCTTTGCGAGAGCGGTCTCGAAAGCTCCTCGAGGCCCGGCATTCGGCTCCGCGGAAGCCCCGGTCGCGTGAGAGGTCCAGGGGTCGCTCGCGGAGTGCACACCGGTCGTCGGCGTCGAAGTCTTCTTCGTCCGGTAAGTCTCGACACAAGAAGTCCAAGAAGCATCGTCGCTCTCGGACTTCGCCTCGCCGGTCTCGCGACTCGGCTGAGGCCCCTCCCGGCACCGTCCCCGCGGCCCCGGACTTGCCTGTGGAGTCGCCCCCGTCATACCCGCCCTTCCCGGGTTCGGGGGCGGATCCGGCCAAGGTACAGGAGTTCCTGTCGGCCATGGCCCGCCTCTTCGGGCCTTCAGGCCCCTCCGGTGCGCCTTCGGGCCCCGCGGGCCCTGATGGGGTTGATCCGGCGTCACCGGCGGCTCCGGCCCCGGCGTCGCCCGAGCCTCCAGCCTCGATCCCGGCTCCGGCTCCGGCCCCGGCCTCGATCCCGGCTCCACAACTCCCATCGACGCCGGTCGACCTCACGACACCTCCGCCGGCGCCGATGTCTCCGGTGCCGTTCTCGACGCCGCCCTGGGCTCCGGGCGGCGTCGTCCCCCAGTTCCTTCCGGCTCCGGACATGGTCCCGGAGCGACGTCGCTCGACGCCGGCTCCGGCGCCGATGGGACCTTGGGTCCCAAATGTCCCTCCTCCTCCTTATTTTGAACCAGAGGAGGACCAGGAGGACTGGGAGGGGTCTGATGACCCTCTAACACGCAACTGTCAGTATGATGAGGACTGGACAGAGAGTCTAGGGGAGGCCAGTGGTCTGGATACTTCTCCTGACACTGGCATGCTGTCTCCTCCCGTGGCTACGGAGGAGGGGGCCAATTTTGGTACGGTGTTGCGTAGGGCTGCTGGGGCCTTACGTCTCCAGCTCCCTACTTTGACGGTCAAGACTAACATCTTGACAGAGGTGCTTCAGCCGGCAGCCTCCTCTGCGGAGACTGTGCTGCCGTTTAACGACGCCCTCACGGACGTTCTTTTGGGCGCCTGGTCCAAGCCCAACACAGGGGCTCCTGTGGATCGGAACGTGTCACGACGCCATCGCCCCGCTCCGGGCGACCCCCTGTTTCTTTCTGTCCACCCCACTCCTGAGAGCTTGGTTGTCCAAGCCTCCGCTTCCCAAACCGCCTTCCCTACCGCTCCTCCGGATAGGGAATCCAAACGCCTGGATCAGTTTGGGAAGAAAGGTTTTTCTTCCTCCAGTGCTGGCTTGCGGTCCGTTAACACCGCTTGTCTTTTGGGCCGATATACCCACTCCCTGTGGGATTCGGTGGCGGATGTTTTGCCCCAGTGCCCTGAGGAGGTCCAGGCACTGCTTTCCCGCGCCATTGCGGAAGGAAGGGATGCGGCCAAATACACTATCCGTTGTGGCCTTGACACCGCCGACTCGCTGGGCAGGTCCATTGCAACGACGGTGGCGCTCCGGCGCCACGCCTGGCTGAGAACCACTGGTTTTTCAGGGGATGTCCAGAATACTCTCATGGACATGCCCTTTGATGGAGTCGGTCTTTTTGGGTCCAAAGCAGACCATGCGTTGGAGCGCTTTAAGGACTCACGGGCTACTGCAAAGTCCCTGGGCCTTTCTGCTACACGCCCTCCGCTGCCTTCTGCTTTTCGCCCCTATCGTGGTCACGGTAGGGGCGCCCCTTCACGTCAGCAGCCCAGCCACCGGCCCGCGCAGCAGGCGTCTTCGCGTGGCCGAGGACGTGGATTCCGCCGTGGCGGATCGGGCAACCAGCGTGCGGGTCAGGCCACCACCTCCAACCCGTCCGCGGCCTCCAAGCCCTCCTAGTCCCTCCTTTCAGGTGCACGGCACGCCAGTAGGGGGCAGGGTCCGCCATCACCTTCCCCACTGGCGCACCATCACCTCGGACAGGTGGGTCTTGGACATTGTCCGAAGGGGCTACTCCCTCCCCTTCGAGACCACCCCCCAGCCATGCCACCTCAATTCCACCGCATGTCAGGGGATCACTTGGTGCTTCTACGGAAGGAAGTCACGGCCCTCTTGGCCAAGAGGGCCATCGAGCATGTTCCGACCCCAGAAGTAGGGCGTGGTTGCTACTCCCACTACTTTCTGGTGCCCAAAAGGACAAGGAGGACATGCGTCCTATCTTGGACCTCCGGAACGTCAATCGCTTCCTCCGGAAGGAGAAGTTCAAGATGCTCACCCTAGCTCAGGTCTTGACTGCCCTCGACCCTGGAGACTGGTTGGTGGCGTTGGACTTGCAGGACGCGTATTTCCACATCCCCGTCCTGCCGGCCCACCGGCGTTACCTTCGGTTCACGGTAGGCCCCGAGCATTTTCAGTTCACCGTGCTCCCCTTTGGCCTTACAAGTGCCCCTCGGGTGTTCACGAAAGTGATGGCGGTGGTCGCAGCTCATCTGCGCCGGGCAGGGGTTTCAGTCTTCCCCTACCTCGACGACTGGCTGCTGAAGGCGGGCTCGTCCCAGGCAGTCGTCTCCCACCTCCAGACTACGGCCGAACTCCTGCACTCGCTGGGGTTCTCCATCAATGTGCCAAAGTCGCATCTAATTCCTTCTCCACAGCTCCTTTTCATCGGAGCAGTTCTGGACACGACGCAGTTTCGGGCCTATCCTCCCGAACGGCGAGTCCGGGATATTCAGGCTATGATTCCGATCTTTCGGCCTTTATCCTGGGTTTCGGTACGAATGACCCTGAGGCTGCTGGGCCTCATGGCCTCCTGCATCCTGCTGGTCAATCATGCCAGATGGCATATGCGGGCTCTGCAGTGGGACCTGAAGTTCCAGTGGGCGCAGCACCAGGGCAACCTGTCCGATCACGTCCAGATCTCGGAGGGGACTGCAAAACAGTTGCAGTGGTGGCTCTCGAACCGGCAATGGGTCATGGGCAGATCCCTCTCCCTTCCCCAGCCAGAGCATACAGTTGTGACGGACGCGTCCCTTCTGGGATGGGGCGGTCACATGGGAGAGGCGGAGATCAGAGGCCTCTGGTCTCCGGCGGAGTCCCGGCTCCATATCAACATTCTGGAGCTCCGGGCGATCCGACTTGCACTCAAGGCATTCCTTCCCTCTGTCAAAGGGAAGGTAGTGCAGGTGTTCACAGACAACACCACCGCCATGTGGTACTGCAACAAACAAGGCGGGGTGGGGTCGTGGACCCTTTGTCAGGAGGCTCTGCGCCTCTGGACATGGCTGGAACATCAGGGCATGTTCCTGGTGGTTCAACACCTGGCAGGTTCCCTGAACGCCAGGGCGGACGAACTCAGCCGCAGGTGCATGATGGATCACGAATGGCGTCTTCACTCGGAAGTGGCGCAAGGACTCTTTCTACAGTGGGGAGAGCCTTGGTTAGATCTATTCGCCACCGAAGAGAACGCGCAATGTCATCAGTTCTGCGCGTTGGTATTTCCAAGGCGGCACTCGCTCGGCGACGCTTTCGTCACGAGTGGAGTTGCGGTCTATTGTACGCCTTTCCGCCTATACCACTTCTACCCAGAGTGTTGAAGAAGATTCGGCACGACCGGGCCCAAGTCATTCTTGTGGCTCCGGACTGGGCTCGAAGAGTTTGGTATCCCGAGCTACTCAATATGAGCATAGATCCCCCGATCCGTCTGCCTCTTCGGGAGGCTCTTCTGTCGCAACAGCAGGGGACGGTCCTCCACCCGAACCTGTCCAGTCTACACCTGCTTGCGTGGAGATTGAGCGGCGGCAGTTGATTCCTTTCGACTTGCCTCCCGAAGTTTGTGATGTGATTCTGGCAGCCAGGCGTCCCTCCACTAAGGTGGTATACGCCTGCAGGTGGAACAAATTTGTGGCATGGTGCACAGCAAAGGCTGTGAATCCCCTTTCTGCCCCTCTTTCTGAGGTCCTTCTGTTCCTTCTCTCTTTGGCCCAACAGGGTTCTGCCCTGGGTACCATCAAGGGTTATCTTTGTGCTATCTCGGCCTTCCTCAGGCTCCCTGATCAGCCCTCCCTTTTCAAGTCCCCTGTTGTTAACAGGTTCTTAAAAGGCATTACTCACCTCTTCCCTCCTGTTCCGTTTGTGATGCCTCAGTGGGACTTGAACTTGGTTCTTACCTTTTAATGTGCGCTCCCTTTGAGCCTCTACATAACTGTCCTCTTCGTCTTCTGACTCTGAAGACAGCCTTTCTGGTGGCCATCACCTCCGCTCGGCGGGTGAGTGAGCTCCAGGCTCTATCTTGCAAACCTCCCTTTCTGTCTGTTCATCCAGACAAGGTTGTTCTTCGGACGCGTCCGTCCTTCTTGCCAAAGGTGGTTACTGCTTTCCACATTGGGCAGACCATCACTTTGCCCACCTTCTTTCCGCCTCCGCATCCTTCCAGAGAGGGAGAGAGGCTCCACCGTCTGGACCCAAAACGTGCGCTCTCTTTTTATATTGACCGCACAAAACACTTCCGGGTGGATGACCAGCTCTTTGTTGGCTACATGGGCGCCAAAAAAGGTCGGGCGGTGCACAAGAGGACCATCTCCCGCTGGGTTACCTTGTGCATCAAGGCCTGCTATTCTTTGGCTAAAAAGGAACCTCCTGTTGGGCTGCGTGCCCATTCCACCAGGGCAACGGCTGCTACCACGGCCTTGGGCCGCGGTGTTCCGCTGCCGGTTATCTGTCAGGCGGCTACGTGGGCCTCGCTGCACACGTTTACTAAGCATTACTGCCTTGACAGTCAGGTCCGGAGGGACGGCTTCTTTGGCCGTTCTGTCCTCCAGGACTTCCTTGTCTGATCTTTGTTCGCAGACCCACCACCGGGGTTGGTATTGCTGGGGTATCTATTCTAAGGTAAGGAATCTATCACTAACGTGTCTCTTTCAGATGCACAAGTTACTAACTTGTGTAACGATATATCTGTAAGAGACAGTAGTTAGTGATAGATTCCTACCGCCCCACCCATCCTCCCCGTTCTGCGAACTGATTTCTAGGGTTAAGGACATCCCCTTCAGGGCCCTAGTATTTTTCAGACACCTGTGTCAGCTTCTTGCATGGCTCTGCGTTCCTGGCGCGGAAAGTCGTGTACAGAACTGACGTCAGCGCGCAGGGGCGGCGCCTAAGTACTGCCCGCGACGTCATCCCGGCGATCACGACGCCGACGACGGACGCGGAGCCGCACGACGCCGCCTACCGACGCGCAAGGGTACTGCTACGCAAAACTTTCCGGATCCAGCCTGACGCCTGGGGATATTCTAAGGTAAGGAATCTATCACTAACTACTGTCTCTTACAGATATATCGTTACACAAGTTAGTAACTTGTGCATTAATGCTTCCTGTGTGAGAAGTCTGCTGATCACTGGATCACAGGACTGCGAGTTGTCCACTGCTCACCCATTATGTAAGCCCTTTTCTAGCCAACTGGGGGCCCATTTAACTTCGTTTAGAGCCCAAGCCACTGTTGCTTACACCTGTGTGTATATATGCTCCTCACCTTTTGCAGTTGGCTCCATGAACAAAGTTCTGAGTGTTTTACTGAATTCGTTTGTGAAGTGGCATGCCAGTGCTGTGCTCAGAGTAACAGCTCTACCTTCCAGGTTTTATATGAAGAGATTTTTTTTAGAGATGCACTTACATCTTTGCTCGTCAGCAGTTGTAGACTGTTAATAGTTTTTGTGAGATTATGACAATGTGATGGGTACAATAGCAACCTTTTGTGACAGAAAAGTCCCTCGAACTGTAATATGCGTGTACCCCTGCCCTGAGTGTTCCTGCTGCGGTGATATCTGGATCCTTGGTAACAATTTCTGGAATATGTGATGTCACAACGCGATCAAATTGATCGCGGTATGTAACATCGCAGTTTTTACAACGCAAGTCGTTACAACGACTTGCGCTGGAGGGCGCTGGACTTAGGAGTAGTAAGATTTACTATTCCAACACCAGTCTACGTACAGTAGGGAAGGTGTTCGAATAGTAAATCTTACTATTCCTTAGGTTATAGCGCCCTCCAGTGCAAGTCGATGTAACGCTTGCGTTGTAATGGCAGCGTTCTAAATGCATCGCGGTGTAATCACCGCGATGTAAAGGATGTTTCCCCAATTTCTGGTCATGATCAAACTTATTTGTGTATGATTATGTGTGTGCACCATGACCCTAGGTCTGTCTCGTGGATTGCAGTCTTGGTCTGCATTGGGTTGTATGCAGTGCCAAATAAGGTGCATGGGGCATGTGAATGGTGGGATGCACGTGTGCATATGAAGTGGTAGATTACATAAGAGTTAGATTATCGCTCTGGGATGTATGTGTGCCTGCAAAGGGTACATTTCATGAGAACCTGCACATATGTATTTGTGTGTGTGCACAGAGATGTATGTGTGCTTGTGAAGAGCGCAACGCATGGAAGGCTCTGGGCTCTGTTTTGAGAGAACCAGGGATAGCTGGAACAACATATGAAGGTAGAGGATTCCTCTCAGACAGATTTGTAGAGTGATGCATTTCTGAGTGGGAACACACACTGGTGGAAGGAAGAACCAGGCTCTTCGTGCACTTCAAAAGAGCTCTTTGATTCTAAGAGGTCACTGGTCAAAGGGGCCTGGATATATATCAGGAAGGAGAAGGGCTGATAAGGTAATCATAAACATTAGGGCTGCTAGCCTTTTGGTACTATTTGGATGCACATATCACGGAGGTTGACATCCAGATGTGAACCTCGAGTCACTCCCATGACTTAATTTTGGGGCTAGCAGATTTAGAGACACTCCTGCTGTGACAGACTGCTTTCTGGAGAAAGACCACAGTAGGGGAATGGGCACTTCAAGTGGGCAATTCCCAAAACACGAACTTCAAAGACTATTTGTGTCTGCAAATGGATAGTAAAAAGGGGAGCCTGAGACTCCCAAATTGTCAAAGTAAAGCTGTACATTAGCATGGAGAAGTTTAGCACGAGTTCTGCCTGTTTGGACAAGGACCAGTCTCCCTGCTTGATGAGGGGACATCACCCAGGAAAATCAAGACCACTCAGCCTGGAGCACCAGCTTTTGCCTAATCCAAGACTAGAGGACCCTGTGTAGAGTGAGAGATTGCCTGTAGGGAGCCAGGTCTAATGGGGGTTCTGTCAGGTGGATCACTGGAGCAGTGTGAGAGATTCTGGTCTACATCGGGAACGCCGCACCGATCAGGCCATCCACCCGTGTGCATTGTTCACGACCCCATATGCCAGGGGAGGCCCATGGTGAAGATTAAGGGCTGTCGCCATGGTGGTGCATTGTGATGAAGAGGGCCGTCGCCCTGCACAGCGTTGTGACCCGAAGCGTGACACCATCTTAAGTGCCTGTTCACAACCCCATATACCAGGTGGGGTCTGCACTGAATCTTGACGACTGTTGCCCTGGTGCAGTTCTGTGATAATGAGAGGGCCATTGCTCTAGTCATTATCGTGACCTGCAGGGAGATGTCACCTTAAGGATGTAGGAAACAACCCCTTTATCTCAAGGGACTGTGGAAGGAGTAGTGGGCTGTGACCTACAAACCAAGTGCAAACTATAAACTCAGAGCTACTACATTATCATCATCATCCAAATGTAAGGAGCACCCAGAATCTGCCATCAGATCCCAAGGCTACTTACCACAAAAATGACAGAGTCAAGACCCCATGCAGGCCTCAAAGAGACTACTGCTCCACCCTGGCACCTGTCACTGTCGTCCTCTGTCCCGGACCACTGAACGTTCTATATCTGGTCTTCAACTAGAACAGGTAATACCAAAGCTTAAGTTGCAGAGACTGCTCTGACTGTAGCGCCTGGGGCACTGGGACACTTTGACTTTAAGTAGTCATTGTGGGACTTCTAAGACTCGTATTCTCTATTGCAACCTAACTTGGCTGTTGCCTCAAATTATTGGTGAATAACCCAGTCCGTAGTTAGAGCGGGATGCTCGTGCCCGTGGGGACCCTGCTAGAATACAGACCTTATGCAGATTATTATTATTTAGTATGCACTGTATTTCGCTGTGTGTGTGTGTGTATATAAATGCTACTTTTTATAAAAGCAAGTATTTGTCTGGACATTCAGTTATTTTTCTTGCTGAACATATGTAGAGTTGTGAGCCTGTGTTCATCATACCTCTGCCTCCTCCCCGATAATCCTTGGACTGCTCGACTCACACTTCCACTGAAAGTCAAGTGCGGAAGAGGTGCTTGGCCTAGTTGCTCAGAGCCCATACTAGAAGTAAAAGGCCTCAACCACCACAATTTTACCCAGAAGTTCCTGCTTGTCCCGTGGCCATCTGAAAGGGGTTCTGACACAAGTGTTGCAAATAATAAGCACTATGGAGCAGCCACTGTGTATTAGGAAATGGAGGATTCCGATTCAGCTAGAGCCTAGTTTGTTGCACCACAAAATTTGTATGAGTCTTAGGTAGGAGGTCCGAAGTGGCTCTGAGGATTTCAGATGATTCAACCAGACTTGCCACTGGCAAGTAGATGGAGGTCAAGCAAATGAAATTGAAAAGGGGTCTTGAGTAACCGTTTTTAAGGACTTGATGTGTTACATATTTAGAGTCAGATTGTTAAAAATGTTAAGCTGTTCGTTGTTACGTTTTCTTGGTCATCTCCTAGAACACAGCCCAGAATTTGGTTCTAGTACCCTGGCTCTAAGGACTTAGTCAATATGCAAAACAGAGAGAGAAAACCAGTTAGACTGCAAATATTTAAATGATATGCGTTTCAGGTAATGATAAATCATTTTTGAAGTCACTGTGATAGTTAGTTGAACCCAAAACCTCTTTCATGAAGGAGGAGCACACTAAAAAGCACTAAGAAACAATGGATATATTTTAATGGTCAATTTATAAAATTCAAATCCCTATACTAGTGCACATGATATGAATTATTACTACAATAAATATAGGCAGAGTGGTAACTGCTATGTTTACCAAAAATGTGAACAACAAATAAAACTTCAACATATTTGCTGTATAACTTTATAACAATCCCACCCTGATCCTTTTATTCACTGAGCTAATCTTAGCACTAAAAGGAAAACCTAATTTTAGTTACAGAGATGGTTCACAGTTGCATACCTGTTTAAACATTGTTTCATCTTGTGCGGAGCAACAAGTGAAGATTGAATGCCTTCACGTTAGCCTTCAACCAAAGTGGGTACTGCTAAGTTCTTCTCTTAAATCTTATATAGCATTATGTAGTCGTTGTTGAATTTACCAATGGGATAAACAACCAGGAGAAAGTGGCCTAGTGTCATTTTACTTATTTTCAATCTACAAGACTGTTTTCGTTTGAACAACAACAATAAACGAGACACATAGTTGTCAGCTTTCCATAAAAATGTGTTCACAAATCAATAATTATTTTTAAACAGCACAGTCAGCTTAGACTAAATCCTGTGAATATATTCTAATAGACTTGATTGTCACATTGCAAAGACAAATTATATAAAACAAATAATCATTCCGTATTAATCACAAGTTTTCACTTCTAAACATTTAACATATGTAGACTAAAAAGGGGATAACTGGAAGAGAAAAAACAAAACAATCAGAACACAGTGCTTGTGGTACAAATATTATGGGGGCGTGGAATATGTTTCTTGTGCACATCTCTAGTTCCAAACATATTAAAGCAGAGCAACAGGCTTCAAATTTCTTCTCTAGAAGACATTTTGAATTCAAAGATAAAGTTATGTGTGTTGATCCAGCCATGCACTCATTACTGAGAGAAAGAACATGGTTTCCACTATGAAAGCACGAGTAAATAACACATTATATTGTTCTCCTTTTACACCAATGTAGTATGTATTTTGAAAATAGATATTTGTTTCTCAGCCAAGAATAATATGAACTGTACTTATTTTAAGACTCATTGCTTGTAGAAACACTAAACGTTTGAAAGGAATAAGGGATTTCAAACAATTTATACTCTATAGTTATCTTTGTTTTGTGCACATTGAAAATGTATAAAAGAAGTCAAGTTACCTTCAGTCCTTCAGTGAATCAAGGGTACTGTAGCATGCTGTGGGAAGCCTATTGTAGTGCACAAATCCTTGTAACAATAGTTGCAGGCTCTCTCCTGTGGCTGCCTACCGTAGAAAAAACTAATTGTGAATGGCCCATACAGCTTTGGCAGTTCAGTCTGTTAAATATTTCATCAACAAGAACTCTAAACTGTAGATTAAATCTTCGTGATTATCTGTTATTATCAATATTGCACACATACTGTTGTAGCATCCAAAATCACTTGATGTCTGTCCTTGAATTCTGCTAAACTGTATATGTCCGGTTCTTATAAATACTTTATCCTAATAGCATAGGGAAAAATGTTGTATACAAGAAATATCAGACTATAGGAAAAGACACATTTTTATGCTTGGGATTGTCTTGAGAGTCTTCGATAGGTAGGACACTTGAAGAAATTGTAAGCTTAATGTGTTTTTATGTTTTTCAGGCAAAGCCGAAAGAATCCAAGTTCTATGTCACAAGACTCCTGGGAACAGAACTATTCTCCTGGTGAAGGATTCCAAACGGCAAAAGACAACCCCCGATATTCCAGCTACCAAGGTTCGAGGAATGGCTACATGGGAGGACATGGCTTTAATGCGAGGGTAATGATGGAAGCCCAGGAGCTTCTTCGCCAGGAGCAACGTCGGAAGGAGCAGCAACTTAAAAAAAAGACATCTGAAGGACCAAACAATTATGATTCATACAAGAAAGTTCAAGACCCCAACTGTACACTTCCTAAAGGCCCATTCAGACAGGATGTCCCACCGTCACCTTCTCAAGTGGCCCGTTTGAACCGAGTACAGACACCAGAAAAGGGAAGGCCATTTTATTCTTGAGGTCAAAGAAGAAACTGAAAAGTATATATGGCAATACAGAACATTTTCTTATAAAGACTTTGTAGTTTGAATACTTTTTAAATCAAGGGTACTTTGACATAATTTTTGTCATCAGTTTCAGTGCCTTTAGCAATATGGACAAAGCATTAGTGGGCCTTTGTAAGTCTTTGCCACCTTTTTCAAGTGTTATCCTTTTACGTGGACATTTTTTCACTTTTTGACAATCATTTGTAAACTGTGTATCAACATTAAAAACTATATAGTCGCCCACTCTGGCTCCATTTAACAGCTAGTAAGGGCTTGTTATGTTGTACTCTTTTGTACTTTGCAGTGTATTGTTTCATCCACTTTACATACAATACTGTGGGATTAAATTAACTGGGAGTTAAAATTAATCAATACTGCATTTATATTTTTGTAACTGTTTTATGATGTGTTCAGTGGATGAAAATGTCTTATTATTACTAAAGAGTACAGCTTTACGAAATGTTTAAATGAATCATTTAAACTTTTATTGTTTATTTATCCTTTCAAAGTGTGCTCCGCTCTGACCCTTTAAAAATGCCTTGATTCGAACTTAAAAAATAAAACCTTAGTTTTTTTTTTTTATTATGTCTGGGGCCCTGTTACACTGCCTTTTCATCTCGTTATACAATCATACCAAGCTGGAATAAGAATAGAAAAGATTCTGTTTGTAACATACTGTGTCCATGTGGAAGTTTGTTGATCTGTAATTGTCGTCCTTAAATGTTGAGAATGGCAAGAGCTTAGGAAAAATGAAGAGCAGGGAAGAAATCATGCACTACATACAAAGGACAGTTTCTTGTAGTGCATTTCTAGCCTAATGAAAAGCACACAAAGAAGAGAATTTATCTGCAAATGTTACTATGCCCTAGTATATTTAAACATTAGCAGTAATGAATGTCCTACCAGCAGATTGGAAAGTGGGAGAACTTCAAAGGAAAGCGGAGAAACAACTGTATCTTCATTGTCCAGGAAACAGTCGACAGTGTTGTGTAGTGGACCTTACCATATACATCCCAGTGCTGCCTCCTTTGTGTTGTGATAACAATTGGTAGACAGCGTGGGCTCCTAAGAGTGATGGGAAAATGGAGCAAAACTGTTACACAAAATCACACCAACACCCACAAGCAACTTCAGTCTAAAGACCGCTTGGGTGATGAGGTTTCTAATAGGCATCTGGGACATTGAGACTGTGGCTTCTGCATTTGTTGTGAATAATGCATTTGCTGAAGTGCCTGTGAATCCAGACGTAGACGCTCGAGAGTGAAGCTCAGCATTATCATGTATAAAAAAAAAACATCATAACGTTATGTACTGCGTGATTTAAACAAATATGCCTATTTTTGTGTACTGGTATATATTATTTTTGTCATTCATTTTAAAAAAATATATATATGTGAACCTCCTTCTGCACACGTACGTGTCTTTTTAATCCCAAGTTTTTTTATTTTTTTTATCAGTGTACTACAGTGTTCAGAAAATGTTGCTAATGTAAGCACAGTAACTTTGGATGACTGGCTCTTACCGCAAAGAGTTTACAAAATGGCGTAGAGCTGCTTTCCCTGTAAATACAAACTTTAGAATAAAAGCCTGTTTTCATCCAGAGTTTTGAGTGCTATTACTCTTCATCAAGCCTTTGCAAGGTGGCATTTAAATTGGGTATTTCCACACTGAGGAAGAAAATATGCAATTGTTTTACCGGATAGTTGTATAACCCGAGTACCTTTTAGATCGGTAAGCTATACATTCAGAAGGTGACCCGTGTTGTTTACTAGGGCCCTGCTGTGAGTTTTTTAAAGCAGTTTTTTTTTTTTTTTAACAGTCGCATAATTAGGAATGTGTTATAATTAGGTACGTTGCTGAAACACACAGGTGTTCCGCTTGGAAACTCTCCCGAGCTTCTCGCTTGATCCCTGTCCTTTCATTTTAATGGTCTCATTCACACATCAGACCTTTATCTGACTTGCCGTACGTTTCCCGAGGATTTTCAAAATTAACTTTCACAAGTCAAGAAGTGCGATAATGGGAACGGGCACTTTTGCAGAAGATTGCCTTCCAGCCCAGATAATGACTTATCCGAAAGCCTGAAAGGATGTTAGTGTTTGCGGAGTTGTTCGTGATTGGTCAAAGTATGGTACTTCGTCTGTCTGACATTGGCCCATGGTGGCAATGACCATCCTTTTAGAGGCGGTGTAAGGATAACGCTGTGGTTAGAAAACTGTCCAGTTTTTGTAGCAATTAATATATTTAAGAATTTTTTTGGGTACCTCTTGAAACAGATGGCGTAATATGCATAGTCTCTTGCAGAGTAACTCTACGGCTCTGGCCAAGGAGGTGGAGGTGTTAGTCATAACAATGGATCACAAGTGTATTCCAATGTCACAATGTGCTTTACAGTCAATAGCTTTCATCAGCCATCCTTTGATTGTGTTGTCATAACTGGGGTTGGAACATGTCTTTTAACATGTTTACCATAGAAAATTGTGAGCATGACAAGTTTGACACCTTCAATCCTGTAGATGGAAGCTTTCCCATCATCATTTCATTCATTAATTGTTTAAAAACTGTTTTTTAAACTTTGCTGTTGAATGTGAACTGTAATTTATTTTTTTATCTCCCATAAGTTTTGAGTGCTAGCCTTTCTTCTGGCTAACCAGTCAATCCTGAAATATCTTCTTTCGTCTCTCAGCTGCCAAGATTGCTGTTGTGTTGAACGTCCTGAAGCGTTTCAGTGGGAGTTTAAACAGATGACATTGAATTCACAGCCCACTTCTTATAGTAGTGCAAGAAAACATTGCACAGATGGAGTTCTCTGCAAGTGAGCATCGCCTGGCATATTATATATGTGTACTGATGCTGCTGCTTTCCTGTTTAAGCAGAACTCTTGGTACTGGTACATTGACTTGACAGAACTGGTTGATGATGAATCATGCCAAAAAGAACAACAACAAAAAATACAACTTGCAACCTCGGACTACAGGTACTGTATTAAATTGAACAGTGGCATTATTATAGCACTTTGCTACATAATATCGATCCCTTGAAGCACTTTCCACGCAATCAGGATAATTGTTACTACTTCTGTGGGGCATGGACGGGAGAATGGTTTTGTTGAACCCTCCAGAGATAATGCCACTTGTTTCAAGAACTTCTCATTTGAACTTGTCCATATTTAAAATATTTATTAGCGAAGGCTTGGATGTGAAAACTTAGTGTCCCCAGTTTATCCCTAGTAGACATTTTTTGAGTTTTCTCAGACCCCTTGAGCCACTTGCCTATGGCTACCAAGGATTTGGTCCTATTGTCCAAGAATCTATTTTGTCCCATTTATTTAAAAACCATTTTTTAGTGGCTATAGAAGTAGGAATTTAACTTTTAAAAATGTATATGTTGATAGAATATACCTTGCAGCTGAAAGAAGCCGTTAATGAAGAGGACCACTATGAAGGGCTTGTGCCTCACACATCATGCTTACCATCTTAGAAGACCATTAATCCTTTGTTCGAAACTCTTTTGTAAGCTGTTTTTACATCCAAACTGATCGTTAATGAATATCCTTCATTCAAGGGCTGCATGTCCAGAATACCCGATCCATCGAAAACTCTGCAGATATTCTTCAGTGATAGCTTCCTCACTGTGAAATGAACTCCAAAGGCCATCCAAGTCATCAGTCACCTGTTCCAGAAAGGCAGAAAGGCCTGGTCTTCCAAACATATGTTGTGTGAAGTATCAATACAGTCTCTAAGGAACTCATTTTATCGCAAGAAACTCTTCCATTTTAGAAAATTAATAACCTGAAATAACACAAAGACATACTTAGATCTTATTGACGGTAATCTTCTTAATTAGAAACTGGTCTCTGACCATGAAGGAAATATCAAGTGCCATATAAGATGATAATTAACACGCATGCCATCTAACTCCTTCTAGCTTTTAATGAGGGGGTGCAATATTTTGTCCAGATGCAAATTTGGTAATCCCTAACCCTCTAATGCTTGTCTATTTTTATGTGACTGGAGAGTGATTATCTGCTTATTACTCCCTGACACAACACCTAGCCCCAAGCCACCTAATCCTGAAGAGACGCTCCCTGCAGGACTCCTCTCATAACTGTTTCCACCTGCCATAACACCTAATATTTAGGGTTTTGTAATGCTATACATTATCCCATCGACAAAGCAGAGATTTTAGCCATCCACAATGGGTCCACAGGTAGGTCCTGGCCTTGGTCCTGGCTTTTTGGCCTCCTCAGTGTCCTCAGGTATGGTTGTAGGCCCTGACCTTAGGCCATGCCCTCTGCAAGCCCCATGTGTACATACATCATTGCACATTGTATTACAATTGCATTTATATAGCGCTTACTACCCCATACGAGGCGTCAAATCGCTTTTTCGGCGAGTAGCATTGCTCTCCGGAACCCATAAAGGATTAGTGGTGAATTAGTATAGTGAAATATGAAAGTAATTTGAGTGGTGGATAGGTTAGTCAGTTATTTGGATTCAGAGGGATAGCAGAAGGATAGAAGAGGGGAAAAAGGTTTGTATTTATATAGCGCTTGTTCCATGGCCTTTGTCTGTGTCCAGCAGAGGTTGACCTCAGGGCCTGGAATTTAGCTGCAGCCTATCCCAAGTCCTTGTGTGGACATAAACCACAATACATGGCCTGCGGGTGTGCACATTAGGTGTTGAGGTGGCCAAGCCCAGAGTCCATCCTCCAAATGGGCCTAACCAGGAGGCGTAGCCTTCAGCCATGTGAAGCAGAGATTGAGTAAAGGGCATGACCCAAGGCAAGGCCTACATCCACTCTTTGCACAGACGCAAAATACTGTACATTGTCAGCCACTCATTTAGTCCCAGATCTCTTGTTGACAGAACATAATGTATATAGACTTCTGACATGTGCAACAGTGACAGTATGAAGGCTCTGTGCCCATCACTGTGTCCATTTAGCATACGATTGGGTGCAACGATTGGGTGCAGGACTCAAGAACTTGTGTTTAGTCCCAGCCTGCATATGCCATTGTGCACAGGCTTTGGACCTCATGTGTGCCAAACACAGTGTTCACCTTATAGAATTTACAGGGCTTGTGTTGTACTCCGTATTAACAATCTGCCTGCCTAAACACCCCCAACTTACACTTTTAAGGAATTTCATTGGTTTTTGTACATGTAAGGCTCTTATAATGGTTGTGGTAAGCATTATGTTGGTTTTTTTATGTTTTGTTATTGGGTCATTCAAATGTGTGTGTTTTATAGGCCTCCATCGTTTAGCAGAGTCATCATCCTTATTAATCAGACTATTCTCCCCAATGTATATGGGCCACCACAGAAGTATGTAGCTTGTGTAGCCACTGTGGTTTCTGTAGAATGGCCACTGTAAGTGTGCATGGACTACTTTCAAGTACAGACAGAATTGACAATTCCCTTTTGTCAGTCATCCGATGAATACCCAACTCACTGCTGATGAGATCCACATTAGCTAGCACATGAAGTAATCGGTGATATGCTTGACTTAATCTCGACTTCTGTTAATTAATCATGGTTGCATTGCAGTTCATCAATTTTTAGCTCATTTGTTCTTTTGCTGACAAGAACCAACCATAAGCATACCATGTTTGGTCCTGCCCTAAACGGGACAGTTTATTCCAAACTGCATAGCCATATCCGCTCTCAATAGGAGCACAAGCAACCCCTGACCTGTGTTAGCTTTGTTGATCCTCATCAGTGATGCGCAGCTTAAGTCCTTTGCAACCCATGTCTGAGCATACCCTCCCACCAAGGGGAAACTCTCTTAAACAGCACAAATGATGGAGGAATGCTTGAGTTATTATAAGCCACTGAATCACTTTCTAATCTGTCATTTTTAGCTCATCTGTGCCATTACAGACAGAACCAACCATATCCAAATGAGGCTTGACCCGTACATTTGTTTGAAATGATATATCACATCTAATCTGAATGGGAGCTCATGCAAGGCCTGGCCAGTTCCAGCCTATGATTGACTGAAGTACATGACAGAGTAATCATCTGGGACTGAGATAGATTCAGTCATTTCTTGAATTACTTTCTATTCCTGTGTGACAGTTTAAGTGTGACTGGTACGTCGAGGAGTGGCTGTTTCTCAAACTTAAGCTGCACATCACTGGAGAAGATTTTATCTCATTGCAGGTGTGGATTTTGACATCGCTGCAAATCATAATTAATGCAAACTCCACAGAAAAGGCAAGTAGGCAAATAGGGGGCAGGACTGAGGGGAAGCAGTCTCTAAGATGCGATGGCTTTCTAACTTTCTTTATCAGTTGAATGTCTTCTGAGTCGTATATGTAGCCTGACTGCCTTTCCTGCGTGCACTTTTAGTCTATTCAATTTGAATCAGTCTTTTTGAGGTTGAAGCCAACCAGACAGCTCAGCTGTCTGGTTGCGAAAATACTTCTTGTGACCATTCTGAAAGCTTCCCTGGGAATGCATTCTGCCCATTTCTTACCATTGGCTTTGTGGTTTGTAACTCACATTTTCTGGCTTTCTATTTGTTGGCTTTATTTGTTTTAAGCTGTCCAGCATGTCTTTGTCCCTCCTTTGGAGCAACGCTTGTTCACCATCTACTGTCAAAAAGGATGCTCACCCCCCACCATGGATTCTGTGGGGTTCAGAGGATTCATCTCTGTCCATTCAGATCAGCCTATTGTTTGCCCCTGGAAGCCATTTCACACCTATTCACACAACATTACTGGCTGGAAGAAGTAGAGAGCCAATGCAAATTAGCCTCTTGGAACCTAAGACTGGAAAGGGTTTTTAATATCTATTAAAAATAGTTGTTTAATTATTTTTGTATCTGGTATCATTCCCCATATACAGTATTGGTATTTTAATCTGAAAGAGACACGTTAGTGACAGATTCCTTACCTTAGAATATCCCCAGGCGTCAGGCTGGATCCGGAAAGTTTTTGCGTAGCAGTACCCTTGCGCGTCGGTAGGCGGCGTCGTGCGGCTCCGCGTCCGTCGTCGGCGTCGTGATCGCCGGGATGACATCGCGGGCAGTACTTAGACGCCGCCCCTGCGTGCTGATGTCAGTTCTTCTTTTTTCCGCGCCAGTAAGCGCAGATCCGGGAAGAGCAGTGCCCTAGTCATTTTTTGACTAACTTTTTGGTGATTTTTCACTGTTTTCTTCGAGTCATCTCGGCTCCACAGTGTCGGTAGGGATGCCCGGCTTCAAGCCATGCGACGCCTGTGGTCGAATGATGTCGATCACAGACCCGCACTTAGAGTGTCTCTACTGTCTCGGCCGCGACCACGACACGAAGTCGTGCTCCGACTGCCGGGCCTTGCACCCGAAGGCTTTGCGAGAGCGGTCTCGAAAGCTCCTCGAGGTCCGGCAGTCGGCTCCGCGCCAAGCCCCGGTCACGCGAGAGGTCGAGGGGCCGGTCGCGGAGTCCTCGCCGGTCATCGGAGTCCATGTCTTCGCACTCCTCGGGTAAGTCGAAGCACAAGAAGTCTAAGAAGCACCATCGCTCTAAGACTTCGCCTCGCCGGTCTCACGACTCGGCTGAGGCCCCTGTCGGCACCGTCCCCGCGGCTCCGGATGTGCCTGTGGCGCCGCCCCCGCATTACCCGTCCTTCCTGGGTTCGGGGGCGACTCCGGCCGAGATACAGGAATTCCTGTCGGCCATGGCCCGCCTCTTCGGGCCTCAAGGCCCCTCCGGTGCACCTTCGGGCCCCGCGGGCCCTAATGGGATTGCCCCGGTGCCGCCGACGACTCCGGTCCCGGCGCCGCCTGTCCCACCAGCCTCGCTCCCGGCGCCGCCTGTCCCACCAGCCTCGCTCCCGGCTTCGGCCCCGGCCTCGATCCCGGCTCCGGTGGTAGCGCAACCCCCATCGACGCCGGTTGACCTAACCACGCCTCCGCCGATGTCCCCAGTGCCGTTCCTGCCGTTCCTGGCTGAGGACAACTGGTTTCTCGGGTGATATCCAAAACACACTCATGGACATGCCCTTTGATGGAGTCGGTCTTTTTGGTACCAAAGCAGACCATGCGCTGGAGCGTTTTAAGGACTCACGGGCTACTGCCAAGTCCCTGGGCCTTTCTGCTGTGCGCCCTCCGCTAACCTCTGCTTTTCGCCCCTTTTGTGGCCACGGAAGGGGCGCCCAGTCACGTCCGCTGCCCAGCCACCGGCCCGCGCAGCAAGCGTCTTCGCGTGGCCGAGCACGTGGCTCCCGCCGTGGCGGGTCAGGCAACCAGCGTGCGGGTCAGGCCACCAACCCCGCCCCGTCCGCGGCCTCCAAGCCCTCCTAGTCCTTCCTTTCAGGAGCACAGCACGCCAGTAAGGGGGCAGGGTCCGCCATCACCTTCACCACTGGTGTGCCATCACCTCGGACAAGTGGGTCTTGGACATTGTCCGAAGGGGCTACTCCCTCCCCTTCGAGACCACCCCCCCAGCCATGCCACCTCAATTCCACCGCATGTCAGGGGATCACTTGGTGCTTCTTCAGAAGGAAGTTGCGGCCCTCTTGGCCAAGAGGGCCATCGAGCGCGTTCCGACCCCAGAAGTAGGACGTGGTTGCTACTCCCACTACTTTCTGGTGCCCAAGAAGGACAAGGAGGACATGCGTCCTATCTTGGACCTCCGGAACGTCAATCGCTTCCTCCGGAAGGAGAAGTTCAAGATGCTCACCTTAGCTCAGGTCTTGACTGCCCTAGACCCTGGAGACTGGATGGTAGCGTTGGACTTGCAGGACGCTTATTTCCACATCCCCGTCCTGCCGGCCCACCGGCGTTACCTGCGGTTCATGGTGGGCCTCGAGCATTTTCAATTCACTGTGCTCCCCTTTGGCCTCACAAGTGCCCCTCGGGTGTTCACGAAAGTGATGGCGGTGGTCGCAGCTCATCTGCGCCGGGCAGGGGTTCCAGTCTTCCCCTACCTCGACGACTGGCTGCTGAAGGCGGGCTCGTCCCAGGCAGTCGTCTCCCACCTCCAGACTACGGCCGAACTCCTGCACTCGCTGGGGTTCTCCATCAATGTGCCGAAGTCGCACCTGATTCCTTCTCCACAGCTCCTTTTCATCAGAGCAGTTCTGGACATGACGCAGTTTCGGGCCTATCCTCCCGAACGGCGAGTCCGGGATATTCAGGCTATGATTCCGATCTTTCAGCCTCTATCCTGGGTTTCGGTACGGATGACCCTGAGGCTGCTGGGCCTCATGGCCTCCTGCTGGTCGATCATGCCAGATGGCATATGCGGGCTCTGCAGTGGGACCTGAAGTTCCAGTGGGCGCAGCACCAGGGGAACCTGTCCGATCACGTCCAGATCTCGGAGGGCACTGCAAAACAGTTGCAGTGGTGGCTCTCGAACCGGCAATGGGTCATGGGCAGATCCCTCTCCCTTCCCCAGCCAGAGCACACAGTCGTGACAGACGCATCCCTTCTGGGATGGGGCGGTCACATGGGAGAGGCGGAGATCAGAGGCCTCTGGTCTCCGGCGGAGTCCCGGCTCCATATCAACCTTCTGGAGCTCCGGGCGATCCGACTTGCACTCAAGGCATTCCTTCCCTCTGTCAAAGGGAAGGTAGTGCAGGTGTTCACAGACAACACCACCGCCATGTGGTACTGCAACAAACAAGGCGGGGTAGGGTCGTGGACCCTATGTCAGGAGGCTCTGCGCCTCTGGACATGGCTGGAACATCAGGGCATATTCCTGATGGTTCAACACCTGGCAGGTTCCCTGAACGCCAGGGCGGACGAACTCAGCCGCAGGTGCATGATGGATCACGAATGGCGTCTTCACTTGGAAGTGGCGCAAGGACTCTTTCTACAGTGGGGAGAGCCTTGGTTAGATCTATTCGCCACCGAAGAGAACGCGCAATGTCATCAGTTCTGCGCGTTGGAATTTCCAAGGCGGCACTCGCTCGGCGACGCTTTTCGTCGCGAGTGGAGTTGCGGTCTGTTGTACGCTTTTCCGCCTATACCACTTCTACCCAGAGTGTTGAAGAAGATTCGGCGCGACTGGGCCCAAGTCATCCTTGTGGCTCCGGACTGGGCTCGAAGAGTTTGGTATCCCGAGCTACTCAGTATGAGCGTAGATCCCCCGATCCGTCTGCCTCTTCGGGAGGATCTTCTGTCGCAGCAGCAGGGGATGGTCCTCCACCCGAACCTGTCCAGTCTCCACCTGCTTGCGTGGAGATTGAGCGGCGGCAGTTGATTCCTTTCGACTTGCCTCCCGAAGTTTGTGATGTGATTCTGGCAGCCAGGCGTCCCTCCACTAAGGTGGTATACGCCTGCAGGTGGAACAAGTTTGTGGCATGGTGCACAGCAAAGGCTGTGAATCCCCTCTCTGCCCCTCTTTCTGAGGTTCTTCTGTTCCTTCTTTCTCTGGCCCAACAGGGTTCTGCCCTGGGTACCATCAAGGGCTATCTTTGTGCAATATCGGCCTTCCTCAGGCTCCCTGATCAGCCCTCTCTTTTTAAGTCCCCTGTTGTTAACAGGTTTCTAAAAGGCATTACACACCTCTTCCCTCCTGTTCCGTTTGTCATGCCTCAGTGGGACTTAAACTTGGTTCTTACCTTTTTAATGTGCGCTCCCTTTGAGCCTCTACATAACTGTCCTCTTCGTCTTCTTAACTTGAAGACAGCCTTTCTGGTGGCCATCACCTCCGCTCGGCGGGTGAGTGAGCTCCAGGCTCTATCATGCAAATCTCCCTTTCTGTCTGTCCATCCAGACAAGGTTGTTCTTAGGACGCGTCCGTCCTTCTTGCCAAAGGTGGTTACTGCCTTCCACATTGGGCAGACCATCACTTTGCCCACCTTCTTTCCGCCTCCGCATCCTTCCAGAGAGGGAGAGAGGCTCCACCGTCTGGACCCAAAACGTGCGCTTTCCTTTTATATCAACCGCACGCAACACATCCGGGTGGATGACCAGCTCTTTGTTGGCTACGTGGGCGCCAAAAAAGGTCGGGCGGTGCACAAGAGAACCATCTCCCGCTGGGTCACCTTGTGTATCAAAGCCTGCTATTCTTTGGCTAAGAAGGAGCCTCCTGTTGGGCTGCGGGCCCATTCCACCAGGGCAACGGCTGCTACCACGGCTTTAGGCCGCGGTGTTCCGCTGCAAGATATATGTCAGGCAGCTACGTGGGCCTCGCTGCACACGTTTACCAAGCATTACTGCCTTGACAGCCAGGTCCGGAGGGACGGCTTCTTTGGCCGTTCTGTCCTCTGGGACTTCCTTGTCTGATCTTTGTTCGCAGACCCACCACCGGGGTTGGTATTGCTGGGGTATCTATTCTAAGGTAAGGAATCTGTCACTAACGTGTCTCTTTCAGATGCACAAGTTACTAACTTGTGTAACGATATATCTGTAAGAGACAGTAGTTAGTGACAGATTCCTACCGCCCACCCATCCTCCCCGTTCTGCGAACTGATTTCTAGGGTTAAGGGCATCCCTTTCAGGGCCCTAGTATTTTTCAGACACCTATGTCAGCTTCTTGCATGGCTCTGCGTTCCTGGCGCGGAAAGTCGTGTACAGAACTGACGTCAGCGCGCAGGGGCGGCGTCTAAGTACTGCCCGCGACGTCATCCCGGCGATCACGACGCCGACGACGGACGCGGAGCCGCACGACGCCGCCTACCGACGCGCAAGGGTACTGCTACGCAAAAACTTTCCAGATCCAGCCTGACGCCTGGGGATATTCTAAGGTAAGGAATCTGTCACTAACTACTGTCTCTTACAGATATATCGTTACACAAGTTAGTAACTTGTGCATCTGTACTCTGGTTTTCTATTTAGGACAGCTAGGCCTGCGACAATGTGAATAGCTTTTGGGCGTTAGTCACTTAAGGACATGGTAGCATTTCTACATGTCCTACTTTTAAATACCAAGCACCCTGCCTTGTTGGCTGCAAGACCTGTGTAGGGTTAGATTATTAATATTTAAAAGGGAGGTTTTGACCTGTCAAAAGGGTTTATTTTGACAAGTTGAATTGCAGTTTTACACTTCTCCAGTTAGGCTACAATCGTAGGCCTGAAACCATGTTTGCACTGCCATTGTAGTGTACGGAACAATAGGTGCTGCAGTCTTCTAGTGACATTTAACTTGCAGGCCCAAGTACACCTTGCACCATATGCTAGGGACTTGTAGGTTAAATATGCCAATTAGTGTTATGCAATTTGACCATGTTTAAAAGAGGGAGCACAGGCACTTTACTACAGGCTGGGAGTTCTTAGTCCAGCAAAAAGTCAAAAATTGGGGTGACCAGACAGAAAAGATGGATTTTGTACACCCGGACTGCAAGTCTTTCTAAAAATGTGAAAGTGTGCTCTTCTACCATTGATTTGGCTAGCTCCTTTTCTGAGGGTCTAGAACTGGGTTGTGTTACCTCCTGTAGTATCCAGGAAACAGTGCCACTCAGATGTAGATCTTATAAATAGCAGAATGGTCTGGGTTTCACATCTGCAATGCAAGTTAATAACTTGGTGCACCACAAGTTGCTCGCGATCGACATGTTGAAGAACATGCTTACACTATTAACCTCTTTTGTAAACCACAGAAAGTGGAAGAAGCTGGAGCCTGTCAACTTCATCCACTTTCATTATAATTAGTGCTTTGATGCAGCTCACCTCCCTGAGCACCAATTGCAGCAGGAGCGATACCATGGTAATGAGAAGAATCTCCCCATTCTACTGATACCGTTCCCTAGTGGTTTTCTACTCTGGGACCACCACAGGAGGGCAATCCCAGGCAGCGATCCACCCACTAGACAGCAGGGATATTTGTAAGATGGGGGAGTGGCCCCAAATGGACAGCAGACTACTACCCCCCCCCCCCCAACAATCCAACAGACTTTCTGCCCTCCTGGAGACAGTAAATTGCGGGGTTTATCCCCTTTATGCCTAGCTCTATTTGCAGAAACAACCAATAGACACCAGGGAAGTAAAGTTTGTGAGACAAGTGGTGGGCAGTCTGTATTAGCATCAGGCCAGACTCCTCCATCTTTAGGGGCCCACACATTTTGTTTCCCCTCCTGGAGAGGGGTTAGATTGTGTTTATCCCCAATCAGCTCCCCTGAGGGGGTCAGAAAGCACTATGCAACATCAGTGACATTTTTAATGGTAAAATGGGAGGGAGACTAGCTTTTATTTGATGTCAGGCCACATCCTTTTACCTGAGCTGCCCATGTAGCCTTCCCCGCCATGGGTGAGCGCAGGTTGAGTTTATTTCAATCTACCTACCACAAAAGGGCAGACTGCATCACTAGACAACAGGGCCTGGTGAGAAAATGGGTAAGTTGCTGGCCCTTAGAGGCATCAGGCTGCACGTCTCCAACCTAGTCTTTCTGCAGCTTTGGAAGTTTTTACCACAGTCTGCCCACCCAGCGTGGGCAGAAAGCACCGACATACACCAGGATTATTTTTTTAACTTGTATAGCAGTTGGCCTAACGGCTAGGGCGGTCGACCTCGATTCTGGGGAACTGGGTTCGAGTCTCGGCAATGACGCTAAACATCCTGTTATTCTGGGCAAATCACTTAATCTCCCCGTGCCTAACAAAAATGAATGTGTCCTCATGTAACGCAACTGGTGCTATGTAAAGCGCTCTGATACCCGATACCTCGGGACAAGTTTGCGCTATATAAAACCCCATTAAAAAAATTAAAAATAAATATTGTCTGGGGGCAGCCTGTATTGGTCTTGGGCTGCACCCCTCCAGACCAGGAGCACAAAGTCTTTCTGTCCCCTGAAGGGCCAAATGAGTATATTACCTCAATCTTCCACCCCGGGCAGGTTGAAAGCACCTCTAGATAACATGGTCTATTTTGTTTTTTGCTAATATAGGAGGGGAGCAAACCTCTGTTGGTATCAGGTCCCACCCTTCCATCCGTGGGGCACCAACAGTTTTTCTGTAGGCCAAAAAGTATTTGCAGGCTTTACCTCTCGTCTCCTACACAGGCGGGCAGAAAGATGAGTAAAGACCTGGGAAATTTTTGTGGTGAACAGTCCTCCTGGCATGGTCAATTATTCCTCCCACTGCAGGGGACCATAATGAATATACACATGGCGGGATCAAGCTCATCCTTTATTCAAGTAACAGCACTCACAGCTAACAGTCAGTCTTTCTGCTCCCCGTGGGTGGTTGACTGGGGAGGGGATGACTGACATGTCTCAAAACCTAAAAATTATTCCCAACAATCCCAATTGTCTCTGTTTACAAGGACGATGGCTTCAGTATTAGGACTCTGGGTCAGCCAGCATCCAGGGATCCTACCAAACCTGGACATTTTTTTACATCTGTGGAATCTAGGTAGTGTGACTTGACTTGCGCCCTTCATATATACTTTTTACACATACTGCCATGCAAATGTCAACACCAAGTCCAATAAAAACCATTCACTCAGTTTCCATAAAGGACAGCTACAATGTTTGGGCCTGAATCGGCCTGCACTCAGTGAACACTACCATCCCTGAGCATTTCTGAAAACTACTAACTCCCAGGAATCCAGGATACTGAGAGTTTCAGGGATCCCTGCACCTTTTCTTATCCAGAATGCCCTGCAAATGTCAAAATTATCCAAGATTATGTCAGCAGGAAAACTATAGAGGCATACCTCAGGTTCAGTCCTTCCAGGTCTTAAGTAATGTCAAGGTGCTTCAAGAGGGGAGGGGTGTCTACCAAACACTCCACAAAGCCAAAAGGGTGCCAACTAAATTGATGCTCTGGAGCACCCATGCCCTTGAGAACCCAGCCCATATTATAGTCTGTGGACAAATGTTCCAAACACTGTTGATAATCCAATTCTTCTTTATTTCAGTTGATTCACTCTAGCCATTCAATTGCTTCAGTTTTCCAACATGTTTCGTCAATAGACCTAATCAAGGCTCTCCAGGTCCAAACATAAATCACCTGATTACAGAGGTCCAAAACTTCCTTGTAGCTGCGTGTATGTGGGGTGCAACATTAGCCATGGTTGGTAGGGTTCCCTGTGAGATGGCCGACCCCTACCCAAGTAATTCAGCCATCAGCAATTGAAACTGAAAGGGAATAATTTTTTTGGTACATAGTATTGATATTTTCATGGAATTCTGGGTAAGAAAACTTGTTTGGATCCATGCATGCCAAGCCACCCTCAATTTCATTTGGCCTCTGGTTTTCTGAAATACCAAGGGTTGGTAGTTTTCCTTGGGTGCTGGCCAACCCTGGGTCCAAATACCGCAGCTAGTCTTATGCCAAAAAATCTCTGAATTCCAACCAATTTTCTTGACATTTTCTCACCACATTTTTGGGTTTTTCTCTTTTTCGAGATGTGTCTAGGCCCCTTCCTTGTGATATATCATTGAATCAAAGAGCAACCTTTTGAAGTGTAAAGGGAGAGACCCTTCCTCCAATGCGTGTTCTTTCCAGCTCACAGGAATGCTGCAATACACATCTGTCTGGGGGATTCGTCTACTCCTCGTCTGTGGCGTAACACAGGCCCCCGCAGCCTCTGCGGGGCGGGGGGCCCCCCGACCTGCAGTACTCTGGCCTGAAAGCTCCTGCTTAAATCGGGAGATGGGGGCCCCTCCATGTACCTTGCAGGGGGGAGGGGGCCTGAAGTTTCGTTACGCCATTGCTCCTCGTTTCTACACCAGGCAGGCCTGGGCCTCCCAAAGTGGAATCCATGGTCCTCCATATACTTTCACAGCACACATGCTCTCTGGTACTGTTACCTCCATGCATTGTGCCACTACAGACACACATGCATTCAGCACACACATTCAGTCTGCGTACACTGCTAAGTACTGTAGATTTTCTGTATTGTACCAGGGTTTGCTATTTGCACACATACTCACCATATGCGCGCTGCACAACACTTAACCCCTCATGTATTGCACTTTGCGCAACCACATTTAACACCCAGCACATGCTTTCATTGCACACACACTGCAAAGCACTACATCTGTCATGTAATTTATTCCCAGCAGGCTTACATACACTCAGTCCATGCACTCCGTACATGCTCTATCCCTGTATTGTACCCTTCCCAGGCACACATACATCCAGAGCCGAGTTACTACTCCAGCACTTCACAGCACTCTACATCTACCTAATGTAGGCCAAGGGTGAGTTCAGCACAGAGCAGTGGAACTTTTAAGAAGGTGAGTTAGCCTGTTGGCTTCACTCCAGTGACATAGGGTAAAAGGGATCTGTTCACTACTACTGATCACTACGCTGTATGCTACCACCACCACACTCAAGCTGCTTACTTCTTGGTGACGGTGGTAGCCTTCCACCACTATGAGGGTAGCGTTTTGAGTGCCTCTCGGTCCAACAAGACCTCTATCCTTGAGACAGGACCATGTCATGGCGCACACGCATAATCTATGTTTACCTTCGACAAAGTAAATCAGCATTATGGATCAGGCAACAGTACAGTTGGCCACTCAGGGCAGGGGCACACATCTTTAACCATGCAGAGGACGTTCCATCCCAACACATGGGCATCCATCTAGAGTGAGAGAAAAATGGAATTACAGCAAAAGTTTGAGAGACCTGTAGCAGAGAAATGGTTGATACCATATTTCCATGCATCAAAGAGACTGATTTATCAAACAGTACTTTAAACAATGTACAGCTCCTTGAATTACATATGTTTCTTTGCAGGCACCCTGTGTAGCCTCTTCAGTGACATGAAGACGTGCTATCTTGAGGCAGGTGAGGATGGGGCTATGTCAGTACACTAGCAGGAGTATTTGGTTGACGTCAAGATTTTTTCATCAGATAGATGTCTAGCCCTAAGTAGATGTAATTTGCTAGTTAATTCACAGTGAATCACAGATTAGATATATTCAAAATACAGAACAATTTTTTAGGCTTAGTGAGGGGGAAATCCTTTTAAATGTACTTGCTGTTTGAATCATAGTGATTGCAAAGAGACCAACACAACATATTGTGGTTTTTAGGTCTAGAATTAAAGGGAAGTCCATTTATATTTCTCATAACCGAGTTGAAGAATAATCCAAATATATTACTGATCATCAGCAGCGGCGGCTCATCCGCAATGGCGGAGGAGTGTCACCCCACTGCCTGGCGCAGAGCCAGCAAATGAAAAATAAAATGATGTTTTAGCATAGTTTTATTTTTTGTTTGGTGGCTCTGAGCTAACATTAGCAGGGGGTGGCGGGGCATGTAAGGGGGGGGAGGAGTGCGTGTGCACTCCCTACGTGCGCATATGTGTTTGGCCAGCCATCTCAGGCTGTAGGTTTCTCCAGCCTGACTTCATTCAGCAGCCAGGCTGGAGAAACCCCACAGACACCATGACCTGAGTGGAGGGTCTCAGGCCAATCCCCGTCTCACCAATCTTTGTTAGTGGCAGCCGCCACTGATCATCAGAGGATTAAAAGTATGTTAACTGTAAATTCTGTACATTCATCTTCTGTATTATGCACAGGTATCTCAATATGACTTCACCCTTGAATTGAACATTTATTGGTTAATGCATCTCTGAGTAAGTTGAGGCGCCAATTCAGAAAGGCATTCATGAGTAAGTAAGGTAGTACTCCTACTTCATGTACTCTTAAATGGTTTGGGAATTGTCAATATAACATATAAAAGTAGAATAAAATGAGAATACAAAGGTGTCCTACAAATACCATTAGTACAAATAGAAAGGTCTGTGAGTTCTTTGCATTTCTATCAGTAGAAAGGTGGTCCTTTCGCAACTAACTTACAAAAGCATTTATGTGTATGTGAAATGGTACTCATGTAATACTACTTCACATACTCCTAACTGCCTTTGAATTTTAGATTTGAAGTCTGGGGTTATGATTGGTCAGTTCCTGTATAAGTTCAATAAAAGCTACACACTGTCAATAAAACTACATTTTATACAAAAAATATATGACTAATATAGAGTGCCATTTGTCCTACTTACTCAAATATGTCCTATATGCATAAAAGAAATATTTTGAATCAAAGGTGTTTTCTGCAGTTCGATAATGAAATTGCACCATTTCTCAAGAATGTCCTACAGCAACATGTAGAATGTTTAATTTAAGTGATAGTCTAGCGAAAGCAGAAACACTTCATCATGGTGACAGTATCATTTAAAACCTGTTCTGCAACACTGTAGAAGTGTCATCAAAGGTGAATTTGAACTTTATCATTTGTGGGGTGTTTTTTTAATGAATTTGATGCTTGTCCTTTAACGTTTATCATTTAAAACGCCATTAAAGAGACTTTTACATTGACCGACTAATAAAAGAGACAATATACAAAGCAAAAAAGCCCAAATCCAATGTTATTATGAAAGCTTGAAAATATCATGTGGCTTGTCATTTGTAAAGGCTTGATATTTAGTTGCACAACACTCGCTCACTCACTAAACCCACCACGAAGTTATCGAACCTCCTGCCCAACCATGCTCTGGACCTGCTCTTCCTCACGGAAAAATAGTTCAACTCAACCTCTTCATCTGACATCGCTACAGCCATCCCCGCCAGTTTACAAGATCACCAGGCAAGACCATCAGCACAAGCCTGGAAGTTGAGTCGCCATGATATTCAAAGATACCGTCAGCTGCACCACCTACATGGACACCCCCACCAGCCACATGGAACGCTTCACATTCAAGACACACATCACAACCAACTTCTCCCTGGGCAGAACCCTCATATGAAGACCTCCAGGACCCACCCCATTATTGACAGCGACTTCACAGACTTTATCCCCCCGTTCATCATCAATGCCAGCACTTTCATCCACCTCCAAGATCTTAACTTTGGAAACCTTGGCCTTACCCAGCACCTTTCTGAACCCGCCCGCAGTGCCAGGCACCATCACAGTTGACAAGCCGGCAACTATGACCTCGACAGACCATGCCCTTGTCAGTTTCAGCATACCCGTCTGTTACTGGCACCAACACAGACCTACCACCACTGGAACTGCCTGCCGCAGCTGGAAAAGTATCACAGAAGAGTAGTGGGCTGCCGCCATTTCCGCACTCTGGCCTGAGTACACCAGAAACTTACCGAAAGCTATCAAGAGCCTCAACAGCTGGATCACCGCATGTGCTAAACCAATGGCTCCCTCAAGCTCAACCCAATAGCAAAAGCCCGACCACAGATCAGTTGGAACACAGAGGAACTCAGCCTGACTACCCACCACTGTAAGCAACTAGCGCTCAAATGGAGAATAAGTGAAGACACCACAGAGAAAGACACCTTCAAGTCAGCACTAAGACGCTACCACTGGCATATATAGAACACCAAGCGCACAGGTTATGAAAATCGAATCAACGCCGGCACTAACAGCAGCAAGCAAACCGTCGCCATCATAAAAGATTTCACTGTGCCTCTTGCCCCCTCGAGAAACATCACCCACTCACAAGATTCTTGCAATAAGCTTTCGGAGTTCTTTGGTTACCAAATCACCTCTATAAACAGTCATGCAAACATTCAACCGGTCCCCATCGCTGTTCAATAAATCAATCAAGTGTCTTGTAGAGCACACATACTACTCACCCATAAAGGTCTGAAGGTGCTTGGGAGGGTGGGAACGTCGAACGCACTGTGGTTCAGTCGAAGTGCCAGATCTTGAGGTCCTTCCTGAATTGAGGCAGTGGAGGTGATTGCCTGAGGTGGAGAGACAGGGTGTTCCTAGTCTTTGCTGCAAGGTAGGAGAAGGATCTTCCTCCAGCCATTGTCTTGCGGATGTGTGGGACGGTGGCCAGGGCCAGCTGGGCAGAGTGGAGATCTCTGGTGGGTGCATGGAATGCGAGGCGGTTGTTGAGGTCCGCAGGTCCTGCGTCGTGCAGGGCATTGCAGGCATGTGTGAGGAGATTGAAGGCGATTCTTTTGTTGACTGGGAGCCAGTGGAAGTTTCTTAGGTAGCCGGTGATGTGGCTGCAGTGGGGGATGTTGAGGATAAGTCTGGCGGAGGCATTCTGAATGTTCTGTAGTTTCTTGAGGAGTTTCTAGGTGATGCCAGCTTAGAGTGCGTTGCTGTAGTCAAGTCTGCTGCTGATGAGTGCGTGGGTGACAGTCTTTCTGAATTCAGTGGGGATCCACTTGAAGATCTTTTGGAGCAGGTGTAGCGTGTGGAAGCAGGCTGATGAGACGATGTTGATCTGGCAATTTAAAGTGAGTGAGGAGTCAAGGATGAAGCTCAGGGTGCGTGTGTGGTCTGTTGGTGTGGGGAGTTCCAAGTGCTGCAAGCCATCAGGAGTAATCCCAGGTGGAGGGGGCGGAGCCCAGGATGAGGACTACACTCTCCTCTGAGTTGAGCTTGAGGCAGCTGTTCTTCATCCAGGTGGTGACAGCCTTCATCCCTTCGTGGAAGTTGTTCTTGGCGACTGTGGGTTTGTTGGTGAGGTAGGAAATCAGCTGGGTGTCTTCGGCATAGGGGACAATGTTGAGTCCATGGTTCATGACTATGGCTGCAAGCGGGCCCATGTAGATGTTGAAGAGAGTGGGGCTCAGGGAGGATCCCTGAGGCAGTCCGTGGGTTCAGAGTGAAAAGGTGGTAGTGTGACTCTGTGTTCAGCCAATGAGGAAGGAGCGGATCCATTCCAGGGCTTTGATGGTATCGAAGGCAGCCGAGAGGTCCAGGAGGATGAGGGCTGCAGTTTCACCACGGTTGAGGAAGGTGTGGACGTAGTCTGTGGCGACGAAGACTGCGTTCTCGGTGCTGTGGTTGCTTCAGAGGCCAGATTGGGAGAGGTCCAGCATGTGGTTCACTTCGATGAACTCAGAAAGTTGGGTGTTGATGGTCTTCTAGATGACCTTGGCTGGGAAGGGAAGTAGAGAGATGGGTCTGAAGTTCTTGAGGTCCGTCGGGTCGGCAGAGGGTTTCTTCAGCAAGGGGTTGATCTCTGCGTGTTTCCAGTCTTCTGGGAAGGTGGCGGAGTTGATGGAGCAGTTGATGGCACGGCAGAGTTTGGGTGTGATGGAGCTGCTGGCTCTGTTGAAGATGTGGTGCTGACAGGGGTCTGAGGTTGCTCCGGAGTGGATGCTCTTCATGATCTTGAGGGTGTCATCAGTGGTGAGGGGAGTCCAGCTGAGCAGGTCTGTTGGGGTTCGTGTCATTGGGTGTGGTGGTTGCTGGTGGGAGGGTCTTGGGTATTGAGGCTGTCAAAGCTATCATAGATCTCCTTAATCTTGGGGTGGAAGAAGGTGGCAATGTTGTTGCAGAGTCTTGGGAGGGTGGGATGTCTGCTGTTACTGTGCTGGGTTTGGCGAATTCTTTGACCACGGTGAAGAGTTCTTTGCTATTGAGTGCGTTGGCATTGATCCTTTCTTGTAGAGCCACTTTCTTTGTTGTTCTAATGAGGTGGTGGTGTTCGGTGACAGCCTTTTTGAAGGCTGAGTGGTCTTCCGGGGTCTTACTGCTCCTCCATCACTTCTCAAGCCGTCTACAGGTGCGTCTGGACTCATGAAGGGCGGGAGAGAACCAGCTGGCTTTCTTGAGGGAAGCCAGTGTGTCAGCGTAGCTGGAGATCCATCGTTGGAGGTTGCGTGCTGAGGTGTTAGTGTCTGTGGATGTCAGTGGTGGAGTTTTGCCAAGGGAGGTGGTGAGCTGTTCTTCTGTGACTTTATTCTAGCTACTGCAAGGGTAACGCAGGGCGTGGTGGTGAACGGTGGGTTTGGTGACGCTGTTGCTAGTCAATTTCCCATCACAGCTGAAGAACGAACCCTGACCTCATGGCCCAACATCACCACTGTCAATCACTGCTACCATGAAGATCATCAACTTGGGGGCCCTATATGACCTTTCCCCCAACCATGCCTTCATCAAGAGACTCCTCCAGATCAGCGCAGCGCTTACACCTGTCCTCAATGACTCCATTGGCAGAGCCTCATTCCTCAACACCTGGAAACATGTCACCATCATGCCCATGCTCAAGAAACCATCCGCTAGCCCAGCCATGCTTTCTAACTACAGCCCCAACTCCCTCCTACCATACCCTGCAAAGGTCTTCGAGAAACTAATCATCCTATGCCTCACTGACCACCTCAGCATCCACCAGCTCCTTGATGTAATGTCGTCTCGATCCAGGCCCAACAACTTATAGAAACAGCAGTCATAGCAGCCACAGACAACATTCGCACGATCCTTGACAGAGGAGTCAAGGCAGTCTTCATTTTCCTGGGCCTCTGTTGCATTTGACACGGTCTCACACTCAATCCTCATCAGGTGCCTGCACTAGATTGGCATCCAGGACCCGCTCGCCGCTAGATCTGCTTCTTCTAATGGATAGAACACAAGCTGTCAGCATGGAACCTTACTTCTTGGAAGCCTGGAAAGTCATCTGCGGAGTGCCTCTTGGTTCATTGCTCAGCCCCACCCTCCTCAATGCATACATGATTCCTCTGACCAACGTCATCCGGGCACACAACATCCTATCTTATGCTGACAACACTCAATTCATATTCTAATTCTTGGACAAAATCCAACAGAAGAAACAAGTTGACTAAGGGCAAAGTCTCTAAGTGGATAAAAACCAACTGTCTCAAGCTCGACACCGACAAGACAGAAGTAGTGATCTTTGGCAAGAACACCTCACCATGGGACTACAACTGGTGTCCGACTGAACCCGGACCCTCACCCAGCACCCATGACCGGAATTTTGGAATAATCGACTGCAACTGCTTCCACTCCCTGAAGATGCTGGAAAAGATCTTCAAATGGCTCCCAAGCAACACTAGAAAAACTGTCACTCACGACCTAGTCAACAGAAAATTGGACTATGGGAACACAAAGCAACTCATTAGAACACTACAAACCACCCAGAACTCAGAAGCCAGACTCACCCTCAACCTACCACACAACTCACATCCAACCACATCTCAGGGAGTTCCACTGTCTCCTGATCCACAAAAACGCTCATTAAAAACTCCTCACACTCACATTCAAGGTACTATACAACTTGGGCCCACCTACCTGAACACTTGCATCTCCTTCAACAACCACCCAGACACCTCTGCTCTGCAGGACTCCTACTCACACATGAACAGAACCAGATCAGGAGGGCAAGTGTTTTCTTACATTGCTGCTAAACCATGGAACTGCCTCTCACTCCACGTCAGAGCCTCCTTTTGTTTTTTTGAACTCCTCAAGGAGCTGAAGACCTGGTGTGAGAAACTGGGTTGTTGGTTGAGAGGGGGTGTGAGTCCTTCTCAAGCAACAGCCACAATCCTTGTCAGGGTGAACCACAAACAGTCACTAAATTAACCTGTGCTTAACCCTCTGGTAGCTTGGCACAAAAGTAGTCAGGCATAACTTAGTCATTGTGTAAAGTATTTATGGAGCACACAAACCGTAATAAAGTGAAAGCACAAGACAAATTCCACCCAATATAGAAAAATAAACTAAAATTTACTAAATTATTTGACAGCAAAAATTAAATCAGTAGAACCGGAGATATGTAATTTTAAAGATTTCAGAAACATAAAGTTCTGAAAACAGAAGTGTCTAATTAAAGATTGAAAATTATGTTCTACCATCAGAGCAATATGTGGCTAATACATTTGAAAGATTTCAGGAAAGGGTAGTGCCTAAAAGCACAAAGCGACACTTGCGGTAACAACTTCAGGCTGACCGCGATGGAGCGGGCCAGTTAAGACTTAATCACAATTCTGCCTTGGACAAAACAGTGGGTTTTTCCCCTTCAGTTTTGTGTAAAAACTGATCTTCATTTTTTCTGTTTTGGGTGGATGGTGTATGGTGGCATTCTGATCTTTTAGCTGTCTTTTAAAAAAAAAATGTTTTTAATACCTTTATTTAATTCTTTGGCGGTAACATACAGTCTTGATCATAGGGTATATAACACTTAAATCACATACTTGACACTTCAGACCCACCCAACACCATATATCGTGAGTGCAATGACACGAAACATTTTTAGGGTACATAATCAAGGGTTGTTTTGTGAATTGGGGGTCGAGTCTTGTTGGTGCGTATAGCTAAGGAAAGGATCCCAAATGTCTCGTGGCCGGGAGTCCGGGACCTCGGAGGCATCAACTCCCAGTAATTGGATAACTGTTCATGACAATAAACAATGTCCCGTATCCAGTCTTTCGATCTAGGCGCCATGGTACCTCCCCAGCACATTGCAATCCTTCGTTTGGCGAGAAGTAGTAACAGCGCAACAAGTCTGCGAGAGGTTTTTGGTATCTTTGCCACGTGTCCCAGTAGGCCAACTAGTGGGGAGGGCGTCAATTGTAGCTGTGTAATTTCCCCTAGTGCCCGGTAGACCTCCACCCAGTATGACGCGACCACCGGACAGTGCCAGGCCAGATGAAGAAAATCTGCTGTCAGCATGGCATCGTGTGCAGTGTGAGTCCGGAGACATGCCCATTTTATACAGCAACACTGGGGTACGATAGGTGCGATGTAAAAAGTTAGTGAATGAGACGCAGCCGGTAGTTCGGGGAGAGTAGTTCGAGTTGGCTGCAGCAGAATGACCACTGCGCGTCTGTGAGTGGAAAAGCAAGTTCGTCGTCCCAGGCCAACCGGGCAGGCAGTTGTGCCGCAGGTGGGATGCGTTGCATGTTTTGGTAGAGTGCTGTGATGAGTTTCCGCTGTGAAGTGGCAGTGTAGGTGTATTCTAGCGCGGAGAGGGTCGGAGGGTGGCGCTGGAAATGTTGGGAAAAGCCCGCGGCATGTTGCCCGCATTTGATAATACCGAAAAGTGTCTAGTGGTGCGCTGGGTGCTATCGGCGGGTCGCGAAAGTGATCGCCTGGAAAGAGATCAGCGAAGGTGTGCATGTCAAGCTTGGCCACGCGTGCGCAGGCACCACCGTCTTGTAGAGGGGGCAGCAGGGGATGTTTCGCTAACGGAACCGAGGGGGCATCTAGGAGAGGAACACCTGCGCTCCACGACAGCCCAATCCATGCCCATCGCAGACACTGTGGAGTCTCAATTTCAGCAACAGGCCGTTTGTAGGGAGCGAAAAGGGCTGTGAACAAGGGCCACGGTGATACCGCGTCAATCTCCACCACGACATGCGGCTGAAATGGCGTGGGATGTGTCCAGTAGTGGAGGAAGTGTGCTTGGGCGCAGAGCGCGTAGAGTTGTAGGTCCGGTGCACCCAGCCCCCCCTGGAGCTGCGGCCTGGTCAGTATTTCGTACTTAACCAGGGCCTGTTTCCCGGCCCACACCAGCGCAATGAGGTTTGATCGAAGTCTGTGGAAAAAGGCTTGTGTGAGTGGAGTGGGAAACTTAATGAATAAGTAGAGAAACTTGGGCAGAACGACCATCTTCGCAATGGCGATTCGGCCCGCCAGAGACAGAGGGAGCTTCGACCACAGGGGGATACGCTCTTCCAGCCAATCCATCACCCTGCCAAAATTGGCCCCTCACAGCTCAGATAAATCCCTGCTAATGTATATTCCCAAGTATTTGACTGGTCCCAGTGCCCACTGGAGTGGGTAGTCTGTGGGAAACTGAACTGTGGCTTCCGTCAGTGGGAGAAGTATTGATTTGTTCCAGTTAATCTGGACACCAGAGAGGCCTCCGAAGCGGATGAGCTCACGGATTAAAGGGGATAGGTTCTGCTCAGGATGAATCACATAAAGTGCAACATCATCTGCATAGAGGGACACAGTTAGGCTGCGTGTAGTGAATCCTATCCCTTGATTGGCGTGGTGCTGTCGGATATGTGCGGCAAGGGGTTCCATCGCAATTGTGAAGAGCAAGGGCATCCCTGCCGTGTGCCCCTGCCGACCGGGAAAGGGTCCGATATTTGTCCATTTAACCGTATGCGGGCGGTAGGCATCGTATATAGGAGGCGCATTTGTGCGAGGAAAATAGAGCCAAGACCCATTCGCGTCAAAAGGGGAAACCGAAAACCCCACTCCAGGTATCGAACGCTTTGGTTGCGTCGAGCAGTGCCGCCAGCGCTGTTGTATGTGGGTGCAGATAGTGCATTGCTGTGAACATGGTCCGGAGGTTGTGCGCCGTGGAGCAGCCCGGTACAAATCCGGACTGATCAGGCCTGATCATTACTGGTAGCAGTAGTTGTAGTCTATTCGCAAGTACTTTCGCAAAAATCTTATTATCAATATTAATAAGCGATAGGGGCCTGTAAGAATCACACTGTTTGGCAGACTTATCGGGCTTGAGAAGCGTGAAGATTACGGCTTCTCGCATTCAGGGGGGCAGTGAGCCCACCTCCAACGCATCTTGATATACCTCCAGCAGTCGGGGGATTAAGAGGTCCGAATATTCTTTATAAAAGGAGGCGGTCAGTCCATCCAGGCCAGGGGCCTTGTTTGGAGCGAGGCCAGCAATGGCCTGCCGCACCTAGTCAGCAGTGATGGGAGAATCCAGAAAATCTCGATGTGAATTGGAAAGCCATACTAGTTCAATGGCGTCAAAATACGCCTGTAATTCAGAAGCGGGAACTACTCAGGAAGTAGAATATAACTGGGTAAAGAATTCCACCATGATGCGCATGAGGTCAGGAGTGTAGGAGCATCGCTGGCCCCCTGAATCTATCAAGCTTGCGATGTAAGAGGATGCCCGAGGTTTCTGGAGTAGTCTAGCTAATGTCTTGCCCGGACGGTCCCCCTCGCTGTAACTGCGTGCTTGCGTTTCCCTGCCCAGGAATTTGACCTCCCTAGCTGCCTCCTCTTGATATTCGGTGCGCTTACTGCTGATGTCATCCAGTACCTGGGGATCATTGATTGATGGAATTGGGCCTCGAGTGCGGAAATGTCCGACTCGAGTTTTGAAAGCGCACCACGGATGGCTTTGAGCACCCCATGTTGCTTGGCTATGCACTCCCCTCTAATGCCCACCTTGAAGGCATCCCAAAGAGTGGCGGGGGATTGGACCGACCCAGCGTTAAGTGCAAAGTAGTCTTCGATAGCAGTGTGCAACTCTTCACGAAAAACTTGGTCCCTAAGCGCGTTCGGGGGAAGACGCCAGGAGAATGCGCGTGTTGGTGCGTGCGGGGATGAAGTGTCAGCAGGACCGGCACGTGATCTGAAAGGGTAAGGGGAAGGTGAGAGACCTGGGGGTTCCATGGAAGCATGGTTTTGGACAGCAGTCAATAGTCGATTATTGACCATGTTTTATGCTGTAGGGAGAAGCAGGTGCCTTCACGTGTATTGGGGTGTGTATCTCGCCACGTATCTACGAGGAGGTTGTCTGTAATAATTGTCGCCAGTGTGGATGCCGCTTGTGGATGGGGACGTCTAGTGCACCCTGCCCGATCCAGTCTCCACACCAGAGCACTGTTTGCGGAGTGGTGTTTGCAATTCCCTGCCAGACTGTAGTGAAAAAAGACGGGTCATCAATATTGGGACCATACACCGTGGAGAGAGTGATGGGATGATGGTGGAGTTTGCCTGTGAGGATGAGATAACGCCTTTCGGTATCGCCTATGCAGTGGTCCAAGCCATATGCAGTGGTCAGTGGTCCAAGCCAAATCTTTACATATCAAAATGCATACCCCTCTTGCGTACTTAGAGTAGGAGGAAGCGTACGTGAGCCCCCAGCCCCGAGTGAGGAGGGAGGGTAATATAGTGCTCGAGGGGTGTGTTTCCTGAAGAAGGCAGATATCCATGGCGTGTCTGTGTAAATAAGCGTGTACAAGGCGTATCTTTCTGGCATCCTTAAGCCTCCGTACATTCCAGGATATGAGTTCGATCGTGTCTGTCTTAGCCATGCCCAGTTGAAGGGGTTTTGATGGTGTGCGTGTGTCCGCCCCGTGTCAGAGTGGTGCCTTGGATCTCTGATGTGATGATAAGAACAAGTGTTGATGTGCCAACAGTTTTTTTGCAAATAAAAAACGTAGAAGAACATTTCCCCAACAATCCCCCCCACCCCAAGCCTCCCCCCCACCCACTCCAACCCCCCAATTAGGTTGAGGCGTCCCCTCCCTTGAACATTACTTCTGGGAATCATCCCCGGAGGAAGTGGAGACACCGCGGGGTCTACCCGCCTTAGGGCCGGGTGGCTGAGCAGAGGTATGTGGATGAAAGACCACCCATCCCGCCTCAAGATTCCTTGGAGCAGTACACTTAGCTGTGGCAGCGGTTTTCAAATGGTCCAGTGGTATTGACCGAGATGGCGCTGTCCGCCTCGGGTCGCTCTGCGGTTGTCACCTGTGTCCGCGGTGGTTGCAATTAGTCATCACTCATCCTTGCATCTGCTGTGGAGGAATTGGCGTGGGTTTCAGGGGAACGATCCTTTTGAGTCTGCTGTTTAGCGAACTTGAGAGCCAGTTTTGAATCTGTGAAGTGTGTTGTCTTGCCGATCTGAAAGAGACACGTTAGTGATAGATTCCTTACCTTAGAATATCCCCAGGCGTCAGGCTGGATCCGGAAAGTTTTGCGTAGCAGTACCCTTGCGCGTCGGTAGGCGGCGTCGTGCGGCTCCGCGTCCGTCGTCGGCGTCGTGATCGCCGGGATGACGTCGCGGGCAGTACTTAGGCGCCGCCCCTGCGCGCTGGACGTCAGTTCTTCTTTTTCCGCGCCAGCAAGCGCAGATCCGGGAAGAGCAGTGCCCTGGTCAATTTTTGACCATACTTTTTGGTGATTTTTCACTGTTTTTCCAACTTTAAGGTGTCGTAGGGATGCCCGGCTTCAAGCGATGCGGCGCCTGTGCGCGGATGATGTCCGTCACCGACCCGCATTGGGAGTGTCTCTTCTGCCTCGGCCGAGGCCACGACACCGAGTCTTGTCCCGAATGCCAGGCCCTCAACCCGAAAGCTTTGCGAGAGCGGTCTCGAAAGCTCCTCGAGGCCCGGCATTCGGCTCCACGGAAGCCCCGGTCGCGTGAGAGGTCCAGGGGTCGCTCGCGGAGTGCACACCGGTCGTCGGCGTCGAAGTCTTCTTCGTCCGGTAAGTCTAAGCACCAGAAGTCCAAGAAGCATCGTCGCTCTCGGACTTCGCCTCGCCGGTCTCGCGACTCGGCTGAGGCCCCTCCCGGCACCGTCCCCGCGGCCCCGGACTTGCCTGTGGAGTCGCCCCCGTCGTACCCGCCCTTCCCGGGTTCGGGGCGGATCCGGCCAAGGTACAGGAGTTCCTGTCGGCCATGGCCCGCCTCTTGGGCCTTCAGGCCCCTCCGGTGCGCCTTCGGGCCCCGCGGGCCCTGATGGGGTTGCTCCGGCGTCGCCGGCGGCTCCGGCCCCGGCGTCGCCCGAGCCTCCAGCCTCGATCCCGGCTCCGGCTTCGGCCCCGGCCTCGATCCCGGCTCCACAATCCCCATCGACGCCGGTCGACCTCACGACACCTCCGCCGGCGCCGATGTCTCCGGTGCCGTTCTCGACGCCGCCCTGGGCTCCGGGCGGCGTCGTCCCCCAGTTCCTTCCGGCTCCGGACATGGACCCGGAGCGGCGTCGCTCGGCGCCGGCTCCGGCGCCCGATGGGACCTTGGGTCCCAAATGTCCCTCCTCCTCCTTATTTTGAACCAGAGGAGGACCAGGAGGACTGGGAGGGGTCTGATGACCCTCTGACACGCAACTGTCAGTATGATGAGGACTGGACAGAGAGTCTAGGGGAGGCCAGTGGTCTGGATACTTCTCCTGACACTGGCATGCTGTCTCCTCCCGTGGCTACGGAGGAGGGGGCCAATTTTGGTACGGTGTTGCGTAGGGCTGCTGGGGCCTTACGTCTCCAGCTCCCTACTTTGACGGTCAAGCCTAACATCTTGACAGAGGTGCTTCAGCCGGCAGCCTCCTCTGCGGAGACTGTGCTGCCGTTTAACGACGCCCTCACTGACGTTCTTTTGGGCGCCTGGTCCAAGCCCAACACAGGGGCTCCTGTGGATCGGAACGTGTCACGACGCCATCGCCCCGCTCCGGGCGACCCCCTGTTTCTTTCTGTCCACCCCACTCCTGAGAGCTTGGTTGTCCAAGCCTCCGCTTCCCAAACCGCCTTCCCTACCGCTCCTCCGGATAGGGAATCCAAACGCCTGGATCAGTTTGGGAAGAAAGGTTTTTCTTCCTCCAGTGCTGGCTTGCGGTCCGTTAACACCGCTTGTCTTTTGGGCCGATATACCCACTCCCTGTGGGATTCGGTGGCGGATGTTTTGCCCCAGTGCCCTGAGGAGGTCCAGGCACTGCTTTCCCGCGCCATTGCGGAAGGAAGGGATGCGGCCAAATACACTATCCGTTGTGGCCTTGACACCGCCGACTCGCTGGGCAGGTCGATTGCAACGACGGTGGCGCTCCGGCGCCACGCCTGGCTGAGAACCACTGGTTTTTCAGGGGATGTCCAGAATACTCTCATGGACATGCCCTTTGATGGAGTCGGTCTTTTTGGGTCCAAAGCAGACCATGCGTTGGAGCGCTTTAAGGACTCACGGGCTACTGCAAAGTCCCTGGGCCTTTCTGCTACACGCCCTCCGCTGCCTTCTGCTTTTCGCCCCTATCGTGGCCACGGTAGGGGCGCCCCTTCACGTCAGCAGCCCAGCCACCGGCCCGCGCAGCAGGCGTCTTCGCGTGGCCGAGGACGTGGATTCCGCCGTGGCGGATCGGGCAACCAGCGTGCGGGTCAGGCCACCACCTCCAACCCGTCCGCGGCCTCCAAGCCCTCCTAGTCCCTCCTTTCAGGTGCACGGCACGCCAGTAGGGGCAGGGTCCGCCATCACCTTCCCCACTGGCGCACCATCACCTCGGACAGGTGGGTCTTGGACATTGTCCGAAGGGGCTACTCCCTCCCCTTCGAGCCCACCCCCCCAGCCATGCCACCTCAATTCCACCGCATGTCAGGGGATCACTTGGTGCTTCTACGGAAGGAAGTTACGGCCCTCTTGACCAAGAGGGCCATCGAGCATGTTCCGACCCCAGAAGTAGGGCGTGGTTGCTACTCCCACTACTTTCTGGTGCCCAAAAAGGACAAGGAGGACATGCGTCCTATCTTGGACCTCCGGAACGTCAATCGCTTCCTCCGGAAGGAGAAGTTCAAGATGCTCACCCTAGCTCAGGTCTTGACTGCCCTCGACCCTGGAGACTGGTTGGTGGCGTTGGACTTGCAGGACGCGTATTTCCACATCCCCGTCCTGCCGGCCCACCGGCGTTACCTTCGGTTCACGGTAGGCCCCGAGCATTTTCAGTTCACCGTGCTCCCCTTTGGCCTTACCAGTGCCCCTCGGGTGTTCACGAAAGTGATGGCGGTGGTCGCAGCTCATCTGCGCCGGGCAGGGGTTTCAGTCTTCCCCTACCTCGACGACTGGCTGCTGAAGGCGGGCTCGTCCCAGGCAGTCGTCTCCCACCTCCAGACTACGGCCGCACTCCTGCACTCGCTGGGGTTCTCCATCAATGTGCCGAAGTCGCATCTAATTCCTTCTCCACAGCTCCTTTTCATCGGAGCAGTTCTGGACACGACGCAGTTTCGGGCCTATCCTCCCGAACGGCGAGTCCGGGATATTCAGGCTATGATTCCGATCTTTCGGCCTTTATCCTGGGTTTCGGTACGGATGACCCTGAGGCTGCTGGGCCTCATGGCCTCCTGCATCCTGCTGGTCAATCATGCCAGATGGCATATGCGGGCTCTGCAGTGGGACCTGAAGTTCCAGTGGGCGCAGCACCAGGGCAACCTGTCCGATCACGTCCAGATCTCGGAGGGGACTGCAAAACAGTTGCAGTGGTGGCTCTCGAACCGGCAATGGGTCATGGGCAGATCCCTCTCCCTTCCCCAGCCAGAGCATACAGTTGTGACGGACGCGTCCCTTCTGGGATGGGGCGGTCACATGGGAGAGGCGGAGATCAGAGGCCTCTGGTCTCCGGCGGAGTCCCGGCTCCATATCAACCTTCTGGAGCTCCGGGCGATCCGGCTTGCACTCAAGGCATTCCTTCCCTCTGTCAAAGGGAAGGTGGTGCAGGTGTTCACAGACAACACCACCGCCATGTGGTACTGCAACAAACAGGGCGGGGTGGGGTCTTGGACCCTTTGTCAGGAGGCTCTGCGCCTCTGGACATGGCTGGAACATCAGGGCATGTTCCTGATGGTTCAACACCTGGCAGGTTCTCTGAACGCCAGGGCGGACGAACCTCAGCCGCAGGTGCATGATGGATCACGAATGGCGTCTTCACTCGGAAGTGGCGCAAGGACTCTTTCTACAGTGGGGAGAGCCTTGGTTAGATCTATTCGCCACCGAAGAGAACGCGCAATGTCATCAGTTCTGCGCGTTGGAATTTCCAAGGCGGCACTCGCTCGGCGACGCTTTTCGTCGCGAGTGGAGTTGCGGTCTGTTGTACGCCTTTCCGCCTATACCACTTCTACCCAGAGTGTTGAAGAAGATTCGGCACGACCGGGCCCAAGTCATTCTTGTGGCTCCGGACTGGGCTCGAAGAGTTTGGTATCCCGAGCTACTCAATATGAGCATAGATCCCCCGATCCGTCTGCCTCTTCAGGAGGATCTTCTGTCGCAGCAGCAGTGGACGGTCCTCCACCCGAACCTGTCCAGTCTACACCTGCTTGCGTGGAGATTGAGCGGCGGCAGTTGATTCCTTTCGACTTGCCTCCCGAAGTTTGTGATGTGATTCTGGCAGCCAGGCGTCCCTCCACTAAGGTGGTATACGCCTGCAGGTGGAACAAGTTTGTGGCATGGTGCACAGCAAAGGCTGTGGATCCCCTTTCTGCCCCTCTTTCTGAGGTCCTTCTGTTCCTTCTCTCTCTGGCCCAACAGGGTTCTGCCCTGGGTACCATCAAGGGTTATCTTTGTGCTGTCTCGGCCTTCCTCAGGCTCCCTGATCAGCCCTCCCTTTTCAAGTCCCCTGTTGTTAACAGGTTCTTAAAAGGCATTACTCACCTCTTCCCTCCTGTTCCGTTTGTAATGCCTCAGTGGGACTTGAACTTGGTTCTTACCTTTTAATGTGCGCTCCCTTTGAGCCTCTGCATAACTGTCCTCTTCGTCTTCTGACTCTGAAGACTGCCTTTCTGGTGGCCATCACCTCCGCTCGGCGGGTGAGTGAGCTCCAGGCTCTATCTTGCAAACCTCCCTTTCTGTCTGTTCATCCAGACAAGGTTGTTCTTCGGACGCGTCCGTCCTTCTTGCCAAAGGTGGTTACTGCTTTCCACATTGGGCAGACCATCACTTTGCCCACCTTCTTTCCGCCTCCGCATCCTTCCAGAGAGGAAGAGAGGCTCCACCGTCTGGACCCAAAACGTGCGCTCTCCTTCTATATCGACCGCACAAAACACTTCCGGGTGGATGACCAGCTCTTTGTTGGCTACGTGGGCGCCAAAAAGGTCGGGCGGTGCACAAGAGGACCGTCTCCCGCTGGGTTACCTTGTGCATCAAGACCTGCTATTCTTTGGCCAAGAAGGAGCCTCCTGTTGGGCTGCGTGCCCATTCCACCAGGGCAACGGCTGCTACCACGGCCTTGGGCCGCGGTGTTCCGCTGCCGGTTATCTGTCAGGCGGCTACGTGGGCCTCGCTGCACACGTTTACTAAGCATTACTGCCTTGACAGTCAGGTCCGGAGGGACGGCTTCTTTGGCCGTTCTGTCCTCCAGGACTTCCTTGTCTGATCTTTGTTCGCAGACCCACCACCGGGGTTGGTATTGCTGGGGTATCTATTCTAAGGTAAGGAATCTATCACTAACGTGTCTCTTTCAGATGCACAAGTTACTAACTTGTGTAACGATATATCTGTAAGAGACAGTAGTTAGTGATAGATTCCTTACCGCCCCACCCATCCTCCCCGTTCTGCTAACTGATTTCTAGGGTTAAGGACATCCCTTTCAGGGCCCTAGTATTTTTCAGACACCTGTGTCAGCTTCTTGCATGGCTCTGCATTCCTGGCGCGGAAAGTCGTGTACAGAACTGACGTCAGCGCGCAGGGGCGGCGCCTAAGTACTGCCCGCGACGTCATCCCGGCGATCACGACGCCGAAGACGGACGCGGAGCCGCACGACGCCGCCTACCGACGCGCAAGGGTACTGCTACGCAAAACTTTCCGGATCCAGCCTGACGCCTGGGGATATTCTAAGGTAAGGAATCTATCACTAACTACTGTCTCTTACAGATATATCGTTACACAAGTTAGTAACTTGTGCTTTAGGGTGATTCGGAGTTTGGCTGGGTAGAGCATGGCATATTTGATGTTGTTTTTTTGTAAAAGCTGCTTCGCCGGCAGGAATTCACGTTGAGCAGCCTGCGCGGCCAGGGTGAAGTCCGGGAAGAAGGATACGGTATCACCTTTGTATTGAGTGCATCCCTGCTCTCTCGCTTGATGCAGCACGGTGTTGCGGTCTTTATAATTCAGGAGTCGTGCCACGATAGGCCTTGGAGGCGCTCCGGGTGGAGGCCGCGGTCCCAACGATCTGTGGGCTCGTTCGACAATGAAAACCAGTGATAAATCGGAGCCAAAAAGGTCTTTCAGCATAGTCTCAACGAAGTCTTCCATCCTGGAGATGGCTGGGGATTCGGGAATGCCCGTTATGCGGAGATTGTTTCATCTTGAGCGGGCTTCAAGGTCTTTGTGTTTTTGTTTTATGAGTTCTAACACCTTGTGCATTTTCAACACGTGTTCCGCTGTGGCCGTTTGATTATCCTCGGTTTCGGAGACCCTGGCTTCAACATGATCAAGTCTGATGTCATGCTCATCCACTCTGTTTTTTACTCTGTCCAGGCGGGTGGAGAGCGTGACTAGCTTGGCGTCTATATTACGCAGGCTTGATTGAATGTCCAGCAGTATGGTATTTAGATCTTGCTCCTGATCCTCCGGCGCGTCGTTGTCTCGAGAGTGTGGTGCGGTAGACTTCTCTCCTTCATTGTCTGTTTGCCGTGCACTGCCTGTTTTCTCAAAGGGGAGTTTTGATTGTCTGCCATCCGCTTTCCCCATGTTCGTGATATTGTGTGTTCCGCGGTTGTCTGTCCGCCAAGGCTCGGAAGTATTGTCTTTAGTTGTTATGCCTCGTCTCCTGGCGTGGATGCCACCAGGGTCCCCCAGCACCCCGCCTTCCCCCGCAGGGCGCGTCTTGACTGTGATGGGGATGAATTCAGTCTCCCCCCGGTGTTGCAGAAAAAGTGGAGTCTCTAGCGTGGGTGGCCCGTTGCTGTGGACCAGAGCACACTCCTAACTGGGCCTGGCGGTTGCGTGGGCTGCAGGACTGCTGCGGTGTGCTGCACTGTTTGCGGGCAGGAGGCGCCAAGGAACGAGAGCGCGGGTCACACCAGCGCGGAGACTGGCCTGAGTATAGTGCGTTGCAGCTGCAGCACCTGGTGCGCCCCGGCAGGGATCTGTAGTGAGCCGATTTCCTAGGGGCCAAGCGGAGTCACGGACCACCGGAGCAGGCACGCCGCCGTAAATGCAGGTACATCTGAGCCTCTGTGCGTCGCAGCGACCTGATCGGTTTTGATTTCACAGCTGCGAGATAAAGCGTGTGCGGCACTACAGGGGGGGCCCCGACGGGCCAGCCAGGCGCTTGCGGGAGGCCCATGTGCTGGATGTAATAAACTTGGGACCCGGCTGCACGGCCCAAGGCAGGTCTTCGCAGGTCCGGCCCCCGCCGCCTCTAGTTGTCGCGTCCCCCCTCACCTGGCGTTAGTAGGCCGCATTCAACGGCGCCGTCCGCAGCGATGAGGGCCTCCGCGGCGTTGTGTCGCAGCCAACCCGGCCGGCCAGCAGGATCAGCAGGCAGGTTTCCCAGCGAGCGGCAAGCAGGGTCCAGCCTCTGCTCGTGTTTCAGGAGGGCTGGTTGAGATGCAGGGCTCGGAGCCGATGGCGGGGCCTCGGGCCTTGGCCGCGTGCACAGGCCGTGGCTCGTTGCAGCTGCCCATCCTCCACAGCCTTGCCGGGCGCCGTTTGTCGAGAAATTAACTGCGTCTCACCACTGCCATTAATGTCTGCAAGGCGCAGTGGGCCAATTGCAGGGACGGATGGCCTCCAGAGCGGCTGGAATTAGACGGGTGATGCGCTCAGCCGGCGGAGCTCACCTAAACAGCGGCCATTTCGCACCGCGGCGAAGCTACGCCCCCCCCTTTTAGCTGTCTTAAGTTCACTTCTAAGCCATTCAGATTACTTTAGATGCATGTTTACAATCTAAGTTTAAGATCCTGGCTCCTATTATTTGGATGATAGAAAGAAAGAGATATGGGATAGTTCAATTGTATGGTGTAACTATTGCCAGGAGCTGAAGTTATTGCCACCTCTCCCTTGGCATGTAACTGACCACAATAATTAGAGATGCCCATCTGCTGAACTAGGATCTTTAACGCCTTTGTTGCAGCTGCCGATGCAGAGGTATCAGTGAAGGCCATGACCTTTGCCAACCAGCAACAATGTATGTTCTGCTCTCTCATCAAATTGTTTTGTTTTCCAGAAGGAAATCCCCCCAATTGGGTAGGGGGTGGTAATGTGTTGCTAGAAAGCAGAAACTAATGGACTTAACATGCAGCGAGGTTTCACCCCTTGAATGAGGGACCTTAAATGATTTTGAGGCCTGGACAGTCACGTCTCCCATGCCAGACAAGGAAGTCTAGTGATGGCCGCCATGCCCTGAGAAAGGCAGAGGGATCATCACCGTGACCAGGCAGCCCTGTGGAGAACAGGCCAGCAAATCAAATGTTTGTGCGGCAGAGCCAGCTGAGGGTCCACGAGTGCAAACCTTGTGCTTTCCCCATATCTAAATAGGAAGGAGATCCACAGGTTTGACAGCGAAGGAGAATTGCTAATTTATGGCAATTCGCCTGTACCAACCCTAACTGAACCCCATAGTGGTGCAATACTTTTGTGGGTGTACACTTATTGTATCATCAGCATTATATTGCATAATAGATATATCCCATCCACTACATCATCATGCCACTATCTCAAGATAAGCATAGATAAGTATAGATAAGTGTAATAGGTGAATACAATAGTAAATACGGTTAGGTAAATGTTGTAGAGGCAAAAAATTTAATAAACTTACCATGGCGGTGCAGTGGAAGGTGATGCACTGGATGCAATGTTGTTGCAGCTTTGAGATCTGTAAACAGAGGATTTGCCTCTCCCTACCGGTAGATGGGTTACACTAAAATACACTAGCAGTTTATCTCAGTCACTGTTGTGGTCAGTTCTGCCAGCCTCTTATTCCTGAAACAAATGTGGGATCACACTGCTTCACCTCCCAGCAGGTTCGCCCCTAGGCATTATGGTAAATGCAGTTCGCCAAGTGTGTGTACTTGCAAAGTTTCTCGAGTGTTTCACCAGGTAGGTGCAGATTAGTGCTGGCCATCTCTATACACATGTTTCTGGATTTTTATCCGTCGTCAGTAGAGATTAGGCATTTCCAATATTGGGGGTTGCTGAGCAGGCTGCCAAAATATTCTCGGTTCACAGTACCTCTCAAGGCGCGCAGGTGCCTCTCCACGAGCTCGTCAGCTCAAATGCCTTTTAAACAGGAAACAAATGTGGGATCACACTGCTTCACCGCGCCAGTGAGAGGTACCGGACCCGATATAATGTTTGGCAGCCTACTCAGCAAACCCCAAAATACAAGACTGAATTCTCTACTGATGACGGTTAACAAACCAGAAACACGTGTCTAGAGATCAGCACTATCTGCGCCAACCTTGGCGAAACACTCGAAAATATCGGAGCGAGCTACAAGAGACTGCATTTACCAGAATGCCAGGGGCGAACCTTGTCTGAGAGGTCAGCGGTGTGCTCCCACATCCTGTTGTCTATTTAAAGTACTCCCGTGAGTCATTGAGCTGACGAGCTCGTGGATGAAGCACCTGCGCGCCAGTGAGAGGTACCGGACCTGATATAATGTTTGGCAGCCTACTCCGCAAACCCCAAAATACAAGACTGTATTCTCTACTGATGACGGTTAACAAACCAGAAACACGTGTCTAGAGATCAGCACTATCTGCGCCAACCTTGGCGAAACACTCGAAAATATCGGAGCGAGCTACAAGAGACTGCATTTACCAGAATGCCAGGGGCGAACCTTGTCTGAGAGGTCAGCGGTGTGCTCCCACATCCTGTTCTCTATTTAAAGCCTCTTAATCCTGTTGGTGAAAGTTTTTCCACTTAATCCTATTTTACATTTAAATTTCCATTTTTGACTTGTTCTTAAATTTGATGACTTTGGTTTGACTGAACCTCCTTGTTTCTTAACATTTGACCAGTTGTTTTGCATCTTCACTGTGAAGCTATCTGGCAATGAAGCCCACCTTCTCTTTGCCAGTACTTGCTTCCATTGTCTCATCATCATTAGGTATGCCGTTTCTGTGTGCAACTAAAAATTCTGTTGAGCTTGTTTATTCTCCGTGTTTGGTTTTATTGACTATTTTTGCAGCATTCTTTGATGTTTGTTTCAGTATTTGTGACTGCCATCAGACTGTGCTCCATTAATTCTTTGCTTTGCTGTCTTGTGCAGAATTCCTGTTCACCTTCAGGTTTCGTAGGCCCCATTCTTGTTGCTATTTTAGTAAGCCTTTCCCTTTTTTAGGTTTTATGGTTAATGGCACTTTCACAAATCAATACAAAGAGCCTAATTTAGAGTTTGGCAGGCAGCTACTATACCACCACAAACCTGGTGGACTACCCTGTCTTCCATACCTATTGTCTTCCTACTCTATTGAGAGCTGGACTGTCGGTCACTTTTCTGATGGCATTGCCCATGTTGCTCCATCATTGGCAACCCCACCCAATTGGCCTGGTGGAGTTGGGACAGAAAGTGAAGATGTATCAGTCTGTCCACACTGTTTAGAGTGGTTAGTCTGATGTACTTATTTTTATTTTCGGTCCCAAACAGAAAAAAGTAGAAAATTATCCCCACAACCTGTGAGACAACTCCCATGTTGTCAGGGTCATTTTTTTTCTTCCCAATAACAAACTTTGTTTGGAAATCTACTTTTGGGAAACAAGAATGTTTAGTGAGTGGCCGCCTGAAACATGGCAGCCATTCATCAAAACGTCTTTGCCTTCAAAGGGGCCTCCACGACAGCGGTTCCTCCTGAAGGCACATAGATCTCAATAAGGCCAGGAAGATTTCTAAGTATGGACGGTGGTAAACCTCTGCCCCCCCCCCCTGATAGACAGACGGCCACCCAGCCCCCATACTTTGAATCAGGCTCATGCTTTCTAAATGTAGAATGGGTGTAGGGCCACCATTCTTCAGCTGTTGGTATCGGTTTCCTTTGCTCTGAAACCTTCAGCCCTTGGCTTGAGACAATGCCAATCACATCTTGGATTAGCTCACGAGTATTTTCTTCTCTCCGTTTTTACATTGGCTGTTTGTGCGTTTCCTTCTGCCTCAATTGGAATGATTGGGACTATTTTACATCTGTGGATGTTCCCTTTAATAGCTATTCATGCAAGTCATATAAATAGTTTAAAACGTGCACAAAGTGTGGTATTGACCTTCAATTGAAATGGATACTATTTGTGAATTTTTGGGTGATGCATGAAATTTGTTTTGATCATCTAGATTTCGTTACTGTAACATGTCTTCCCTCTGCTGGAACACATGAATTGTCTAGTGGCATTTCAAAATGACTTCTGGTCTCGTATCAAATCTTGAGGCGTCTTATTGTGCGGTGTTCCTTTGTTTCTCATTCTGTCATCCCCACCTCCTACTTGCTGTTTCCCATGTGTCCATTTTTGCTTTTTTGTCATCCCTGCCTCCCTGCTCCCTACTTGCTCCGCGCTCTCCCATCGCCCCAACCTCTCTCCTGCCCAAAACATCTTCATAACATAACATTTGTATTTGTAAAGCGCATGTTCACCCATAGGTATCTTGGCGCTGAATAACATGTTTCTTGTTACCCAACTCAATGGTACTCATTTTATCGACCTCAGATGGACGAAAGGCTGAGTGGACCCACTGGGATTTGAACCTGTGACCATGAGGTCGAACACAGGCCCCCACAGGGGACGCATTAGTCCACTGAGCCACCAGACCCGGCTTGACCTCTTCACCTCCCCTCCCCATCTGGCAGTGGCGGCCCCTCCAGCCCCTGGCTGAGCCCCGTGACACCAATCACAACGCTGCATTGCAGCATTGTGATTGGCTTAGGGGAAGGAGCCTGGCTGTCTGCTTCCTGTTCCTGGAGTCGGAGACAGAGGAGCAGAGACGCGAGACACGGCCTCAAGGTAAGTTTATTTATTCCCCCTCCTGACCCCCCGTGACCCCTATGCGCCCAACCCCTCCCCCCCCCCCTCCACCTCCCACCCACGAGCCATGTCAGCCACCACTGCCATCTGGTCACACACCAAAACAATAAGGTACACCCTCACTGTATCATTGTGGCCACCACCGATCATGCCTCTGATGGCCATCACCACCATGAAGAGGCCTTTGAGTGCTGCTAGTGGGTGAAACTCTTCCCTAATCCAGCACAAAGCTCACCTCCAGACATGTTCTCTGTATCACCTTGCTTGGAGCTCCTGCTAGACTATTCCACTTCAGGCAATACAATGTGCAGATCTGGTAGTCATACTGCAGGGTTCACGAGAGCTGTGTTTCCTCTCTTGGGAATGACTGCACATGGGATGAGGATCAAACATTGGCAATTCTAATAAATCTGGGTTTAAAGTGAAATGTACGTAAATACAAGTATACAGAACTGTGCACTCATGCATAATAGCGTTTACATTCACCATAACAATGTCAAATATATTGCCATTGCTTGCTAATTTCATTAGGTGATGTGAGACTACTGTGGCCATTTCTCTGATTTTCGCAACACTTTACTGAAAGCAATTATAAAGTTCACCTGTATTTTAAAAGTATTTGTACTGCTAGTGTTGACACTTGGAGTAGAGTAGTTCTCCTTCTCTCCAAGTAAATGCCGATGTTCCTTTTGGTAATTGGTGTTTTGTCTTCTGTCAAAGTAGTTTTTTTTTTTTTAAAGCCTTGATACTGATTTTTCAATGACACTAAAATCACCTTGCCTATCTCTTGTTAACCATACCTATATTTTCGACTGTCATGTTCTCCATTGCAGGTATTCCTTTTCCCTCCCTCCATAAATGACATCCATTTGGTCTTCCTGCGAATCCTCACACGTTGGGCCTCACTGAACAGGACTCTTTGCTACTGGACCTACTGCTAAAGGTGGGCACCAAGGGGGTCCTAATGGATTGGAAGTCAACTTCTGCCAGTTCCGGACAATATAATGTATGCGAGATTACGTAATGCCTCCAGCTCTAGACACTTATGGGACTCTCTCGATAAGTAATTACAGAAGAGCAAACCGCCTTAGGTAATTTCATGTACATGGAGAGTACTAGTGTATTGTATTGTAATTGCATTTATATAGCGCTTACTAACCCTGACGAGGCATCGAATCGCTTTTTCAGCAAGTAGAACGCTACTGCGGAACCCATAAAGGATTAGTGGTGAATTAGTATAGTGAAAAACAAAAGTAATTTGAGTGGTGGATATGTTAGTCAGTTATTTGGATTGAGAAGGAAAGCGGAGGGATAGAAGAGGGAAAAAGGTTTGCATTTATATAGTGCTTGCTACCCCTGATACGGTGTTGAAGCGCTTTTTTGGCGAGGAGCACGCAACTCCGCAACCCATACCCATGTACATAGAGAACATCTTGGGTAGAGACAAATGCTGCTAGTGACCGACTTCAGACACTGTGGGTTCTCTCAGCTTGCCAGAGTATATTATCCTATCCTATCCTATCCTTTTCATTCTTTCTTTTTCTGGTTCTTCCACTCTCGTTTTCTTTTTTGTTGCTGGGGTTTTCCTTCTCTCTTTCTTTCCTTCTCTCTTTTCATGCATATGTGTTTTTAGGCACTTCTGTCCTGGGACATCACCTAATTTGGCATTACGGGTGTATAACTCGAACCTATTTTGGGATATGTACATTACTATACCGCCCCCATGTTAATTCGCCCACCCTCTCATTGTTTACCACATTGCAATCAGCGATGCTTGGGATGTTCTGGATTAAAAATGGTCTTTGTTCCTACAATTACCCCTCCCGTACTATATTCCTTTACAGAAGTGTACTGTATATTCTTTTGCTATTGTTGTGATATAAAAACTAATAAAAATGGTTGGGAAATAAAATGAGTGACACCCATTTCCTTTCCTTACATCAACCAGAAAAACGCATTCCTGATCAGGGACAAATGATGATATGTGACCTCACTGGACAATGTAGGGTACGCCAGCCTAAACCATAAATCCAGCCCCATTAAAGTTTTTATTGAAGGTATAACTTTGACAAATTCTTATAAAGTGTCTACATCCTCCTGGTACATGCCCTCCACTGGCATTTTTCATGAATTCTCTAGTGTGGTTTTGTGTGCCTTATAACAGCTTCTTTCATCCTTGGTTAAGCCACATCCATAAAATGGGTATAGGCGATGAACTGGTCAACTTCAGAAATGAAAAAATAACTAGTCTATTGCCTATTCCTTTCTTTCATGTTATCAAATAAGCCCTGAAAATGTGCCCATTCTGTGGTGTACAATAATATACAAGCATGCTTTTGCTGTATCTAATACATGGATATTTTGAGTTGTTTAGAGGGTTGAACATAAAGTTGATTTCCTAAAAAAACAATGTTTCATCTGAATATTTATGCTACATTTGAATAAGTTAATTGGCTCCAGGCTCTATCTGCTGATGAGCCTTACCCCACAATCCACAAGAATAAAATTGTCCTTCCACTTACCCTTGTTTTTTAACTTTAAGTGCTATCTGATTTACATTTAAACCAAGGGATTATTATGCCGGTATTTTCTCAGAAGCCACATGCTGGGTCATCTGAAAGGCTGCTCAACAAGCTTGATTTTCAACATCTCAGACATTCACTTGGCGCACGCAGAAGCATTAAGAGTGATTGGCAGCATGCATTTATCTTTGAAGCGGAGATGCTCTGGTCTCCAATGCTCCTAAACATGCTGTTTTCCTGCCGTCTATCACTTGCATATAAATTGCATTTTATTCAGATGATGTTGATCATTGCATGAAGAAACAGGAGCAATTTTCTTACCCACCAAATGGTATTTTTTTGTTCTTGACATGTTCTTGTGCATGTGCTCCAATGCAACTTTACTTATCTTGCATTCCTCTTTCTTAATTCTTTGTTGCTTGGAGGCTTTATGGTGATCTAGTGTTTGATGGCAGAATATGTTCTCTCACACACTTTAGGGATTTGGCTCCAAGATTTGGATTGGGGTGGGTGATAAATTCTACTCCTCTGGTGGAGTTGGGGGAGTTTTGGCCACTCCACATTATGCATGTAACATGAAATTCCGACCAAATCCTGCCAACCGCCACATGGCATAGTTTTTTCTCATGTGTTGCTCACCAACGGTAAGTTGGCGAGCGTGAGCGAGATTTGGCATCCCCTAGCACAAATTTTGTTTTGCTAGGGGGGCACCCGGCAAGATTCTTCCAAAGGTGGTGGTTGCGACCGTTCATGGTTAGAAAGCTGCCGCTCGAGTAGAAAATGTACTAGAGCAGCAGCAAAATCATCTCGAGAAGCAGTGCCCTCTGGAATGCCGTGTGGTGTAGTTCACACTGATTTTTCAGCACAGAACGAGCACTTAGCAATAAAAATCAGTGCAAGCAGCACGATCCGCCTAATTTTGCTCATTCGCGTAACTCCACTGAATCTCGCTGAGTTTTCATGTAACTCCCGGGAATTACACGGAGTGAAACTCCAGGTGTTCTGCCCACCCCTAGATTTGGATTGCCTGAGCATGCACAGGACACATCTTCAATGAAATAGGTGTTATGGGTATTCACTAATGTGGGTCATATCTGGCTTACATACATGCTTTTAATAATACAGAAACTGGTAACATTATCTGGCATCAAAGTTGTCTTCTCATCTTCATGGCCCACCACACATTTATTGATATTGTGGTTGACTTCATTCTTAAGGTGAGTCTAATTGGGTCTGTTTTCTCCTGAAGTGTGACATGTTACTTTTAGTGTGTTTTCGCTCTCACTAGGCTGTCGCAATAGTACCCTCCTTCATAATAATGGAGTATAGCTGTTGGCCAGATTGTGTTGTTGCTGTGCTTGACAGAAGGTGTTTGACCAGCACTGGGGTCCCCTTCAGGATAAAAAACATCAAACACTAAAAAGGTGATGGGTGGAATACTTGCAATTTGTCAAATCACTGGCAGTCACTCAGGGTAGCATTCCAACCCATCATTCTTTAGCCCACTATGCCACCTCAGTTTAGACTTAGCCATATGCAAATCAGTCTTGAGCCTGCTCCAATAAGAACAGTCCAGCCCGACCTGCTAGGCCAGATCCTCTCTGAACCAGCACACAAGCAACCCAAGACCAATTTTGCCCTGATTGCGGCTCTTCTGTGGGGTGTAGTTTAGTTCCAGTGGCTGGATGAGCACGGGACCCTGTCTGGGCATACCCTTGCCACTTGGGAAAGTAAGTCAAACACACAAAAGGAGATGGAAGGAATGCTTGCAATTTGCCTAACCACTAGCAATCGCTCAGGGACCTACATCTGGGTATATCCTAAGCGGCAAGGGTATCCCCCGATGTGGGTCCTGTGCCCCATCCTTGTATTAATTTTATTTTTAGGAGGTAGATCCGCATGCTATATGTTTCATTAACAATTAATACAATATATGTAGTGGTGAAGGCACTCACTTGCATCTTATGAGGGTGCAGAAATGCAATGCAGTTGTTATCACTGCTAGAACCCCTTTCTGAGGCTCACGCAGCATGTAGGGATTACTAGGGCGCACCAAGGAAGTTGACACCTTTTACTCATGCTGTCCTAGGCCCTGCCTACTATGATTCCTGAGCAACTGGGCCAATTACCCCTTTTGCACTTGACTCACAGTGGTAGATATTGTCGAGCAGTCCAAGTTTCCCTCGGGGGTGGCGGTGGGGGGGCGAAACTGTGGATACAGATTAGTGGACACAGGCGCACAACTCAAAGAGCTCACAGCAATAAATTAATCTACAGTCAAATACTCACTTTTATAGAAAAGAGAAGAATTTTATTTCTAACTTGACTCATTCGAAGGAAGATTACATCATTCGCAGACAATACCATATTTCCCCCTTGAGGTTGCGGCTCAGGCGTTTCAGAAGCATGTCTCCGTCTCCTTGCAATGCAAAGGGGTTATTCCCCATTCACTGGTGGTGATTCCCCTGGGTCCCGCAAGGCCCAAAACAATTTTTACCCACTCTGACTGGAGTGAAGCACGCAGAGTATGGGAGTGAGCCCCATCTGCAGGCGCTACCTGCAGCTCCTGTCCCAGTCAGATGAGTCGGCTGCATGGTGGCTCAACGGCTGCATCAGCAGACGCAGGCTTTCTCTCTCTCTCATGCTCCATTATCAATCAGAGATCTTCCTGCACTGTTCCTGCGGAGTAGGTTTCCACACTCCCAAAGAAAGTAGCAGGGGTGAATCCGATGCTCGTGGCCTCAATCCCAAGCTGGGGCAGTGACGATCTCTCTGCGCCCTCTTTGTTCTATGCGGTCAGGTCAGTCATAGCCCACTGCTCGCAGCTTACAGGCTTCAGCCCGATCCACTCAGCACAATTAACAATTACTGCAGAGCAGCCCCTCCTGGCATACGGGATTGCTGCACTACTGGCATGTAAGGCTTTGGCTCTTACTGCACTGCAGTCTTTACCATGGGGGCCTGTCCTAGCATACGGGGTTGCGCAGTGGTGCGGAGCAGGCTTCTGCCTTTACCACACAGCAATCTTTTACGCGGCTATCCACACGATGGCCTTCTCCTGGCATGCGAAAGTCACCAACTCAGTTCTGCACACGGGCAATGACCTGATCGGTGCAGCAGCCGTTCTCCTTGCCACTTGACAGGGCTCCCCACTGGATCATGCTCCCTCCAACACTCTCCTCTTCCTCACAAGGCACACTGGTCTTGGCAAGCAGGCAGGCAGATTCTGGTGCTCCAGGGCAGGTGGTCTTGGTTTCCCTGGGTGATGCCCCCTTACCGAGCAGGGAGACTAGCAGCCCTTGGCCCCCCAGTCCTGGTCACAGGCAGAAGTCTTGCAGAGCTCCCCCTCCTAACACAGCCCATTTGGATGCTTGACAGATGATCATTTTCAAAATCCTATTCTAGTCCATTTCTTGGATCATTAAATATGATTTAGGGTTTGGGTCTTTGAAGGTTTATGTTGGGATTCTGCTTTTTTGAAGTACATACTTCTCCTCTCCTTCTTCCTCTTGTAAAACTGACTGTCACAGAAGGAGAGACTCCGAAGCTGATTGTCCCACAACCAGGCCAAGGGAATGAGTAGAGTTCACATCTGAATGTCAGTCACAGTGATATGTGCATTAAAAGGTTAATCTTTGGCTCTCAGCTCTACTCTTTATGATTCCATTATCAGGCCCATCTCCTTCCTGAGATGTGCCCATGCGCCTTCCTTGTGATCTTTCACTAAATCAAAAAGCACCCTTTGAAGTGTTCAGGTGGAGCCTAGCTCTCCCTTCCCCAGTGTGTCCCACCCAGCTCACAAGAATGCTTGTCTGGGGGATTCCCTCTACCTCCTCTTGTCTTCATCATGCAGGTCTGGGTCTCCCAAAATAGAACCCAGGGCCCTGCATGTAGTATACCAGTGCAGGCACCCTTGTAGGGACAATATATGCACATTAGAGTTCCTCAATGAGTCGTCAAGGTGCTCGCACCAGTCTTCCAGATCGAGTCGTACAAGGTGAAGGAGTTGCATAGTCATCGGGCATCATCGATGTAGACTCAGATGCTTGACTTGGGCATTCAGGTGGACTTGTCTCATTCGTAAGGTCTGTAGCCGATGAACATCGAGGCAGATGCTTGAAATGTGACGGGTCTCAAGTAATGGACTTTCCGGGACATTGAGCTGTCGCCATATCTCCTTTACTTGTCATGGCTGTCAAAGTTTCTGCATCAAACAGAGCGTCAGTCTGGTTTTTCCATTGTTTTTTACAAGGACCTGGTCTCCTTTTTCGAAAGCCACGTCTCTAGCATATGTTTTTCTGATGCTTGACATTCAAGCGATTAATAAATTCTTTAAATTCTCTGCTATTAAAGGGTGGACCGTTGTCAGATTTTAGAATGGAAGGAACACCCCACGCTGCAAAGACATCATCAAGCCTTTCGAAGACTTTGTCATGCTTGGTCGATGATAGATCTTCCACTAAGGGAAAACATGAGTACTCATCAATAACTACCATGAGATAATGGCCACTGTATAAAGGTCCAAAAAAATCAACTGCAATTTTCTCCCATGCTTGTTTGGGAAGGTCAAACCAGTTTAGTGGATGCTGTATTGTCTTGGGAGATAAGCAGTTGCTCCGGTGACATGCTTTTAGTTTCTTCTCGGCTCGTTCATCAAGGTGAGGAAACCACACTCTGTCTCAGAGGGCTCTCGTGGTGGCTACAATACCAGGATGTCCCTCATGTGCCTATTCAATGACTTGCTGTCTCAAGCGCTCGGGTATGACAATTCTCGAAACGCTTTGTATGATACCTTCATGAGTAACAGAAAGTTCTTCCTGCACGTTTTTGAATTTTTGATATTCAACATCATCTGTGAGAGACTGACTATTGTATCTCCATGATTGCATTGTAATGATATCCTTGAGTGTGAGCATGTCTTTGTCTGTGTTCATAGCAGGATTGATCTGCTCAATGGATAGAGCTGCAGGGGTGCTAGATTTTACTGAGAAATTGATATATGGTTCAGCCACTTTAGACATTGCACTATGATGCTGTAATGGCACTCATGAGAAGTAATCTGCAGGGTTTTTATCCTTCCCTGGCTTATGCACTATAGTGTAGTCATACTCTTGCAGTTTCAACCCCCACCATTCGATGCGAGGGGGCATTCTGGCTTTCGGATTTCCGAAAATGGTGAGGAATGGTTTTGCATTGTTCGCCCTAAGTCGGCAGGGTATGCCCAGACGTGGGTCCCTTGCTCACTCTGCCACTGGATTCAAGATAGCCTGGCTGATGAGGGCTGTGAGCCCGAAACCGGTCCCAGGATGCTTGTTTCCGGTCCAGGGAAGACATGGCTTGGCAGTTCGGGCTGGACTGTTCCCATGAGGCACAGGGTCAGACTGATTTGCATATGGCCATGTCTGAACTGGGGTGGCGGAGTGAGCTAAAGAATGATGATGGATTAAACCCAGATCAGTTGACTGGGGGTGAGTGCTTGCAATGTTCAACACTCCGTCCATCATCCCCTTTGGTTTTGCATTGTTCGCCCTAAGTTGGCAGGGTATGCCCAGACGTGGGTCCCTTGCTCACTCTGCCACTGGATTCAAGATAGCCTGGCTGATGAGGGCTGTGAGCCCGAAACTGGTCCCAGGATGCTGGTTTCCGGTCCAGGGAAGACATGGCTTGGCAGTTCGGGCTGGACTGTTCCCATGAGGCACAGGGTCAGACTGATTTGCATATGGCCATGTCTGAACTGGGGTGGCGGAGTGAGCTAAAGAATGATGATGGATTAAACCCAGATCAGTTGACTGGGGGTGAGTGCTTGCAATGTTCAACACTCCGTCCATCATCCCCTTTGGTTTTGCATTGTTCGCCCTAAGTTGGCAGGGTATGCCCAGACGTGGGTCCCTTGCTCACTCTGCCACTGGATTCAAGATAGCCTGGCTGATGAGGGCTGTGAGCCCGAAACCGGTCCCAGGATGCTTGTTTCCGGTCCAGGGAAGACATGGCTTGACAGTTCGGGCTGGACTGTTCCCATGAGGCACAGGGTCAGACTGATTTGCATATGGCCATGTCTGAACTGGGGTGGCGGAGTGAGCTAAAGAATGATGATGGATTAAACCCAGATCAGTTGACTGGGGGTGAGTGCTTGCAATGTTCAACACTCCGTCCATCATCCCCTTTGGTTTTGCATTGTTCGCCCTAAGTTGGCAGGGTATGCCCAGACGTGGGTCCCTTGCTCACTCTGCCACTGGATTCAAGATAGCCTGGCTGATGAGGGACTGTGAGCCCGAAACCGGTCCCAGGATGCTTATTTCCGGTCCAGGGAAGACATGGCTTGGCAGTTCGGGCTGGACTGTTCCCATGAGGCACAGGGTCAGACTGATTTGCATATGGCCATGTCTGAACTGGGGTGGCGGAGTGAGCTAAAGAATGATGATGGATTAAACCCAGATCAGTTGACTGGGGGTGAGTGCTTGCAATGTTCAACACTCCGTCCATCATCCCCTTTGGTTTTGCATTGTTCGCCCTAAGTTGGCAGGGTATGCCCAGACGTGGGTCCCTTGCTCACTCTGCAACTGGATTCAAGATAGCCTGGCTGATGAGGGCTGTGAGCCTGAAACCGGTCCCAGGATGCTTGTTTCCGGTCCAGGGAAGACATGGCTTGGCAGTTCGGGCTGGACTGTTCCCATGAGGCACAGGGTCAGACTGATTTGCATATGGCCATGTCTGAACTGGGGTGGCGGAGTGAGCTAAAGAATGATGATGGATTAAACCCAGATCAGTTGACTGGGGGTGAGTGCTTGCAATGTTCAATACTCCGTCCATCATCCCCTTTGGTTTTGCATGAGGAATGCCTGGTGGTCAGTCACAAGGGTGAAATGCTTTCCATACAGAAACACATGAAAATGTTCACAAGCCCACACTGCATCCAGGCTCTCTTTTGCTGGCTGGGAATAAGCAAGTTCAGTCGGAGATAGACTTCTGCTGGCATAGGCCACAATGTGTCTCTGAGCATTTGGATGTCCATTGTGTTGAGCAAGGATCGCACCAAACCCTCCCGGCTTGCATTTACAACAATCTCAGTGTGTAACTTTGGATCAAAGTAAGCCATTTCAGTTGCGTGTTTGATTTTCTTGAAACTTCGGTCGCATTCAGAAGACCACTGGAATCGAATATTCTTCTTTGTCAAGCCTCTTAACAGGGTGCTCACCGTGGCAAAGTCACAAATGTATCTGAAGCAATAGCTGCCATGCCTAAGAAGGATCACAGGATGGGAGGCGTGGCCTGGCAAGATGGCTGATCAGATAAGCTAAGCCCGAGCTTCGTTGCCCCAGATAACGATGCTGGAGAATCCTCCCTGTAGGGGTGCTGAGTTTTGAAAATAGAGACACACATGGACTCCTGAAGAAGAGCCTTTCATCCTAATACCCCTGACAGGGGCTTCGGTAGACTTTTAGGGTGAGCAGATCCATTGCGCACAAGCGAGCTGCCATATGGAGAAAGCTTAGTCGTCGGGTGGCGTCCCTAGCACTGTGGGAGTGGTTTGAAGCGGTTGGGCCAATGCACAACTGTGCACAATGATCTGAGGACCGCCGGGGCACCGGTGTGATCCTGTGGGCGCCCATCGAGAAAATACAGCGGAGCGGGGCCCGGAGCAGAAACTTGGGCCTCATCCGACCCGGGAGGCCATGTGTGGCAGAGGTGCCGAGGCTGCGGTGGTGATAGGCCCTGGGAATAACACCTGCTCCCGGTGTCCAACAGCGAGGTGAGCAGAGCGACAGCTGCAGGCCAGGGTGGATGCGGCTGCATGGCTGGGCAAGGTCGGGCCAGACGCACTGTCAGGCGAGGGGAGAAGCTGTGCACAAAGGAAGTCTGCCTGTGCGCGGGGCCCCTGCAGGGAGATAAAGACAAAGGCAGACAGGTAACAGACATGGGAAGGAAGCCCAGCTGCATTTGCAGATATAACAGACGCAGCAAGTATCTACGCCTGTATCAGTTAAACCCTGCAGAAGTCATATGCATGAGTGGGGCCCGGGGCCTGAAGTAACACGCCCCACATTAACTCCTGGGGGTAGCGGGGGCTGCAGAAAGAGGCTACACTAGTGCTACCACATAACGCCCTTCAGAACAGGACTACCACATAACGCCCTTCAGAACAGGACTCGTACCTAAGGTAGGGAAGTGAGATACAGCTGCGGGAGACCCAGCAACTAGCCATCCAGACAGGACAAAGATGGATCTGCATGTGGGAAATGATCGGACCACCCGTTGCTGTCTGAGTAGAGGGATGCCTCATTAGCTCTCCTGGGGCGATGGCCTGGGGATGCCAGGGGTCCCAGCTGGGTGATTGGGCTGCACAGAACACAGGAGGGCTGCTGGGAACAGTTGGGAGATGCAGAAGTGCCCAGCAGTGGAATGAATGAGAGCAGGTGAGCACCGGTTGGCCAATCAGATCACTAAAGGGAATGAGCCTTGGACGTGGAGAGCTGGGGAGCTCCATCGGATGTGACAGAAAGGGCCATGCGGGATCGTCAAGACTGGGCTTGGTTGAGCTCTGGGTCTGTGGGATAGCATTATCGCTGCGGAGGGAAGCAAACAAAATCAACACACCCGACCTGGGTGTGGTGAATGTCTAAGAACTGCAAGCAGAGGTGGCCTGAAGTGAGGAAAAGTTAATGAACTGGGGCGCCGGAGCCATCGGATAGCACAAACAACAGAAAACATCCACACGCACCTGCATTAGAGACAGGTGGAGGAGCACAGGGGTGTGGCGCAGTGCGGAGTGCCAAAGTAGACAATGGGGTAAGACAAGGCACTCAGGGACCAGCAGAGCAACAAAATCACCCAGTATGCGCTCCCACAGGGACTCCAACAGTGCCAGATGGGTGGCCCGACGCCCAAATCAGAGGGGGAACCCTCATGAGCGGCATTAATGGAAGCAATTCAGGGGTCCTGCACCATACTGGAGGGCAAGATAGATATCGTAGCTATTGAGTTGGGCATCCTGCGCACAGACCTCCTGAAGGTTTCGGAAAGAGTAACTGTCACAGAACTAATGATTGGAGGGCTGGACTGGGACATAGTCACCCTTAAGTAACAAGTGGCAACATTAACAACTGCTGAAAAGATGCTTGAAGATAGGGCGTTGGACGCTGAGGGCCAGTGAGGTTCCCAGAAAAGGCAGAGGGTGCCTCGATAGAATACTTTCTGGAGAACTGGATTCTTGCCTTTCACCCTATGCTTGCGGTATAACAAGTGCACAGGGTGCTAACGATGCACCCCCAGCAGGGGGCCCCCCATTGCTGGGATATTTAAATATCATGACAGAGACTGCATACTAAAAAATGGCCTGGGATGCGGGGACATTGCAATATGAGAACCACAGCATCGCCATCTTCTCAGACTATACCCGGAAAGTACAATTGCAGAGGAAGTCATTTGTGGAAGTCAAGCAAAAGCTTAGATCCATGGGGCTGTCATACATGCTACTGTTCCCGGCGCAGCTCAGAGTGGTAGCACAGGAAAAAAACTATTTCTTTGAGTGACCTGAGGAGTCATAGGCCTGGCTAGAACAATGGGACAAGGTACCACAAGGAGAGCATGCCTCTTTGAGGGCTGGATGGGGTAAACGCACGGAACGGCAGATGGCGCGCTGGAGTGTCTCTCAGGGACAGTCCTCAGCAGCAGGTGCTGCAGATTCACAAATCGAGGTGCAGGAAGACTGCATGCTTGCTGAGGTGCAGATGGATGGTGATGGCCTGATAAACACTCAGAGCAGTGTGCAGGAATGACAGGTCCCGACTCCGTCGGGGTCTATTGAGCGACGTTCTCAGTGATATTGTTGTCCAGATCCTGATGGGCAGCCTGACCTTGGTCCTGGTGTGTAAGTACATAGAGGGGAGGGGGAGAAACACGCTGTGGGACAGCCACATAAGACTCCAATATGGCAGGTAACTGGGTGTCTCACCCGAACAAACTGTTGTGTGTCATGGAATGATATTGCTTTTGAGTATTATCTCCTACGTGGGGATTCACTCAGGGTACAGTTAGGGTAGCCAGAGCGAGACACTGTGTGAAAACACTGGCTGGACTCGCCCCTGCATTGTACGGGGTATAGATTAGTTAACTGTTTAAGGGTTGGGGTCTGATCACTGGGACAGCATACCAGCCAGTTAATTCACAGTGGGAACAGAGTAGGGGGTATCTGGGCCATCGCAGCTCAGAATGGTGGGCGATCTTGACAGGGTTGTTCATTGTTGTCATGCGATTGTCCTGGGTGGAGAAAGGAGGGGAGATTTTGTTAATGTTACAGTACTTGTCATGCTATGGAAAGAGTGAGAAAAGCATACAAGGCTGCAGTCAGGGCAAAGAGTGAAAGTCGGCACCTCTGAAGGTGCAAATGGGAGATATGGGTGGGATTATATTTCCCTCCATGGTACAGACCTATAAGATTGTTACATGGAACGTCCAAGGCCTGGACAGTTATGAAAAGAGATATAGGGTGCACTCCTATTTAAGGTGAATTGGAGTAAGCATTGCATGCCTATAGGAGACGCACTTCACAGACACCGAGGCAGACAAACTGAAGAAAAGATGGAGGGGGCAACTGATCATGCCCACTTTTTCCTCCTAAGCTCGCGGGGTGGCGATCTGGGTGTGACCCAGGGTACCCTTTTGTACGATCTACATAGAGGCAGACACGCAGGGGCGGTATGTCCTGGTGCAGCGGGTGTTGGATGCAGTGGATATAACTATCTTGAATGTGTCTTCCTCCAATATCCATGATAGGTACTTCTTCCCACACATGCAGTCACTGGTGACGGATAACATGGTTGAACTGTTGTTGTGGGTGGGAGACTTCAACTGTGTCTTGGACGCAAACTTGGACAGGTGCCCCCCCCCCCAGAGCATTGGCCTTACCAGTGAAATAGCATAAACATTTTCTTTAGAATTTAGCATTACTAATGGAAAACCTGCCTTGAGCTTCAGAAATGAAACTGTATTTAAAAAGTGACACACAGACATTTGGTGCTGCAAAGTGAAAATATGAGGCTTTAATATGCACAGGCTTTAGTCAGACGCTTTCCACTTAGCAACCCATTTAAAAATTGCACAATTAATTCATAGCTTGATTTTAATATGGCTAGTTTAGATTTTGTTCTCACTATGGAAATGTGATTTTCATTTGTAAAAATGTTAAATGTGTGTATTAGTAGAATATAAATTGTATTAGAATTAACACGACATTTTATAATGTAGAAACACAGAAACAGCTCATGATTTAGCTCTTGCTCTGTAAGTTCCAGTTGGCCTTCCAGATAAGCAAAGGAATGTATCCGTGTGAAAGAAGAACGCTTGGTATAATTTACAGCATGTAACCTCTGAGCCTTATCTATTTAGTTGCTGGAAATGTTTAAACAAAGCCTCATTTCATTCTTTGCTTTAGAGAGAATAGAAAAGACACGTATTTTAAAAGTGCATTACCATGTTATGTTTAATGTTTCTTGCTTAATTAATAAGTTCTTTTGCAGCTAATGTTATGTATTTAGTTAAAAATAAAATGCTTCTTTAAAGGAAGGTTAGGAGAGGAAGTTATATTAAATAAGATGCAGAATAGGGTCTTCGGAAGGATTTTTTCCTGTGTGATAGATGACGTATGCAGACTGCCGAGGGGTGGAGGTGTCATTTTGGATAATGCTGAATTCCAGTTGGATGCAGAATGAAAATCACACCACATGCTTTGTAACATTGTTTTTTTATATAAATGCGGTTCCTAGTTTAGGAGTTTCAGAACCCTTGCAGACAGATTTAGAGATGGGAGGCTGCAGAGGAGTTTCAGACTTCGACGCAGAACTGAAGGGAGCAGAGCAGATGTGATTTGCAGATGCAGGGATGGCGAGGGCAGACTTTGATAGAGAGCAGAATAGAGGCAGACAAAGGCAGATTAGATGCAGGTTTTGTTCCATTCTGATTTGATTAAAATCCCCAAGCTTTATGCTTTGACTAACTGGCTTTGCCAAGGCTTATTTGCTCTATGCTTTATTCCTCTTTATCGGAGATTCTGCAATTATTAATTACTGATTTAGCTTCATGCGAATCTCACTCTTACTTTAATTTGAATTCTTCATGAGTTCTGACTGACATCATTTGTGCCTCATTTTCTTAGAATAGGGATTCTTTCCTTTATGGAACGCGCTGTATGGAAATTTATGATATACTCTGTACTAACTTTATTTTTCTAGTATCAATTCTGTAACCTGATTGATAGCTGACTAATGAATGAAAAGTCAGAGAATCTTAAATATTAATTAGAAAATAAATCCCTTTAAAACTACTCAAAAGTTTTATTATTGACTACAATTTTTTATTTGCATTTGATTATTTGCCCATGTTTATGAAGGAGCCCTATTGGACAAAATACGGTGGCCAAGATCCATCGCCTTGAGCGGAAACAAGAGTAATGGTAATTAAAGATAATGGTGCCACATTTTCAAAATTTCCAAAGAGAGATTACCCTGAGATTTCTGCGTTATCATGAGAGATGGTGGGCACGTTGACCAAAGTCGATCATAATCTGGCTGTGAGAATGTGTGGCGGGTACGACATCCTACGAGGATGGAGTACTCCTGTTACTCGGCAAGTCATGGAACCTGTAGCCGGCTGTACTGAGCCTTAAGTAACTGCGAACATAAGGGCTGACGTGCAGATGGCCACCTATCTGGGCAGGTTTTTATCTGATTACTCCCACCTGATGTTGGAGTGGAGTCGTGTGCGGGCCAGGGATGAACAGAGATATTGGCGCAGGCAGCCAGACGCACTTATGGACTCCCCGCTTAGGCAGGCCCTAGGGGAAATAAATCACTGAATATCTGGAGGGCAACTGGGGCTCGAAGAACAGTAGGGACACTGAATGGGAAGCACTAAAGGCGGTCATCAGAGGGGAGTGCCTTGGGAAGGTATGCAGTCTGCATAGACAGCTGCAGAGAGAGCTAGGGGACCTGGAAGATGAATTAGTGACTGCTCGCAAGGGACATGGGAGGACCGGAGGAAGGGGGGGGTCGGTCATTACACTGAAATTACGTATTTGAGAAACATGGGACAGGCTGGACAGGTTTACGCATCAGGAATACAGACAGCGGGTCTCACCGAGAGGAGACAAGCCTAGCAAACTGCTGGTCTGGCTGCTTAGGCAGCAGACAGAAAGGACCCCGTTAGTAGCACTATGCCGACGGGATGGGACGCGATGGCCACCACCCAACAGACCATCAGTGACACCTTGGGGTCCCACCTGTCTCCCCTTTATGGAGGGAAGAGGCAGTCGATGATGCGCTGGTGGCCAGATATTTTGGAAGAGTGGTACTGCCGGTGCTTCCGCCCATGATGCGAAAAGCACTGGAAGCGGACATCACCCTGGAAGAGGTTAGGGAAGTGATGGGCAATATGGACAGAGTGATAACACCGGGGGGTGATAGCCTCCGGGTGGAATTCTGCCAGGCATATGCTGCGCAGCGATCAGAGTCCATGCTTGAGGAATACAGCGAAGCGCGGGAGAGCAGAACGCTTCCCCCAACCCTCCGGGAGGGAGTGGTGTGCATGGTCCCAAAGCCTGGAGGAGATGCAACAATCCCGTCATCATCCAGACCTTTCACCATTCTCAATGTAGATACTAAAGTATTATGTAAGGTCCTGACAGAGCGATTGAAGGGGGCAATAGGAAAGCTGGTACATGACGACCAATGAGGCTTTATGGCCGAATGAAGCATGGCTTTTAATTTGCGGAGACTTGCACGTGATACACTATGTCCGGGAAGAAACAATGAGTTGGTCCTGGTCTCAGTAGGCATTATTAAGGCGCTTGACACAGTGGATTGGAATTATCTGCAGATTGTACTTTGGAGGTTGAGATTTGGACCTGTCTTCTGTAAATGGGTGAGGCTACTTTTTACAGCGTCTAGCATGAGGGTGCGAAGGAGTGGTATCGGAATGATGGGATGTACGGCGCGGCTCACGACAGGGCTGTCCGCTCTTGCCGTTCCTTTTTGCTCTGGTGATGGAGCCACTGACAGCGAAACTCCAGACCAATATGGGGGACTTCGGCATTGAGATTGGGGACACCACACACCTGATTTCCATATATGAGGATGACGTGGATATTTTACAATGCAGCACCCGGCGGAATTAGAGCAGCTCCTTTTGGTGGGATTGGAGGCCTTTGGGGAGGTGTTGGGCCTGTGTATCAACAAAGAAAAGTCACTGTTGTCTCCACTGGGAGTGCTGGAGTCGAACTTGGCCCCACTGGGGCTGAGATGGGAAGCCACCTCCTTCCGATATCTTGGTATTGTGGTAGGGCACACCATGGAAGACCAGCGGCAGTACTGCATGGAACCGCTAATGGACAGGCTGACGAAGTCTGTTTGCTTTTGGACCATGCTGCCTCTGTCCATGGTGGGAAGGGTCGTGGTGGCAAAGATGGTGTTCCTACCCAGGTGTTTGTTCATAATACAAATGCTTTATGCAGGCTGCCATGTAGTCTATTTAAGACCCTGGACAGCTAGTTGATTTCATTGGTGTGGGCTGGGAAAAGGATCTAAGTGGTGCTGATGCAACTCAGACGAGACATGATGGAGGGGGGTATGGGCCTCTCTGACTTGGAGCTTTACTATTATGCATCTAAGTTGCAGCATGCTGCTAGATGGGTGGCCGAAGAAGCCAACTGGGAGATGAGGCTCCTACGGGGCACTTATGATTCACATTCTTTGATGGTGCTGTTCATGCACGGCTCGTGGGTACTGCCTGGCACCCCATATCTAATCAGACAGGTGGCAGAGGTGTGGGAAAGGGTGGTTACCGTCGTATTTAGGAGGCTGCCATTTTCGAGGGAGTTGGCGGTGTGGACACTACTTCCTTTTATTCATATTGGGAAGGACATGTCGGTGGCGAGATGGAGGGAGGGGGTGTGAAATGCTGGGACATCTGTATCCAGGAGAGGCATTCTGTCAATTCTCACCTTTTTTTCTGCAGGAGCAATAGGAACAAGTGAAGCAAAAGTCCCAACTTCCTCTCACCACCAAGACTGCCCAACAAAGTCAAAGCTAGTCATGGTAGATAGGGGAAGAGGGGAAGGGAAGAGAAAAGACATGTGTCCTACGGAGTCAACGCAGGGAGGTAAGTAGTACCCTGAAGTATCTCTATATGTTTCTTGTATACAAGGAAGGGAATAAGGAATGTCACTGTATGTATAAAGCCTGTCTGATAATGCAAGAAGATTAGCAGTACTATATATGTGGCACGTTTAATAGAGACTAATTGAATAATTCCCCTCTTCCGAACTAAAAGAAATGACTGCATGCACTGGGATGTTAAACAATCTATTGTAGACAGAAGAGAGAAAAGCGCATATGGTTAAAGAGCACAACAGTCTAGAGTAGGTTGTATACGGAAAGCAATGGAACATGCAAACACACCTAAAAGCATTCTGTAGTTTGCTTTAAATGACCCCAAAAGTACTGTGATTACAACAATGGAAGAGTGGATACAATAATCTTTTGTAATGCTACTCTATGATCAAAAACATAAATTAACCCAAAATGTGTGTAGTGTCTGTGCCATCAAAACTATAAGTTCCATAATGCAGCAAGTAACATGATCACTTTTCTTTCTCTTTTAGATCCTCAAGACCAGCACAGGAAAAGAAAGGGATCTCCAAATGCCCAAAACACAATCAGGTAAGCATTTAACTATACTGAGTATAACAGAAACGCAAAAGCACGGAACCGCCTCTATAGTAAAGGCTGATTCTTTAAATGTTCTTTGTTTGGTTTTTCTGTTGCAGGAATCCCTGGAATACTGCGCAGCAGATTTCAGCAGAAGACGCCAACACTGAATCAAAGAATGAAGGGAGCCACCGAACAGCAGCCCGCCGGGTCGATGACACGACGCACAGTGAACCCGGAAGCAGAGGTAAGTGACACAATCTTTCGCCCGGGCAGGCCGGCTTTATGCTGGCATTGCTCCGCCCCCACCTCAGACTCAGTCTGGAGCGCAGCAAGCCTGACACATTTCTTTCCTTTGCCAAAGCGCGAGAGGCGTTCGTGGTGGGAGGGGACCAATTCCTACAATACAGTAAGTTGGTGAGTATGGCACGGGGTTTGGACAGAGTTCCCGAACACGCCTAAACAGATGGTCACGCTGCAGCTGCTATTTACGGCAGGTTCGGCGAGGCACATGGTGATGCATTTATATAAGGCAATTAAAGTAGACAGGGCCTTGTTTGAGCATGTGGCACAGCGGGCATGGTGAGACGACCTGGAGACACGCCTGACGGACCCAGAATGGAAAGCGATCTGTTAATTGGTACAGAAAGTCTTGTGCAATGCTAGATTCAAACTGGCTCATTTCAATTACGTCCATTACACGTACCTAACACCGATCAAACTCTGCAGAATGTATCTGACCAGGAGAGCGGACTGTCCTAGATGTGGAGGGGAAGGGGCCTTGTTCTGCATATGGCATGGGAGTGCCCGAGAGTGCATGCTTACTGGCTGCAAGTGGTTGCAAGATTGAAAGAGGTGACCATGCTAGCAATTGAGGAAATGCCCCAAGTGTGTCTGCTTGGTATTGTCAAACAGCCCAGAGGGTGGAAAATGCACTGGAGATTCCTACAGTTGGCCCTGGTGTTGGCCACACAGAGGGTGGCCATAGGGTGGTTGGGTATCAGAGCCCCCTCAGTCATGCTGTGGTGCAGGGATGTGGATGAGTGGGTGATTTCCGAAGAGGTACACATGAAACTCACACATAGGGATGACAACTTGCAGGAGGACTAGAGACCTGGGCTACACTGATGGGGAACATGCACACAGATTGAGAGGGAGACGCGAAACGGATACACAGACACAAACCCAAGGCACGCAACCCTTGCCGAATGGGATCACACAATAGTAATGGGGGAGGTGGAGACAACAGAAGGAGACACTTAGGAATCACGGTGAATGGTGGGTCCAGGGGAAGTGGGAAGGGACAAAAGGAGGAGGCAAGCAAACCAGCTAGCGAGCGACACAGGTATACACCTCTGGGGACTACTTAATATTGCATTGGAGGCAAGGGGGGAAAACCACTGAGGAAAGGGACAAAGGAGGATTGACATGTGACTGTATTCCTTGAACTGTATCAATATTATGGATGTTGAGAACTCGAAGCAAAATGACTGTACCGCTACATGTTATTGTTATTGTTTTGGTTACTTATTTTCTTTTGCTTAGTACGTGATGGTGATTCATGTATAAATGTCTGCCGTTGATGTGCATTCTACTGTGCCCCATTGTTGGGCACGCTGTTAGTTATAAACTAATAAGAATAAAAAAAATAAAAAAAAGGATTGCAGCATGGTTACATCTTGTGAGGTACAGCTGGATGACAAGGCTTGTACCTTTTCAGGGTCAGGAATCACTCCCTGTTCAGAATAAATATGTCCAAAGAATTTGAGTTTGGTCTCGTGAAACTCACATTTTTCTGCATTTACAGTGAGACCTGTATCAGCGAGCAGATGACATACTTGTTTAAGAGCTTTGTCATGCTCCTTTCATGTGGCCCCAAACATTGGTATATCATCACTGTAGTTAAAAGGATATGTGACGGGTTGAATTATTCGACGAATGACATCCTAAAAGATTTCTGCAGCTGATGACCCACCAAAGCTAAGTCTTATATATCTGAACAAACCAACATGAGTTGAAAAAGTAGTAATGTACCTACAGTTCTATTCCAGCTCGAGTTGATGGTATCCTTTGTTCAAATCAAGACAAGAGAAGACTTTGGCCGATTAAGTTGTGTAATCATGTCTGCTATGTGTGGACCTGGATGTATTTCTCTCTCGATTGTTTTGTCGGCCTGGCGCATGTCAATACAAATGTGCACCACACATTCACTGTCCTTTTTGCCACTACCACTATGGGCGAAACCCATAGCAACGAACCAATAGAGCGCTTGATGATATCATGCTTTAATAACGTCTCTAGTTCTTTCTCAGTGGCCTCCTGTAAATGAAAAACAATCCGACTGTTTCGCTGAGCAACAGGACAAATCTCCTCATTAATGTGAAGTTGCACCTTCATTGTCTTGAGTTTCCCTAGTCCATGAAACAACGAAGGGATTGGCTTACTATTTCAGCATGTGCATTGAGGTTGTAGTTGATGAATATTAGTCCCATGCCAGCAGCAGTGCTGAAACTGAGAAGACATGCACTCAACAAAGTACCTTGGAGAACATGAATTGGTGCTTGTACTGTTGTTTTCCTATGCCTCATGGTTACTACAAATGACCCTTGACTTTGCCATGGTGTAGAAGCAGCCCATGTGTACACCTTTGTTTTCAATGGCATTAGACGTGGTACAGGAGACAGTTTGTGGTATTTCTCTGCCGGCATGATATTGATTGATGCACCACCGTTTATAATGAAAGTTGTAGGGCAGCCAGTCACCTTTAATGTGATCTTGGGGTATTGTCAAAATTAGTTTGATCGCTTTAAGTGGTAATCTCTCCTTGACTTGTGTTATTCTTTGCAAGAAGCCAATCCTACATGTGCAAGTCTTTCAGCGGTCTACATCACTATTGCACATCATCTTCTTCACTGTCACTCAATGATGATGCTGAAGAGCCGTTAGAGGATGAATTTGATGAGGATCAATATTCGTTTAGTCTCTGCTTGCCTCAATTGATGTTGCCGTTTGACCTTGGTGACGTGGCAAGAATGCTGCTGGAACTTTCTGGCGCCCATTTTCTCTTCTCGCCGTGACGCACTTAGTTTCTCTTTTGCTTTGCAGACTGTTATGAAATGGTTTTCTCTCCCACGGGCTTTGCATATCTGTCCAATTGTGGGGCATTCACCTCTGTGTGAAAACGAGAACCCACACTAGAAACACAATTTGTTTTTCTTCTGAGACATCATCTTCTTGGCCACCACTTTGTGTTTCTGCTTGCTTCTCATGATCAACACTGATTCATTCTGGGCTGTTCCAGCTTCCATATCAGCAGCCTGTCGATCTGCATGTTCCTCAGCTCTCGCAGCCATGAGTACCTTTTCTAGACTGAGTGCCTCTCTCAGGGCCGGACTGGGAACTGAAACCGGCCCTGGCAAACTGCTCGGCCGGCCCCCGGGGTGATAGGAGGGGGTGCGGACGAGCAGTTTGCAAGGGTCGGTTTCGGACAATTTTGTTACAAGGGGCCGATATTACAGGCCCCCGGTAAAAAAAACGGCACCCCAGGGGCCCAAAACCGCCAGGTGCCCGCTCCGGCCAGTCTGGCCCTGGCCTCTCTTAGCATGCATCGTCTGAACGAATCAGAGAGGCAACCATCAATTAATCTGAGACGCATGGCTTCTTCGTCATTAAATTCACTGAACTTGCAGTGCTTGATGAGGGCATCAATTGTCTCGACAAATTCATCAAGCTGACTGTCTTGACTAGTTGAAAATGTACCTCTCATAGTTGACATTCGGCATTGGATTGAACTTAGCTTCCAACGTCTCCTTGATTTGACGGTGCTATATTTCATCTGCTTGTGATATTTTCTTTATCACTTCTTTCACTGAATCACATGCAAAGTTCTTTATGTATTTGATGACCCTTTTGTCATCTACTTCTAGAGCATCTATGAACTCATTGAATGTTTCAATCTATGCAGTCCATCTGGCGCCAGTATTCTGCTTTTTGTTGGTGTCGAATGGCAGTGGTGGTGTCAGGAACGCGGCTGCGCCGTATTTGGCGCTTCTTTCAGCAGCCATTGAAAGATTTCACAATTCCGAAGGCTTTTCGGTATTTTAGATGCCACCTGCTACTTTTCAAGCATCTGCGGCCCATCCGTGCCTAGTCGTCACACCCGATTTGAGGTTGTGTGTCACTTCCCTCGCTTGGGCTGATAAATACGTTTGTACTCTCTGTACCTGGTTGTCACTGCCTTTAGCATTTCTTTGTGCCTAGTTGTCTCTGTCTTTAGTGCTTTCTTGCACCTGGATGTCACTGCCTTTAGTATTTCTTCGTAGCTGGTTGTAACTGCCTTCAGCATTTCTGCTTTGTATCGAGGATGGCTCTTTGTTACTCTATGGAACAGCATCTCTTCTTTTGTCCTTTCCAATAGGTTTCTGGCAGACATTCTAAAAATGCTCCTTTCTAGGGCCTTCACCTTCTTTGAGGTCCTTGTGCAAGTTAGAGTGGCGCTTTGACTCCACATACGCCAACTGTAGCCTGCATCTTGGGGGAATGTGGCACGCACAAGTAGTTTGCTGGACCTCAGCAAACTTTCAGGGGGAGCAGCCTTGTTTCTTCGGGGCATGAATCCCCTACTTGTCGCTAGTTGTAGTATCCACCCTAGCTCTGGAGCTTGCAAATGACTATGCCACACATGGAGCTCTGTAATACACGTCTTTATTCTTCAGCATGTAACTGTTTACTGAATGAACTGCGTCATAGACTTTATTGACCGAACCCAGACACCCCCAAATACCTCCCAACTGATTACGTAACTTTGTAAGGAGTCTTCCTAGGACCACAGTGGTCCTACTGTACATAATCACACGACACTACATGCTGCTACCACCGTGCTCATGCTGCCCAACTCCTTCCACCACTATGAGGGTAGCGCTTTGGGTGCCCCTCCCAACCTAACAAGTCCGCAATCCATGAGACATACCTATGTCAAGGTGCACACGCATGATCCGTTTTTGTCTGTGACAACACTAATCAGCATTAGGGATACAGATATCAGTACAGTTGGGCGCTCAGGGCATGGCTGTATGTTTATTACCATGAAGAGGACTTTTCCGTCCCAACAATTGCACATTCTTTTATTTGTGACCGGTATAACAGCTTGTTTTTATTGTACTACATATTCATCAGCTATGATGGTTATTGAGAAAGCATTCACCATCCTGTAAAGAGAGGGAACTGAATTTTCTGCCTGAGAAGCCTTGTTGCTGTTTTTCACTGATACGATATGCCAGATGTGGCCGCTACAACTAGGTAAATGGCATATATTCCGTGGAAGGTCCTCTCACCACCCTTGGGAGATTTACTCTTGTGTAATATCACACAATACTGGGGTAATATTGCATATGATTAAATCACTTTCGCATGGAAAATCCTCTTTGTGAATTATAAAAATGAATTTGCACTCATGACTCATGCCAGTTCCTTGTGTATGTTGAACTTGCTTTTCAACATATATGTTGCACCCCTCGTCAAGATTGTAAGAGCCTTTGAAATAATATTGTATGCGGACAACACGCAGCTTATAATCTCCTTTAAAAAAGATTTCACCAAAGCAAAAGAAAGCTTTTTAGCTGGGATGACCGCAATTGCTACCTGGATGACAGAAAACTGTCTCCAGCTGAATGCTGGAAAAACAGAGATTATGCTGTTTGGCAAGGCCCAACAACTGTGGGCTGCTGATTGGTGGCCTACAGAACTTGGCATTGCTCCCACACCCAAAGGGGTGATTAAGAACTTGGGAGTCCGCATCGACTAACCTCTTACCATGAAAGAGCATGTGATGTCCACTTCAGACTCCTGTTTTCAAATCATGCGCTTACTGAGAAGAGCCTTTCCTTTCCTCTCACTCATAGCAAGGAAAACTGTGGTTCAGGCTCTTGTGATTAGCCGTTTGAATTAATGTAACTTACTGTTGGCTTTGGCAAATGAGACGTTATTATTAAAATTAAAAGTGGTGGAGAACACCGCAGCTTGTCTCATTTTCAATTTGCCATCAGAGGCTGCATCCGCTCCCCTCCTGTGTACCTTACATTGGCTTCCGGTTTCGGAAGAGAATAATTTTTTTAAATGTGTTGCCTTACACATAGAGCCCTGACTGGAAAAGGCCCTTGTTACCTAGCTTCAAAGCTTAGGCACTATTGCCCTCCTAGACTCCTTAGATCTAGTGATAATGCACTGTTAACTATTCCTCATGTCAAAAAGGCCCGTTCAGGTGGCAGGTCTTTTTCTCACTTGGCTCCTCATTATTGGAACAAATTGCCACATCATATTCGAACTTGTTCGGATCACTTTCTCTTCAGGAAAGTACGTAAGATAACTTTGTTCTGATTTAGCTGCTGTTGTTGCCTTTGTCTCTTGTTGGCGCCTAGATACCCCTCCTGGGGTGATTCGTGCACGTTATAAATTAAAATAACATAACATAACTTGCATGCATAAGTGGTTTTGTGACCAACTGTTCCAGCTAAGGCTTCCAGAACTGAAAAAAACATTTGCAACTACTGGCCCCTCGATTTCAAGCAAAACTCTAGAAGTGGACATAATACTTAAGATGAGGCCTACAGAACCAAATACAATGTTGCCTCTCTTACTGGACACAATACATCAGTTGTGCTGCTAGAACAGGACACAATTTTTCAGATGTTGCCTCTACAACTGGGCACAATAACCAGATGTTGCTTTTAAAAGTATTCACAATTTTCCACCTGAGGCATTGAGATTGGGACACAGTAATCTAGATGCGGCTTCAGAAACTACACAATATTCCATATGAGTCCTCCAGAACTAGATACAGCAGTGTAGACGAAGTATTTTAAGAAGGCAGTAGAAACCAAGTGCAGCCACCAAATGTAAATATTTGAAAATATTTTTTCACAGCATTTCAGTACTAGTTCAACCATACATATAACAATACTTGGCATGCCTTTATGTAGTACTCCAGTAGACACCTTCAGAACTGGACACAGTATGACAGAGATGGCTTTAAAAAACTTCACACAATAGCACAGAATGAGCGTGCAGATCTGGATACACCACTTAAGATGAGGCCTCAAGAATTGGATGCAGTATGTCTCTAGAACGTTGGTCTCTAGAACTTGACACAGTACACCATAGATAGCCTCCAAGACATGTATCTTCCCTTTCTTGCCTCCTCTTCAGTACCTATATGTGTCATTTAGGACAGCTCTAACAGCAGTACTAGGTAACCCTTTTAATGTACTTTCACAGACCACGAAGGGAAAATATATATTTTATCTATATTTGTATAGACAAAGCCTCATTTGGAAAGCCCTAAGGGTTTTTCAAATTGTCCTCACCCACTAAATAGTGGCATGCTTCATCATAGGGCCACTGACACGCTGGTGCAGACCAACACTCAGGGTGAAGTGCTGTATTTTTTATGTAAACTATTAGGGATCCATTAAGCAGAAAAATCTATTTAAAACTGTGTAAGAGGGTACCCTATTCATTTTATTGTGGGTCCCCCTTGGAGGGGTTAAAATCACTGGGGTGTAACAGGGAATTTAGAACCCTTTCACCCTCTCTGCTGAAATCAACATGTTTCAGCTTTTCATACTGCCCAACATGGTTCACTGGCGTTCATCAGGATACAGATCCCTTCTGATCACCCCTCCAAATTAGTAATTCTCTGGACGGAATTAATTACAATTCTGTCATACTTGCCAGTTTGTAGTAGCACGTCAGGAAATTCCTGCAAAGATAATATTATCATCCCATCATCTCTAAAAAAAAAACACATAGAGGACTTGCTTAAGTGCAGACTTAAGTTTAGGTCTGGCCTTATGCAAGTCCTCTATGTGAAGTCTGGACTAATGCAAGTCCTCTGTGTTGTTCTTTAGAGATGATGGGATAATAATATTGTTATTATCTTTGTAGGAATTCCCTGATGTGTTACTACGAACTGGCAAGTATGACAGAATTGTAACCAATTCCCTCCAGAGAATTACTAATTTGGAGGGGTGATCAGAAGGGAACTATATCCTGATGAATGCCAGTGACCCATGTTGGGCAGTATAAAAGGCTGAAACATGTCGATGTCAGCGGAGAGGGTGATAGGGTTCTAAATTCCCTGATACACCCCTGTGATTTTTAACCCTGCCAACGGGAGGGCCCACAATAAAATTAATATGATACCCTCTTAGACAGTTTTAAATAGTTTTTTACTGCTCAGTAGATCCTAATAGTTTTCATAAAAATACAGCGCTCCACCCTGAGTGTTGGTCTGCACCAGGGTGTGTCAGCGGCCCTATGATGAAGCATGCAATTAATTAGTGGGTGAGGGCAATTTTAAAAACCCTTAGGGCTTCCATATGAGACTTCGTCTATTCAAATATTGGTAGTGTAAAGTATATATTTTCCCTTTGTGGTGTGTGAAAGTGTGATAATAGGGACAGTATTAACCTCTCGTCCCTCCCCCCCTTTGTGTGTATATAATCCTTTTAATGTATACTGACAAGACACAAATCCACTACCGATTGGCAAATATTCCTGTCACTTGAGCCATCACTATGTGGCTATACCACCTGTTGTACTGGATGAAAAACACTTTCCTAAGCACGACCGGAGCAGATACTGAGATCCTGGTGCTGGAGAAGCAGAATTTCCCTCATAACCCATAGCATGGCCTCTTATGAATCACAACTCAAGGAGATGATGGACGGAGTGCGAAACTTATCAGACACTCACCCCCAGTCACAGATCTAGGTTGAATCCATCATCGTTCTTTGGCTCACTTCGCCACCCCAGTTCAGACCCAGCTATATGCAAATCAGTCTTGACCCTGTGCCTCATGGGAACAGAACAGCCAAGCCAGGTCCTCCCTGGACCGGAAACAAGAATCCTGGGACCGGTTTCGGGGTGACACCCTTCATCAGCCAGGCTAGCTTGAATCCAGTGGCAAAGTGAGCAAGGGACCCACGTATGGGCATACCCTGCCAACTACCCAGATCTGTGACTGGGGGTGAGTGTCTGAAAAGTTTCAGCGGTCCGTCCATCTCCTTGTGTCTGCTCTTATGAATGCCTCCAGCAAAACGCTGGCTGAAAAGGGAGTATTATTCTATTCTAAGCTGTCCTTCATCTCTTAAGTCAAAGTGGGTAATTAACATGCAACTCTCACTTTCCTGTGATTGACCTCATCATCCAATCAGCCTTGGAATTGATGAAGGCTTGAGTCCGGGCTCTGGGAGCCCACGTTATGGAATTCACTGAATCCTGAACTTAAGGCTGAATCAAAACAAACCTTATAAGTGAACTGTTCCAGCCTCAACAGAAGGGAGTAGTATTTGAAGAGTTCTGGATTGTGCTACTTCCTTCCATTAATGGGCTCTAGCGTCCATGCCTCACAACATTCAACATCAATGAATACCAGAGAGCTGGCCACCAAATTCCTGATGAGGCCTCCAGATCTGAGCACAAAACTACAGAAGAGGCCTCCAGATAGTCACACAATTTAGCAGAATTACCTCACTGAATATGACACAATACAGTAAAGCTGTTTTCTAGCACTGGAATAAATACTACAGAGGAGGCCTTCGGAACTGGACTCAAGCGCTTCAAATGAGACCTTCAGGACTAAACCCATCATGGCACACACGGCCTGTAATACTTACACAAAATTCCAAATAAGATCATATTTAGATGATACAGTTGTAACACATCCCTCTTTTCCAGTTGTTCTAATTCTCTTTGAAAAATCCTGCTTGTTCTCCTGCAGCATTTCTTTGTCGTTTACCCACTTTGCGATCATTCGATGTGTGAGAACATCAAGATGTTCAAGAAAAGCTTACACAGCTGCTTCTGCTGTCCTTGGTGGTGGGCCTGCATGAGGGAAGCCTGCACTGGTGCTGCATATGGTACACCTATTCTGTGTGTGTGAGATACTTGCACTGCTGAAGTCAGTATTGTCCATGATCTATGTATGAGGGAAGCTTGCACTATTGCTGCCTGGGAGATATTTGCTCTTTGTGTACAAGGAAACACTGCAGCACATCTTCCCGTTATGTGCCTGTTCTATTTTTGTGAGTGGAATTTACACTGTTGCTGGCCATGTCTGCCTGTGTTGTGTGTGGTTAAACATTCAAATATACAAAGTCAAAACAATGACTTGATCAGGGAACGTGCTAGTTTTCTTTGGCAGCCACTTACTTTGCTTGGGACAGGACCACAAGGTCCATAATTCTGCAGGACTCTGAGGTGGAGAAGGAGGCATGAAAGAGCACCTCGATCCCTCAGCATGAGACGTGGTCGATGAACACTGGGCCAAAAGCGGGCCCATCAGGGCCCAACCAAGACCGTACCAGGCCACCCCTCTTGCTTTGGCGTTTTTGACTAAGCTGGAGATGAGTAAGCAGAAAATTCCACTCTCTAGTTCTGGGCCTAATATTGGTTTCAAACGCCTGTGTAATAAATTCTCCGTAAAGACCCTCCTCACTTCAGCTTTTGGGGAAATCAGTAATGAAATGTATACAGTCGAGGTGGGATAGGGAATACATGCCCAGGAAGAAGTAGCTCAGGGGGTAACAAGGGGAACACTATCCAAGTATTGTTGCATAGAGCCACAGTTTGTGACATTGCCCCCATTTTGACTGAGGGGAAAAACTCACTGACTGTTGCCGCTGATGTTCAACACACTCAATCACAGGGGTCTATAGACAATGCCTTACCTGTAATTAGTAAAAAGATAACTGATGCACCAGCAAACAAGGGACCTGCTAAGCAAACTGCTGGGGAGTTGGAATCCATCTTTCGCATGGCGTCTAACCTTTTGGACTCTCAGCTTGACCAATTCTATAAAAATATTGAAACTTTGGTGAAAAATTCTTTTGAGAGCTGTTGTCAAACGTCATCTTAGCTGAAAGGTGTTATTTCTGAGATTGTGGACTCACTTAAAACTAGTAGGTTGCATGTGAGCCGTCCCAAGTGGGTCACTGATTTTGTCTCATTACCACTTCGCCCCCTTGAACCAAGGCCCCCTTGAACCAAGGCCCCCTATGCGACCTTCTCCAGGTTCCTATTTCTCATTCTATTCTTCCATGCACTGTGGATGGTTAAAGGGAGGTGTGTAGGTCTACGGTTGACTCGTCAGAAAATGTTTCTGGGGCTATTGTTTTTAATCACACCAACGATCCTCCAAGTGGGCCTCCGTGTTCATATTTAGCATGGGTTGGACATAATGAGACTGGTAGCATAGGTAGCGGGGTGGTTTGGGGTTCAGATTTCAGAAAGTTCCAAGTCATCGCCTGGTACATCAGATTTACCTCCTGATGCAAGTTCCTTTGTCTTGATTTTTGCTAATGTCCCAAATCTCAAGAGAGGGCTTACGCAAAATTTCTCTCAGTTAAAAAATAAAGTGGTACAGTAGCTCAATAGTTATGTTATGTTATGTTATAACAACTTGTATAGCGCACTACTACCCATAGGTGTCTAGGCGCGTTGCGAACCACACACTGACGCAGGAAACTAGTTTTTAAAAAGCCAGGTCTTGAGATGTTTCCTGAATTCAAGCAGGGATGTAATTTTCCTAAGAGAGAGCGGAAGAGCATTCCAAATTCTAATGGTGCTGTGTCTAAAACTCCTACCCCCCCAGTTCATAGTTTTAACTCTGGGGGTAAGCATTAAAAAGGCGTTAGCTGATCGTAATGACCTACTGGGAGAGTACCAATTAAAAATGTGATGAAGAAATTGTGGGCCGTCACCATGAAGTGCCTTGTGGGCGATGCAAAGTGCCTTAAATTTTACACGCTGGCCAACTGGAAGCCAATGCAGATCTTGAATCCCGGTCCTAATGGACTGGTGCTTAGGGACATCCAAAATCAATCTGGCAGCGGCATTCTGAACTAACTGTAACCTTCTGAGCTGGTTGGACTGCAAATTAATATACAAAGCGTTACAATAGTCCAATTTAGATAAAACCAAAGTGGTTAAAACAGTTTTCCTAGCCTTTATAGGAATGTAGGGAAGGATTTTACGCATCATTTTGATTGTAAAAACGCTGAGGACACCACCTTTGAAATCTGAGATTTAAAATGAAGCTTCTCGTCTATTATGACCCCCAAATTTTTGCTTTCACCACTGGAGTAGGGGGGCCCAAACAACTGGGCCACCAGGCTGGTGACCAAAGAGGAGAGAGCTTGCCAAACAGCACCACCTCAGTCTTGCTAGAATTTAACTTCAGGCAGTGCCTACTCATCCACTTACTCAAGGATACCATACAGTCATGGAGTTTAGTGGAGTAGTTAACATCCCTGTCAATAGTTGAGATCACCAATTGGGTGTCGTCGGCATACGAGGTCGGGATTAAATCAAAGCTTCTAATTAGAGGTGCTAATTCGGACACATAAATATTAAAAAGTGTAGGGCTCAAAGAAGAGCCCTGCGGTACCCCACATGGCAAAATAAAAGGTGCTGATTTAAAATCGCCTAATTGCACTGTCTGGGTTCTATCTGTTAAAAAAGATGTTAAAAGCATGAGGGCATTTCCTCCCAGACCTATGCATTTTAAACGTTTTAGCAGCAAGGTATGGTCCACGGTATCAAATGCCGCGGACAGATCTAATAGGATAAGGGCCGCCGATCCTCCCCCATCCAAAGCGGTTCGGATTTCCTCTGTGGTCTTTATCAGAGCTGTCTCAGTACTGTGGCATGACCTGAAGCCAAACTGACTGTGATCTAGGATATTATTTTCTAAAATAAATTTGGAGAGTTCTATATTAACAATCTTCTCCAAAATTTTTGCTGGAAGGGAAGCCTTGCAATGGGTCGATAGTTGGCGGGATCCGTAATTTCTAAGTTGGTTTTCTTTAGTAGTGGTAGAATGCAAGCTTGTTTCCACCTTATTGGAAATGTTCCTTGTAAAAGCATCTGATTAAATATGTCCGATAACCGTGGACTAGCAAGATGGCCAACAAGATGGAGAATACTTGGAGGGCAAGGGTCCTCAGGTGAACCCGATTTGGTATTTGCAAGAAGCGTAGCAATTTGCACTGGAGATGTAAGGGAGAAGTTTAAAAGGGGCGTTGTAATCATAACTTCCTGTTCTGTGGAGTTTGAATTTGGCAAATGTAGGACAAATTGGTCATAAATTTGATCAACTTTTGATTTAAACGCCTGTGCCAAGGTATTACAAAAATCTTGAGTACAGATGGCAGTGTCCTCCTTTTTAACTGTTGTCAAATTGTTTATAACCGAAAAAAGTTCTTTACTTGAGTTACCTGCCTTTTCTATTTTTAATGTATAATATTGACTTTTTTCGGTAATAATTTTTTTCTTATAATCAGCTAACATTAATTTATATTGCTCTTTCTCGGCTGCATCATAGTTTTTCCGCCAGGTTCTTTCTTGCCTCCTACAAGCTTGTTTATCTAATCTAAGAGCCTCGGAGAACCATGGTGCTGATGGAGTCTTCCTATTTTTATTAGCCACCGAGACCGGTACTAGTCTAGCAAAATTGGATTCTAGCCAGGAAGTATAGTCTCCCGCTGATCCTTCCGCGTCCGACCCTAGATCTGGTAGGCTTTGCACTAGATGACTTTCCAGCACGTCTGTATCAATATTATACCATGCTCTCTTCCTGAACTTGGTGCTAGCTGTATTTGTTACTTTGACACCCAGTAGGTCATACCGAAAAATCACAGCGTGATGATCGGACCATATCAGGGGCAAAGCAGCTGTGAATGAAATAGCTGGGTTGTTTGTAAACAGCCCATCCAGGGTATGTCCAGCTTGATGCGTAGGACCATTGATAATTTGTTGTAGTCCTAGATCTGCTGTAATATCAAGAAGTTCCTGGGTATTTTTGTCGGCTAGAGTTTCCAGATGAAAATTCATGTCGCCCAGCATCGTAAAACAGCTTGATTGTATACCCAGCTCTAACAAAAAGGCAAATTATTTAAAAAGCTAGCTTTAGAGCCTGGTGGGCGATAGATTAGTATTCCTTTAAAGGTTTCGTATACTGAAACGCTAATCTTAAAAAGTAGAGCTTCGCAATCAGACGAGGTGAGTGTAGAGCAATGAGATACAAGCTCGCTCCTATAAATGATTGCCAAGCCCCCACCTTTTTTTACCAGTCTATCATGCCTGAAAACTTTATAACCGCAAAGGCACTGCTATAATGAAATCTGGGTCGGATGTTTCCTCGGCCCAGGTTTCTGTGATAAACAGGATATCTAAATTGTTATCAATAATGAAGTCAGCAATTTCATATTTATGTTTAATCAATGACCTAGCATTGACAAGAGCTAACTGAAGTTCTGTGTTTCGTTGATTACCACTTATCTGCCTAGCCCTATGTATCCTAGGAATTTTACTAGCGCATTCTAAGCACTCAGGCTTTTCTGTGCTAAGGAGCTCCTCACAGGTAAATTGATGGCATCGCACGTCTCTAGATTGGCCCAACGAAATAATACTTTCCCTTGAATAGGTTATTCTGGGGGACAAAACTATATTTTGGTCAGGGGTCAAAGCCCTAGGCCCGGACTCAGCGCGGACGGGCGCAGACGGGCTTGCCTTAGGCGCGCCTTCGGCGCGCCAGCGGCGCGCCCGCTGCGCGCGTCCGCTGCGCGTGCGCTCCAGCTTGCACCTAAATAGGTGCTCCTGGAGTCTAGAGCGCTAACAGGGCGAACGAGAAACGCCCCGGAAGTATGGCAGAGTTGTGGTCTTCCCTCCGCATCAATCGGCTAACGCCGCGGCGGACCGGGGAAGACCAGAACAAACAGTACAACAGTACAAAGAGGCAAGAAAGTGCAAAGTGCGCAATGAAAACAAATTACAATGTTATTAAAATGTTTAAAAGTTTAAAAATCGATAAAAAATAAGTACCAGTGAAGCAATTCTGGCGAAGACAGTGCTTGACAGTTAGCAGCAGCAGCAACTATAACTTGAATAAACAAGCGTCTCAGCAAGGAGCGCTTCATTTTGTATAAACATATGTACATGGGTAGGAGGGTGCCCTGGGTTGGAAGGGGCCTTAAAACCTTTGAAGGAGATTGTATAGTGGTCAATTCTAATATTCACCATTTGGTAGGCCAACTACTATTTCTCCTATCCCCTCCTTTTGATGCACGCTCCTTTAACCAGGCACTTCCTCTAGGTTCCTTTTGCAAACTTGTTTCCTTGTGCAGTGCCCACATTCCACATACTCGCTCCTCTGATAATGGTTTCTCTCATATTGGCACATATTGTTGACCAACATTTATCCGCTTTGAGCCTTTGTGCACCTTAGAGAATAAGGACTGCCTGATGCATATTGATTCTATGATGCATGTTCCATTGCGTCCAACAGTTCTGTCTTGGTGAAGTCTGTAAATTCCTTTGACACCTCTGTTGCCTCACCTTTAAATTCCTTTCTAAATTTGATTGCAGGTATTGAGTAAAAAAAATATGAGATCCGGGCTGACTTACTTTTCTAAAGGGTTTTAAGATCATTTGTTTTCAGAAAACGTGGGTTGTTTCAAATCTATTCCATCTAGGTGGTTATAGTTCAATCCTTTATCCTGCTGTTTCTGGGGTTCATGAAAAAGCTAGAGGGGTTACTCCCCCTGATTGCCCTCTGCCTTAACTGTAAATTATGGAAATATGTACACACTCACCCAACTTGATTGCTGTCCTATTATTCTTGTCAAAATCACTTAACCTGTTGTTGATGAACCTTCATAATTCTAAAATGTATTTTTGGGGGTGTTTCAAAGAAACATCTAACAACTACATTCCCATGGTTTTGGTGGGTGATTTTAATTTACATCTCTTCTCTAAATGTTATCAGGTTTCAAACAGCTGTAAGAATAAAAACTTATTTTCTGGCATACATGTGAAGCACACTGAGCAAGAGGAACTGATGAACAGTATTCTGAATGAATTTATTATTTCTTTCATAAGAAGATTAAGGGAGTGCCATGTCTTTGCTGCTGACATTCCTACTTTTACGGGTGGAGGTTGTTCATCAGTTATTGATTTTGTGTTGGTCTCAACCCCTCTTTTTCTTCAGTCAAAGAGCATCAAGTAATTTGGGACTCCCACAATCTGCTGACACTTTTATTGGCTTGGCGTGCTATTCCTAATCCGATCACTCAATTGCCGACCAGTAAGGTGAGGTTTCTGATCAGGGTCATAGACATAGATGGGTTAAAGTCATCCCTAAAGTTTTTTTTAATGAAAAACTAGTGACCTGTTGTTTTAAAGACTTTGACGTTTGTTTGAATGATCCATCAATATTTGAGGGAATCCTGGGTTCTTTTAATTCAGAATGCAAGAATGTGAAGAAATTGTTGACTATCCCAGCAAAATCTTCCTCTATGAGCTCCTGCACGTGGTTTGATGACTCATGCTCTAAAGCCCATCGTGACTTGATAGGTGCTATGAAAAAATGCTATTTATAAATAGGTGTTTAAGGATAGGAAGAAGACTATGCAACAAGAGGCATGGGAGCAATTATAATATGTTAGTGGTTTTAAAGTATTGCACCTTTTCTGAGAAACTGGTAACCGTTCCCTTTTTTTGTCTTCTGAGAGCCCTAGTATATGCTCACACATTCCTTTGGATTTGTGGGTTAGTCAATTTTAAGAAATCTAGGATCTTCCCTCTGCCCTGGCATCAAGCCCTTTCCCTCAGCCCAAGAGTTGTTTCTTTCCCTCAAGAGGTCCAGGGTGGGTCAAGCTTCCATGTAACACTAATGGAGGTCACAGATGCTATTAATGTATCTCCTTAAAAACAAAGCCCCAGACTCTGATGATGTACCTGCCGACCTATATAGTTCTGATGTCATACTATCGGCCCCTTGATTTTCACTCCCTATCAACGCTGCAGTTAGCCATGGCCTTCCTAAGTCATGATCAAAGTCCATAATCATGCCTGCTGTTAAAAAGGAAACAAGTATGATCCCCTGTTGTTACACCCAAATCTCCTTAATTGATTGTGTGGTTAAGATTATAGGACATATAGTGTTAAACAGGTTGACATTTTGAGCTTGTGAAAATCATATACATTCTGACCTCTAATATGGATTTAGGCCTGGACTAGGATGACTGGCCAGTGCTTAAATCTTTATTTAATAATTAACAAATATACAGTGGTGAAGGAGGGTTTGTTACACGCAGTTTTTATGGACCTTAGCTTGGCGTTCAACAGGGTGAATAGAGACAAATTGTGGGGCCTTATGATTTCTTTAGGAGTTGCTGCTAATATTGTTTATTTTCTGCATGACCTCCACTCTAATCTCTCAGCTTCCATTAGGTATGGCTCTGGAGGTCCTGCCTCTTTTAATTTAAAGCAAGGAGTTTAATAGTGATGCATTCTTGATCCCTTTTTGTTCACCTTGTACCTTGTCTAGTTTTGGGTGGATAAGATATGCCCTGCATTGAAAGTTGTCCGATTCCAGCATTACTTAATACAATTCGACTTGCGAGAACAGTGTTAGACTTACAACATCTATTAGATTCCTTTGTGACCTTTATGGATTTTTTGGACCTCATTGCCAACTTTAAAAAATTGCATGTAATGGTAATGGGCCCTAGATCAACTAATCCCGAGTGTTCAAAGTAAAGGCAGCACAATTAGCAAGGTTGAATCTTTTTCCTACATGGGTCTGTTATTCGACTCCTTGAACTCCTGGGCATCATTGCTGACATTTAGAACACATACTTTTTGTAATATTCCTTTCTGCCGTTTCGACAATACCATGGCCTGAACGGCAGAAAGGAACTTGGAATGTTGAGGGTTGGTTCGATGCAGGTGGTGCTCGACAGTTGAAGAAAGAGTGGATCGTTGCTGCGGAGGCTGCGTCCTCCTCTCAGGCAGCTCTGTTTACCTACAAATCTAATAAACTCCACTTACCTGCATTTCCTGCAAGTAGTCGTTCCTGCCGATACTACACATTTCTTCTTGGCGACGAGTTGTCCAGAGCTGCCAGTACCCACGCAAGAATGAGCCTCGTGTCATTGCCTCCAGCCGTTGAGGGTGCCTTCGTGCCGGTTTCTTTGAGTGCTCCTAAGATTTGTCTAGGACATCGATGAATTGACGTGTCCAGCCCTACAAGAGGACTCTGTCATTCACGCAAGTTCTTTTGGTTTTCCCCGCCATAACAGGGGTTATCTCATTCTCTTCTGCTTTCCACGCTGTGTATTTCGCTGTGCCTTCTTGGTTTCCTGTAACACGCTTACGTGCTTCCACTTTGAGCAACGCTGCGCATGTGCGGCCTACATTGGCCTGTACAATCCGGTTTCCTATAAACTACCTGCGTCTCCTAGCAACGTTCTTTACACAGCGTGTCACCGCCGATACGCACGGCTTATACTGTCTGTGTATCGAAGCAGCAACGTATCCTAGCAACCCTCTTCAACAACCTCCCCAGTGGGTCATCGTCGAGACGCATGGCTTTGTCAGCATTCAGCGTTTTTTGGGGGGATATTTCCTTGTGCATATTGTGGATTTTCACCGATATGCACAGTTTCCAATAAAAGGCAATTGAGTTGACGTTTTTTTTCTTCAAGTTGCAGCGTTATTCCAACTGTGTATTTGCCGATTCGCACAGCATTTTTGAGAGTGCGCATCAGATAACAGCTTTTGTTTTTCAACTTTATTGGATTCCAAGGACCCAGTTACTTCTACAGTGTATACACATCTTGGTTAACCCTCCAGTGTTTATTTAATTTTGTTAAGGCCGATTTGTTTTGTTGTTTTTGCACACAAAGTTTATATACATTATTCTTGGGTTCACTCATCAAAAGTTTTTTTTTCCTGTGTTGGTAATTCTTTCTTATTTACATTTCTGCTCATCATATTTTAGAGTATAGTGTTAGTAGTTCTGCAATCTGTAAATCCCCCTCCACCTTTTTTGGAATCACCTGGGGAACCACCCGTTGGTTTGAAGAATTGGTTCAACGCTTTTGAGACTTATTTGGGGGCCATAGGAGCTTCCAGGTTTTGTCCAGAGCGGATTTTTTTAAAACTTTTGTATTCCTTGGGTTTTGAGGGATGTTCATTTTTTAAACATTTACTTAATTTAGAGGAAAGTGATGCTCAGATCCACGATGATTTTACTTTATGTGTTAAGAAATTAGAAAAACGTTTTGATGTTCAACCCAGTATGGTTGTCTTGAGACACAAATTTTTTATGCGGAAACAGTTGTCTGGGGAAAACTTTGATACTTATGTGTCAGCTCTTAGAAAGTTGGTTGCTGACTGCCAGTTTGAATTATTTACTGATCAATTGGTACGCGATCAATTTATTTGTCATTGTTCTAACAAAGCAATTCAACAAAAATTATTGTCTTTACATATTCCTTCGCTGGAAGAGACATTACGAATAGCTAAAAGCATTGAAAACTCACAGTTGTCTGTAAAAGAATTAGAGGATCGTAAATCTGAAGTAATTAATGTGGTTAGGCAAAGGATCAAAAGTTATGTTAAAGATCCTAGCACGAGGTCAACTCCAAAGATGGAAAAGGTGTTTTTCAAACAAGCTAATGTTTGTTTTAGGTGCGGTAACTTACCTCACTTCAAAACTGTTAAACCTTGTCCAGCACGTAATGTTACTTGCAGAATTTGCAACAAAATAGGGCATTTCTCCAAGGTTTGCCAGAGTCAAGGGAAACAACTCAACAAAAACAACCCTGTTGTGGGCAACCTGGAAGAAGATACAGTAGAAGACCAGTTAGACAAATTGCAAGAGGATCTAAAAGACATAATAATGGTGGTCACCAACAACAATTTAGAATCAGGCGATTCTTCCAACTGTGTTGATCCTTATGTAAACATATCTATTGGGGATGTGGAAGTTAGATTATTGGTTGATTCTGGAGCAAGAATAACAATGATCACTAAAGAGTTGATCTGAAAGAGACACGTTAGTGACAGATTCCTTACCTTAGAATATCCCCAGGCGTCAGGCTGGATCCGGAAAGTTTTTTGCGTAGCAGTACCCTTGCGCGTCGGTAGGCGGCGTCGTGCGGCTCCGCGTCCGTCGTCGGCGTCGTGATCGCCGGGATGACGTCGCGGGCAGTACTTAGGCGCCGCCCCTGCGCGCTGACGTCCGTTCTCCTTTTTCCGCGCCAGCAAGCGCAGATCCGGGAAGAGCAGTGCCCTGGTCATTTTTTGACCATACTTTTTGGTGAAATTTTTCACTGTTTTTCTCTATCAAGGTGTCGTAGGGATGCCCGGTTTCAAACGTTGCGGCGCCTGTGCTCGGATGATGTCCGTCCCCGACCCGCATTGGGAGTGTCTCTTCTGCCTCGGCCGAGGCCACGACACGGAGTCTTGTACCGACTGCCAGGCCCTCAACCCGAAAGCTTTGCGAGAGCGGTCTCGAAAGCTCCTCGAGGCCCGGCATTCGGCTCCGCGGAAGCCCCGATCGCGTGAGAGGTCCAGGGGTCGATCGCGGAGTCCACACCGGTCGTCGGCATCGAAGTCTTCTTCGTCCGTTAAGTCAAAACACAAGAAGTCCAAAAAGCATCATCGCTCTAGGACTTCGCCTCGCCGGTCTCGCGACTCGGCTGAGGCCCCTCCCGGCACCGTCCCCGCGGCCCCGGACATGACTGTGGAGTCGCCCCCGCCATACCCGCCCTTCCCGGGTTCGGGGGCGGATCCGGCCAAAGTGCAGGAATTCCTGTCGGCCATGGCCCGACTCTTCGGGCCTCCAGGTCCCTCCGGTGCGCCTTCGGGCCCCGCGGGCCCTGATGGGGTTGCTCCGGCGACGCCGACGGCTCCGGCGTCGCCCGTGCCTCCAGCCTCGATCCCGGCTCCGGCTTCGGCCCCGGCCTCGATCCCGGCTCCACAACCCCCATCGACGCCGGTCGACCTAACGACACCTCCGCCGATGTCTCCGGTGCCGTTCTCGACGCCGCCTGGGGCTCCGAGCGGCGTCGTTCCCCAGTTCCTTCCGGCTCCGGACATGGACCCGGACCGACGTCGCTCGACACCGGTTCCGGCGCCGATGAGACCTTGGGTCCCAAATGTCCCTCCTCCCCTTATTTTGAACCTGAGGAGGACCAGGAGGACTGGGAGGGGTCTGATGACCCTCTGACACAACAGTGTCAGTACGATGAGGACTGGACAGAGGGTCTAGGGGATGCCAGTGGTCTAGATACTTCCCTGACACTGGCATGCTGTCTCCTCCTGTGGCTACGGAGGAGGGAGCCAATTTTGCAACGGTGTTGCGTAGGGCGGCTGGAGCCTTACATCTCCAACTCCCTGCTGTGGCGGTCAAGGTTAATCTCTTGACAGAGGTGCTTCAGCCGGCAGCCTCCTCTTCGGAGACTGTGCTGCCGTTTAACGACGCCCTCACTGACGTTCTTTTGGGCGCCTGGTCCAAGCCCAACACAGGGGCTCCTGTGGATAGGAACGTGTCCCGACGCCATCGCCCAGCTCCGGGCGACCCCTGTTTCTCTCTGTCCACCCCACCCCTGAGAGCTTGGTTGTCCAAGCCTCCGCTTCCCAAACCGCCTTCCCTACCGCCCCTCCGGATAGGGAATCCAAACGCCTGGATCAATTTGGGAAGAAGGGTTTTCTTCCTCCAGTGCTGGCTTGCGGTCCATCAACACCGCTTGCCTTTTGGGCCGATATACCCACTCCTTGTGGGATTCGGTGGTGGATGTTTTGCCCCAGTGTTCTGAGGAGGTCCAGACACTGCTTTCCCGCGCCATTGCGGAAGGAAGGGATGCGGCCAAATATACAATTCGTTGTGGCCTTGATACCGCCGACTCACTGGGCAGGTCTATTGCAACGACGGTGGCGCTACGACGCCACGCCTGGCTGAGAACCACTGGTTTTTCAGGGGATGTCCAGAATACTCTCATGGACATGCCCTTTGATGGAGTCGGTCTTTTTGGGTCCAAAGCAGACCATGCGTTGGAGCGCTTTAAGGACTCACGGGCTACTGCAAAGTCCCTGGGCCTTTCTGCTACACGCCCTCCGCTGACTTCTGCTTTTCGCCCCTATCGTGGCCACGGTAGGGGCGCCCCTTCACGTCAGCAGCCCAGCCACCGGCCCGCGCAGCAGGCGTCTTCGCGTGGCCGAGGACGTGGATTCCGCCGTGGCGTATCGGGCAACCAGCGTGCGGGTCAGGCCACCACCTCCTACCCGTCCGCGGCCTCCAAACCCTCCTAGTCCCTCCTTTCAGGTGCACAGCACGCCAGTAGGGGGCAGGGTCCGCCATCACCTTCCCCACTGGCGTACCATCACCTCGGACAGGTGGGTCTTGAACATTGTCCGAAGGGGCTACTCCCTCCCCTTCGAGTCCACCCCCCCGCCGTGCCACCTCAATTCCACCGCATGTCAGGGGATCACTTGGTACTTCTGCAGAAGGAAGTCACGGCCCTCTTGGCCAAGGGGGCCATCGAGCATGTTCCGACCCCAGAAGTAGGGCGTGGTTGCTACTCCCACTACTTCCTGGTGCCCAAAAAGGACAAGGAGGACATGCGTCCTATCTTGGACCTCCGGAACGTCAATCGCTTCCTCCGGAAGGAGAAGTTCAAGATGCTCACCCTAGCTCAGGTCTTGACTGCCCTCGACCCTGGAGACTGGTTGGTAGCGTTGGACTTGCAGGACGCATATTTCCACATCCCCGTCCTGCCGGCCCACCGGCGTTACCTTCGGTTCACGGTAGGCCTCGAGCATTTTCAGTTCACCGTGCTCCCCTTTGGCCTTACCAGTGCCCCTCGGGTGTTCACGAAAGTGATGGCGGTGGTCGCAGCTCATCTGCGCCGGGCAGGGGTTTCAGTCTTCCCCTACCTCGACGACTGGCTGCTGAAGGCGGGCTCGTCCCAGGCAGTCGTCTCCCACCTCCAGACTACGGCCGAACTCCTGCACTCGCTGGGGTTCTCCATCAATGTGCCGAAGTCGCATCTGATTCCTTCTCCACAGCTCCTTTTCATCGGAGCAGTTCTGGACATGACGCAGTTTCGGGCCTATCCTCCCGAACGGCGAGTCCGGGATATTCAGGCTATGATTCCGATCTTTCAGCCTTTATCCTGGGTTTCGGTACGGATGACCCTCAGGCTGCTGGGCCTCATGGCCTCCTGCATCCTGCTGGTCAATCATGCCAGATGGCATATGCGGGCTCTGCAGTGGGACCTAAAGTTCCAGTGGGCGCAGCACCAGGGCAACCTGTCCGATCACGTCCAGATCTCGGAGGGGACTGCACAACAGTTGCAGTGGTGGCTCTCGAACCGGCAATGGGTCATGGGCAGATCCCTCTCCCTTCCCCAGCCAGAGCACACAGTTGTGACGGACGCGTCCCTTCTGGGATGGGGCGGTCACATGGGAGAGGCGGAGATCAGGGGCCTCTGGTCTCCGGCGGAGTCCCGGCTCCATATCAACATTCTGGAGCTCCGGACGATCCGACTTGCACTCAAGGCATTCCTTCCCTCTGTCAAAGGGAAGGTAGTGCAGGTGTTCACAGACAACACCACCGCCATGTGGTACTGCAACAAACAAGGCGGGGTGGGGTCGTGGACCCTTTGTCAGGAGGCTCTGCGCCTCTGGACATGGCTGGAACATCAGGGCATGTTCCTGATGGTTCAACACCTGGCAGGTTCCCTGAACGCCAGGGCGGACGAACTCAGCCGCAGGTGCATGATGGATCACGAATGGCGTCTTCACTCGGAAGTGGCGCAAGGACTCTTTCTACAGTGGGGAGAGCCTTGGTTAGATCTATTCGCCACCGAAGAGAACGCGCAATGTCATCAGTTCTGCGCGTTGGAATTTCCAAGGCGGCACTCGCTCGGCGACGCTTTTCGTCACGAGTGGAGTTGCGGTCTATTGTACGCCTTTCCGCCTATACCACTTCTACCCAGAGTGTTGAAGAAGATTCGGCACGACCGGGCACAAGTCATTCTTGTGGCTCCGGACTGGGCTCGAAGAGTTTGGTATCCCGAGCTACTCAATATGAGCGTAGATCCCCGATCCGTCTGCCTCTTCGGGAGGATCTTCTGTCGCAGCAGCAGGGGACGGTCCTCCACCCGAACCTGTCCAGTCTACACCTGCTTGCGTGGAGATTGAGCGGCGGCAGTTGATTCCTTTCGACTTGCCTCCCGAAGTTTGTGATGTGATTCTGGCAGCCAGGCGTCCCTCCACTAAGGTGGTATACGCCTGCAGGTGGAACAAATTTGTGGCATGGTGCACAGCAAAGGCTGTGAATCCCCTTTCTGCCCCTCTTTCTGAGGTCCTTCTGTTCCTTCTCTCTCTGGCCCAACAGGGTTCTGCCCTGGGTACCATCAAGGGTTATCTTTGTGCTATCTCGGCCTTCCTCAGGCTCCCTGATCAGCCCTCCCTTTTCAAGTCCCCTGTTGTTAACAGGTTCTTAAAAGGCATTACTCACCTTTTCCCTCCTGTTCCGTTTGTAATGCCTCAGTGGGACTTGAACTTGGTTCTTACCTTTTAATGTGCGCTCCCTTTGAGCCTCTACATAACTGTCCTCTTCGTCTTCTGACTCTGAAGACAGCCTTTCTGGTGGCCATCACCTCCGCTCGGCGGGTGAGTGAGCTCCAGGCTCTATCTTGTAAGCCTCCCTTTCTGTCTGTTCACCCAGACAAGGTTGTTCTTCGGACGCGTCCGTCCTTCTTGCCAAAGGTGGTTACTGCTTTCCACATTGGGCAGACCATCACTTTGCCCACCTTCTTTCCGCCTCCGCATCCTTCCAGAGAGGAAGAGAGGCTCCACCGTCTGGACCCAAAACGTGCGCTCTCATTCTATATCGACCGCACAAAACACTTCCGGGTGGATGACCAGCTCTTTGTTGGCTACGTGGGCGCCAAAAAAGGTCGGGCGGTGCACAAACGAACTATCTCCTGCTGGGTTACTTTGTGCATCAAGACCTGCTATTCTTTGGCTAAAAAGGAGCCTCCTGTTGGGCTGCGTGCCCATTCCACCAGGGCGACGGCTGCTACCACGGCCTTGGGCCGCGGTGTTCCGCTGCCGGATATCTGTCAGGCAGCTACGTGGGCCTCGCTGCACACGTTTACAAAGCATTACTGCCTTGACAGTCAGGTCCGGAGGGACGGCTTCTTTGGCCGTTCTGTCCTCCAGGACTTCCTTGTCTGATCTTTGTTCGCAGACCCACCACCGGGGTTGGTATTGCTGGGGTATCTATTCTAAGGTAAGGAATCTGTCACTAACGTGTCTCTTTCAGATGCACAAGTTACTAACTTGTGTAACGATATATCTGTAAGAGACAGTAGTTAGTGACAGATTCCTTACCGCCCACCCATCCTCCCCGTTCTGCGAACTGATTTCTAGGGTTAAGGACATCCCTTTCAGGGCCCTAGTATTTTTCAGACACCTGTGTCAGCTTCTTGCATGGCTCTGCGTTCCTGGCGCGGAAAGTCGTGTACAGAACTGACGTCAGCGCGCAGGGGCGGCGCCTAAGTACTGCCCGCGACGTCATCCCGGCGATCACGACGCCGGCGACGGACGCGGAGCCGCACGACGCCGCCTACCGACGCGCAAGGGTACTGCTACGCAAAAACTTTCCGGATCCAGCCTGACGCCTGGGGATATTCTAAGGTAAGGAATCTGTCACTAACTACTGTCTCTTACAGATATATCGTTACACAAGTTAGTAACTTGTGCTTTGATGAGCTATGGCCATCCTGGAAGACAGCTTGAACCGCCCGATCGAGCTCTGGTGTCCTACGAGGGACGTCGCATTGAACTCTAAGGATTTTTTGAAGATGTTCTTGTTTTCAGGGGGAGGAAGATTTTTGGCAAAGTTTATGTTGGTATCAAAGGGCTATGTATTTTGGGCTGGTTTCATCAGGGGTTGTTCAAAATGATTTTGAGACCAGGTACTTCTGACCAAGTCTCTGTTGTGGTTGTGTCACAAGTGAACTCTGTATCTGACCCTTCTGTAGAGAAAGTCTGCATGTCTTTCCCCAGAGTGTTTTCTGAAAAATTGGGAACTATAAAGGGTTTCCAACATAAGATTAAGGTTAAGGACGGGTTTATTCCTGTCAAGCACAAACTTAGAAATGTACCTTTTTCTGTAAGTGGAGATTTAGAAAAGGAGTTAGCGAAGCTATGCGATATGGGCGTCATCGACCCCATTGAATCAACCTTATGATTGTCACCTTTGGTGGTTGCTCATAAGAAGAATGGGCAACTTCGAATTTGCGTTGATCTACGCAACTTGAATAAGGTTATATGGGTTGACTCTGAAACACAACTCCTAAGACCAGAAAGTCTCAGGCAGGTAGAGAGGTCCTCAGTCAAGAGGTTAGAAAGGGTATGTCCTCCCTATTCTATACACTTTTTTACCAAGAGAATATCCTTTCCATGAATTAATTGTTACTTCCTCTAGAACTAGGGGATAGCAACTCAGAGGCGACCAATAGTGGGAGGGGGGTTCCTAGGTTGATTAAAGAATCATGGACAAGGGCCCATTCACCAGGTAGGAACACACTAGACCCACGTTAAACTTGCCTTAAAAACTAATAAATAAAACAACGGGAATGTGACTTGTCGGGCACGGGTAACGAGACCATGGAAGCCCCGTCACATCTTATTCTCTATACTTTTAATCTTTATACTTAGATTACCACAAATGTGTAGAGATGATGGAGGCCTGAATAAGTAAATATCTCGGACACGATGCCTGTACTTTATTAACATTGACAAAAAAACTGTCCATCATGGTGCTGGCAAGAACTCGTCAAAAGAGGCCCTAGCAACAACCAATTAGCACGTTGAACCACGCCCGGTGAGCGTGTCAAACGGGGCGGTGCTCAATCCCGGAAGCGCGAAAATCCCAGCATTTAGCTGCTGAGCCAATACACTGCACTTGTACAAGCCGGGGAGCCCAAGTATCAGTAGGTGGAAGCAGGGCAGGACCTTTGACGAAGTAAGTGCTGGGGGCCGATCACACACGGGACGTTTGCTTAAACGAAGGTGGGGGAACCCAAATTGAAATCCCTCGCGGGGCATTTTCAAACCCTCGTTTTTAAGAAAACCTTGTTGGTTTACAAACCTCCGTTTTTTTGCAACCTCCTGATTTAACTAATCTTCGGATACAACAACTTTTTGCCATAATGATAAAGTCCATCACAATCTTTGTCACCCACAGAGTGTGACTACAAGGTCTCCCTCCTGTGCTCCCTTGGGAATCCTTTGCCCTAAGGTGTTGGGGTGAGTGCCAAAAAACCATAAAAACCGTCACAGTATATCAGGGATGAGAGTGAATGTGTAATATTGATGGAAAGACTGGAAGTATATTGTGAATGAAATAATGCATGTTTTCACGATCCCATAGCACATGTGAAAGGCACAAGAATGCATATGGCGTGGTTAACGTGAAATACATATGATTCAATCACAACAGCAATACGCTGGGTAAATAAGAGTTGGGGTATTGGGTGAAAATGCCTACACCGCCACAACAATGGCTCCAGGGGGGTCTGTGTAAGGATGGTGATTCAATGTTAATCACACTGTATTTAATAATGAATATATATTTTATGCTGTCTTTTGTCTGAATAGGTAATTCCTCATCCAGACCAGTGGTAAGTATTAGGCTTGTTCCAGTTTTTAACACTTAGAGGTGCTCGAGACAAATAGTTCATATGCACTCACGTCTTTGGGGGAAGTAACTTCATTACGTCCCACCCTGACAAAAGCCCAGGACCTAGTTAGGCCAGATAGGAAGGGCTGAAACATGTTGGTGCAGAAGTTAGGGTCATAGGACCATCACATCCTAAACACCCGTTTGTATATATTTTAAGCTTCCCTCCCACTCCATTATTAAAGATTTATTTAGGAGCGGGTGAGGAATTTTATCTTTAACAGTACGCCCCTATACAAAATATCCTTAAGTGCTCCCTGAAACACGGTTGAGCCTACCCCGACTTTTAGGAGTTGGGGTGAGCCCTATGATGAAGCATGCCACTATTAGAGTGAGTGAGGGCTATTAAAAGAAAAGGTTTTTTTTCCCTTCCCACCCGTAACAACGGGTTGGTTATACTCATAATCCTCTCAAGAAGCTTCTTGAGAGCATTACCATCACATACCTAAGAACCCCCCTCCCACTATTGGTCGCCTCTGTGTTGCTATCCCCTAGTTCTAGAGGCAGTAACAATTAAATCATGGAAAGGATATTCTCTTGGTAAAAAGTATATGGGTTGACTCCCATCCCCTTCCGAAGATAACTGATCTACTGGTTTCTGTGAAAACAAAAGTAGTATGCCGTTCCTAACACATAATGCAGATAATGATAAGTGATCACAAGGTTAGACCAATAGGTGGATATATAAGAAAAGCAGGAGAAAGTTTCCTCCTTTCGGAAAAAGACCCTCACACACCCAGCGTGCTAGGTGTCATGCTTCATCATCGGGTCTGCTCCTTATCGGGTCGGCACTGCAATACCCGATCGGCACCCGTGATGGGGCCTTTTTGGCGGAGATCTTTATTCCTAATGCCGTTGGGTGTGGAGTGTGTAAGGGCCCTAAAAGATATGGTGTAGGTGATAGTGATGTGTAAGGACGTGAAATATAAAACAGGGAATAGTGAACCACTCAGAACAAATTTAATGAGTCGTGGACACTACCCTGACTAAAAACAGAAAAGGTGCATACTCTCACTCTTAGGTATGTGGGGAGATATGCTAAAAGTAGGTCAACATGTTTCTTGCCTGTTATCTATTCAATGGCAATTCGTCAGGACCAGAAGTAGATCTACCTACACTTTTTGGTGGCGGTCGGGAACTCAGTGAAGTGCATAAATGACCACCAATACAGCACCCTAAAAAGTGGTACCTGTAGATCTATACCAAAACCTGCAATAAAAAAACACAATATGACGACATTGTATATTCATATCAAAGTTATAGCAATGTTTTAAGTGCACCACTAAACATCCATGGTGCCTCACACGCATGCAGAACACAGGTGAGCTAAAACATGCATCAACTGTGATCTGGGTATAGTAAAAACTTTAAAAGGCAGCAGAAAATGCGAAGAACACAACAGGGGCAACAAGCAGATGGTTGTCAGAACTCACCCAAGTCGGGTCCAAGGTTAACGGCATCGTGTACCAGTAGAGGCAGACACTAAAGTGTAGTGTCCTAATAGGACAAAGAAAAGACAGCATTGGAGCGCCGGTACCCAGAACTGATGTTCAGTGGGCAGCACCAAAACCAAGGTATCACATCCAGAGACCACCGCCTGTATCTCGACATTGGTGATGTGCAGGTGTCAAGGGGAAACTCCAAGTATAAGTACTGTATTGGTGAATGAGTGAATAACGTAAGACTAGCCACACCGCACCGGTCAAGCAGTACCCCTAATACCAACCAGGGAAGGTATCTGGAATATCCATGGCCAACACCGAGTGTGGTCATCCCCGTATCCCCACAGACTGACCATTGCAGTTTAGAACACAAAAACGGGACACGAGCATTGTCACAACGTCCATAGGTGCACAATGGAGAGTAGATGCCGTAAACCGCCAACATCGGTGCTAAGCCCAACGCGCAGGACCAAACTCTCTCCAGGTTGATACACCACGGGCCCGGAGATCAACATCCGCGGCAGTCTCGCAGTAAGTCAGGACCGCCTAATCACCTCCCATGTGCAGAGAGCCATACTTACAGTTAAGTCGATAAGGACCATCCGTATTCATACCCTTCGCTCTACCGGACCGGATAGCTCAAAGTGGCGAGGCTCATCCGATTATATCCGGCCGGACGCGTAAAGGAGGCGGTACTTACGGAACTCCCGCAAAGGACTGTCTGTGGGGCTAGAACGCTAACCCCGCCCAGCGGGCGCCATGTTGGACAGGTCCTGGGTAGTAATGTATAACCCATCTGAAACAGCCACCTCTGGGATCCGGGTTACTGATAGAAATTTTGAAAAAAGCCAAAACAACAAAATTGAAGTGGACTTAATACCAAGATGTAGTAAAACGAAAAACGAGAAAACCTAGACAAAAGGATGTCAAGGTGGATGATGAACAGCCAGTTCAATGTCCATGATAACGTAATAATGCTAATCATGGCAAGAGTCAGAGGCGTGCTGTTCCTGATGGAAGTGTGCAGTCATTTTAGTATTGGTGAGGATGTACTGTAAACTCACTAGAAATGTTTACGTGAGGAGGCTCCAAGGGAATCTTCATTCAACCCACCCTTGTCAGTCGATAATCGCAGAACCCAACATTGTTCAAGGCGGAACAGCGATTTCTTTGGCATGCCCGGATGTGTTTCAAGAATGCACCATTGGAAAGAGTCAGAGGCGTGCTGTTCTTGATGGAAGTGTGCAGTCATTTTAGTATTGGTTTTATGACATCTGAAATTACTTCTGTGTTCCATCATACGGACTTTGACCTGTCTTGTAGTCATTCCTATATATAGGAGTCCGCATGGGCAACTCAGTAAATAGATACAGTTTGATGAGTTGCAGTTGGTGTGTGTCATCATTTTCCAAGTTGCCCCATTGGGGAACGTCAGCTCTTTACTGATCGTAGTCTGGGGACATATAGAGCAGGAACCACAGGGGTAATGTCCCTTAATAGGTGGAAGATCCCATAATGTTCTCTGTGAACTATTGTGTTGCTTCTTAGGTCTCGTATGAATTAGCAGATCCTTGAGGTTGCTAGTTCGTTTAAACGCAAACCTAGGTGTTGGTAAGTTAAGCGTCCCTGTGTTGAGAATTTCCCAATGTCTCCGAATAATGTTTCTAATACGGTCAGAATCAGGAGTAAAAGTGGTGACACGTGATTGTGTGGTCTGGCTCTCTGGTCACACTTTCCAGCAGGCTCTCGCGGTTGTTATGTCTTGCTCGTTTTCGAGCGAGGGCAACCACTTGTTTAGGATATTCACGCTTGACAAGATCTCTCATCAAGGTGGCCGACTCTCTCTGATAGTCTGACGTTGTGCTGCAATTCCTTCTGATACGCAGGAATTGCCCAAAGGGCAAATTCTGTCTCAAGGCCCTTGGATGATGACTACTAAATAACAAAAGGCTATTTTTGTCAGTAGGTTTTCGATATAACGTAGTAGTGATCCTTCTCCTTCTAGTTTAATCAGTAGGTCAAGGAACGGGATCTCTGTCTCTGAAATCGTGTTGGTAAACTTCAGGAATGGATTCAATGTATTGATCCATGTACAGAACTCATCACATTTAGTGCAATCTCCTTTCCATAGGATCAAAATGTCATCAATGAATCTCTTCCACAGCAGCACGTTCGCCCGGTATGAGTTGTTGAGGTTATTGATTTCTCTATCCTCAAAAGCTGACATGTACATACAAGCTAAACTCGGCGCGAACGTACTGCCCATAGATGTGCCCTGTGTTTGATGGTAGAGCTGTGTCTCATACTCAAAGAAGTTTTCAGTTAATTCCATGGTTGCGCATTCTACTATGAAGGCCACCGGGGTTGGTGAGTCCCATTCGATGTTACTGAGTGCATCCTCAATCACTCCAAGGGTTGCCCTCTGTGGAATGTTGGTATAGAGGGCCTCAACATCCAGAGTAACTAGTAAATCCACTCCCTCTGGGTGCTGGGCCCCCTCCAGTAGGCGGAGGATGTCAGTAGTGTCCTTGACAAAGGAAGGTGTTGCTTTGACCAGTGGTTGGATGAAGTGGTCAACAAATTTGGACAGGGGTTCTAGAATGGACCCAATCCCTGACACAATGGGGCGCCCGGGCACCGGGGTGATCCCCTTATGGATCTTGGGTAAGCAATAGAAGTACGGAATCTTGGGTTCTCTAGCTACTAGGAAGTCTGCTTCCTTCTTGGTAATCCAGCCTTCAGTTTCTGCAGAGAAGACCATGGAAGATATGTTCCTACTCAATCTGAGAGTAGGGTTCTCTCTAATAGGGGTGTAATATCTCCTATCACTCTGCTGCCTGCGACATTCAATGTCATAGTCCATAGTGGACATGATCACAGTCGCACCACCCTTATCGGCTTGTTTGATGGTAATGTCCACATCGTTTGTCAAATCCCTGATAGCGGCGGCCTCGCTTGATGATAAATTGTGGTAGGGAGCAAGGGTGGTCGTACTGTTCAGATCATTCAGTACTGCTTGTTCGTACGTCAGCACTTCATTGGGAATCATGCTGCTGTTCGGCGTGAAAGTCGATGGTCTATGTAAAACAGAGTCGTCCTTAGGAGGTAGCGGGCGATCCTGGAAAAATGCTTGCAATCGAATCTTGCGAAAGAAACTATGCACCTCACAAATGTCGCGAAATTTGTCAGTTCTCGGTGTGGGAACATAACCGAGACCTTTTTGGAGGACCATCTCCTCTACTGGTGTGAGAACCCTAGGGGAGAGGTTAATGATTAATTTCTCTTCCCCCTCGTCTGACTCCTGGTTTCTACCGATCGTGCAGGCTGTTCCTGCCATTGTACTCTTTTTTGCCCTCTTTTGCGCCCTCTTCCTCTTCCTCTGCTCCAACCTCTGTCTAAAAAAGGTGGCTCAGGACCATGAGGAAGAAAGGGCGGAGGGCCATGTTGGTACATTGGGGATTGCCAGAACTGGGGTCCCTGATAGGGGGGTAAGTTGTAAGGAGGGTACATTGGAGGTTGGTAAGATCTAGTTTTTCTAGTGTTCCAGCTTCCTGTGCTCGAGTCACTATTAGATGATGAACCCCTTCTGGAGGGACCAGAGCTTTCATCCGAAGAATACCCAGTGGCTGTTGCTGTGTAGTCAGCTTTCAAGTATGGGTAGATCTTTTCTGTGGAAAATTTCTGTATGTCTTTCTGGAGTTTTGAGATCTTTTGTTTCATCAAATACTCCCTATTATCCGCAATCTCCGCGTTGATCTCTGCTGGCTTAGTTTTGTATGCTGTCGTTTGTACAATAACCTTGATAGCACCCTCTGCTGTTTGGATCCTGATCAGCAGAGCGTCCGCTATTCTTTTAGCTGTATTAATTATAAGGATGAGCCAGTCCCTAGTGCATTTCCATGCTACTAGGGACCACTCCTTCTTGAATACAGCATCCTCCAAGAATAAACGCGGGACATTATTAACAATCAAGCCATTCGGGGCTATATTAGCCCTTAAGTACTCCGTCATCATTGCACCATGTAGTGTCACCTTCAGCCATTCATGTTTCATATTGGACAGTGAAGTCCAATCTTCTGACTGGCTGCCCGAGGCAGAACTGCCATCTGGCCCCAGTAATGACGGTGTTCTGAGTATTTCTGCTGCTGCTTCGTCGCCGAAGCTGAGTCCCTGATAGTCCTCCATCCTAATAGTCAGGAGTCCTAACGGACTCACACGAGGATAATCAGGTCTGAATTAGTTCCTAATATCCGTTGTGATGGGCCAGGGGAACACAATGGGACCACCTGGTAACCTAATATCTATGTTCCCACGGGTGTAACCCGTGCAAGAAGTTTCGTCAAAGGAGGGGAAGCCCTTAGTTCCCCTCCTTTGACGAAACTACTGGTTTCTGTGTCAGGTGCGAAATGGTTTAGCAAACTTGATCTTGCCTCGGCTTACCACCAGGTGGTATTAGAGCCAGAGTCCAGACATTATACTGCATTTGTTTCACCAGTCAGTACTTTTCAATATCGCAGGATGCCGTTTGGGCTTGCCTCGGCGGCATCAGTTTTTCAGAGAATCATGTTTCATCTTCTCAAAGGTATTGAAGGTGTAGTTGCATTCCAGGACGATGTACTTCTATTTGCTAAAACTAAGGAAGAACATGATGTCATACTTAATCGTGTCCTTTCTGTACTCCAAGATAATGGGGTGGTTCTCAAAGCTTCAAAATGCGATTTTTGTAAAGAAAGGATCGAGTATTTGGGCCATATTGTGTCTGGCGATGGCATCGAACCCAGACTAGGTCTGGTTAGTGTCATCATGGAAGTAGAAGCTCACAAAGATAAAACAGCTCTTAAATCATTCATGGGGATGTGTGGGTTCTATTCCAGGTGTATTCCTGATTACGCTGCTCACATATTACCGTTAACCAAACTTCTAAAGAAGGATTCCAGGTTTGTCTGGGACAGTGTATGCCAACGTTCTTTTGAATGGGTCAAGAAACAATTGTCAAGTTCAAAGATTTTGAAACCATTTCCTCCTAGTATGCGATGTTGTATCACTGTGGATGCGTCCAATTATGGTTTGGGTGCTATTCTAATGCAGAGCGATGGGGTGAATGAAAATACCATCAGTTATGCTTTTAGGGTTTTGAGAGACACAGAAGTTTATTATTCTACTATAGAAAAGGAACTGTTAGCTTGTTGGTGGCCGATACAGAAGTTCAAACCTTATGTGTGGGGGACAAATTTTACTGTCAAAACTGATCATAATCCTTTGGTTTCTATACTGTCGGGGGGAAAACGTTAAAGAACAGACACCCAGGATTTCTAGGTTGTCATCCAAACTATTACAATTTCATTTTGATATCGAGCTCATCAAAGGTGGGAAGAATGTTCGAGCAGATTTTTTGTCTCGTTTTGCCATTCAAGGGCTCGAAGAGGAGGGAGATGATACTGCGGATGAAAGTTGTTTCATTGCTTCTCTTGATCTCCAAGAATCATGTGCCATGACTGAGCGAGAGTGGAGAGATGGGATTGGTTTGGATGATGTGTTGAAGGTTGTGTTGCAGTACATTGTTACTGAGTGGCCGAGCAAGAAGGCTTTGCCTTTGGTGTGTCAACCCTTTTGGAAGGTATCTGAAGAGCTTTCTGTTGATGACGGAATACTCCTTAGGGGTGATAAGTTAGTTTCACCTGCAGGTTTGAGGGCCAGACTTATAAAGACAGCTCACAAAGGACATTTGGGTTGTACCTTCACTAAGAAACGTTGTGGTGGCCTTCTATGGATAGAGAGGTTGATTCTATTTTTGCTGGGTGTGTGGTTTGCTTATCCTCAGAGAAGGGATTGTGTACGAGGAAATCTCCTCTTCAACCCATTGAGTATCCTGCGAGAGCTTGGGAGAAAATTGGCATTGACTTAGTTGGTCCTTTCAATAGTTTGCCTAAACAGTATCGTTTTGCTTTAGTTGCAGTGGATTTGTACTCCAAGTGGCCTGAAGTCAAATTTATGTCTGAATCTAGCACTTGTGCTGTTATTGAGTTTCTAAGAGATATGTTTCTCAGAGAGGGATACCCTGGTTTTGTGATCTCGGACAACGGTGTCCAGTTTGCTAATGATGAAGTTGCGAAGTTACTTCTAGCGGAGGTGTTAAACATTTAAAGACGGCTCTTTATCATACCCACTCTAGAGGACAAGTCGAACACTTGAACCGTGTTTTGGTGTGTTGTATTCAGTGGGCAATTGACAACAGGTGCATTGTTATTAATGCTGTCAGATCCATGTTATGGTTTTATCGTACCTCACCTCACTCCACTACCCAGATTTCCCCGTTTGAAATGTTGAGAGGAAGGAAACCTGCCACTAAACTGTGTCCGACCTGGATGTCTAAGTAGGTCAAATTTGGCGTTGATTTGAGTCTTTGGGATGAGAGATCAAGGTTGAATGTAAGTAAAGCTCAGTCCAATCAAAAGAAAAATTTTGATACCAGAAATAGAGTCAAAGCATGCCAGATTCAAGTAGGTGATAAGGTATTTATCAAGAAAGGTTCTTTTGTTAAAACATGTGAGAAGAAATATAGTGGTCCTTTTGTTGTTGATAAAGTGTGTGGGAATGCGGTGGGAGTTTCTGGGAAAAATTGTTGGAACGTTGCAAAGGTGGTTGAGGCTTACGGTATAGCCCAAGAACTCAAAGTCACCAAGTCTGATCCAGGGCATGTGGTGCGTAGTAGTTGCCGCCCCAAACAGATCCCTCTGAGATTCAGACAATAAATCTATCTAGGTTCCCATGCTCTATTATTAGGGATGTTTTTTAGGTTGTGTTATTTTGTTTTGCTTGTTGTTTTTGTTCAAAGGGAAAGAGTAAATGTAATATTCCTTTCTGCCGTTCCGACAATACCATGGCCTGAACGGCAGAAAGGAACTTGGAATGTTGAGGGTTGGTTCGATTCTGGTGGTGCTCGACTGTTGAAGAAAGAGCGGATCGTTGCTGTGGAGGCTGCGTCCTCCTCTCAGGCAGCTCTGTACAAATCTAATAAACTCCACTTACCTGCATTTCCTGCGTGCAGTCGTTCCTGCTGATACACATTTTCAAGGTCTATTTCTTCTGTTTCAGACATTGTCACAAGGCTAGTTCATAGGCCTTTAGAGGTCTTATTAAAGATTTATAAGGTGAAATATGTAGCTATAGCTTCTTTTGGTAGCGACATCTGGGGGTATGCCAATACATCTTCCTTGCAAACTGTTGAGAATCAGTTTCTGCAGAGGTTGTTTTCCCTCCACAATAGTTCTGCCTCATTTATTGCCCATGAAGAGCTGAGTCAAGGTTTTCTCATTGATGTCCTACAACAGCATCCTTTATTGATATGGATTTTGGTCTGACTTAACCAGAAACCAAATTAATTTTTCTGTTAATTAAAGACGTGGCTAATCGAATTCCATGCTTCTCCTTTGTTATGAATTCCTTTATGGAGCTAGGGCCCCCTGAGATCTTTCGCAGTCCAGAAAAGATTGTGAAAGCTGATTTGGCTTAGACTACAAATACATTTATGGCCTTTTCAAGGTGCAGTAGAGAGTCTTTAGAACTGACTAAACCCTCTGTCAAATCCTACGTAATGCTGAAAACCTCACCCACCTTGCTTAATGTTAGTCAGTTCTGTGAACCATCATGCTTTGCTAACTATGCTTAGTCTTAATATGGCTGACTACTTATTTGCTTTTCCTAGGGGTTGCCACAAGGACTGTTCTTCATTACCCTGTATGTGTTAATTTGTTTCGAAGCAGCATACTCTGCCTTTTATAATGCTTTATTCATTCTACAGGCATTTGTGGAAAAAATATATTATTCCTCTTCTCTCACTTATTTTTACATCGCCTATTTTTATTTCTGGTGCTGTTAAATTAAAGAACAAGATGATGAATCTCTCCCAATGAATTTGTGTTCTTGTTTTGTATTTTAACATGTTTGTGTTATTTATTAGGTTATTTATATTAGAGGAAGGAATTTTGTCATTGTTTCTTTCCCAAAGAATTTTGTATTGTGATTTTTGTTGGTTAGCTTGTATGTACTTCTGGATTTTACAAATGTATTTTATTTTCTGCTGTTGTCTGTTATGGTTTTACCTAAAAACCGAATAAAGAAAAGAATGAGACTGAGACTTGATCACTGCTTTTTTCATTCCATTATGTCAATTATGATGAAGGTACATCCATGCACAGATGGAACCTGTACATTGCACTCACTTTTAGCAAAGTTGTGCCAGCCCCTTCGCTGATGAGACATTTAGTCATTAGCTATCTGTGGTAAGAATGATATGAGGATGTAGCAGGCTCAGATATGCAATGATAATAAAGCTGCTCATGAATGGTGAGCAATTGCTGCATTTGGTAGATTTAAGCACCATCAGAGTCTACTACCATCCACACGTCTTCGTGCAGGCCCTGTCTGCGTCAGCCGTAGTAGGGATATCTCCTAAAAACGCTTCTCTTCTCCATTTTATTATTGCAGCTTATACAGCGCGAACTTTGCCCAAGGGCATTAGAGTTCGTTACACGAGAACCAGATTAAATTATACTTTTGTTTTAATCGAGGGACACGGATATTAAGGGATTTGCCCAGAATCATAGAATTTTTAACCGAGGGCGGGACTCGAACCTTGTTCGCCAGTTCCAAGGTCGGCAGGTCTGGCCATTCATTAGATAACATCTCCTCCTCACACCCCATTGCCAGGGGAATTCACCAAATGTATGCGAAGCTCCTCAGCCACACACTATCTTCGTTTCCATTTAGCTTCCCTCCTGTTGTGTCGTGGCCAATGATGATTCGGTACTTAAAAGTATGTAAGTACCACTTATTCTGAGGCCCGTAAATAATGACACAGAGACATAGGTAGCTTTCATCGGTGTCCTGCTGCAATGGGTCTCTCCCAGACCACACCTAGCCAACCCTCCTTTATTTCCTTGACCCACGTGGTCCTGGGGGTCAAACTACATTTTCACATTCAAAAGGGGGGATTACATCAAACCCCTATTCCCTTTAAGTCTTTAAACAAACCCGCACTCCAGTTACGTCACTGGAGCAACACAATATTCCTCCCCAAAATGAATGAATTGAAAAACGACTACAACAGTTATTATCAACACAAATGAATGTCTTGAAAAATAAAGATCAGGGGTGATCTACAGAATGCAGTGCACTATTATACCGAGCTTAACTGAATCAAACGACAAGGAGTTATAAAATGAACACATGTCCTTACATTATTGATCAGAGTTCTATTACCTAGGTCCAATACTTATCCATGGAACCAGATGATCCATCATCCTCTTGGAAGGTGCTGGGTTTTCTCTCAGTGCATATCTGGTGCGAGTAGCATGATTACTGGGTTGTTCGGGTGAGCTAGCTTCACAACTCGGCTCACAGTCTTGTGCAGCAGAGGCCGGATCAGGAGTATCATCAACTAACGCCAGTAGAGGGGAAACCAAACTTCGTGACTCTGGCACCGTGTCACGCTCATCCACCTGGGGATCACTGCCACCCAGGTCCCTGGAATACTGGGAGGAAATTTCCTAAATGCTGACGCATTTCAGTGGCCTCTTTGGTCCCCCGGCAAGCAGTAAGCTTGGTAGCATGTACGTTCATAATGGTCCAAGGGGAATGCTCAAAAGGTAGTCTAAATTTGCTTCCTGGGAATCAGTCCTTGATGAGGACTAAGTCTCCAATCTTAAGAGCAGATATTTTTGCATGCCGGCATTGGCTGGCTCTATCATTGGCTTTCTGTCTTTTCTTGTGCACTCAGCAGTCATCGATAGGAGCAGGTGTCCATGTCTGGTGATGAGGGATAGTGTCCACTACTACTCTACCCATAGAGAGATGCCCAGGATCCCGTCCCATGGTGGAGTGTGGAGTCTGGTGGTAATCTCATAGGAATGAATAGATGGCCAATTCAGGAGCTTGTTGGCTGGCAGATGCGATCCGAATGACCTTGTTCAAGGTCCTCATGAATCTTTCTACCTCGCCGTTGGCTTGAGGCCAACGGGGTGTGATTAGTTTGTGAGATATGTCCAATGACTTTAGATAGGCTGCCACCTCTTGGCACGGTGGGCCGTTATCAGTTTTTAACACTTTTATCAAGCCATGTGTCGCCATTATTTTCTAAATCTTGGTTAGTACTTCACTTAAAGAGGAGAGTATTTCCACCTCAGGGTATTTTGAATAGTCATCCATCCGGGAGGCTCCCAAAATCAAGGCTAACACTCACCCGAAGTCTGTTGGGGGTCCTACTTCTGTCACCACTGGAGCCGGTGGATTGGATTCGCCTGACGCTTTACACCAGGCACACAAACGTATCATTACTTCAAGGGGAACCACACCTTATTTCGTAGCTGACTCTTTGGTCTTGACCACACCCTGGTGTCCAGCATGGGAGAGCTGAATTACTCGGTCAGTGAGGCTGGTGGGAATGACTAAGCGATGTCCCCTTGAAAGGCAGCCATCTGGATCAGCGCTCAGTTCTTGGTGGACATGATAAAGACTTTCCATGATGCGTCTGGCATCGGGAGTAAGCTGGACACAATGGTTTTTTAATGCAACCCATCGATCGGTTTTTACGGCATCCAGTGCTTTTTGGAGGCATTCGTCACTACTCATGGCTTGACTGAGGATTTCCATAGAGAGTGGAAGAGGACGAGATCGATTGGTCACACACCTCACATACTCTTCTGTTTCATTCGCCTCTTCTAGCGTGGCAGCATGAGGGTGCTGCAACAGGTAGTCTGTGGGGTTGTTGGTCCCGGGGCGATATTCTACCTTACAGTTATACTCCTGAAGTTAGAGCATCCATTTTTCGATCCACGGAGGCGGTTTTGAGGCTGTTCCTTTGAATAGCAGTATTAGGGACTTGTGGTCAGAAGTGACTGTAAATGGATTGCCATATACGTATAGATCAAAATGACGACATTCCCAGTGTATGGTGATTGCCTCCTTCTCAATCTGAGAATACCTTTGTTCTGCCATAGTGACAGATTGGCTCGCAAACACCACTGGGGTCCAGTCTGCTTCCGCCTGTCGTTGCATCAGCACAGCACCCAGCCCTTTTGGGCCTGCGTCTACCGCTATTGTTGTCTCCTTCCGAGGGTCAAAATAGATCAGTATCATATCAGTTGACAAGGCTTCTTTTGTAGCTTTAAAAGCCTGTTCTTAGTCTAGGCCCCTTGACCATGAGACCGTGGATTTGATGAGTTCTCTGAGTGGTTGTGTGAGCGTTGTCAGGTCTCTGATGAAACGACCGCAGTAGTTGACCATGCCTAAAAAACTACATAGTTCAGTCACTGTAGTGGGGGGGGGGAGATGCTTATTTGATGTCCCTTATCTTGTCAGGGTCGGGAGCTACTCCTTCTGAGGAGAACATGTATCCAAGGAAATGTAGTTTTTGTTTTAGGAATTCACACTTACTGCGGTGCAGGGTGAGGCCAGAATCTTGAATCCTTTGAAGCACTTTCTTTAACCTCTTGTTATGTTCTGGGATTGTCTTGGCATGTATTAGGATATCGTCGCTGACAGTGACGACTCCCAGAAGGTCAACTAGAAGTTCATGTATGACAATTTGGAATACCTCAGCTGCGCGTTACATTCCCATATTTTGTTGATTATAATGCTGCATACCTACATGAGTGGAAAAGGTTGTGATGTAGCGGGATTCCTCTGCAAGGACAAGCTGGTGAGAGCCAGAATGCAAATCGAGTTTGGAGAACCAGCAGGCCCCACTAAGTTCACCAATCAGGTCATCTGTTGTCGGCGTTAGATGTCGCTCTCTCTTGATGGCAACATTTGGTAAATGCATGTCTACACATATGCGGACCTCAACAGGTTGTTTGGGCTTCCTGACCACTACAATTGGAGACACCCATGGGGTGGGACCTGCCACTCTCTCAATTATACCGGTGGCTTCAAGTTTTTCTAGTTCTTTTTCAACTTGAGGCCTCAGATGAAAAGCAATACGTCGGTGACAGAGGGCAATGGGTTGCACCGATTTGTCTACGGGTAATCTTATCACCTTGCCTCGCAGGCATCCAATGCCTTCAAACACTGTGGGGAAATCATCGAGGATGTGAGTTATGGCTTCTTGGTGTACTCCAAATGCAAAACGTACAATGCCAAGGGATTCCGCTGCTCTGCATCCTAGTAGCATGCCGTGGCCTTCTTCAGCAACATATATTTGCGCATCTACTGACTGAGATCCATATGTGATCATCGTTCAGAACTTTCCTTTTACGTCAAGTAGCTTGCCTGGGAAGTAGGCGAAAACTTTGACCACTGCTTGGTGTAGACGTGGGGCTGGTTGCATGGCGTGGTATGCTTTGGAAGACATTATGTTGATAGACGCTCCCATGTCCACTACTGCTGTTATTGTATGAGCCCCGATGAGTATTTGGCACTGAGGAAGTTGACATGTGCCTTGGGATACCATGCCAACAGCGATTATGGAGTGGATAGTGTGTTCTTCAATGTCATTATCATCCATATCACTGCTTCTCTCTTGTACCTCTGATACAGCATTTACCGTGGTGCGCGGTGCACACCCTTTCCCTGAACAGCACATTTTCACGAAATGGTTAAGTTTACCACAACCTGTGCATTTCTTTCCCATCACTGGGCATTCTGTGTGTCTGTGAGCTGGCCCTCCACTGTAGCCACACGTTCTGGGGGGCGAGGGGGTCACCTCCTTTCCTGGGTCTACTGGCACTGGGTGTCAAAGTGACGGCATTGACTGGTTTCTTCAAAACAGCTTCCATGTAAGAAGTGCGGGCTTTCGTAAGTTCTTTTGTTCTGTCCATAGTTTTAAGATGTCTGCCAGAGATTTTCCAGACTCTTCTAAAATGCGTTCATGGAGATTCACTGATGCCCACGTATTTCTTAATTCTCATCAGCGAACCTGCATGTGCTGGTCAACTTCTTTAATCACGTGTAGACTGTGTAAATGGATTCTTCCACTTGTTGCCTGACTTTTCGAAATACGAAAGGGTCATAATCTTTATTGGCCATTGGTTTGAAGTAGGCATTAGGAGCTGCGATGAGGGTAAGGTGAATTTCAGGCGCCGCTTCTGTGGGTGTCTTGGAGATTCTGTCAATTTCCTTGCCACCTAAGTGCAGGAGCATGACTCTTTTCTGCGCATTCTTGTTGGCTCCAAAGAAGAACAGCCCTCTTTCTACCCAATCCTTCCATCTGGGCGCATGAGCAGACGGGGCGCCTTCAATAGTGAATGGCTTGATGGGTGGTATGTTTGCCATGGCTCAGGGTGTGTGAAAACTACCTTAATGTACTTCCTGAAGGGATTTTGGAGTCAAGAAGGCCTGGCACACTGATTGTTTCGGTGGTAACACGGGTGGAGGGAACTCACTGTCTGCTAGCAGCAGTCAAAGCAGCCAGTGGACTGGCATGATGGACGTATTATTATATTGTTGTTACTTTTGTTTTTTTTATTTTGTGATCCTTGCTGGCTAGGCAAATACTGGTGGGTGATGATTTTACTATAGTGTTCTATTTTCTTGGTTTGTATTTTCACCGTTATGGTATTTCTTGTGTTGTTCCCTTTGAGTAACTGTTTTTGTGTGTTCTGTGCTTCTGTGGGGAACTCAGGCAGGTCCCAGGGTGCGATGATGCCACAGCGCAGGCCGGTGTTGGCTTGTGAGGAGGCGAGAGAGAGAAAGGCAGACCAGCAGCGAGGACGCGTGCCGGAGACACTGGGAGTCCTGGAGTGGAGAGGCAGCAGCTCTGGACTCAGAGGGAGGCAGGCTAGCAGAGGGTGCACTAACTGCTCAGATGGCTGCTTCCACTGCAGGCTGATTACCAGGCTGTTTCCCAGGCCGTCATCAGAATTGGCAGGTGTGCCGCGCCAGCGGGGGGAGGGGTACATCGGGCTACCAGCAGCTGATGGTCTACGACAGATGCTGGTCAGGTAGGCTCCGAACACTGCGAGTGGACAGAGTGGTGGGTATGCAGCCGCTTACAGCACACCAGGAATTACGTAAACGACCCTCTCATCGCCAGTGTTGTGTCGTGGCCAATGATGATTTGGTACTTACAAGTATGTAAGTACCACTTATTCTGAGACCTGCAAATAATGAGACAGAGACATAGGTGGCTGTAAACTGGTCTGGAATGTTTTAACATAGAACCAGTTGGGTCTTGTGTGTATCCTATTATTCTTTTATTTTGTAGTTCTTCATATTACTATACATATCATCTGGTTGTATCTTTTCAGAAGAATAAAGAATGAAAATAAGGAACTGAAGCCCGCAATTTTTTTAATCAATCATCTTCTTTTCTTTCTCCTTCAGGGCCTTTGGGACTTCTAACCACCTGCACCCTCAGTAGAAAGGGAAAAAAAACAGGTAAGTCAGTATTCAGCCCGGTTTCCACCCGAGTGACTAGTGGGTTAATAAGTGCTCTTCCTCTCTTTTTATATTTAACTTGGCATGGTTAACCAGTGATTAATAGAGTGATAGCAATAGTCCATGAGTTAGGGTGCTTGAGAAAAAAATGGTAATTTACAGTGAATTGTAGAGATTCATAGAATACCTCTCCTCATCTCCGCTCGGTTCCCCCCACCCCCCTTTTCGTTCTCTCTCCCTTACTTCTTCTCACTCCTCGTCCTTCCCAATGAGCTTCTTTCCCTCTCTCCTTCCCGTTTGTGGGCCCTGCTTAGCAGTCTCTCACACACCTGGTAAAGCCATGCCCTTCCTGGGACGTGGCTGGGAATAGAAGCTGGCTGGCAGACAGGATTCCTCTTCTCCCCTTCGGGCGTCCTCGGGTCTCTCTCCGACACTGACTCCCCTGGGCGTTCCTCCGCCTCCGGTCTCGCGTGCCTCTCGTCCAGGGCACCCGCCGGACACTCTCCTTCCTCTAACTGCTCCTCCTTGACGCAGGTCGGACTTGTTGATTTCCTCGGCCTCCCGTAACTTGCTCCTTCCTCTTCCTCTCTCTCCGCGGTCGCCTCGTCTCCTCTTTTTGATGTGTGTGACGCGCAGAAGTTCGTGCCCTTCCCCGGCTGCCTGACTTCCGGTTGAGGCCGTTGAATGCGGCTGAAAAAGAAGGGAGCATTCGGCTCCATATTTCTCTCTCGCAGGTTTGCGACAGTGGCTTTCAGCTGTGTCACACTTAAAGGGGTCTCTCCCAGACCGCACCTAGCTGACCCTCCTTTATTTCCTTGATCCACGTGGTCCTGGGGGTCAAACTACATTTTCACATTCAAAAGGGGGGTTCATAGCTGCCAAGGTTTCAGATTGCTATGTGTGACATTTTCATAATTTCAGTGTAATTATGAGTGACATTTCAAGGACTATGAGTGACACTATCTCTGGCACCACTGACCAGTGTCACCCGACCATCAACGGCGCGGCCCAAACATAGCTGCCAAGTTTTCAGTACACACGAGTAACATTTCTATGTTTTCAAGTCAGGTATAAGTGATTTTCACATCTCCTGTGCAACACCTTCAGTGATACTTTATAAGGAGCAGTGGTTTAAGAAAATGTATGGTACAAAACGAAAATCTTTTTTTTAGTAAGTGCAGTGTAGTACCTGGATTAAATACACCACTCACACCTGACATGCTTTGTGAAGTTGCCCTGCACCCTTTCCTACCATACCATAACTTCCTGTAATATTTTTTAGTAGCATTTCATAAAATTCAGCTGGTAATCTATACCAAATAACAGCTGTCTTATCTCAGTGTCGGCCTGTATATACCCTTTTGATCTGTAAGTTAGAAATTAATTTTGTTGTAAATAAATGTTACACTAGTTTGGTATTTCAGTTTTGCAATTGATACGCATTACCTAAATTAATGACAGCAGTTTTCCGATCTCTGAAAAACTTAGCTGCCATCTGCCAGGGACGTGAGCGCGCTGCACATTTATCACTGCTCCCAACCACATTGTTGCTGCTGGCTGGCCACATCCTCACGCTGGGTTGGGTTGTGTCCCAGGTTCTACAGTACACATGTCACAAGCCTCGACTGGGGCTGTTGACAGCTTGGGCTGGTCAAGGTCACACTTAAACGCTTGTGCGGTCTGGTGACCGAAAAAGGCCCGGGATCGGGAGGATGAACAAACACTGTGCCCCCGTTCCTGAAACCATATGTGATCGGTAGGCAAGAGCTGCGAAGCGTTTTTTGACAACAATCTGAGGTAAGTAATCTGTGGGGGCTGAGGAAGGCATGGGCCCAGCAGGCTGCAAACCAACACCCTCCACCATGACCCTCTCCACAACACTGTAAGGGTCGGGTAAAATGGCACAGAAAGTCTGCTGATGGCGGCGCGGCAAAGAAAAACAAAGATGCCGCCCAGCGTCATTCTGTCTATCTGGGGCCAATCTGCGAAGTGTGTGACACTGGTGGTACACACTGACAAACAGGGTGGCAAGTGGCTGAAACAACTGTCTACTTACAGTGATCGTTTCAGCCTGAAGCGTGATTGGCACGTCGGTGACTCGCACTTCAAGTGGGCTGCTGGGTGCTCATGCCACGAGTGAGCTACCCCTACGGCAATCTGCCTTAGACTTCGGTCCAGGCTGCTGCTGTCCTCACGGAGTCCTGGCAGCCGGCGCTGTAAACCGACAGTGACGCCGGTCAGTCATAGCTCTCCATTAACCCGTCCAGTGCACTTATTCCCTCTGCCGGCTCGGAAATTGTAACTGAAGAATGAATGCTGCGGCGGCCTTGATTATAATGGCCTACAGCAGAGTGTGGCCGGACCATCACGTGCGAGCAACAGCGCTGCTGCCCCATAATTATTTGCGGGCGCCTTCCTAAAGAATAAACTCCCTCTCTCGGAGCCAGCAGGATCAGGATGTCATGTGACATACCCCCGCGGAGCCCAGCTATTGAGCAACGGATGTGAGGTCAGGCAGGCTGACTCTAAAGCACGCGGCACCGCGGCAGCTGGTTGATACATTGTAGCAGACTGGGACTGGCAGGCCATAGCTTAGCTGGGAATCACTGCCTCAAGACCACGGAAGCAGCGCTGCACACCGGCGCAGGCAGAGACCACAGGCTGTGCCTGCAGCCAGCTGTCACACTCACGTTTGCAGCCATCAGTAAATGTACACCTGAGACTGCCATTATGCGTGACAATGCATTTCAGTGCGGTGATGCGGAGCACCACACTGAAATGCGCTAGAGTCACGCCTGATGCGTGACACTTGGCAGGACTGGGGGTTTACACAAAACCACTATACCCTTTAAGTCTTTAAACAAACCCGCGCTCCAGTTACATCACTGGAGCGACAAACCTCTCTTCCTTCTCTTCCTTAAGTGTTTCCTCTCCCTCTATGTCTATAATCGTCCGCTTTTTTGATAGAACTTCGACGGTGTAATTTCCGAATACCAGTTATTTTCGCCATTGGCCACTCTCTTGAACATGCACCATTCCATTTTCAAGAGTACCATCATTTTGAAGGTCATGTTCAGAGGTGTAACACAAAATTATGGGGGCCCTCCTGAATGATGTAATGAGTGCCCCTGAGTCTCCCATATATTACCGCTATTCTTTTGCCTTGGGCTTACTGGGGGCCCTCTGAAGGGTTGGGCCCCCTCTCCAGCACAGGCGCCTGCATTACGCCCCAGGTCATGTTATATTTGTTTGCCCCCATTCACTTCATCTACTGTTTAGTTTCTTCAGCTTTCATATTTTTGTGTATTTTTATCAGTTCTGTACCGTTGCTGTGGCTGTATCTAGAAAATAACAATGCGAACACCTGCATACAGGCTTTCAGCAAACAAAGCATTGTACTCTCACTTGCTGTCTAAAATGTCTTAAAGTGAAGCATTAACATAGGCTTTCCTCATCCAAAAACGGCAAAGTTGGATGACAACTCAGGCCCAGTGAATTAAGGCATGAAAAGGTTGCTATATTCATGGCTGAACGGGTAGAGAAATGTTGTGAAACAAACATTTTCAAAGATTAGCATTTGCCTACCTTTAGAAGAAAAAAAAAATCCCTGCAAAATCCTTTTATTAGTTGTTGCGCGTGAATATTTGCAATTGCACAGCACTGGTTTTAGAAGTATGTCTGCTTGAATAATTTCCCCATTTTTATGCAGAAATTCTTCGCGCATTTCTTTGTTGACTAAAATATTACTAATCTAATTTCCTATTAAAAAACTCATTTCCAGCATTGCAAAGCTGAAAGGTGCTACCAAGCATTTAGTCCTTAATTTGCATAGTGTACAACAAATCCTGTAATCCAATGGGGGGCTTTCACACAAGGATGGCTACAAGCAATTACTGCACACGGACGGAGAAATATTCCATCCTAGGCTTTTGCTGGCAGCTAATTTTATCTGTTCAACTCCCATTGAGAGAGTGTCTATTGTGAAATTGCCTATTGATGCGGCGTGAGAAGAGGCAAGTCCCTAGAACGTTGTGTTAGTAAGATGTTTCCAGGGCTGCTTGCACCAATAGATTTTGCTGTTTAATTACAAGTTGGGGACTTCACTTTTATTAAGAAGGGACGGAGGTTCATTTTACAGTTGCTTTCAGCATTAAACATTCTCCAGGTGAAGCCTCAGTCGTGAAGGAAGGCAGGATAATCCTAACATTACAACTCACATAAATTGGTTTCCCACAGTGTATATTATATCTTTGTGTAAGGCTTTACCGAAGCTTAATATTTGCATTTTCAACCAGAGATTTAAATAGCACAAGTGATGATCTGCCGCATTCATTAATGCACGTTTGTCATGTGTCAGCTCCAGGGAGTTTGGGGAGGATAATTCAAGTCATGTTTTATATCTCATAATTATGTGCGTGAGATATACTTTGCAGTGCAGTTACAAATGGTGAGAAATAATTCTTTTGTTATAAAGAAATACAGATTATTGTTGCATCACTGGCCCTGTGTATTAAATTGAATGAACTTAAAATTTAGTCTTTGACTATCCTTTCTCTGGTGTGCTTGGTGACGCCCTCCAAGGTACTTGTAGTCCCTGTCCTGCTATAGTCTGCCTCTGCTCACTTCCTGCCCAGTTCCTGGGACAGGAAATTGTGTCGGTTATCTCACACTTTGAACCTAGCCTCCGCTCACTTCCTGGGGCAGGAAATGATGTCGGGTATCTCCAACTGTGGACCTACAACTCCACCCGTGGTCATGGCAGGTCCAGCCATTCCTTCATTGATATTAGTGCCAACATGCAACCACACACCTAGCAAGGATTATTTCCAACCAGCTGATATGCACATGCTAGAGCAAGGCATGTCCTGCAGGCCTTCTGGTCAATGTGATTGGATTTATAGTGCACTCTGCTGCTTGCCATCACATTGGTTGGTTCCCAAACATAGCATGGACCTCCTCTGCATGTGGGTTTGGTCAAGTCTGCCCCTTTATACAGGATCATTCATTGAAGCATGCAAACGATGGGGACACAGTCGCTCTGAACCACTTTTGTCAGGGAGCAAACAGTGGCGTAAGCAGATGCCTCGTTCACTTGACACAATGATGCATCCCCACAGCTTGCATGGATTTGTAGTCCACCTTCGTCACCCATGTTAGCTTTGCTGGGCCTGCCACATTCAATACATTGGATCCAGCTGTTTAGTGTAGTTAGTAACATTCTCATTGGTACTTGTTCTTCTACATCTAGAAGCTTGTATACACCTGTGTGCAGTAGCGGCTCACACAGGTAAGAGCTGTGGGCGGGCGGGCGGGGTGGTGGGGTGGTGCAAGTCGGCAGATGACGGGATAAGTAATATTAAATAAATAAATAAATAAAACCACTTACCTTGCGCTCGCCGCATCGCCGGGTTGGCGATGCGGCAAGTGCAAAGTAAGTGGTTTTATTTATTTATTTAATATTACTCATCCCGTCATCTGTCGACTTCCACCCCCCCACCCTGCCCCGCCCGTCTCACCGTCTTAACTGTGCTAGCCGCTACTGCCTGTGCTGCAAGTGTGATATCCTAAACTAGTCTCTGCTTTCCCTTCATTCACTTCCCGCCCAGCCCCTGGTGTCCTAGCTGTGTGCCTAGGAGAACGCTGCTGCTTGGCCATAGTGTTCTGTATGCGTGAAGACACAATCATAATTATATTGATATTTTATTTATACACATCCGCAAATGAGTAATTTCTATAGTGATTGCCAAACTCAAAATAGGTGGCGCTATAGCGTAAAGAATGTCATTTAGCCAATCACTGTGTGAATAGTCAACCAAGTAGTCTAACAACATTACATAGCCAAATACATCAATAAAGCACGTTCTATGTGTTAATATGAAAATATAGGCACCCCCTCCCCTTTGGATAACTTTATCAGACAATGGCCCAGATTTACTTGTTTTTCATGCAGCACAGTGCAGCAGCCGCAAATGCTGCGGTCCATCAAAAGGAGAGAGCAGGAGAGTGCCATATTTACAGAAATATGGCACTCTCTACCCCTCTGTCAAGCGCTGGCGCAGAAATGTGCATCAGTGCACCGCATAGACACCTTTGCACCATAGTGCATGGGTGTCTATGTGAGACTAGCATAGGTTTTGTTCCAGTACAAAATACTATGCTTAGACTCTCTTTAAACCTTTTCCCACCTTGCCTCTGTGCTGTACAGTGCAGCACACATGCAAAGTCGGAAAAGAAAGGAGAAATGAAAGCATTTCTCAATGATAGCGCCTTGTTGAAGTGTGCGCTATTTTCTGACGCTAAACCTTGTCTACGTTTTTAAGTAAATAGGGCTTAGTGTCAGAAACCTTGTGTGGTTGCATGGGAATGCCCATGCACCACCCATGATATGCCGGCTTGGCGCCAAGTAATGCAAATCAGCACTGTGCGCTGGTTTGCACTACTTCTGAGTGTTTTCCAACGCTAAAAAAGTTTAGCGCTGGAAAGTAAGTTAATAAAATAAGATTTAGCATCAATTTGCGTCACTTTTGTGATGCAAACACGGCACTAAAACGTAGTAAATATATCCCTATGTCAGCGAAGATGCAAAATTTGCAGCCCTTTTGTTCTTTCTACAAACCATTGCAATATAGAACTTTAATCCAATGCGGGCGCACCATGATGATGGCTCCTAGATTGCACAGGTTTTAAATGAAAGCTGGGGAATGCAACATGGTGTCCCTTATGGTGTAGAGGCATTAGACAATCATACCTTTGGGCATGAGGATATGTTTAATCCTTCTTTGGCAAAACTCTTCCCTGGAAACAGGCACATATCTCAATCTCACGTCTTTATTCACCATTTTTTCAATTGAGCTGGGCAGCAAAGCTTAAAACAAACCTTCAACAATACTCATAGTCTAGGATCTTTCAATTAATGTATTGCCACATCTCAAAGTCATGCATTGCCTTTTCTTTTTTCATAACTCGCCACTTGTGCTATGGCAGCCTCTTGCTTTGAATACCTCGTTGGTCAAACTTATTAAAATGCTACTTTGCTTGTTCCTGGTGCCTTTGCTTAGAATTGTTTAGCGCACCTTCCATTGACTAGTTCATTGTGTACACTTGCCAAGTAATTATCAATGTCTGAGCCGACTTTTATCTTTTGTTCCAATTAAATTTGCTCTAATTAATGCTGAATGTGTGTGCTACAAATATAATAGGATTATTGTTTCCAAATTGGACAAGGTATTGCAGTGTAGGGTTTAAAGGAATGAGTTTGAACAGTGTAGGTTAACTTTCTGCATTTGAGTTACATAACCTTCTGTTGTCAAGGGCACAGGTTCCAAACAAGAGGTTTTGTGACTTTGGATTTCTGTTATGTTTCTTTTGTGGGGCCATCAACAGATTTCAGAAAGGACTAACTTCACAGGAGGGATATAAATGATTTCTGAAGTTTCAACATTTTTACAACCCAGTTATACCTACCCAGTTGCCAAAGGTCTTTCTGGCCACTTCTTTTTGTTGGATGCAGTGTCTTTGGCATATTGGGGGTTGCAAATCAATAAGCCCGGCTTTTGCTTGAGAATGGAGGCATTGCACAAGTGGCAAAAAGTCTGGGTCGGTCCTTGTGGAACTTCATTAATACTTTTCCTAGAAAATCTGTTGGAGGGGCCCTACTGTGACCTGTTGACTACACTAAGCGTGAAAGTCCATGAACTGATTAGAGTTGTTTTTGTCAATTCAACATAATTTTCCAAGTAGTCCTTAAGATTCTCCTGGTAGAATAAATTAAGCAGGCGTATGACATAATATAGAGAGCTAATATATTGCGATACTCAAATATTGCAACAAGAATATTGGGAACCAACATTTTGTGTCTAGCTCCCTTGTATATATACTTAAAAAAAATATCGAGATAAAAATATAATGGACCAGAATCTCATCAAAAAACAATTCATTATATCGATTTTACTATATATTGCATTATATTTAATTTAGATGTTAAAGTTTTAAATATTAACACAATTAGAATAAATAAATAAATACAATATTAAAAAACTTAATATAATACAATTAAAAAATTTACAAAAAAAACTGAAACATTATTTAAACAAATAATACAAATAAATAACATTCAAATCATTAGTAATAATAACAGTATAAAATAAACATATGAATAACAAAAACATCCAGCTAGATATATAAAACAATAAAAAAAAGAAAATCTAAAATAACTTACACATTTTTTAACTTGATAAAAAATAGATTTAAAAAGCAATCGATTTTTTAAAATTAAAATAAATAAAAATATCACTTCCAATAGTAGGGAAAGTGCTGCACTATGCTGGGGTCAGATTTACTATTCCCACAATAATCTAAACAATGGTAAGGAAAGTGATGGACTTTAGAGGGATACGATTTGGTATTCACATTTGAATCAAAGCAACAGTAGGGAACATGTTAGACTTAGGAGGGGTCAAATTTACTGTTCCCACGCCAACGTAAGTAAAAGTAGGGAAAGTGTTGGACTATGGAGGAGTCATATTTACTATTCCCGCTCCAATCTAAGCAACAGTAGGGAAAGCATTGGACTTTGGATGGGTCAAATTTAGTATTTCCACTCCTATTTCTTTTATAGAAAACATTTAAATATAGACCAACAAATTAACATTTTTAAATACCTTTAATATAATCAACTCATTCATTACATATAAAACACATAAAATTAAATTAAATAAATACAAATTTTACTTTACAAATAAAAACAATCTTAAAAAAAACAACAATTTTTTTCAATGAAAACACTTTCCACCCTCTACCTTAAAACTTGAACACTGACAATTAACATTTAAAAAAATATATATATATTACTATTACATTAAAAATGTTATAATACAATTAAAATTAATACAATTCGGAAATATAGAATTAATTAACGTAATTAAAAATAAATTGATCAACAATTACAAATTAATTAAAAATGAACAAATAATTAGGACAACAATTAATCAGTTAAATATTTACAGAATTATTCAAATAAATACATTAAATAACATTTAAATAAATTAAAAATAATAATTTACCTATTACAAAACTTCCCACCTTAATTCCATACAAACACAAAACTCTGCCAAATTAACAATTTTTAATACATATCGGCTAAAAATGTACAAAATATACTGAAACAAATCAAGCACAAATATTATATCACAATATTTTTGAGAACACTGCATTCTACACAGCCAAAAGGTTGGGCAATATTACAGTTCAATTTTACTGTGAGCTGATGTAGTATTGTTCTTATGCTCTTTATTTTGCATATGGTAATGAAGAAGTGAACAGTTGGCTAAGCACTAAGGGCCTGATTACGATGCCGGTCTTAGTCTCTTCCGACCAGCACCGTGGCGTAAGCAGGACCGCCCGACTAGAAGTCGGCGGTCCCGCTGCCCGCATTACGATGCGACCGCCTTCACGGTGGTCGCAATGTGTATATTTTGCATTGCGGCGTCTGCTGCGGGCTACAGCACATGCCGCAATACAAAATGTACACATCTAAAACATCCCTGCACTATGTGACAGGCCCCATGCAGTGCCTGCCACATGGTGCAGGGATGTTTAGGGGGGCACCACAGGTGCCCCCCACGCCCCATAGTGGAGGGCCAGGGTGGAAGGGGGCCCTGCTAGAGATCCCCAAAGTCACTTTCTGCCTGCCTTTTCATGGCGAGTGATCCGCCATGAAAGGGCAGGCAGAAAGGGACATCCTAATCCCTATGGCGGTTCCTGAGCAGGCACCGCCCTCTTTGCAGGGAATAGGAGTCCGACCGCCACCCTGATGGGATCCTTGATCCTGTCGGACGCTGCGATCTTCTTTGCCCCCGACAGCCGAGCTCCGACCACCTGCATCCTAATGCGGCGGTCGGACCAATGAGCTGGATGGCGGTGGGACCGCCACCGATGGCCTGATGGTGGCAGTCCCACCGCTATCGTAATCAGGCCCTAAGTTGTGACACAGCCATTGGAACTATGATAAACCTCCAGATTCTAACCGACTCCTCCAGATACTCGTGGTGTATAGATCATGAAGCTATTAAACAGGATAAACCATATATATTTGCTGCTAGAGCAAAAAGCAGACCCCAGAAGCTGACCTGTGAACTGTATTTTGCCGATAGTTCAGTGCATAGCTCACTATTGTAAAAAAATGATCTCAGTCAAGTGGTATTCACAATTCCACTTCTCAGGTCGGCTTTAGTTTTACCTTGATGGTGCACAACAGTGCTGATATATGCACGCTTTCATTCCTTTTCATGTTATCTCATTATTTGGCCTCAAAGTCACGTTAAGCCTCTGTCTTTTGCAGTGAGGTGAACTACGCTAGGTTAAAAAGTACTAGACACAATGGTGCATATTTATCAATCTTTCAAGCAGCACAACGCAGCAAGCCACCTTGCTGCGCTGCATGAATGGGAAAGGGCAGGAATGCGCAACATTTAACATTATACGGAGCATTCCTGTCCTTTGCTGGCGCACTGTTCGTTGCCTAGCGCTAACGCAGGCACCCTTGTATCATGTTGCAAAGGCACCTGTGTTGTAGACAGAATTGTTTTTGTGGCGGAATGGTCACCATCCTGCACAAAAACAACCCTGAGAGGTATTTTCCGCTTTCTACCTGTGCTACAGAATGCAGAGGAAAAGATATCCCACCTCGTTACACCTCACCTGGGGAGGCGTAGCATTTTGACTCATTCCCGTGTCTACCACTAATGGTAAATCTGGGAATGAGCCTAAATCCATTGGTGTATGCGTAGGAACCTCCACTCTCCACCCATGGAACGCCTCCCTGCTGCAGAATAACGCAAGGCAGTGATTATGCTATCCAATTAAATAAGTACAATGTAACTTCATTCATTTTAATTTCAAGAATAAATTTCGGAAAAGAGTTCAGATAATCAGTAAGAATGTAAAATGTGAAATCTAATTTCAAATCACCAGTTTCCCTTCCACGTGTACCTCTGTTTGCATAAGGTTTAAATCGTCACGTAGTCCTTGACAATAAGGTGAGTTGGGCATCTGGAGAACATGTTCCTTTTGCCTGCCAGATGTTTGTTTTCATTTTGGCAAAGAAGTAACATAGCTGGTCAAGGTCTGAAAGGACAGAGGCAGCAGTCGTCAAGCTCACCAGTCATTTTTCATTACAATTTATTGCTCTTAAACCTTAATTTGTATTTCAGAAGCAAAATTATTCATGGAAATGTAGCTGGAGTAGATACTTATTGCACTTTGTCACTAAGATATTAAATCACAATGTTAAAGGAGTTCTTGTTCTTAAAGTTTCCCAATGTTTTTTAGAAAAAATGTTCATAAACTTGGCACCTTACGAGCCACCTTTTTATCAGCTCTAGAGGACAGCCATGGCAGTAAGAATAAGTGGCAGACTTGCATTGCCCTTGCACCTTGCAATGGGGTACAAGAGTGTCACAACTCTTAAATTAGATTTATCAAGCTATGTAAGGCCACCTTGCGTGGCTTGATACGTAAGGCCACCTTGCGTGGCTTGATAAATCTAGAGTAATGCAACTCAGCGCAAAACACTACGTTGCATTTCTCTGTCCCAGGGAAGCATTCTATAGGTGGAGCGTGGGTATTTCCACGCATCCACCCATCGATTTAGGTGCATTCTCATATTTACTATTACTGGTAGACCTGAAAATAACAACAAAATGCTAAGCCTCACCAGCTGAGGCGTAAAGAGGAGAAATATGTTTATTTCTCCTCCTTACTTCCTCTTTCTAGGTGTGCCACATTCTGCATAGAAAGAGGAAAACATCCTCTCAGGAAAAGGTGTCCCTTTCTGAACAAAAACAATCCTGCCTACACCACAGGCACCCTTGCACCATGGTGTAACGGTGCCTGCGTTGGCGCTAGGCAGCATATTGCACTTAAGCGCAGGGTAAAGACAGGAATGTGCCATATAATGTTAGATACGGCGCATTCCTGCCCTGTCCCTATCACGCAGCGCAGCAAGGTGATGCGCTGCGTGATTTTTTTAAAAATATGCCCCTTAATTTACAGAATGGGTAGTCTCTGGACAATTTGTGTTGACAGTGTTCTTTCTCTCAATGACTATAGTGCAAGCTTCACTAAAAGCATGTTTTGAGGGTACATTTTAGGCATATCTGGTTTCTGGGATGCTCACGTCTGGTCTCTTCTACTTTATCCATTGCTTATATAACAGCTCTTGATCAAGTGTAAACTGTATGTTTTTGTCCATGCTGGTGAATTTACTTTGATTATGAATTTGCCAAGAGTCTCAATGTAGAAAAGCGTTTCCAAATAGGGTTGTTTGTTTCACATGGTGCTGATGCTCCAGGAAGGGAGGGGGAGGCATGAGTCCATTTGTGTTCCTGAGAAGCTTGAGAGTGAGCGACTGGCAGCTGCACAGGTTGTCAGTGCAGTGTCAGTGCTGCTACCGCCCGCTGTAGAGATCTGCAAGTGGGGCACTATATTTTTACTCTTTAAGTCTCTGCTTTTGTGTTGCATATGCTAACATTCTCTTCAATATCCATGTTTAGTATCTTATGACATCCTTCTCCGAAAAGGGCATAAAAGTGGACAGTAAACATCAGTAGCATGGCTCAGGAATAGTGCGTACGACGTACGTATTTTCCCTGGAGGCTACTTTCTCCTTACGACAGGCATTTGAGCACATCTGAGAGTACACTACTAAACAAATCCTTAGCTTAAATATTTTGAAATTTACTTTTCAGCCCACATCCTATCCTGCCACGCATTAATATCAGGAGAACATGCTCAGGGTGGTATTGCCACTGCTTACTACTTCTGTAGCATCCTCAAGTGGCGCTAGCATCTGTTTGATATGCCCAATTATCCACAATACTGACGTATGAATGACATGGAAAATGTATCACATACTCATACAGAGCGTTGTCTTGCTTGAACAGGCATTGGAGCATCAGCAGGATGAAGTTCCATTGAGGCAGAAACTCTTGTTTTAGACAATGCTGGGAAAGGACATTAGCTGCCCTAAGTACCCTCAGCTGTCCCTGAATCTATGAAAGATTGTTCTAATGCTCATAGAATTTCCTGTTTATTAATGAACCTGAAAGTATGAGAAATACATATTGCTGATAAGCAGAGTTTTATTACACATCATTGTGCTTTAAGGATTTTTTTATCTTAGAGCGTTGGGACAATATTTCATTGATTCATTCATGTGCCCCAGTTCCAATAATCCTTACATCCCTACAGGACATCCCCGTCTGCTTATTAACTCAACTGTATCAGAGTTTATGCAAATTACTGAAATTAGTAGGATTTGTAACTCAGATGGCCAGAGTCATGTGCATTTCTATTTAATTGTTGAGGAGGTCCTTTAATGAGGTTCATGCAACGGGAAATGCAGAAGAATTGGAAATATGCCATGGCATTGACAACCTTACTGCAATTGTCAGTGACAGCCGCCTATAATCAAATCTCTAAATTGAAGCCATTCAAAACATTTGGCATTGAACTCCATCAGAATGTTGTCAGCTGTGTGTTTTCTCTGCAGTGTGCAAGGGGTATGCTGATGTATACCTTACATGCCAATTAATGTGGTGGTTGGCATGGAGTAGAGTTTATGATTGCCTCTTGGACAGTGAAGCTCTTCTACCCTGTAGCCTTGTCAGGTGTATGGTGTGCAGTGGTGACTCCATCATTGAAGTTACAACCAAGGCTATCACTGTCCTGTGCACCACTGGCTCAGCAAAAATAGAAACATAGGCTAAGCTCAGAAATTTCCATTTTGAAGAAATGGCTCTATAAATTGTATGAAACGCACTCTTACCGCTTAAAGGAAAGGGTAGTGGTCATGTACCCACATTTATGCCGGCATCGTATTATCCCATTGATTAATGGTTCTAATTGTTCTTCCTTTTCTTGCTGAAGACAGCTCAGTAAGATATTTACTTAGTTGCCGGTGCCGAAGATGACGTTTATCATGGTGTAGTGACCAGTCATTGCACTGAGCAGAAGCAAACATTGTTAACAGTCCTGTGCCAGTTGAGGTTGCCGAGGCAGCCACACTCAGCAAAAGACTTTGTGAAATGACATCTTGATCTTATGTACATTCATGTGCAACATCATCACCTGCTTGGCCATTGAAAGGTGATATGTATTTGAAGATGAACTAGCAGCCAACCCAGTTGACTGCTTCTTTTGGTGTGCATCACATAGGTATGCATTTTGTCCTTACAGCTGATTTTGTTTCCCCCGGTGCCAAAATGTTCTCCCAGTGTTTTACAAGCTACTTTGATGTGGCACATGGTGCCGACTCAAATGTGATTCGTGTCTGGTCATTGGAAAGGGCAAGATAATACAAAATCATGGATATGTTACTTCTGGTGGTGCCTCAAACATTTTTCTCACAACATTTTTAGTAAACAATTCTTTCTACTCAATTTTTTTCTATTTATGATTTAAAAAAAAAATTGTACAGCAATGCTCATAGAGAGTCTTTGGGTTCAGCAGTGGACACTAATGGCAAACTTACCATGCTCTTCTACTTCAAAATCAGAGGCAGAACAGGATTAGTTTGTACTATCCCAGTTGTTACCCCTATCCGACACAATCTCCGGAGTATTAATTATCAAGCAGTGTCAACTGCTTTATAAGTCAATAAGTTTTCTCATTGTTCCCACAAGTGGGCAAAATATGATGCAGGCCCTCAAGGTAAATCTAAGGTGTGCAGCATAGGAAGGATCTTCAGCATCCTCTGTGTGATCTGGGATTTCCTGTAACAGATGATGGTGCTCTTCAGGACACTCTTTCAGGTGGTATAACAGATAACAAATATTTGCCAAGATGCCTTCCACAAGAACTAGAAATTTGTTGACAAGTCTTTGTTTCTGAGTTTTTTGATGGCATCAAAAGAAGGTTCTTCTACTGATGCAATTGATTGGAAGGTGGAAATGGAATGAATGCTAAACTTTTCTGCCTTCTTTTGAGCTTCTCAATTTTCTCAGGGACCTATGCTATTTATTCTTTTCAGTTGCTGCTGAAATATTTACTCCAGCAGCTTTTTGACATCAAGCAGAAAGGTGGAGATCCCTGACAAATAGGCATTATGAAGCAGTTGGGTTACTTCTTGTCAAACATCACATTTGATTAATTTTCAGCAACAGCAGCAGCTTCACGCGTATCAGGCTCAACCAGAAATAACTTGTGAAGGAGGTCGTGAATAAAAGAGGGGTGCAAGAAAAGCCTTTCTCACCTACTGGTTTGTAGGTGGTAATACTTCAGTCAATCCTGCCTTGGATAGGACCTGGGGAAAGATGTCTACCTGAATTTTACAATGCAGAACTTAGAGAACAGTAGTTACTGTTTTCGGGCCACTAGTTATTTTTCAATAAAAGATACTCCTGTTTGGCTTGGTTTCTGCACTGCAGGGCTTTACAAAAGTACTTTGACGATGGTTTTGTACAAACTGGGAACTAGTGGGTTCCTTATTTGTAGGACTGGTTAATTGATTGCTTCTTCTTGTAAAGTACAGGAAGATGATTGCCTAGTGTGCAAAATACTTTGATTTAATAGATTCCTGTTCAACATCAGGGCATATTTACAGAAGAACCTCGTGGGAATCATGTCTTTTTGTTGAAGGGTGTGCAGGTTTCATCATCATCTAGATGTATTGTCAGGAAATCATTACACAGCTTTTCAAGATTGGTTGCAGTCTCAAAGTTCAGGGCCATTAATAAAGTGCATAGTTTCATGGGCTGGTTCCACATCAATTTCCTTGGAGCTATTGCTCCTGTTTTACTGGTCCCCCCACTTCACAGCTGTGTAGTCAATAGGTTGCAGGTACTGTGAATTGGAGTAGCTCTTAAGTAGTGGATGGTTTCAGATCATCTGTACAAATAATTTTTCCAACTTCTACGCAGTTTGCTGAGAAGGGATTCCAGTCAATTAGGGTGAAGTGCAACAGTGGGAAATGAGGTCACACGTGTGCCATCAACAGCTTTGAAGGCAGGTCAAGTGATCCATCTGGGGGACTTTACAGCCACTCTGTCATTTACTTCGCTTCTGTGGAGCCAAGCCATTCCAGTTCACCTAGACAGCCAGGTCTTCAATGTGTACATGCAGTGTCATGGGAAACATGATGCCCAGCCCTGCTGAGATTTATGAGGTGATTGCTGCCTGTGGCCATTCTAACATTGTTTTTCTAGCAGTAGTATAGTGTCATGGAGGGTGAATGTGTCATATAGACCTCCTTATCTCGAGCTTAACATCATCAGCACAAGAATGCTTTCCTTCCTCGGGCTTTCACCCAACCTGCCAACAAGGGATATACCTGTTAAGCCCTGCTTATCTCAGAAGAGAGTGGATTTATCCTGTTTTGTTTTGAGTCCCCTTCTATTCATTCAAGGGTGTGGGTTCACTGCCAACGCAATGTCCAGTATATGGTCTTTATGCATTCCTGTGGAATCCCTTGAATCCATGAGTGCTGGCAAAGGTGTGCACTGAAAAGATAAACATAGAGCTTATTGCCCCAGTATAGAGCTTTCATCTTAGATTTCCCTGCTAAAGTACTTACCCTTGGGTCCCCTTTGACTTCTTCCTCTGCATTCATGCCTTTTTCAGCTGCCCTATCTACCAGCCGTAGTACTGCAACATTTTCATCTTGGGACTTGGATTTGAAGCTTGGTCTACAGAGGAAGAGAATTGATCTGTGTGTCACCTAGTACACGGTCTCCCAATCAAGTAACACTCAGAAAAGCACATCTCACCATGGCAACAGTACAAATGACAACATACACGTTTGGGGAAGTGAGGGACCAAGTTACGGGGGCGTGAGCAGATTATCCACAAGGGTCTCATTAGACCCTCTTCAAGGGTTACAGGTAAATATATCTATAACCTGGTGTTAAATCTCACAATATAATGGAACATGTCACAACTTTTATTTAATAGACACATTTATTAGTTTAGATCCATTAACAAAACATCTCTTCTTTCCATGATGCAGACCTAAACAATGGGAGAGGATGTGCTGAAACACTACAATGGAACCACTTTTTGCTTCCAAAGAAGAGCAAAATCTAGGGATGGAGGTCTCAGGTTGCCTAGCCACCCATAGTTGAGAGGGCTAGAAGCCATTAACTACCCCAGAAATTATATATTCACATAGGAGATTTCCCAGTTAGGAGTGAGTGGAGGCAAGGGGGAGTTACACATTTGTTAAAAATTATTGTGTTACATTTTACTCACAAAGCCTTTACTGATACAACACATGCCTTCGTCTGATATGGTGTTTGTTCCTTGCAGTTTTAAAATTCCATTGTGCCACAAGAAGAGTTTGACCCTGCCACCAGCAACTCCTGCACTTATAAAAAGGCCCCTATCCTATAATATCTTAAGTAAACAAGAAAAACAAAATTCCCTTAGCCTCCATTTTTGTCTAACTGGTATCTTCTCTTATCCTTTTGGTGTTGAGTCAAGTGTTCTGAACGTAGTTATCTTATCCTCATCAAGCAAGAAGAACTCTCTTGCATTATAACCATTTAAAATGGAAATGGACTATTAGTTTTATTTTAATACCTTTTTGGGAGTACCCAGACAACATGTTTGTATACAGTGGACACTATCAGAGCTACCTCGTCACTAAGCAGTCACATATTTTCGACTACACAACACAAAATAAACACCAGCTGTCAGCCACAGCCCAACCTTACTTCTGCCTGCTTGTATTGTGGCAGATTACTGCTCAGCCATCCCTAAACGTTTCTACCCTCAATATTAATTTCTACTGCGGTTTTAAGAGAGTTCAAGAGTGTGATCATTGGGGTGTGTGAGAAAGGTATAACATTGACACTTATGAGTAACTTGTGTACTTTGCTCTGGACTATTCCAGTACATTTCTGCTAAGAAATAGGGGAGCACAGGGCATATTTTGTATAGTGCAGCAAAACAAGTATATATGTACGTAACAGTGCATACGTACAGTGCAATTTAGCATGGACGTTTGTACCAACTGACCGATTAATAATATTTGCAACTACCAAACTGCAGATAATGGAATTTTTAAATCTGTCAGCACAGACTTTCTTTATACATTGGCTGTCGGTGATGTACCCGTACATTCTAGGGGAACTAAAGGCATGTGCCTAAAAGGTGTTGCATTCAACATTGGGTACTGAACGAAAAGTTTATTCTGAAACTTTTTGTATTTATTCCCTATCATGCTCTACAGAAAGATCACTTATTAGTTATACTGTTACTTTTTAACAGTGTTATGTAAAATACCAATACATATCACACATAGAATGATCACAATTCTTGTAGCCGACATGGTCAGCATACAAAGTGATTTTAATTCAGTGGAAATATTTGCAAGAAATACGTCAGTTCAGCTTCCTGCATCTGACGTGCTGCTTGAAGACGGGATGGTAGGGAGGACATTTTGGATTTTCCATTGTCAACATTAATCAAAACTTAATCCTCCAACATAGACATGCATTTGGAAAATAAATTACTCTTGTAGGGAATTAATGAAAAATATTTTGTTGGGAAGACAGTTGTGCACAGTCTCTGCTTATACTCTCGATGTGGGGAAATGTTCTTTAATTAAGAAGAGGCTGAGTTGCCAGGCTGGAATCATTAATTCCATTGTACATCATAAACAACAGTAAACATTTTCTAAATGAGCAGGAGGCATTGTAAGCCAAAGTCTAATCCAGATGTAATTAAAATAAATTGAATTTCGAGCTGGTGATATTATTACAAACTATATGAAGGCTATACCTACGTTTGGTCATTTGTGATTTGCTGGTGGAATATGAGCTGGAGGAGCAAAATCTTGCGTTGTTAACTCTGGAAAATTAGCAGAACAAGGGTACCACCAAACCTTTTGGGAAATCGGTGAACAGAATCTTCAATCATTCTGAGTAATTTCTCAATGGGACAGTCTAAAAGTCCTTCCACAAAGGCTAAAAATATGTTGCTACTAAAACCTAGTCTTGTCATATGCTCATGTCTGTTTTAGCTACCACAGCTTAATCCTTGAAAAATCCTATTTGTCCTTCCCTAGGGATCCAGAAATGATGGACTGCACTTTAATAAACCTTTCAACAACTGGTTACCATACATTTCACTCTCTGTGTCTGTAAAACAGAACAACGTGGCTGCTGTTCTCAATTGAAGCCCTAGAAGCGTAATTTCCATAGATTTTAGATCTTGTTTTCTACCTATTGCTAACTATACATATAGATTGGACTATAGTTCTGCCTCGTTCAACCATTGTCTTTCCTTTTAGACGTTGTCTAGGCACTTTGTCACTCGGTCTTAGCTCAGCCCAGTGAACTATTCATCTCTCACCTAATGCTATTGTCTGAGTATATTCTTCTATCCCGACTTCAAGAGCTTGCATTGAACTTTATGAGGGAATTCTTTACAACTGTAGCTCTCTCTGTCCTCTCTGCTAGCTCCCTTCTGTGCGACCTGTTCTGTTCTGCTAACACAGCCGGAGTTAACATGTTAAATTCAGACCAACTGCATTTGCCAATCGTTGTTTTCAAAATTAGTTGAAATTCAATGCTGAGCATTCACTTGTGTTCAACCTTTGATTTCAAGTGTCTTTAGGTGGGAAGTTGGAGTGTGTACATTTCTCAGATGCTTTGCAATCCTGCATAGGTGAGCATTTCACTTCCCTTTATGCTTATAGTATTGTACTCTACATTTGTACGGCATTGTATGGTAGTTATGGGATCTAACTTTGGAACAGACTCCCTCTGCAATTGAGAGTGGAGTTCAGCTTGGGGCACTTCTGTAAACTTCTAAAGACATATATTCAGTGGGCCTTCTTCTGATGACTGTAAACTGAGGTTTTAAATGCTTGGATGTCTCACACGTTTGGTGGAGTTTAGTAAGTGAAACACAAAGAGATGAACCTACTGACCCCAGATTTTGATTCTTTGACACAGGTCTCATGGTGTCTAAATGTACCCTGTTCTTACACCTGGTAAAATAAGTCATGATTTTGCTCCGAGTAAATGGAAACAGAGGAAGAGTTAATTTTCTAGAGTAGGCAGTGGTCCGGCAATAGTCCCTAGGACCACTGCCTCCTCTTTAAAATGTTTTTATTTTTTAACATTCTCAAAGGCTATGGGGTCCTGACCCCTTCACAGTTGCGATTTGTTTACCACTTCTTTCGAGGAGGTGTTAAAATATTAATGTTTTGGGACCGGAATTCAGTTGCAAAACATTAACACATACCAATGCAATTGGAAGAGAATCCCTAAATACACCCCTTCCAAATACCGAATTGGTGTTTGGTCTCAAACCCAAATTGCGATTCAGTAACATGTTACCGAATCGCAATTTGTGTTTTATACATTTGAGAAAGCCTTTTTGTGGTGGCAAACATCCCAATTCACCAAGTCGGGACATTTGCAACAGCAAAAATGTTTTGTACATCTGATCCCATATTCGGTAAAATCGCATGCGATTTTATATCTGCACTCAGAATTGCCTGATCAGGTGGCATTAGCTCAGGTAATTTTATCGGAAGTTGCTCAAAAAACAATCTGGTAATGGTAAAATTGGCTCATTTCAAAGAAGGCAAAAAAGATGATAAAAAAGATGATGGAGTGATGAAATGTAGCGCAAGCGTAACCAATCCTTTGCTTGGTGCACAAATGCAACACCAGTGGTGTTCACTCACTTTTTTAACCTTCAAAACCCCACCCTTCTCCACAAAGTGGGAAATCCGTCGAAAGAAGTGAAAATTCATACAAAATGTGATCAGTATTCAAAATGCCAAAAGCAGGTAAATTGAAATCTTTCAAATTATTATGAAAAACTGCATTCTTCTTCCCAAGTGAAACAGTCTAGATTTTAGTTAAATGTTAATGAAAAACAAAATGTTCAACTAGTTTGCTTGCTTCCAGGCATAATGCCAAAAACACAGCAGCCTTCTCCATTTCTGGAAACTTCCCGTTAAATCTGAGAAGCTGCGGCCTTTGATGGCTTAGCAAATAAATTTGCAGGGTTTTGAGAAGCCTAAAGTAACTAAAAATTCGGTTACCCTGTGATTTTGCAGACTAAGATAGCCCAGGTTTACTAGATCTACACACTAGTTCATCTGTTATGTTGTAAACAGAGAGAAGTGGTATTTGCCTGGAAAGGTAACTGCCATGTTGAGGCGTTGTACAGATACAAAAGGGGCCACAAACATTCCTGGGCGTCCAAAGTAACTTTCTTACTGTGCAAAAGTGATCAGGTTGCCATCAAATACTTGTGTTGGGGTCCCATTTGCCTGGAGGCTCCAGGACTCAGAGTAGATAATTCACAGTGCTAAATAACTTTTTTTATTGTTATTGGACTATACGTAGTTCTTTTCACTTTATGACTGTAAAGCTTTTTCTAATTAGCAGAAGCTGACCCAAATATAGAAGCACGTTGATGTTTAATTTCTTCCATCGTATTTCGTGCGTTGATGTTTAATTTCATACCTTCGTATCGCGTGCAGCCAGATAAGGACATCGGTATATTGCGAGATCCATTGAAGACAATGGAGTGTCTCAGCATCAATAATGGCTGGTATAGGCCTCTGTTCCAGCATTCTAATGTTTCTCTTTCAGTCTCTACATTTTAAATTTAGAATATTCTACTCTCAGTAGATGGAATGTTCTAATAGCATTATAGCCCTTCTGCCTCGAGCTATACCGGTTGTTAGAATCCCCTCTTCTTTGCTATAAGACCTTGTCTCAGCTAAGTCATATAACTCTGATTCAAAGCCTTTACCAGCCTGTGAAGACCTCTGCATTAGGCTATAATGCAATATTTATTTATTTCGAGTTTTATATAGCACTAGCTTGACTCGAAGGTATCAGAGCGCTTTACAAGTAGTGTGCATAGGATAATTTGAGATACATGAGAGGATATGTGTAGTTCAAATGTAGCCAGTGGGAGCTAATAACAGAACATATTAAAAATAGTGAGAGCACACAGTCAAAGTACAATAATACAGCAAACAGGTAATGACGTTACACAATACAGCAAAATGGTACTGACATTAGTGCCAAAGTGGGACGGACTGGATCAGGTGGACACAACGAGAGAGTCTGTGGAGTGGGGTATGGTCTTTGGGAAACGTAGATGCTTGTGTGCGATTTGGTGCAATTGTTCATTAGCAAAGATTTGAGATCTTGTTTCAAGAAGTAGAAGGAGGGGTTGCATCTGAGATCTTTGGTGAGTGTGTTCCATATCCTGGGGCATTTCCTGAGAAGATGTGTTTCTGGGTGAATTTCTTTTTCAGCTTAGGGGGTATGAGAAGAAATGCGCTGGAATGTCTCAGTGCCCAACATGTACCAGCTCTGGAAAGATTAGTTGCTATGTATGAGGTTTTTTTGTATGAAGGGCTTGTTGGTGATGCAGGCGATTTTGAGGATGCATCTTCCTTCAATGGGAAGCCAGTTGAGACTTTTAAGGGCCGGAGAGATGTGGTCAAACTGTTTTATCCCTGTGAGAAGTCTCTCCGCCGCATTGAGAGTGGCTGTCAGGGGTGGAAGATGACTTTTTGGAGTTCCAGTGATGATGGTGTTTCCATAGTCCAGTTTAGAGAGGACGAGCGATTGCACAAGTGTCTTAAGGCCATTGGTGGGGATGAGAGGTTTGATTTTTTGGAGGTGTTTTTGAGTGAGGAGGGCTCCTTTAGCTGAGTTGTTGATGTGCTCCTTCAATGACATGTTTCTGTCTAGGGTGACACCTAAGGATTTTACGGAGTTGGAAAGTGAAAGAGAGCAGTTTAGTGCATTCAAGTTCTTGAGCCATTCTTGGATTGGTAGGGTATTGTTTTTAGGGGAGAGGAGTAGCAGTTCAGTCTTGCCGTGGTTCAGTTTTAGATGGTTGGAACTTATCCAGTATTGTATCTTTTTTAGTTTGGCATTCAGATGGATTGATTACGTCTCTAGGGGACCTTATATTGTTGTAGAGTTGTGTGTTGTCAGCATACGGATAAGATTTGATCCCTGTTGTTTCAGAATAATTGTGAGGGGTTCTGAGGAAAAGTGTTCTTCTGATCGGTATCATTTGTACCAGGACTCCATTGTTTTTTCATTGCCATTTCGTGTCAAACACTTCCACACGACCCACCTGGTCGTTTCTGCTGATGCCTGAGGTAATTCTAACTAACACGACAAAAACCATCTTGCAGCCTGCATTTCTGCCCAGGAACTGTCGCGCACCCAACCCCCCTGTTCTTTGCAGTTCGACAGAAAACCATGAGACACTCACGCCCTGTGTAAATGATTTGTTTCCCATCTCCTGCTCCCTGCCTGGTAAACATCCTTGACACCGTGATCAGGTTATCTGGACAATGGTCTGACTGCTGGGCCTTGATCAGGGTGATTGGACAATGGTTTGAATGACCGAGCTTTGATCAAGCTGATCGAACAATGACCTGAATGACCGTGCTTTGATCAAGCTGAGTGAACAATGATTTGAGTACCAAGCCTTGATCAGGTCACCAACTACAAACACCGTCTGGATCTGGTTATCAACTGCAAACACTGCCCTGATTGAACAATGGACTAACAACCAAAAGACTGGAATGAAAAAGTATAAAAGGCTTGTAAGCTGCGGAGTAAAGCAGCAGCCTCCTCTGTCTTGTTTCTAACGAGCTTGGGACTCTGTTCCATAGCCCGGGCTATTTGAATAAATCTGGGTTCCTCCTGCAGACGAAGGCTCCTGTGTCTCCTTTTACTACGTATGAAGGGTATGGAAGACTTGGGCAATTCCCCCGCCGCCGAGACCCCGTGAGTGGGTTATTCCGGTTCTTCAAATGGCGCCCGAATAGGGACTCCACGAGTACGAAGGTCAGGCCCGGTGGATGTGAGGAGGTGCACGGAGAGACTCCGACGGAGGCACCCTACCCGAGGGATTCTTGCAATCCGGTAAGCCGAACGACTCGCCCGCTGTTCCTCCCCACCCGGTCTGGGCCACATGACAACGTCCTCGCTGGAGTCCCCTAGCAAATAATTTCTGGAGCAGGACACAGCCCTACGTCTGCAGAAGAGAACTACCCCTGTAAGGTAAGGGTGGACTGATCACCCACCAAGTCTGTATGATTCTGCTGTTATTGACCTTTGCAAAAGCCAAGCAGGCGAGGTGAATTTTAAAACCCGCCGGTGTCTGTTACCTATTTACAAGTATGCCAGTCAGTAGTAAGTTCAAGAAATTATGTTGTTGTATGTGTACGCAGGACTCCCAGCTGGAGGCGGCTTGTCCGCTTCCTCCAGAAGGGACCCCTGGCCATACGATGTATGTTAAACATGGCCCTTCTGCCATAATGTTTTCCTCATTCTGGGTAAAATATATGAAACAAAGTAACGCGGAATTACAGTGGCCACTTTTCGGCTCCTTTAATTCCCAAGTTCTCACCAACTTAGAGGAACAATTAATGAAAAGAAAAACGCGCCCGTCTATGTTTGAATCTGTCCGATTTTGGAGGAAAGAGATAGAGCAGAGAGCTAGAAAGCAGAAGGCTCAAGAAAGAAAACAGGAACGCATGTCAATGGCCGACCCCGCCAGAGTAAATTTACAAAATCAAATGACAAAATCGGTAGAAATAGCCAACAGGGAGCATGGGGCCCGGGTACAAAAATGCTATCCAGCTCGTGAGGAGAAAAGAAAGGGCCATATGGATGGGGAAGAAGAAGGTGATTCCTTGCTTGATACCATGCTAGAAAGCCCTCCTGCATATGCCCCAATGTACCCTGCCCTGACGCCTCACACCCCACATGTCCCCCCGCCACCGCCCACTCCTGCTCCCACTGCCCCTCCTACTGTTCTTCCTGTCACGCCAACCCTCCCGATTTTTCCTATGACACCGACCACGCCCGCTAACCCTGTCCTCACTGCGGGAATGACAACAAGTCTCCATCCGCCCAACCCCTGCGGCTTTACCCCTACCCGCCCTTTTCCTACTTCCCCGTGGTCTACAGTTAAGCAGGATTTATATAAAATGTTCAATTCCCCCGGCTGGCCTCCTTGCGCTCTGCAGTCAGCTTTTCGTCCCTTCGAGAAAATGACCTGCAGAAGCAACAGTGTGAATGTTGGATAAAGAACGGGAATATTTATGCCTTTAAAGACATATGGTCCACCTTTTCCCAGTGGACGATTATGGAACAGACCACCTGGGCTGAATACATGTGTACGCTGGTCATGCAAAAATTTGAGAATGCGCTTATGCAGATACCCACTGGATTAATGGACCTTAGGTCACAAATAAGAAGAGGCGATGTTCAGGGAGAGGGATGTTTGGTGCTGTGTCTGCTTTAATAGCTTACCGTGATATGACCGCTTTTCCAACACCCCTCTAGAGACAGCTATGCCAATGAGAGGCGGCCCCTGTCTTTGTTAACGCACTTACCGATGCCCAAAATAATGGCCGAGGGGCTGTTGAGGCACACTGGCGCAGGCTTTGGGTTCATGTTCCTTGGAAAAGGTCAGAAGTAATGCAGTTAAAAGAACAATTACCAGATCCCCGGAAGAATCCGGCTGCCTTTTACAGAGAATTAGGTCAGATTATATCTGCAGGTACTCTCGTTCTTGAGGATATAGATTTACTTTTTGGTACGGTTGTTCCCACTGAAATTTGGGACAAGATTCGACATACTGATCATGAAGTGGCGTTGGGAGGTAAATGGACTGACCTAGAGGCTATGGAAGAAGCAAGGGTAGGAGGGACTAAACCAGAAGCTGCCATCCTGACTTTGCCCGGTAAAATAATAACGTTTATGAAAACACTTTTGCCGGAAACTGTCATTAACTGGGATAAAATAAACGCCTGTAGGCAGCGAAAAGATGAGAATGTGGCGGACTTCTTTACCCGTTTTGAGACAGAATACAAGGGACATAGTGGTTTGGATCCCCGGACCCCAGGTTCTGGCCCAGTGTTTGTCGATAAGTTTGTCAGCAACTTGCTTCCTGAGATTTCCACCAGGCTTAAGAAAGTTGAAAGTACGTGGTCTGCCCAAACTATCACTGGTATCTTGGCTATGGCACAATATCATGAGAATAGGGAGAATGAAGATAGAGACAAGGAAAGTAAGAAGGTTAGGGACCTTAAGACTAAGGCACTTCTGCAGCAGGCTTACCCTCCCCGAGGTCCCGATGCCCGCTGGAATTTCAGACCTCAACCCCAACACCCTCCGAGGGCTCGCCAGTCTACCCCCTCCAGCCCTCAACATACGGGAGCCCTCCAAACAGATCAGTGTGCTTATTGTAAGGGGTACGGACATTGGATAGACGAGTTTCCCGTGTTAGCTGAAAACATCCGAACAGGGAAGACTCGGCCTCGCGCTCCCAGGGAGGGAAGGCCGACTAGGGACCATGGCCCGCCCCATCCACAGGATAAAGAACGTAGGCCCAGGGATCACGTTCCCGTCCGGCCGCGCCCGGCCAATAGGTTTGATGGGTACGAAGCAACACGCACTTATTACAATGATGATTATGACGAGGTTGATGAGATAGGGTCCTACCAAGCATAGGACAGCCAGGAAAGGGGTATTACCAGAGTGCAAATTCCAGTGGATCAAAGGGGCCCGTATGTTCAAATGTCAGTTGTGGGGAACGATCAGAATTTTTCTTTTGGATACTGGGGCCACCAGGTCTTCTATTGCACGTCTGTCAGTCCCGGAGGCACCCCTTTCTGGCAAAATAAATGTCTCCGTGGGTTTTGCAGGAACACCTGTGGCGAGCCCTGTCTCTGAACCCCTCCCTCTCGATATTGGCCCTGCACATGTTGACGCTCCCTTGGTCCTTACTACAGGTTGCAGTGAAAACTTGTTAGGCATGGATTTACTGAAAGCTTTGTATGCGACCATATCATGTAGTCCCCAAGGTGTATCCCTAACAATTTCTCCCACCGCAGCTTCCTATATGTATCTGTCTGGTCCCCTCCCACCAGAATTGCAGTTTTTACCTTCCTCCCTCTGGGCATCATCAGACACTGATGTAGGGTGTCTCAACATATCCCCTCATGTAGTACGCATCGAGCCAGGTGCACTTCTCCCCCGCCTCCGACAGTATCGACTACCCGCGGAAGGAGAAATGGCCCTTTTAACAATAATATCTGAATTAATGGACAAGGGCGTAGTGGAGGAAACACGTGGCAATATCTGTAACAGTCCCATTATTCCCGTTCTTAAAAAGACCAATGGAGATGCTTTCTCCCCTAAAATATACAGATTCGTGATTGACCTGAGAGCCCTTAACAAAATAACAATCTCCCAATATCATGTTGTCCCCGACATTACAGCCCTCTTAACGATGGTCCCTTCTGACGCAACGCACTTTTCTGTCATAGACCTGAAGAACGCTTTTTTCAGCATTCCTATACATCCTGACAGCAGACATTTTTTGGTTTCTCCTTGGTGGGCGAAGCTTTAGATTCTGCCGCGCCCTCAAGGTTTCACCGAGAGCCCCAGTATATATAGTCAAGCCCTCAAAAGTCAACTAGATTCCTTGGAACTCCCTGATAACTCCACACTATTACAATATGTAGATGACCTCCTCATTGCTGCAAATTCTGCCCCATCATGTAAAGAAGCTACTCTCTGTTTGTTACGCCACCTTGCCCTCCATAATCACAAAGTCTCTTTAAAAAGCTTCAGTTTTGTCAAGAGAAGGTGACCTATTTAGGTCATCTCCTCTCGAAGGAGGGAAGGCAGCTCACCGCTGATCGTGTAGCCATTATCAATACTATGACGGCCCCACAAACACAAAAGCAGGTGCGAGCCTTCATAGGCCTAACCTCATACTGTAGACAGTGGATTTCCAACTTTTCGGCCATGGTCAAACCTCTTCTTGCCCTCACCACTAAAGACATATCAGACAGTTCCTTTCCATGGACTAGAGAGCATGCGCAGGCCTTCCAAGATTTAAAGAGGGCTCTGTGTACTGCTCCAGTCCTCGGTACTCCTGATTATAGCAAGCAATTTTTTCTTTTTGTACATGAGACAGACGGCTGTGATGCGCTGTCTTGACCCAGATGTTCGGAGGTCACCATCGGCCATGTGCCTATTTTTCAGCCACCTTAGATCCTGTTGCAAGGGCTCTCCCAGGATGCCTACGGGCAACCGCTGCGGCCGCCCTCATGGTCCGTCAGAGTGCGGGGATCGTCATGAACTCCCCCCTGACTCTGATGGTCCCCCACTCTGTAGATACCCTCCTTAATAACACCAAGACACAGTACCTCACTAGCGCACGACTCACAGGATATGAACTGACACTCTTTTCCAGCCACATTAACATCAAGAGATGCACTGTACTGAACCCCGCAACATTACTCCCACTGGATACTCAGGATGCCCGCTTAGACCCACATGACTGCATATTAAGGACAGAGGAGGAGACGAAGGGTCAGGTTGACTTACAGGATACCCCGATAGCAGAACCAGAAGGTACACTATATGTGGACGGATCATGTCTCAGAGGGCCAGATGGTAACACCTCAGCCGCCTATGCCCTCACGACATTAGGACAAGTAGTAGAAACAGCTCAGATTCCGCAGTGCTCTGCTCAAGCAGCAGAATTAGTGGCCCTCACTAGAGCCTGTGAGTTAAGCAAAGGGATGACGGTAAATATTTATACTGACAGCCAATATTCCTTCGGGGTGGCCCACAACTTCGGGAGGTTATGGAAAGAAAGAATTTCCTTACTTCCCATGTGACCAAGATTCAACATGGCCCCCTAATTCACCGATTGTTAGACTCCCTGACACTCCCCAGAAAGGTGGCCATTATAAAATGTAAGGCCCATAAGAAAGTGACAGATGATGTTGGGAAAGGCAATGCCCTGGCTGACCAGACGGCCAGACAAACAGCTCTTAGAAAAAGGGAAGGAATGTATGTAGGAGGTCCCGCTAGGTGGGTGGCAGACGAGGGCATGGTTGAAAACACAGTACAGAGTGTGATCGATATTCAGTCCCATACTACTCCTGAGGAACTACGGGTGTGGAAGGAGCAATTAGCAAAGGAGGGAATTGATGGTTGCTGGGTCCGCACGACTATGGAAAGACAATGGATGTTACCTAACAGTCATGTGCTACCAGTAGTTACGATGGCCCATGGTCCTGCTCACATTAGTGCAAAGGGATATGTAAACTGTTGGAACCTACATGGTACAACTCTAAGATACCAACATATGCTGAAAAGCTGGTTAAAACATGCATGATTTGCCTAATGTATAACCCAGGAAAAGGCACAGTTACTCCTAAGGGAGGATTCTCTCCTCCTACCTTCCCTTTTGAAGTCCTCCAAATAGATTACATCCAGATGGACCGATGTAACAATTTAAAATATGTCCTAGTGGTGGTCTGTACCTTCAGCCGATGGGTGGAGGCCTACCCCGTCAAAGACTGCACCGCTATCACTACCGCCAAAATGCTATTAAAAGAGTACCTCCCACGATTCGGTTTGCCCCGCTTGGTCTGGAGTGACAACGGGACACACTTTACGGCTCAAATTATGGAATATATCTGTACAGCATTGGGTATAAAACAAAAATTTCATGCAGCTAACCACCCCCAGTCAGCAGGTCTAGTGGAGGTGTACAATGGCATCCTAAAAACTAAAATGGCCAAAATAGTAGCTGAGACAGGTGTCACTTGGGTTGATGCTCTGCCCTTGGCCCTATTGTCTACAAGAACAACAGCCCACACCAGGATAGGGCTATCCCCCATGAGATTGTGTTCGGGAGGTCTGCCAATGTATGGGGTGTCCCGCGGCCTAAGAAACTGTCTGATGTTGAATACCCTGTATTAACTGATTACCTGTACAGTCTAACTAATACCTTTCGTACTCTTTATCACCAGGTGCATGAGGCCATACCTGACAAAGCGAGGGCCCAGGACACGTTATCCAACCTGGCGACTGGGTCTTAGTGAGAAATTTTCAACGGACTAAGAGCCTTGAACCCCGCTGGACACAGCCCCGTCAGGTGTTGCTGGCCACCCGCACCGCCGTGAAAGTAGAAGGTCGGAAGAATTGGGTGCATTCGTCCCACTGTAGGCGTGTGCCTCTGCCCCTCCCCTACGATCAGTGGGTGAGGGAAGGACAAGGAGACTCAGAAACAGAAACAGTCCCGACATTTGTCCCGTTCAGCGATGCCAGACTGCATTTTACATCTACAGAAGCAGAGAGTGACAGCGTACTGAAAGGAAGGGTGGAACCCTCCCTTAACTCTGCTCAACGTCCAGAACAATTGTTTCCCGACCATACTGACCCTACTTCCGACCGATATAACTTGCGCTCCCGAGGGAAGGCTTGCCTTTGACTTCGCCAAGTGCCTATAGGCTGTAGAGCTGTGATCTCCCGGCCGAGAGTAGTGCTGGTGTGTCAGACTAAGGTACGCCATAGGGCTCTTGGCACCTGCGCCCAGTGAAGCAACCACCAATCACAGACAGCCACTAGAGGTCCCTGGCTTAGCACAATGGCTGCCGTCCAAAACACTCGAATCCAGAAACAATATGTCAGTCTCCGACATAGTAAATGCTTCATGGCCACCGTGGTGACGCTGTTTGTCTCCCTCATCCTGTCTATTCTTGGTTGGCTGTTACTAATCTACCATCCTGTTACCTCACCAACCCCTACCCCAACTCCTGCAGAGCACCAGTATTACACGCTACCAGCCCACGAGTTACCCCGCCGTGCAGAATTCTTCAATAACACCTTCATCCAAATGTTGCATCATCATCAGCTGATCATGAACACTTCCAACTGCTGGGTTTGCGGACTGATGCCGCATTCCATGATACACCCTGTCCCATTCTTTCCCTACCCCTTTTCCATCTCTGGGTCTTGTCTTGCATGGTGGATGTTGATACAGGAGGCCTACACTGACAATGGTACTGCCAATTCTGCCCTTGGAACATTTCAGAATGACTTCTGGCGGAACAGATCTGGCCATGCCAATGCTCCTTTTGCCCGACCAGCTCATCCACATCGCTACTATCACCAGATGAACTCGGTGAGATGGTAGTATTCAACTCAACCACTCGGCAGAACATTTTCCAGATTCCGCACAAGAAGGATACTGCCCGATGAACGAGACACTGTGAATGTCATAAATGTGCAAGGCCGTGTCTGCATCCATGGCCTAGGGACTAAGAAAGTTGGTACCAGTACTTGTAATATCACAAAATCTTTAAACTCTACATCTCCTCCGAAGCTGGTGGCATCCCCCAACACCTATTTTATCTGTGGCACTGCCGCCTACACTTGGCTCCCCGTAACTGGTCTGGTACCTGCTATCTGGCCTTCCTCCTTCCGCCAACGTATTCTACCCATGGGAGTTACCACCTGTTGATGAAGGGCGCTCTGCGTCGCTCACGTAGGGGCGTCATATCAGCCGAGGATACAGCAGGCCAGGAAACCGGGGACTTCCTTAAAGGTTTCCTTCCATTCTGGGGCCCCATGGCAAACAGTCGGGCTGTACGAGGACTGACCAAGGTCCTTGAAGCCACCATCACAGTAACAGCTGGTGCCCTCTCCAACATCACTGCAGAACTACAGGCGGACCGCCTCATAACACTGCAGAACCGCATGGTCCTAGACGTCCTCCTTGCTGATCGTGGTGGTGTGTGTAAATTGATCGGCTCCAGCTGCTGCGTGTACATCCCAGACAACGCACCTTCAGTGTACTATGCCATCCAACGTCTGCATCGCCTTTCTTCCGAAATTCATCTGGATAAAAGCAACTGGTCCCTCACAGGCTGGATCTGGGGCCTCCTTTCCCAGTGGGGGTGGAGGTTCCTCATCTTCCTTGCCTTGGGAATAACTGTCCTGGTCTCCTGCTGTTTGTGCTTTCAGTGCCTGCCAGTGCTCTGTACAATGTGTGTCCAGACCATCCAGCCTCCACCCTCCAACATTCACAAAACCAATATGATGATGATGCTCCAACAAGAAACCGATGGCCTTATGAACATTGACATTTCTTAAAGTATTTGCCACTCAATGGCAAAAGGAGGGTCTGAGGAAAAGTGTTCTTCTGATCGGTATCATTTGTACCAGGACTCCATTGTTTTTTCATTGCCATTTCGTGTCAAACACTTCCACACAACCCACCTGGTCGTTTCTGCTGATGCCTGAGGTAATTCTAACTAACACGACAAAAACCATCTTGCAGCCTGCATTTCTGCCCAGGAACTGTCGCGCACCCACCCCCCCCTGTTCTTTGCAGTTCGACAGAAAACCATGAGACACTCACGCCCTGTGTAAATGATTTGTTTCCCATCTCCTGCTCCCTGCCTGGTAAACATCCTTGACACCGTGATCAGGTTATCTGGACAATGGTCTGACTGCTGGGCCTTGATCAGGGTGATTGGACAATGGTTTGAATGACCGAGCTTTGATCAAGCTGATCGAACAATGACCTGAATGACCGTGCTTTGATCAAGCTGAGTGAACAATGATTTGAGTACCAAGCCTTGATCAGGTCACCAACTACAAACACCGTCTGGATCTGGTTATCAACTGCAAACACTGCCCTGATTGAACAATGGACTAACAACCAAAAGACTGGAATGAAAAAGTATAAAAGGCTTGTAAGCTGCGGAGTAAAGCAGCAGCCTCCTCTGTCTTGTTTCTAACGAGCTTGGGACTCTGTTCCATAGCCCGGGCTATTTGAATAAATCTGGGTTCCTCCTGCAGACGAAGGCTCCTGTGTCTCCTTTTACTACGTATGAAGGGTATGGAAGACTTGGGCAATTCCCCCGCCGCCGAGACCCCGTGAGTGGGTTATTCCGGTTCTTCAGTTCCATGAAGAGATTAAATAGGGCAGGAGAAAGGATTGAACCTTGAGGGACACCTTGTGGCACTAGAACAGGTTTCGAGAGGCAACTGCTGATTTTTATTTGTTGAGAACGATGTTGCGGGTCAGATGAGAACCATTTCAAGACTGTGCCGTTGATACCAGAGTGACTCTTGAAGGTCTCGAGTAGAGCCATATGGTTCACCGTGTCAAAAGCCGCCGACAGGTCGAGTAGGATAAGGAGCCAAGAGTCCCCTTCATCTAGGGATTTGTGAATGTCATCAAAGATATTGAGTAGAGCAGTTTCAGTGCTGCAGCCTCTCCTGAAGCCCGATTGGAAAGTGTTGAGAAGGTTGAATTCATCAATATGCTGGTTGAGTTGAAGCAGGACACATTTCTCGATCGTTTTTGCTAGGACGGGAAGGTTGGTGATCGGTCTGAGGTTATTGAAGTCGTTGGGGCCAGTACCTGTTTTTTTAAGGATGGGTGTGACTTGTCCTAGTTGGAGGAAATCAGGGACTCTGCCAGACGAGAGAGTGGCATTAATGATTTTGGTCCAAAAAGGAGAGATGATATGGTTGAGGTTCTATACTAAGGCGGAAGGGAGCAGGTCCAGTGTGGGATGTGGACTTCAAATTTCCAATTATTTTGAAGGCTCCATCTTCGGTCATCAGTTTGAAATCAGTCCACTTAGCATTGTTTTTTAATTGGAGGCGCTCAAGGATGGTATTGGTATTTCTTGAGTCCCCGATCCTTTGTTGAGTTATGTGAGGCAGTCTCCATGGAGCTTTGCATGTCGTTGGAGTAGTCATGCTGGGATGTTGGTCTGGGATAAGCAAAAGTTCGATTTTAGCAGCCTTGTCGGAGAAGAAGATGGGTATTTCTTCACAGCGTTCATTGGTGCTATTGTTTTGTGATGGGAGGGGGGGGGGTAAGGATGTTTTGCTGTCTGATGATATTGAATAGCGCCCTTGGTCTGTTTTTCACAGGGTCAAGTTGGTTGCGAAAGAAAGTGGGTTTTTCCCTAAAGGTGTGGTTTTGTAGGAGAGACATTCAGATTTGAGGAGTGTGAGGTGTGCCGGTGAGGGGTTCTGTCTCCATAGCCTTTTGGTCAATCTTAGGTGTCTCCTCTCATCATTAAGGTCTGAGTTAAACCAGGCTCTGTATTGGATGTTTCTAGAACTCTTTAGTTTGATAGGGGCCACTTGGTCAAGAACATCAGTCATCACTGAGCTATGGGGGCAGTGAGGTCATCTACGGAGTTAAGGTTAGGTTAAGAGATGGGCGTGGAGCCTGGATTCCAGCTCAGTTAGTTGGATTTGCTTGAAATTCCTTATCCAGTGCGTGAGTTTGTTGGCTGATGCTGGGCAAGGACTGGGGTTTGCCTTGAGCTAGAATGGTATTAGGTGGTGGTCAGACCAGTCGATGGGTGTGATGGATTGAAGGGAGACAAGATTGTTTCCGGTAATTATTGCATCTAGTGTAGAGCCTTTATTGTGGGCTTGTTCGTTGCAGAGTTGTTTACGGTCGTTCAATTCGAGAAGGTTTATAAGATTCCTGACTGTGGTATCTTCTGTGTCATTCCAGTGCAGATTGAAGTCACCTAGAAGCATATCTTTGGTGTCAGTAAGGGAGAAATTTGTTATTAGGTCGGTTAGTTCTTCAGTGAAGAGTAATCGATCACCAGGGGGGTGATAGATCCTGTGGTGTGAGATAGGGGTGGTGCCTTTCATTGTGAGATCAACGCCGAGATATTTGAAGGTTGAATAATCCATGAATTCTAGTGTGTTCAGTTTGATTTCATCTTTGTGCTAGTCCACCCCCTGTCCGCATAGGTCTGTGTCGTCTAATGATCGAATATCCAGGGGGAGTGATCAAGTCCAACATGGGGGTAAGTGTTTGTTAAGCCAGGTTTCCATTAAGAAAACAATTTCAATGGCATCAGCAAAAAAAAAAAATTCTGATATTTCTGCTGCATGTTTAACTGCCAATCTGCAGTTAAGAAGCATGCAGGAAAGTGAGTTCAAGTTGCTAAGAGTAGAGTGTATCGCCTGATTCATGGTGTATATGGCAGGTGGTCTGGGCGATATATTAACTTGAAGGATTCTATTTGTGCTCAAGATTACTGGTATTGAGGATGGAGATTTGGGGTCCAATTGTTGAGTATTTGTGTTTTGTGATTTGCAGAGTTACTGAACTTCAAGTGGGGATAGGGGATTGAAAGCTCCGCAGGGTCTGTGGGACAGGCGGCTCAGGGGGATGGAGGTCATGCAGATGTAGCGGCTGACATAGGAAGAGCCTTTTGGGTGAATCCTTTTCTCTATATTTGGAGTGGGGTGGCGTGTTAATTTGGCTTGGTTCATGAGATCACATTTTTCCTGAGAGAGGTTATTAGCTAGAGAATCAAGTTTTTTTTATGCGATTGAGAAATAAGGTAAATGTGTGATCCTGTTCTATAAGGTGGAGGAGAGGCGGAAGGTCCCATGTCTAGAGAGGGCGGGTGGTGTTCAGTTGAGAGAAGGGCATTGTCCTTGAAGCTGAAACTAGCGGGGATGGTTTCGGTTGGGAGGGTTCCAAATTGGGAGTGGGTGTTGTGATCAAGGTGGGTTCAAAAGTGAGAGAGCTAGGCTTGGTATTGGTGCTATCGTGGTCAGTGAGTGCATCTAAGAGCTTTGTGCTGTTGTGGCTTTTCCCTAAGGTTGGCGTAGTGGTAGGCATACAGGTGTGCTCCTGAATAGGGTATGTGATCAGGAGTGCTGTAGAGGTGTATGGTACATCATTGGAGTCACTGGGGACAAAATCATTTTGGTATAGTAAGGATAGAAAAGATGCGAAGTGTCGGTCAAAAATAGAAAGATAACGGTCGTTCGCTTGTACTAGGATGTTACCCATCCTGAAAATAGATATGTAGACCTCCCCTCAGAAACTCTGGGAAGGAGCAGTGGTGAGTTTAGTGCCATAGGGAATTTTGACAGTTTTTGTAACTTGTAGGTGGAGGAGGAAAGTTTTTCTCTATTTTGCTAGGTATTTAGAGTAGAAAAAGAATTCGGTTGTTTATTGCCTTTGATTGTGCTAAGGTAGGTATCAGCAAATAATTTTTCTGGATGTTGTTTCAGTAGGTTGTGTTTACAATTTGTTTTAGCATTATCTGAGAGATTAATTGGATTTTTTATGCTCCAGGAGTTGGGGCTGTACCTCTTGAGTGTGGTGAGGTGGGGTCTAGGGTGGTGGTCAGTCATCGTTACTATAACTAAACCTCTGAGGAGGTGCTGGGGAGATGTCTGAGTGGTCATCAAGCAGGTAGCAAGCATGGGGCTCTGCTCGCAAGAAGGAGATCGGTTGGTGGAGCTTCAGTGGACTACAGCAGTAGTTGCGAGTCCGCAAGGTGCCAGTGGACAATAGCTGATCGTGGAGGAGGGGTATGAGTGTCATACATGTAGTTCAGTACTGAGAACAGATACTGGGCTGCAATGTTATTGTAGGTAAACTTGGATTAGTTTAGAGAAAGTAATTAGGGAGAGACCATTCCGAGATGGCCGCTACTTAGTGTAGACTTAATGTTGAGGAAAGAGTCCTACTTTGCTTTTAGTGAAACTGCATGCGTGCAGTCCTATTTCGGTTTCAATTAGAAAGGCCCGCCATCTTAGGAGAGAGATCCGGTGAGATGGGGAACCCAAAATGGATGTAAGGCCACCCCATCGAGACCCATGCTAGGCTATGGTGCCAACAGGAGTTCGGTGGCAGCTGGTATATTCACAGGGACAACAACAAAAGATGAAAAGAAAAAGAAAGACAGCGCTCCAATCCACCTCAAAGTTCTAGGACTCCGGTGTAAGTATAGGGGACCATCTGAAGATGGGAAGCACCAGCAGCTGCCACAACGTCTTCCACTCGACATGAGGCTGGACCGCGATGACAGAAGTAGAGTTGCGGCACAGCACGTCAGTTGCAAGTGAGGAAAAGGCAGCTCTCAATAGCTGCAATGAAGGGAGCACTCGCAGTCCAGAAGCTGCCCCGCATTCAGGGGCCAGCGCTGTCAGACTTCAGCTTTAGTCTGCCTCCATGTAGAAAACACCTCCTGGGCGTCTAACCACTCCCACTCACAGAAGACAAGGGGCAGCGTGAGGGTCCATTGCCCGAGCGAGGCAGGGAGGAAGTAGCACTCACCGGATGCGTCAGACCACTCTGCTGCGGGATTTGTCCACGTCGATGACCTCGTTCAAGCACTCGGTGAGTCGGAGGCAGATGGGTGGGGCCGCCAGGCCACAGGCCTGGTCCGAATCCTCCGGTGGCTCAGATAAGCCTTATGTGTGACGACTTTGGCTGATTTTCACTGGCAACAACGGACGGCATCTATCTGCCCGCGAGGAGGGCTGAGCGAGCAGCTGCAGGGGGTCTGTCTTATCCACGAAGATCAGAGTGCATCCAGGTGAAAGCCAAATTGGGTTTATATTCATAAACCCTACACGCAGGCAGAGATGGAACCATAGAATGTGACTCCTGGTTGCCCGTTGTTCCGAAGGTAGACTGCGATGCTGCAGATGGCAGGGTATATAAGAGATAAATATCATTTTTTTTTATCCCAGACACAGAGCATCCTCGTCGTCGCTCCATCCCAGCGGCCATATTTTGGCACATATATATTAATTTGATATGAATGTTTATGCACCTCCTTCTGTAAATTTGTATTCAGTACTCTTCCATATAATGAATAAGATGCAGCCCTGAGATTGTATCTACGGTACATTTAACGATATCCATGACTTTATGCTTTGGCTGCTGGACATGCAATAGTTAAAAGTTTATAAACCCATTCTCCACAGCTCTGTTATAAAACACCTTCAAGGTTCAGGTAGCATGGTATTGTTATATGGATATCAAATTATTGCTAGAAAGCTGTTAGTATCTTCCATCTGTTTAGTGATCCATAGAACTATTAGAAATGGTCATGTTGATCAGTGCCCAGGTTCCAGTATTCAGGAGCCCTAAAAACTGTTGTGTAGTTTCCACCCTACGGTAGGAACTATGCATTTGTGGACAGCATAACCGTTGAGATGGTGCCAGGCTGATTCTATGTACCCGCTCAGGATATGTTGTCGTATAGGCAAGCTAGCTCACAGTGCCACCATAAGCAGTCCTAAAACTAGACACATAGTAAATGCTTCTGGCAACCACCGAACATGACAATCCTGATCCCCCAGGAATTATGGTAATAGATCTAGAGCACTTTTGCTCAGTCACTCGTGCTCTCTTATTCTCAGAGGAATATACAAGTAATACACAGTGGGACGTTTTCCATGTTTATTGAACCAGCGTGATTCTTGTATAGAGTAGATAAAAGTTATTAGGAGTACCAGGACAGTGATCAGAATAAAAAGTTCCACCATCATGCTAAAACAATGTATATACATGAAGGTACATAAAACAATATAAAATAATATAGTAAGCTGGTGCACTCCTACTGTGCAGTACCTACCCTAAGTGTCTTGGGCATGTATGTGTTCAGCCAAGAATCCCCGTACTGGATGATCCAAACCTGGTTACCAAAAGGGAAAGAATGCAAGTCTCCATCTTGGTCAAAAGCTGGACACCCTTCGCAGAAATATCAGCAAGCTGCTGGGCCGAAGCGTCAGCATGTAGAGACCTTGTCAATGACAGCAAAGCGCTCCTCTAACTAAACCCAGAAATGCTTGTTTATTTATAATAAAAAGCATGCTTGTGAGTCCTGGGCAAGCGAGCATTGTTATGGTCTATAGATAGCTGTGTCTCCTCGTGGAGGAAAAATAGAACGACATTTGCACAATGTGTGTCGAGGCCTTGTACATGGTGTTCGAGGAGTCGTGATAATGGTCTCGCGAAGTGGAATCTGTAAGCGAATAAGTTTCAGAGAAACTGATCCAGCATTGTCACGCACGCAATTGTGTGTAAAAGGTTATTGTGTGAAAGCGAAGGCAACTTAAGAAACATTGTAGTGTAGTTCCTATAAAACCTATACAGGATCTGCGCGTTCGGCCAGCATACACTTTAGGATTGGTGTCGGACTGATTCTGAACACGCCCACCGGGTATGTTTGCCTTTTGTACCAGCTAGCTCACAGTGCCACTAAATTCTCCTCTTACCAAGGAGAGAATAGTTCTTGGCAACCATCGAACATGACAACCCTGATCCCTCAGGACCATGGGAACAATATACTACTTTTTGCTCAGTGACTCGTGCTTACTTAGTCTGTCTTACAAAGGTACACAGAATAAACAGGCTGGGCGTTTTCAATAAGTATTTATTGAACAGTTGTTATTCTGGTGTAAAATAGATGAGCTGCAACAACCGTTAGACAGTAGCAGATATATAGGATTAGAAGCACTATAAAAGTAAACGGATGGTAAAGCTCTACCATCTTGCAGTAATCATGAATACATACAAGTACATAAAATACACGATATAAAAAGATGCGTACTCCTACGATGTCTCCCTAACTAGATGTACCTAAGTGTATCTAGCATGTGTGTAGGTGTTAAGCCAAGAATCCCTCTAGGATAAAGTCAACCCCATTACCTGAAGTGAGAGACTATGGGACCCCGTCTTGGTCTCGAGTTGGACACCCCGCGAGGGATGTTAGACCACTGCGAGCTGGAGTGTCTGCCTGCAGGAACCTCAGCGTCTCTGGTCAGTGTGTCTGCCGGGAAGTCCTGATCTCCTCTGTCTATCTTAGCAAGATGTGATGTATATATACCCATAGGTCTCCCCAGGGGTCCTACCTCGCTGTATTAATGTGTCGGACTAAGGATGACGTCGGGCATGAACTTTATACATAGATAATATACAGGAGATGGCAGTCCTGCTGTGGTTCCGAGAATCCTCATGCATAATGTATGAGATTTCGAACTAGGGAAAACCCGTGTTCTGAATGCAGTGTCGTATCTAGGTAAAAGGTCAGTCCCTGTAAACCGTTATAAGTGTAATGTAGGGAAGAATATAGGTGAAGGGTTATGAAGTTACCTGGGCCTATATTGTGGTACCTATATGGAATATAACAACATGTTTATGGTGAAAGATGGCATTGTTTCTATGTGGGCCTAACTGAGACACATGACAAAACAAAATGACAATTTGCAGTTGTCAGCATCCCGAATATCATTTTAAGGATATGAAGGATTCAATGACAAAGAAAACTTTTTCTTAAGTGTATTCGTTAGTGCACAACACACCCTGCAGGATATTCTGGCAGTGAAGGATGAGCTTTATGCGAAGCATCCCACAGCAACCTTGACCATTCAGCATCAAGTAACTCCCATTCGAAAGTAGCCTGAACACTGGAGTGATCACGGCAGCTGGGGTACCCCTCAAGTGATAGGACAAATTAGCCACTGAACCGTTACATGCCCCATGCAGCATTATATCCTGACATATGAGTGATCCACGTAAAGTGTTCTCACAGTTTGTACCGCTTAAAAACACTTCTCTATCCCCACTCCGGCATCAAAATCTGTACGGTAATTCCCAAGATTCCTTGATGAATTCCCTACCCATTTCTTCATATCTTCCCGCCTGATTTTGTTCAAGGCAATATTGAAATTGAAAAGTAGTGACTGATAGAGTTATGTGGCCATGGATTAACCATTCTGTGGACGGAAATTCTGCCACTGTAGAGGCTAATCTATCCAGTTTTTCAATACGCAGCATTGTATATTTTGCACCCCATTGTGCCATCTCCATCTGTTTGTCTGTTAGGTTATATGAGCAAAACAGAGATGTACTGTTGATGAAACGCCAAGGCACAAAGCCTGTGCGCAAAGATTGCAACGTCTAGCTTAACAACATAATAGAACGCAATTGCGATTGCCCCTGCTGTAATATGGACAAATCCTGTTCCAATATATCTATTGCAGAAGATACAATGTTGCCCAGTGAATATATCCTGGAGGTTAGTGTAGTTAAACCATTGTCAGCCACTGCTAGAGCTTTCTCTAGGTTTATACGATCTATTTCGCGTAATCTCTCTGCGGCCTCCTGTTGTGATATTTTCCAGATTTCATTATAGACAGCATAATAGAAACGTTTGTGACATGGCTTTCTAGGACCTAATAAAAAATCCTGTAGATCCACATCCTTTGTAAGTAAGGATAAGTGTTGTTTCACTTGTGACAGTGTCGAGGTTCTTAGCCAATCGAGGCATAACTTCCCAACACTGTATGATGTTACTACCCCTGGATGTTCTCTCTGTACATAGCGTGGATCTGGTCTGTTGATCTTAAACCCTTTGGTTTTACACATGAATCTTTCCTGACATCTATTGGTGTCTGTGGGCCAAACCAACCATCCCTTCCAATCGGGATCTGATCTATTGTATTGCATTAACTCATCTAGCGTAATCCCTTCCTGTGATGTTATGTTACCCTGTGTGATGGTGTGGGCATTCGAGGTGTATTCAAGTCTTTGTTCTTGGCTATTCCAAGACAGGAAGTTTGTTGCACAGTTTCATTCAAAAACATGATTTGCTGAGGAATGAGGCATGCTCGAAATAGTGCTTCAGTTCCCTGGACCTGCCAGTCTCTAGTACCCCAGACAGATTTTAAGTCTATAGTGTCTTTCCATAATTCGAAACCTTGTTCAGACAACTGGGCAATAAAAGAAGCAGAATAAATCTGTTTGGTGTTTGTTTGCATATTTTTCTGTGCTGATGTTGGTGTAACCTTATAGTAATATGAGGCTGGGTCTGACGTGTTAAACCCTGAAAAATATGGAAATTTCTGTGCAAATGTCTTCGAACTGCTTTTCGGCGGTGTAGGGCAATGTTCCCATTGGTGGTAGATAAAAACATTTCAGGGATTAGCAGATTTATGCAGAAATTGATGACCATAATGTTGATAGCAATACATTGTTTCAAAATCTGATGGGTCTTCCAACATTTCACAATTAGAAAAGGCAGCAGATTTTTCTATTTACAGTTTCATAATCCCAATCATCGGAAAATGTACTGGAGGTAATGACATCACTCAATGAAATTTTAAATAAATGTGGAATTTTTAAAAGTTCGGTCGGACCAAATATATCGTAATCAACTTTGTCCCATACTATACCATCAGGGATAGGAACTGCTGTAATGTTCACTGATGACAAGTCTCTTTGTTCACGATGTGATGATAGGCGAGGTTTCAGAATCAGATTCACTTTTTGTGCTGCAGAGCTTTGTCGAAGGAAAGTTCAATTTATAAGCATGCTAAAAACAACTACTAAGCCTATCCAGAAAAGAAAGAAAAGTAGCGCGGTAATTACCCGGAGTTCTACCCAAGGCGATATCAGGTAAGTTTTTCTAACAAAGTTCAGAAAGTCTTTAATTTGCTGGTTGCTTGTTCTTTGGGCTAGCATTGTTTCAGGTTCACTTGGATACAATAAAAGGTATCAAAGTCAATGAAATAGCCAGATGCAGTTCTATCTATTTTCGGTATTTCCACAGGTCTTGTAGATACCGAAGCTTGCTCTTGTTGAGGTATGTTGATGTAGATATCTGTGTTTGGTCGAGTTGAAATTTGTCTTTCATTTTGATTTTGATTCTGACTAATAACTTCAGTTTAGAGAGGAACGAGTTCCATGGCATTATTGCATAGTCCATCATTCCGTACAGGGGACTCTTCAAACATGATGAGTCTTTCTGTTTGAACTTCTTGTATGGTAGCGAGAGGAGGACGTCGGCTACTCAGGAGTCCACGAGGCCTACTATTCAGTATCGGCCACATAGTGTGCTTTGATTAAGTCGATTGAGACAAATCTTTTCTCCTTTTTTCTGGCAAGAGGTGGCAGAAGTACAGTTCTTGTTCCTTCAACGGCCAGGCCAGGTACAGGCTTTCTGTATGATGGCCCAAATTGTTTTTTGTCCGCAATTTTCTCTCTGACCAGATCCCCAACTTTAGGGGCCCAGACAGGTCTTGCCGTAACTGACTTGACTTCCCCAGTGGCGGTCTGCTTTACCTGGACATTGCTTTGTAGTGCCCTGGATTCATTCAGATCCTGTAAAACAGCCAAACGTTTATGGATGTCAAAATGGTTATCATCCGCCACTGTGCCTTCACAATCAAGATCAGGTACCCACATTCTCGTCCCAAATAGGACCTCATTAGGAGTGACACCCCCTAGAGAACTTCTTGGCATGTTATTCAATGCTTGTTGAACTCCATACAATGTTTTACCCAACTCTCACCCGAGCCTAATACTGTAGCTGTTAAAGACTGCTTTAAGTCCCGGTTTTTCCTTTCCACTACCAAATTTCCCTCTGGATGGTACGGAGAGGAGTACTGCAAATCTACACCCAAACCTCCCATTGCTTCCTTGTAAGCCCTAGAGCTAAACGGGGGGCCACGGTCAGAATGTAATGTGCCAATTGCGTATGTCCCTATAAAGACTCGCAAATCTTTTATAACAGTTCGAGCGTCAGCCGAGCGCTGGGGCCACACCCATAGGAACCTAGAGCTGGAATCCACTGCAACCATAATATACCTGTAAGCCCCATCTGTTTGTAAGGGGCCGCAGTGGTCCAAATAAACACACGCAAGTGGTTTTTCTGATATTACCAATGGTGTCTGTGCTGGACGTGTTACGGTGGAGCCTTTCATCTGCTGACAGATGTCGCATTTCAAGACATAGTCCTTAGTCTGCTTTGTTGATCCTGGCCACCAGTAGCGTTGTTTCAGTAAGGAAACAGTTGCCGTAACTCCTGCGTGTGCAGAACCTATACCCTTGTGTGCTGCTACAATTAAACCTAACCTGCGATCCATAGTCGGTATTACTGTATCCCCCACTCCAGGAATCTTAGCAAATGGAAAGTTATTTGCATCTAACTTGTAGGAGTACTTGAGTGGAAATCTTTTTGGTAGTGCCGTTTTATTGCGTGTAGCAATAATTGCAACCATAATCTCACCGTCTATTCTCTTTTTTGAATGAGTGACTGCAGCTACGGAAGCCTTGCGTACAGCCCCCTTCGCGGCCTCGTCAGCCTATGAATTCCCTTCAACATGAACGCCATCATGCTGATGACTCAGTGTGTGTATCACGTGAGCCCTTGGTAGTTCATTTTTCAACTCAACTACCTGTTCCCATAGCGTTTTGTGCTTAATTGTGCCACCTTTTGCATCTTTGAACCCATTTTGTCCCCAGTGGTGTAAGTATTCATTGTATGACTGTACACAGTAAAAGGAATCATACACGATTAGTGTGGGGAATTCTTGATCCGTATTTACCAGTGCCAGTAACAGAGCTTTTAATTCTGCCAGCTGTGACGTGCAGTCTTCTAGAGACTGGGTTTTTGTACAACTCGGATGAAACTTTCCATCCTGCATGCGACCTTTAACGATTGCGCATACGGCGCTGTATTGCTGTTTACTCCCAATGGCCGGCTGAGTAGATCCGTCAGTGTAAATTATATATTCATACTGATCTAAAGGCAATATTTCATTAGGGAGAGGATATTCTTGTTCGTATTGCAGGAATGCTTGTGCTTTTAGACTTGGGTCGTACCTGTGTTCTACATATGTTGCAGTAAGAGAATTAGCCCATTGTATCCATCTCGGATGTAAGGCTTTAGCGTTCGGAACGCTAGCCTTTGTAGCCGCCTCTAAAGCCGGTACTGGGGTTACGACAACTATTCACTTTCCCTGAGCCAGTGCTCTTTCTCTTACTACAGCAGTCTGTACCGCTGTAAGAATCTTTTCTGTGGATGCAAAGCGCATCTCAGCATTTGTGTACAAATGTGATTTGTACGCTATTGGTACTGTTTCTCCTTTGTTATATGTTAGGTAGGTGTATCCTGATTGACCCGCAACTATACGGATCACTAAGTTGCGTACATTTACACGTGTCTGTAAGTGTTTTGAAGCTATCATATCAGCTTGTAGGGAACGAAGGATATCTGTGTGTTCCTGTGTCCATTGTCTAACTGAAAAGTCAGGTTTTATTAAATCGTAGAAAGGTTTAACTCTTTCTGCGTAATCCAAAATGTATGTTCTGCCAAAGTTCAGGAATCCCAGTATTGATTGTACATTTTTTAATGATTTTGGAGGTTGTAGCAGTGCACACTTTTCCAAAAAGTTAGCTGCTAAGCTTTTCCCTTCACTTAAAAGCTCATATCCCAGAAAAAGGACATTGAGGTGGGCTATCTTTGATTTCTTAAAATTAAATTTGTAGCCCTCAGATGCAAATCCCAATATTATGGTATTTACTCTGTTCAAGTGTTCCTCCAGGTCATCATCTGTAAGATAAAGATCATCTACATAGGACAATGCCTCTTCATCCAGATTTTGAAGTAATTCAGTTACTCTGGCCGAAAATAACCCCGGGCTGTTCTTATACCCCTGGGGGAGTCTACAAAATTGACACTGGGAACCTAACGCGGAAAATGCGGTTAAATACCTGCTTTCAGGCGCTATATTTTGAGATATCTAGTGTCGTTTTGTATTTTTTCCGCACAGTGTTATTCATTAGTGAGGCACTGTGTGCATTTTGTACTGCAAATGTCTTTGTGCAAGTGTTTAAATGTCTGTAATCTAAAACTAGACGATATGAGTTGTCAGGTTTCATTACGGGAAACAAAGGATTATTCATTTGAGAGGTGCAAGTTTCAATCACCCCTTGGTATTCAAGTTGATCTAAGATCTCCCTGACCTGTTTTTTAGCTTACTGCTTTATTGGATACTGCCTCTGTGGAGTCGGAGTATTTTTTATTGGAATTATGTGGTGGGTTGAATCCTCATCCCACCCAACATGGTTTTTATATATTGCCGGGGCAGGGCTACCGCCCACTCCCGTGCATATGTATATTTTAGGTATTTGGGAACAGGGTCGGAAAAGGCTGGTAAGATTACTGTTTCTCCCCTAGGACAGTCCATGACGAAAGCTGGCGGCCAATCTTGTTCAGCTAATAAAATGTCATAACCAAACGTCAGGTTCTCCCAAAAGAGACCTCTAACTTTCCTGGGTTTATCCCCCTTCATTTGGAGTGTTATTTCATATAACTTATGTGGAACACTTTCCCTAGTATCAGGAGTTTCCACTGTGATATAATCATTCAAGTTCGCTGTCACCAGAAATTCCATCAGGTTCTGGCGAGCTATTGTTACTTCTGCCGCACTGTCTAGCATCGTCAGAGCCCATTCCCCGTTCAGTAGTTGAGTCCTCAGAATTCTGGGCATGTCTGATCTTCAGACCTGCGACCTTCTTCTTTTTGAACTGAGGTTTTGGTTTGGCTTTATCTTCTTTTTTGGAAGTTTGTCTCTGGACTTTGTACGCTCTTCTTGTCTGTCTGACCGTCCTTCCCTCTCTGAGTTTTTTGTTGAACCCTGAAAGGAACGGGAGGAACGTGTATCAGAATACTGATGACTGTCAGGTTTCCTAATATTGTCCCTATTCCTAAGGTTATACCTCATTTCGGAGGACTCCTGTGGAGGAGATCTACCTCTGGATTGAGATCTGTTTTCTTTATTTTTCAGTTTTTTGTTATTTTCCCACTTCTTTTTCGAAGAAGCAGGAGTCTGCTTACCGGTGTCCTTCTCGGGACTACCCATCAGTTGGGGTTTTAATGCTTTCCCAAACAAACTGTCTGTCCAATTCTGCATACGCAGTCTCAATCATTTTTGGTAATTCATGTTCCTGTTGTAAAGGACTGAACTCCCTTAGACGTTGGCAGATTGCCACTGATCCTGCTTCCCCTTTAATATTTGCTAATATTATGGCTGATACCTGGGTATAATTACCTAGTAATTTCATCCCTAAGTTGAGAGCCGGTTCTGCTCCGTATTCATTTTCTATTTGTCTTAATACATCCGGTATTACTGCCAATGACGGGATGCCATGTGTTCTGGTGTATATGGCAGCAAAAACTATACCCCAAGAGGTACAATCCTCTATCTGTGGTGTTATCCTCATGGGCAAGCAGATTGTCAGCATTCTGTGTTTTTCATATGGGCTAGTATTCGGGAATACTGATTCCAGCTATGTTATTTTTTGAGCTACCCAGAATGGCATTTGTTCCCGTTTTGCGAGCATTTTACCCATTACTGTGTGTAAAGTTTGTGGTGTGATCTTAGTCGCTGTATTTTGACCTGTATTTGTGTTTGTTATAGCCATTGCTGGCTGGACCGTAAGTGTCCTCATGACGAACTGTGTCATGTTTCTGTAAAGTTTTATCAGTTCTTTGTGAAGTATAAGTAAGTCTCCTCCTGGCTTTGTTTCAATGTCAGGATGTGGTGTGTAGGCTGCTAATACTGACTATATCGCTCCTTCTCTTCCGAGCGGACCGAATCTTACTTTATTTCTTGTATGGGGGAGGGCGCCTTTAAACCAGCATAAATGTTCCTGGTAAGTTAGTGGAACTTCAATGTCCTCATAGAGACAATATTCTTCCGGTATTCCACTTTCTGTGTATAAGTGAAATGTTTTTGTTCTTGCATTTGCAACTGGGAATGTAACCCATTAAAAGAATACCTCTGTTTTAAATGATTTGTGTGCCTCAATCACGAAAGCTACTGGTCCACCCCTGGATGTTAGACCGTGTGCACCTAGTTTTATGGTAACGGCATTTCTAACATTTTCTGCAATTGAAATTGCATCTGCGTCTTCGGCTGCTGAGAGATTTAGTTCTTGTGTAACTCTATCTATTATTTCTTCAGTCATTGTTTTTAGAGAAGAAGAGCTGTTCAAGGGAACTAAGATAAGGTGTTTTGTACAATTTAGGAACAAAGTGTCCTTCAAGCTTGATTAACCAACAAATAGGATGTTTCTCTACTCAGTTGTGGCGGAGTTTGTGCCCACCCACTCCAGACGTCTCTGGGAAATAGTGAGTAGGGGTCTCTGAGACTAGCACGACTGAACTACTCAGATTCTACTGTTAAATAAGTACCCAACCAACGTTAGCGGCGCCATGTTGTGTAGTTCCTATAAAACCTATACAGGATCTGCGCGTTCGGACAGCATACACTGTAGGATTGGTGTCGGACTGATTCTGAACACCCCCACCGGGTATGTTGGCCTTTTGTACCAGCTAGCTCACAGTGCCACTAAATTCTCCTCTTACCAAGGAGAGAATAGTTCTTGGAAACCATCGAACATGACAACCCTGATCCCTCAGGAACGTGGAAACAATATACTACTTTTCGCTCAGTCACTCGTGCTTGCTTAGTCTGTCTTAGAGAGGTACACAGAATAAACAGGCTGGGCGTTTTCAATAAGTATTTATTGAACTGTTGTTATTCTGGTGTAAAATAGATGAGCTGCAACAACCGTTAGACAGTAGCAGATATATAGGATTAGAAGCACCATGAAAGTAAACGGATCGTAAAGCTCTACCATCTTGCAGTAATCATGAATACATACAAGTACATAAAATACACTATATAAAAAGATGCGTACGCCTACGATGTCTCCCTAACTAGATGTACCTAATTGTACCTAGCATGTGTGTAGGTGTTAAGCCAAGAATCCCTCTAGGATAAAGTCAACCCCATTACGTGAAGTGAGAGACTACGGGACCCCGTCTTGGTCTCGAGTTGGACACCCCGCAAGGGATGTTAGACCACTGCGAGCTGGAGTGTCTGCCTGCAGGAACCTCAGCGTCTCTGGTCAGTGTGTCTGCCAGGAAGTCCTGATCTCCTCTGTCTATCTTAGCAAGATGTGATGTATATATACCCTTAGGTCTCCCCAGGGGTCCTACCTCGCTGTATTACTGTGTCGGACTAAGGATGACGTCGGGCATGAACTTTATACATAGATAATATACAGGAGATGGCAGTCCTGCTGTGCTTCCGAGAAGCATCATACATAATGTATGAGATTTCGAACTAGGGAAAACCTGCGTTCTGAATGCAGTGTCGTATCTAGGTAAAAGGTCTGTCCCAGTAAACTCTTATAAGTGTAATGTAGGGAAGAACATAGGTGAAGGGTTATGAAGTTACCTGGGCCTATATTGTGGTACCTATATAGAATATAGCAACATGTTTATGGTGAAAGATGGCATTGTTTCTATGTGGGCCTAACTGAGACACATGACAAAACAAAATGACAATTTGCAGTTGTCAGCATCCCGAATGTCATTTTAAGGATATGAAGGATTCAATGACAAAGAAAATATTTTCTTAAGTGTATTCGTTAGTGCACAACACACCCTGCAGGATATTCTGGCAGTGAAGTATGAGCTTTATGGGCCGAGCCAGGGTTGGGGTTTTGAGGTCTGTGGTGAGTGTGGGATGGGAGGTTAAGGGTGAGCCTGGCACTGAGTTTTGTATGGTCTGGAGTCTTCTTGTTATTTGAGTGTTGATTCCAGCATAGAGTGTGTTGTCATAGTCCAGCTTGCCGGTGATACGAGCTTGGGCAATAGTTCTGCGAGTGTTAGTGCAGAGCTTTTTGAAGGTCTTCTTGAGCATCTTTAGTGTGTGGAAGTAGGAGATGGAGTCTGTGCTCACTTGGCTGGTGAGTTGGTTGTCGATTACTAACCCAGGTTCTTTGCTTGGGTTGCCAAGAGGGGTGTGAGTCCAAGTTTGGCAGGCCATCAGGTGGATTCCCAGAGCGAGGTGTCTTTGCTGAAGATTACAACTTTCAGCTTATCTGACTTGAGCTTGAGGCATTTGGTGACTTCGGGCATGTAGGCAGAGAAATTGGTCTGGGTTTTTGGCATCTCGTCAGAGAGGGAGAGTATAAGCTGGATGTCATCAGCATAGGATATGATGCTGATTCTGTGGGCACGGCTCATGTTGGTGAGTGGGGTCATGTAGGTGTTGAAGAGAGTGGGGTTGAATGAGAATCATTGTGCGACTCCGCAGATGAGGTTGTAGGCATCTGAGGTGAAGGGGGCCAGGCTGACCAACTCGGTGCAGCATGTCAGGAAGGAGCACATCCAGCAAATTGGGGAACTTGAATGGCAGCTTTGTGCAGTCGTTGGATAAGGATGGGGTGGGAGATGGTGTTGAAGGCTGCGGAAAGATCTATTAGGATGCGGGCCATTGTGTCACCTCTGTCCATGATCATCCAGATGTTGTCCATGCCGGTCTCTGTAATGTGGCTGAATATGGATGCAGTGGTGTCGAGGAAGTGGTGGTCATTGATGGGGGAGGGGCTAGGCATTTGTTTATCATCTTTTCCATGACTTTTGGCAGGTAAGGTAGCAGGGCTGGTAGCTGGCTAGCATCTTTGGATTTGCTGAGTATATATTGAGGAGTGGGAAATAGTATGCCATGTTTCAAGGCATCCACGTAGAAGGCTGTGATAACTGAGTCATTCAGGATCAGGGTGAGGGCTGCACTGCTGGGGTTCAGTCCTTTGATGAAGACATGATGAGGGCATGGGTCTGAGGGGTCTCCGAAATATATGGACTGCATGATAATTGTAGTTTCTTGAGTGGTGGTGATGGCGGGACAAGTGGACAGGGTGGTCCTTTGGGTGTTGGTAGAGATGGGCAGGGTCCAGTTGGGGCTTGAGATTTTCATTGATGCTGGTGATCTTGTTGCTGAAGAATACGGACAGCTGGGTGCAGAGCTCCTGAGAGGGGGTTACGCTGGTGGAGAAGTGAAGTCTTTCACAAAGGCACAGATTTCCTTGGTGCTGCTTTCAATGCAGACGATGAGTGCAGAGTGTTTAGTGAGTCTGATGTTGTGATGGTAGTGTTTGAGGGAAGATTTATAGGTGCTCTTGTCAGTGTAATTTTGGCTTTATGTCCATCTGCATTCAAGTTGCTTTCAATGGGGTTTTGTAAGCCTCAGCTTTTCTATGTACCAGCTTGCTTGTGGTCTGGTTTCCGAGTCTTTATTGGCTTTGAGAAGAGCAAGGGTATCCGTGCAGGTGGTGATCCAGGCATTGAAGATGGAGATGGATTTGAGGAGGTTGTTTTTCTGTCGAGGCCGGTGGATTTGTCATTTCTTATCTTTCTTGTACTGTTCCATCAGAATGTGTTTATCTGGCTTGCATCTGCATAGTGAAACTTAAAACTCCCCTGAACATGTGATATTTCACTTTTTGATTGTTGCTAACGATGTATGTTGAATCTGTACAAACCTTTCTGACGATATTATACATGCAGATTTTAGATTGCCCATGGACAGTGATGCGTAGATAGGACCAAAGACAGTGGAGTTATAGATGTGCCACAACACTCGTGGGTTTCATTCTAGGTCCCATTGGAATATTATATGAAGCTTGCAGCAAACGCTGCTGAGCACAGTTACATCAGACATGATATGAAGTTAGAAATTAGTTCTCTTTATCACAGAAACATGGTTCTTGTTACATCCTCTACAACGTTCCTCATTTGTTCCAGCAATTGTCCCTGCGTATCACATTCCATCCTAACAAATTATTCTGTGTTGACTTCTAATAGTGCTACCCTCATGACTTTTGGTTCGTGGTTACTCCATTTTAATTTGTCTCGCGAGATCTAGTGTGTAAATGGCAAGATCTTTTTAAATTGCGCGCAAGCCAGATGCTGATTGCTTAGCCTCAGTACTCAAAACAAGAGGATGCCTTGCTGGATCTGTGAGCTCGAAACCAATGTGGCTCTGTCTTAGTCCAGATACTTTCCTGCTGTGCGAGTCTATTGAGCAGAGAACTCTAGCACACTCAGAAGAACACCCGATGCCACCACCACTGAGAAAATACTGTGTTCATAAGAAAGACCGAAGCCAAACCAGACCTAAATAAAGGTTAATACACTAATCTAGGAAACAGGATTGTTGTTATGTAGATCAAACTATACATATTGACCAAGCCATAGAAACTTAAGGCATTGAAAAGTGATACTGCACATTAAAAGACTATTTTTGAAGCAAAGAGCACTAGCTCTATCTTGAAAACACAATTACTAAGAACAAGCAAGTAGGAACTTGGTGAATAACCATACTGAAACTAATGATTTCAAGAGGGTGATTTTAAGACAATGTAGTGGTAAGAGCAGGCACTGTAAAGATGGTTTTTATCAACAGTCTGTGTTCTGTTAAAACTGAATTGTTCTTGTGCATGAGTTGTTTTTATTTTAAAGGAGTCTAGCTTGTGGAGGGTAACAGACGTGATTCCCGAAGAGGAAGTTCCCTCAAAGCAGGAAAAGACACCGAACTTGACTCAGCAGTCCCCACAAAGAAAATAGAGACACCAAGTTCGAGTGTTCTCTCTTCCATATACCCTTCTCCCGGTGATCTGATATCACTAGTCGTGTGACAGTGATGGTGAGAGTAGCTCACTAGGAAATTGGGGGACTTTTGTCACTTCAGCGGATCACAGGTAAGGATCCTGACAAAAGCAGAAATAAATCTGACCATATCACCCCCATATTTAGAGATTCTCATTGGCTTCTCAAGGATGCCTGCATCCATTTTAAGATGGCAAGCATAATGTAGAATTATTTTCGACATAGGTTTACTTTCCTACTTGAATGATAAACTGAAGAATACCGGAGGGAAGTGAAACACCAGAAACTAATCATGACTGATTCTAAATCCAGAAAGTAAGGAAAGCCAAGATTTGTTCCTGAACTCTAGAACAATCTGCCGGTAGATCTCGGATCTAATGACAACCAGCTATCAATCAGGAGAAACATTAAGACCCACCTGTTCAAAGCTTATTTGTACGACTCAAGTGTCTGTACATGGCAATCTATTTCTGTAACACAATTATTTCTATGTGAGCTCCCCACATTCACCCGAATTATTTTGCAATTGACATTATCATGTTTACTGTTAATCTGTCTCTTTCCTATCTTTAGCTTATTTCCTGTTCATTGTAAAGCACTCTGGTGCTTATTTGGCTAGATCTGCACTAAAGAAATACACTTAATAGATAAATAAGAAACACTCCAACTTGAACACACTTTTTGTCTGTTGTATGTCTGGATAGTAGCTTGTGAAATAGTCACACTTAAATATTATACCTGCACAGTGAAGTTTTGAAACTTAGGAACACAATTTGGGACCACACGGGTACAAGATGAGTAAAAGCCATTTGGGAGATAGACTGGGGCACACTCGGTAAGCGTAGAATATGCCCTTTTCCACATGCAAAATTGTTAGAAATGGGGGTCTCTAGTTGGCAGAGGTAGGTACCTTTGACCAAGTAGGGGCCCTTGCTTCTAGTCAGGGTAAGGGGGCTACACTCCTAAAATAACCCCTGCTCGCCCCCTTGGTAGCTTGGCACAAGCAGGCAGGCTTACCTCAGAGGCAGTGTGTAAAGTATTTGTGAACACATACAGTAATACAGTGAAAATACTACAAATGGACACCACACCAGTTTAGAAAAATAAGTAATCTTTATCTAGATTTAACACAAGACCAAACAACAAAAATCCACAATACAGTAAAAAGAATATGACTTTCAAATGGTAGAAATAGCTTAGTTCAATGTAGATGGTAAATGCGACGCTCTACTCTCAAAGTACCTTGGATGCGTAACGCAATATAAACAAAAGGGTTGCAGGGAAGGCGATGCGTCAGTTCCTTGCTTCGGGGGAGGCGGCGCACCTGTTCCTTACTGCAGCACAGGGGAGGCGATGCGTCTGTTCCTTACCGGAGAGGAGTGAAGCGTCTGTTTCTTACTGCGTCCCGGTTACAATGCGACAAGATGGCGCCTCTGTGCGATGCGACGGTCCGGTGCGATGCGACAAAATGGCGTCTTTGTTGCGATGCAACAACTTGGATGCGATGCGTGCATGCCCGACGGCCGTGTGGCGAAATCGGTGGTTTCTTGAGCCGCGACAGGCCCTGCGACGTGCTTCTCCGGTGATGCGACGGCAACCTCTGCGGCGGCGGCAAGCTTCTCCGGCGATGCGCTTCTTCGGTGATGCGACGGCAAACAGCTGCGACACGCTTCTTCCTCGTTGCGTCGCACTTCCAGCTCCCAGCGACACGCAGTCTCTAGAGGGCCCAAAACAACAGCAGGCACCTCTCTGCAGGTAGAATACCCAGCAAGGAAATTCAGGGCGAGCTGGGGGTGAAGTCTTTGTGTCCCTGGGTTTACCCATGGCTGTCTTGGGATCCAGAGGCCCCACAATGTCAATGCCCACCCTTTCAAAGGGGGTGCTGACCACAGGGAACGGTTGAAGAGGAGCCTTGTGCTTCCTCCCACTCTTACCACTTGCCTGGCAAGTCTGACAGGTCCTGCAATGAGTATCTGAACTCTTGCGCATTTGGGGCCAATAAAAGAAGGTGACAAGCCGTTCAAAGGGCTTGTCTTGCCCCAAATGTCCTGCTAAAGGCACATTATGAGCCTGACCCAGTAGGAAGGCTCTGAGGCACTGGGGTACCACCAGCACAAGGGCTGACCCAGGCTCAGCAACCTTAGGCTCGCTATACAGGAGACCATTCTCCCAGTAGATCCAATGTGATCCAGACTGATCACCTGCTGCCTGGTTTGTGGCCTGTTGCCGCAAACCCACAAGAGAAGGGCACTTCTTCTGCTCCTCGCAGTACTCTTCCCTGGAGGGTCCTCCTTCCTGCTGCCAATGGGTCAGCTCAGGCAGGTCCCCCAGTTCAGCTACTTGTTCCCCTGTAGGTTCCAGGGCATCCCCCTCAAGGTCTGCCTCCTCCTGGACCGTGGGAACTTCGGGGCTGGTTTCTCATGCCCCTGCTTCTTCTCTTTAAGGCAGGCACCTGGGCCACTCTTTCAGGCTCCAGGTCCTCTTGAATACCCTTACTGGCTGCCATGGACCGAGTGGTCACACACGCCCACTCAGGCAGACCCAACATCTCCAAATGAGACCTTCTCTCCACCTTAGCCCAAGGGGAGCTTTCCAAATCATTGCCTTGCAGACAGTGAACAGGCATGGCTAGCTTCACAGCTACTTGAAAGGTACCTGAGACCCCCCCCCCACTCAAAGGGAACCTGGGCCACCTTACAGTGGCTCTCTGAGTTGTCAGCGGCAACTACAGGGTAAAAGGTATGGGGGATCACCTGCTCTTCAGACACCAGCCGACAACTGACAGCTGTCACACTGGCTCCGGTGTCTCTCAGAGCCTCCACCCTATGGCCATTGATGGTCACCCACTGCCTGTATTTCTTAGTGTTATCAGGCAGCTGGGTCCTAGGGACCATCTCACTGTCTCCTAAAGAAACCAGGGACATCTCTGCGGGACCCCACCCTCCTTGGGCACCCAACTCCTCCCCCAGGGCTACACTAGCCATCTGCCTGGGGCGGTGCACCAGTGGGTGCTGCATTCGCTTTCATGGGACACTTAGGATCCCAGAAGCAGTGGCCCACCTGACCACAAGTATAACATTTCCTGGGCCCCTTTTGAACAGGCTTATCTGTCGGGGCCCCTGACTTCTTCTCAGGGGGAGGCTGGGAACCCTTCCCTTGGTTCCCTTGGGGATTACTTTGGGGCCCTTTCTGGAACTCCCTCTGTTTACCCTTGTCCCCCCCACTCTTCTGCTGGGGACCCTGCCCACCTTTAGCGAAGTCTCCCACATGACCCTTGTGGACCCGGGTACTAACCCAGCGGTCTGCCTCCTCAGCAAGCTTCCTAGGGGTAGTCAGCTTGCTATCAGTCAGGTGCTGGCTTAGCTCTGGAAAACAATTACTGGATAAGTGCTCCCATGCAATCAAATCATTGAGCGCTTCAAAATCATTCACTTTGCTACCCTTCACCAAACCATCCAATGCTCTGCAAAAAAAAGACACATATTCCACCCAAGTGCTTGACTCCAGTTTCTTACAATTCCTAAACCTTTGTCTATAAAGCTCTGGGGTCAACCCATACCTGGTCATTAAGGCTTCCTTCATGCGGGCATAGGAATTCTGGTCCTCAGAGGGCAAGTCTAACAAGGTATCCCGCCCCTCACTGAGAAAACGCCCCCACAACCAGCTCCCCAATCCTTCTCAGGGACCCGGTGGGAGGACATGGCCACTTCGTAGGCCTTAAACCATTGACCAATATCTTCAGGCTTATGGAACTCCTTAATTACATCTTTGGGGATAAATACTCTTGCTTCTACAGGCACGGATGGTGTGCTGCCACCAGAGGGAGTAATCTCTAAGCTCTTGGCTTTCAGCTCCAATTCCCTCAACGTTCTCTCATGCTCAAAATGCATTCTCTTTTCTTCCAAGGCTAACTTCTTGCTTTCTAATTCCATCTGACCATCCAGTTTGAGCTTGGCTAGCTCCATCTTATGCATCCTATCCCTCTCCCTGTCCTCCAGCTCTCCTGGGGACAGGCCCTTTGAAGAAACACTGCTGCTTGCCCTGGAAGGAGCTTTCTCCCCGGTCAGGCCCAATGGCCCATCTAGCTGCCCATCTGTATTCTCTTCCTCCTCCCTATGCTCTTCAGGATGATCAGGAGTATTTCTAGCTTCCAACCAGGCCTTCAGCAGCTTTTGGAACTCCCCCTTCTTGGTGATGCCTTTCACAGAGATTTTAAATCTTTTACAGAGGGTTTTAAGCTGTGGCACAGTGTAGGTATCAACCCTCTCTTCTTCAAATTGTAGATCCATAGATGCGTTGGATGCTGCTTTGCTCATGGTAACACGGATTGGCAGTTTTTAGCAAAAATAGAAGTCCCATTCTACCAAAATGTACATGGTTGCGTTATGGTCTGCACTAGTAGTGTACACCAATCACTGTATATGAGTCACAAATGCAAGTCCAAATCCTCACCACTGACCACCAATGTTAGAAATGGGGGTCTCTAGTTGGCAGAGGTAGGTACCTTTGACCAAGTAGGGGCCCTTGCTTCTAGTCAGGGTAAGGGGGCTACACTCCTAAAATAACCCCTGCTCACCCCCTTGGTAGCTTGGAACGAGCAGGCAGGCTTACCTCAGAGGCAGTGTGTAAAGCATTTGTGAACACATACAGTAATACAGTGAAAATACTACAAATGGACACCACACCAGTTTAGAAAAATAAGTAATCTTTATCTAGATTTAACCCAAGACCAAACGACAAAAATCCACAATACAGTAAAAAGAATATGACTTTCAAATGGTAGAAATAGCTTAGTTCAATGTAGATGGAAAATGCGACCCTTTACTCTCAAAGTACCTTGGATGCGTAACGCAATTTAAACAAAAGGGTCGCAGGGAAGGCGATGTGTCAGTTCCTTACCGGAGAGGAGTGAAGCGTCTGTTTCTTACTGCGTCCCGGTTACGATGCGACAAGATGGCGCCTTGGTGCGATGCGAAGAGCCGGTGCGATGCGACAAAATGGCATCTTTGTTGCGATGCGACAACTTGGATGCGATGTCTGCACGCCCGACGGCCGTGCGGCGAAATCGGTGGTTTCTTGAGCCGCGACAGGCCCTGCGACGCCCTTCTCCGGTGATGCAATGGCAACCTCTGCGGCGGCGGCACGCTTCTCTGGCGATGTGACGTGCTTCTTCGGTGATGTGACGGCAAACAGCTGCGGCAGTGGCATGCTTCTTTGGCTATGCGACGGCAACAGCTGCGGCGGCGACACGCTTCTTCCTCGTTGCGTCGCACTTCCAGCTCCCAGCGACACGCAGTCTCTAGAGGGCCCAAAACAACAGCAGGCACCTCTCTGCAGGTAGAATTCCCAGCAAAGAAATTCAGGGGGATCTGGGGGTGAAGTCTTTGTGTCCCTGAGACTTCAGAACAGGAGGCAAGCTCAGCTTCAAGCCCTTGGAGATCTTCCTCAAGATGATTAAAGTACACACAAAGTTCCTTTTCTCCTTTCCTTGGCAATAAGTAACCACCGCAGGCCAACCCCAAACAGTCACCAGAGCAGGGGCAGTCTCCTCCTTCAGCTTCCTTGGTTTCTCTCCTTGGCAAAGGTTCGTCTTGATTCCCAGAAGTGATCTAAAGTTCTGAGGTCTGGGCCCCAATATTTATACTCCAAAATCCTTTGTTCTCTGAAGGCAGAGAGTGTCTGTACCCAGCCCAAACCAGTTCTGTCCTTCCTGGTGCAGCTTCCTGGCAGGAGGTGGAGACAGCATTGTTGAAAGCAGACCTGGCCCAGGTAGCTGAAAAGAAGTCTCCTCCCCCTACTCTCTATTCTATGTAGGCTCAGGCAAGTGAAAGGAAATCTCCTCCCCCTACTCACTATTCAACCCAGGTCCTATTCAGCCCAGCCCTGACTCATCAGACTGCTGGAGCCAAAGCCCTCTCCAGCCCCCTGTCACTCACAAACCAGACATGTAATACACAAACCTAGCAGAGGCATACTGGATGGTTAGGCAAGAAAATACCTACTTTCTAAAAGTGGTATTTTCAAACACAGAATGTTAAAATCACACACACTAACAGATGCACTTTAACATTCTGAGTTCAGGCATACTAACCTTTATTTTCCTATCTTGTTCCTTGGGTCAGTTATGTTTATAAGATGTTATAATCAAACTGCCCATTCTGGCCTATGGGAACAGATACCCTTGCAATAGTGAAAAACGAAATTGGCAGTATTTTACTATCAGGACATGCCACACACACCAGGGCATGTCCTACCTTTCACATACAATGCTTCCTGCCCACCGGGTTACCGTGGGCCTACCTTAGGGGTGACTAACATGCAGAAAAGGGAAGGTTTAGGGACTGGCAAGTGGGTGCACTTGCCAAGTCGACATGGCAGTCCCAGACTGCACACAGGCTCTGCAATGGCAGGCCTGAGACATATTTTACAAGCTGCTTCTGTGAGTGGCACAATCAGTGCTGCAAGCCCACCAGCAGCATTTGATTTACATTCTCATGGTGCACTGTACTAGGGTCTGACAAGTAAATCAAATAAGCCAATCATGGAGTCACTAATCCATTACAACAATTTACAATAGGGAGCACTTGCACTTTGGCACTGAACAGCAGGGGCAAAGTGCCCAAAGCATCTAGACCAGCAAAAACATAGCGAAAACATAGGAGGCAACAGTGACAAAATGGAAAGGAGACCCACGCCAATGGTGCCAGGTCTAACAAAAATATTCTGACGAAGACGCATATTTCACGAACAGTTTTGCCTAGTTCATGAACTGCAAGAGAAAAGCCCATGATTTCAGCTCTGGAAGCCAATCCAGGGTTTATGAACTGCATATCCTGGTTTGAAAATCTCCTAGTCCTTTCATAGCAACATGCAACATTGTTTCACAAAGTGAGTATACCCCACCCAAAACAAAGGAGAAGGAAATGCCAGAAATGGTGTGTAATGCCTTACAAAGAATTTAATTTCAGATCTAGGGTTTCTGAACAAGTTCATCGAATCTTTTCGCAGTGTAAGAGCCAGGCTAACTGATTTGCAAACCTAATTTGCATGCTCCCCAAGCTCCAGATCTTGCCTCTTGGAGTGGTGAACCCAACCTTGCTATCTGTGGAAAGCCAGGCTGTTTTTTCAGCAGGGTCACAGAAGATTTCAATGTGCCATGTCAGTGATTTTCTTACTTTTCCCTGGCTAACTCATAGATACCAAGTTTTGTGTGTCAGCTTTACAACCATGACCCACTTTTCATTAGACATAAGTAGACGAGCTTATTGTGCGTGTGCAGACGCCACTCCTTCAGGTTTCATTTTACATCAGCAACAGGCAGGTTCATCCCATATTAGGCAATCCTTCGGTCAAATTTACTAAGCAAAGCACGCCCACCTTGCATGTCCCTGTGTAGCACAAGTTGCTGCGTTGTGTTACTCTGCCCTGGGAAGGCATTCCATTGGTGGGGTTTGGGTGTTCCCTCACATCCACCCTTGGATTGTGGCGCATTCCCCGATTTTACAAGACTGGTAAACCTGGCAACGCATCAAAATTGTACGCCTTCTTGATAGAGGCACAGCTTTGAAAAAATATCTATATTTCTCCTTGTTGGTTCCTCTTTCTAAGTGTGCTGCAGTCTGTAGTACACTTAGAAAGAGGAAAACGTCTCTAAGGATTGTTTTTGTACAGGAAGGTATCCCTTCCTGTACAAAAACTATCCTGCCTGCAATGCAGGCACCCTTGCACCATGACACAGGGGTGCCTGCGTTTGTGCTAGGCTGCACTGAATGCACCAGTGCAGTGAGAGAACAGGAATGCGTCATATCTTGATAGATATGGTGACTTCCTGCCCTCTCCATTTGACACAGTGCAGCACAGCGCAACAAGTTGTCTTGCTGCGTTACTCTGCGACAAATTATTACAAATCTGCCTCTTCGTTTCCAATCACTGCGACTAAATCCTTCTGTTGCAAACACTGACTTGGGGTAGATCTGGTGTTATTTAGACATATAGTTTAAAAAAGAAGTAATGCAATCAATTGAGTTCTATGTTCTTTCTTTTTTTAAACAAATGCTTAGACATCTGGCTACCCTTAAGTGACGTTTATGGCCAAGCCTCTGTGACAATCTGACCAGATTCAAGAAAGATTGCCTGAGGTTCCACATTCTACAGCTGAAGTGATGCCATTTCATGGCTTAATTGGTGAGAGCATAAAAAGCTAATTTCCTGTTGCAGTGATTAAACGGTTTTTCATGCCACCTTTTAAGGATAGCCTTTGGTTCTCTCTGCTGTGATGCAGCTAAATCTATAACACGTTTTTAATGTCATTAATTTGGTCACCTATTTATGAACCTTTTCAAATTCGCCAATATCCTTGTGTGCGTTTGATACCTAAAATTTAACAATATTATAAGTGGCCTAATTCGGGCCATGCACATTGGTGTGCAGTGTTATTCTGCTTTTAGAAGCAGCTTTCCACCACTGAATTCTCTGAAATCTTCTAAAGAATCTTTTAAAACGTCTTCATGTCCTTCCCTCTCCACTGACTCCTTGACCCCCTGTTACTTGTACCCCCCAGTAATTTTAACTGATGTACGACCAGTCTCCGACTGTGTCTGCCCTCATCTTCTGGTGCTGGTCTGAGACTACTTCAATGGAAGCTGCACCTGATCCCGCCTTTGCTATTCATCGCTTCTTCTTGGGTCGTGTCGCTCAGGGGCTGCCGCTAATGGGTTTCAGAGCACCGCACTCAGCTGGAACTCGAATTACCCAGAGGCTGCACGCGTACCTATTATGAGCGCACCATAATTGGACTTGCGGCTTTGGATGTGGGAACAAAGGATGTATCCTGTGAGCAGACATTGTCTGAGGTAGCTCAAAGTGAGCCACCAGACTGAGGGTTAGTTAAGTGGGGTACCCGGGACCAGCGGATTCAGTGCTTTGAATTTCAGTGCGCATGGGAGGGGTCCTTGCATTGTTGCTGGCATCTACTGACCGGGCCTTGAAAAGAAAGTTATTGTAGCCATTGCATGAAGCAACAGTAAGCTTCTCGTTGGTTTTAACTGTAGGAAGCCTTGGTTTGAAATCCCAGTGCCAACCCTATTGTTTTTTGGGATATTTATTCAGGTTGCAAAAATCTTCAACAACTTTTGTATATAAATGCTACATCAGAAAAAAAAAACCTTGGCTTCTGTTCTAGTGGAGAATATGGAAAATGCCCATTCACAAATTGCTCAAACTGCCTTTCCATTATATGAGATATGCAAGATTTCATGACGTTAAACAATTGATAACATTTAAGCTGTGAAAGCTATTTACTGTGATTGTTTCCGACTGAATGTGGGAGAGACTCGTTTTTATAAGTGAACATAACATCAAATGCAAGTCAGAATTAAGCAAGACGGTGATCTGCGGCCCTAGAATCAATGGCATTCCATAATCTAATTGTGCCATTTAAAACACATGCATCAATGTTTTCGCTGATGTGGTTGCCCGGTAACCTCTGCCCTTTTCAGCATTAAGCAGATTAGGCCATTTGGTGTGACCTCAGACGATTAGCCAGACGTCTTAAAGGTCAAGGCAAAATATAGGGCGATTACTGAATTCCAGGGGCTTAGAAACAGAAGGTCAAGTCTCAGGAAGCCTTAATTTTTCTTCATGGAAAGCAAAAGATGTTGTTGATACATCCCTTAAGGAAAAAACATTGCAATCGATGTCGGTGGGCTGTGGCACCTAGTAAAACATTTATTTCGCGTTTTACTGAGAAATTAAGCCAGGTCATTTGTAAGAAATATGGCCTGCAACGATATCTAGTGAAGTAATTCTGTCTCAGAGAGTTCTATATATTGGAAGTTATGTGAACACAATGAAATTGTGTATTGCACATCTGAGCAGGATTAGAGAATGCGGCACTGTAAACCCCTATAAGGTTTGCTCTCCAGTATTAATTTCGTGATCTTCAAGCTGTCCAGATTCAATATGCATCTAAGGTTCAAAGGTCATGCTTGAAACAATGTACCGTATTCAGACATCTTTTAGGTCTTTGTTAAATTGTTTTGCATAAAGTTAATTCACACTTTTGTAATAAATCTAACAGTTGTCTTATTTTTACTGATCAAAACAATCGTGGAAGAATAGCCTAAGCATCCACAGACACGTTTTCGAATCTGTCTGTCTGTCTAAGTCTGTCGGTCTGTCTAAGTTTGCCTGCCTTTCGAAGTCTGCCTGCCTTTCGAAGTCTGCCTGCCTGCCTGCCGAAGTCTGCCTGTCTGCCTGCCTTCCTGCCGAAGTCTGCCTGCATTGCCTAGTCTGCCTGTCCTGTCCGTCTGTCTGTCGGTCCACTCTTTTAGAATGAAACACCATTTTTTTAATTCTTGGATTATGATTGGATTTGATTACTTTCAGCATGCAATCTTATTTTACTCAATCAGCACTGGTGAAAAGTGATATTTGTTTGGTTCAAGATGGCCACAGCAGTGGTCAAATTCAACACATATTGGGGCCTTTATACTTTCAGTCTCAATTGTGCCCCAACAATGTACTGTTTGAACATCAAAATATAAACATAATAAGCGAGTTGATCTCCCCTCTCCACTGGATGGGCTGGCACTGGTCATGTTGAACTCCCCCCTTCTCCAGAGCAAAGATACCTTTGTACCCCTTTGGACCCTGTTGGATTGGCTGTAGCAAATAAATGAATAACAAGTAATATTGTTGTGAATAATTAGAATTGAAAATGGTTTAATTCTTAAAATATGGGACTTTGACTTAAATATTACTAAGGCGTGTGGAAGTGGTTTACAAAGGGCACATTTGTGACTGTTGCTCTGTGTGATCTGCAGAGACGCAAACGAAAGGATGTGCATGGCGTCTGCACACCTTTTTGTCCCATTGACAGGCCCTGTGAGGAACTCCCACTGTCGTCAGCATCAACTCAGAGCTCTCAATCATGTATAATACAACCAGCCACCCCAACAACAAAAAGAACTCACTCAGAAACCTGGAGGGGACTCAGTTCAAAGTATGCACAATACAAGAATCATATGTTCGATTAAAAACACCACTGAAACACTGCATCTTGAAAAAAGCGAATACTCATGGGGCATTAAAGATTAAGTAAAATATGTGAAATGTAAACAGGGCTTGCATCACTGATATGGAATGCCTTAAGGCTCTATACATCCATTATTGAAAAACTGATCAGTGTTTTTGCAGTAAAGTTAAGGACATGAATGTGCAGCCCGAGAGAGACCTGTTTCAAATGTGCCCAACTTAAAGCCCTGATGCAAGGAGCACAATAAGTGATTTGATGTGTATCGAACCTGGTAAACACCCAGTGTGATGAAGTTTGCATCCCCATTAAATTAGGGAATCTGTGTTTGACCTGTCAGCTTGGAGTCAAACACAGATAGTTAAAGTGGATGTTGCTCCTGTTACTGTCAATCATCTTCCACTCTAAGTAGATCATTTTGAACATTAGAACCATTAGCAGACCTTTGGCTGCAGATCTTTCTTTACAACTCAAGCGCACCAATTGGGTCTTAACGAACCATTTTCTTCGTTTCGGATCTATACTATGCCCATGCTACATTGGTATGAATCAATGTTCAAACCAGTGATGCTACTGCCTGCACCACACCTTGGGTGAAGCTGGACTACCCAGAAGAAGGAGATATGTATCTTCCTTCTACGTTTAACTTTAGTGAGAGAGACACAGACAAACCTTAGTCCTAACCTTCGGCAACAACTACTCTCCCAGTTGGACGCCTCTTGGTGGGCATTCGAACCTGGCCCCCCACCCCTGAGGACCATGCCAAGAACCTCGAGATCGTCCTGGACACCAACCTCTCCATAAGCAAACGGATCAACACCATCACCTCATCATGCTTCCACGTCCTCGAATGCTATGCAAGATTTTCAAGTGGATCCCACTAAACAGCAGATGAATGGTCACCCAGGCTCTTATCACAAGTGGACTTCATTACGGAAACACCCTTAATGTTGGAAACTCCAAATCACAGAGAACACCGCTGCCAGGCTCATCCTGAACATCCTGCGAAATGACCACATCTCTCCACACCTCAACAATCTCCACTGGCTTCCCATCCAGGAAAGATGTAAGTTCAAGCTACTCATCCACGCCTACAAAGCTCTCCACAGCACCAGTCCAGCTTACCTCAACCACAGTCTCAACTACTGCCAACACACCAGACACCTTTGATATGCGTCCCAGGCAAGGTCACACCTCCCTCGCATCAAGAAGACCAGAAGCGGAGGATGCTCCTTCTCATACCTCGCAGCCAAGACCTGGAACGACCTCCCGAAACACTTCAGAACCTCCCCCCTCCCTCATGGACGTCCAAAGGAACCTCAAGGCAAGTCTCTTCCAGATGAAACTGGCATGATCTCCTCCTCCCCCCTCAGGCCTGCCCAACTCAGCACCTGGTTACCCTCATGGGTGATTAGGCTTGCTCTACAAATTCACATAACAGTGAGGGGGCTAGTGCACATACCATACTTCTGTTCCTTCTTCTGGAGTTGACTAGTGATATTAATGGTATGTCATAATGTCTATGCTTATGACAGTTATCTTACTTTTTATATCATTCTCTGTTTTTTACCCCATTTTGGATTGAGGCTGCTGTAACTCACTTGTCTTAGTGCATGTGAGGTTGAGTGCTCTTTCACTCACCTCTGTGCTTTGATCCCACTTTTATTAATCTCTGTGCTTTTGATCTCTCTCCCTTGCTCAGCTTCTTTGCCGTACATCTCTTTCATTCCAATTCACCTCTGCATTTTATTTCTCTAGCTCATGTGTAGTTGGTCTTATTCTCTCACTCATGTTGGTGCATTTGATCACTCTCTCACTTTAGATTATTATTCAAGATTATTATTGTATTTGGCAAATCCTTTGCCAGGAAAGAATGGAAAATCCAACTGTGAAATAGGATATACTCAGCGCTGTGAAAGTGAAAAGAGCATGTGAAACATAACTACGTGTGTGTGTGTATTCAAGCGTATTTGAGGCAAAAAGGATAAATCAGAGCATTGGTGTAAAAGGTCAGTGCAGTTCAGTCAAGTCAAGAGCAGATAGAGGTCTTGTGTAGACTTTTTCTCTATAAATGACCTTTTAAAAATACTGTTTGGTTAATCCTGCCCTTTGTTTTCACTACCCCAGTCAAAGTGGAACCATCTGCCTTGTAGAACACAGAAAGAGGAAGAAAAACTAAGAATTGAAGAAAACATCTTTACAAGGGTGTTGTGGAAAATGCTAATGGGAGTAAATGGGAAGCAATATATGCTCAAGGAGGATGGGGGCCCTGCTAGTGGATCCTCTTGATTTTGACACTCTAGTTTGAATTTCTAAGGTGTTCTTGAGCATTTGTGGGATTCTGTCATTGGAGCTGTCTTGTATTAATTGTCCACTGACTGCTGGATTGCCAAGGCACTCACTCACAGGTGCACCATAAAACATTTTAGCAATGCTTGTAGGAGCCTGGAAAGTTTTAACCCTGCTGCCTGCAGGATACTTGCCCCCACTTCATTTAATCCTCTGACCCTTTTAGCAATTTGCCTGTGCCACTGGATCCTGGTTCTTTCAGTGTTGAGATAATGAAGTCATTCCATCCCCTGAGCAGATGGCATTGGCCTATTTAAAGGGGGGAGGTAGTAAAAGGCAGATATTCAGGTCTCCTACAACACTCCATAAAAACGGAAGCATCCGACAACCTCAGTGACAGAGGTCACCAAAACTCTTCTTCCGTTCTGTCATGTCCTGTCCTCAGAGTTGTTGGTGACTATGGATAGGACCGCATGGATAAGAAAGACAGTGTAGGGATTGGAGGTGTAGCAAGAGTAGTGATAGGGGTAAGGATAATAATGCTAAGTGCTGCCCTTAACTGCTGTAAGCAGCCAAAGACAACCTGGAGCCCCTGCAACTCCTCTGCTTTAGGACCAACTTGTGGATCTCCATGAAAGAATGTCAGAGTATTATCACTGTCAGGCCATTGGAATAGTATGTCTAGACCATGGACCAATATGATGCCTCAGTGCCTAAACATATAGATGGCACTCCCTCATGAGGGACCTTCCCATTGGACGTCCTCTGAGATGCAAGAGACGAGGTTCAGAGAAATACTTCCAGATTTTCTCATGGTCTTTCTCCTCATCTTGGCTGATGTTGGTGTGAGGCCTGTGTTCGTATCCTTTTTCACTGCATAGCCTCATGTATCTGCCCCTCTTGTCATGCTTCCCCCATCTGTAGACTTTCAGGAATCCCATAGGCCATGCATGTCTCTCTGCTCCAGTCTGTTTCTTTGGAACCTTAATGAAAAACTGAAACCTTGCCATGCCTGACAAAAACTCACCATACCAGGTCCAAAGATACAGACCCAACCAGTATTTCCACCCCAATTCTGGCATCCCAAGTTGAAGTCCTCGGAATGGGGAATGACACCATGACCTGGAAATACTGGATAATCCCTAATTCCGATACTTTTCACTCTCATATTTTCAGGCCAGTTCTGAGCAGATGGTAAATGTCAGTGGGGACCACAGAATATTGCTGTCTGAGATCTGTGAGGTAGGAAAGGTGTTATGGCCAGGCAGGCTCTGGGGCTGCTGGGAAATTGTTAGAGGTTCCCCTGTGCTGTAGGAGGCGTTTAGGTGGGGGGCAGGTTATACCTCTGTTCTCTGTTTGTACCGGAGCTGCACTTGCCTTATCAGAGGATGATTCATAAAAACCAGGACTGGTATTCATATACTTACCAATTTTCGGTGAGTGAACACTAATCCACGGAGTTTGAACCTGCCTGGATAAGGCACACAGGAAAGGGGCTTTTTAGAGAGGAGGTGGCTTTGTATGACTAAAGGGGCGAGCTTCGTCTTCAGCTGATTCACATGAGAAAGGGTGAGGAAGTACTTCTGTGCCCAGGAAGCTTATGAGAAAGTTACAAAGCGCTCACATGAAGACACCAATCACCTCTGTTAGTGGAAATATCAAAAGGGTTAAAACAATTTGTAGCATAGCAGCTGCTAACCCGTTGAGAACAGGATGTGTGTGGTTTATTCAGCTGCTTTTGACTTATGGGCAAAAGTCAAGTCGCACCATATGTGGAAGATTGAGCCACAATCCCTTTTTTCTGTCTGCTAATAAATTTAAAGCAGGACAAAACATTTGTTTTAAACTTTTTAAATACCCTCCAAAAAACATGGCGCCTTGAAATTGGCAGGCGTAATTTTGACTTATTGGGAGAAATATTGGTAAAGGAAAAATTAGTTTTTAAGGGACCCTTAGCTGTAACGTTTTGCTGGCACTGTTATGCCGACTTGATAAATGTATATCCATTTACTGAATTTAATTTATGCACCTACGAGCAGTTCGTTGATATGTTTTATTCTCTGCTGAGCAAAGGAAAAACCATGCCTGTGAGAATCACAGCACGAAGTGAGTCATAAAACCCATTCACCTTCTTTCTATAAGAAGAAATGTCATATTTAATGCAGGTGTTATTCTTGCTCGACCGGCATAAATTGCTATGAAAATATTCTCGGATTGTTAAAAAAATGCATTAGTCCTGCCTTTTTATCAATAGGGAAAACATTTTTTCCAGCCTTTAGTACATTTTACTGTACCAAGAAAAACACTTTGATAGCACTAAGGTGGTATAATGCACATATTTTCAAAGTCCTGCTGTAGACTTTTTGCGATGTCCTCTGTATGACCTATTTATTGGATTTCATAATAATCAGTTCTGCTGTGAAATTAAAAGTACTCTCTTTTTCCTAGGGATAAGCACTGGGCTGGACATTGGTATGTGCCTGTTGTGTTACTGTTGAGTTCTAAGCTCTTGCCCCTACATTACCTCCCTGAGAATCAGTGGCAGCTGGTGAGACTTGAAAGTGGTGAGGCGTAAAGGTTTGTGATGAGTGGCTTGTGGCGAGCGAGCGCAGAGAGCGAGCCTGAGAGCCATAAGGGGAGTTCTCCCCCTGAGAACATTTTGTTAAAAGAGCGGGCAAATGGAGCATTTTCAAGCATATTTGAGAAAGCAAGGTTAAAGAAACAATTGTTAAATTTTTGTTTTGACATCAATAATGCTCACTAATATTACTGCAAATAATCTCTGCGACGACCTCACATTTCTCATATGTGAGGTCCTGTTTTGATCTGAAAGAAACTTTTTATATGGATGTTGCATGAAACAAACACAGCATTTCTCTGAAAAATGTCTATAATAGCCTCTCACACCACCTACAATCAAAATAAATTAAAGGAAAATCATATTTAAAATAGTTTGTTTAAGAATTATTCAATGTCATCAGGGCAATAATCTCTGCGGAAAAGAGCTGGCTCTATAAGGGGACCCATGAAATTCTGGGGCCCTGGCCCAGAGCTGAGCCCACTTTATCAATGCCTTAAAACGTCTCTGACCAGCCTGGTGTTTTTGTTTATGTCCCGACGCATGGCTTGCATTTTATTTCTTGCATTTGGAAGCCCCTGTTTTCATCAAACCACTTTACGTAGGCTGCAAGCCATTTTCAGGCCATAAACAAACACTTCTGAGGGTCACCTTTTCTTTTTCCTTCCAAATTACTCTCCTTTCCATGCTCTGCATGCATCTTTACTCTGAGCACAACCTTCCCCAACGCACATTGCCTGATGGCCCTAACATGTTCCTGAATACGAACCTTCAGATGGCGTGTGCTGCCGCCAACGTAGATCTTGCCACAAGCACTACCAATGACATAAATGGTAAACAATGTATTGCAATTCATGAAGGAATTTATCATGTATTCCATTGGATGTTATAACTGAAACTTGTGGTCCTATTCTGACCTAAGTGTCACACATAGAGCACCCCCCCACATGTAAAAAAAAAACCCCTTTGGTTTGCCCGGCATCCATCCATCTAAAGACACAGGCCATCAGTACTTACATAGGCTACAACTATGTCAAAGGGATCCTTGCACTGAGATTTCTGAAGGTATAGCAGCCAAGAACATCCATGCCGGGATCCTACTTAAAAGGAAACACCCAGTGCATGTGCTGGTGTGCCGCCCGTGGATTGCGAAGCTTGTGCTGGTGCCTAAGACCAAAGGATGAAAATCAAAAGTTGCACGTAGTCACGGGTTTCTAGTTTTCGGGGGGCACAAAAATGATAAGAAGCAAAATCAAGATCTACCTCCAGATACAACAGACAAGACTACATTTAAATGAATTGAAAAAGTGCACCGGGGCTTGGTTACAGATATACTGAGGGTCTGGTTGCAAATCACTACATCAAGCAAAATATTAGAGATCGTAGGATAGTGAATGGCTATCAAGCACAAGCAGTCAGCGCAGTCGGGCTCTGTTGCGCCCATTAAGAAACTCATGGCTTAATGAGACGAAATGGAAGGAGGACAAGAGGCTTAGGTTCACGGGTGGCAAAAACTAAAACATCAAACAAAAGGAGAAGGAGGGCGGAAGGCTTTTGCCTGCCCAGGCTGTCCGACTCCGATTGACGAAGACTCACGCTCGGGATGCAGTCTCAGGTCGAGTCTGTGCAGACTCGATTCCTGCTTCCCGCCTGCCACACTCTTTCCCAAATCGTCACAGGGTGGGTCCCACCACGCCCTTTGACGAGTTGGGAAAGGGTGTGGTGACAAGCTCTCCACTCTGACGCTGAGGGTTAGCGATACCGGGCTTGGACTTAAAACGCCCAGGGCTAACTTTACCTCCACGCCAATAGGGGGTGGAGACTGGGCCTTGAGGCTAGGTCTTTGTCGAGCTGATGACATCACAGCCTTCAGGGCTGTGAGGTTGTCAGCCTGGCAAACACTTAGGCTTCTTTGTGCCCGCCCGGGGCGCAAGCAAGCAGAGTCACGTGACTGTGTTCACAATGGTCACCAGACAACGGGGGCAGTATCGGTAAGTGGGGCAGACAGTGCCCGTGTTCTAGTAATAAGTACTCTACAACAAAAGGGATATTTTTTTATTTTAAAACAAATATGAGCATTGACATTGCTCATTGTCGAATGTAACGGGGGCGGCGCCCCGACGCCCTTGTAGAGAAACCGCCCCTGCTGAGAATCCCGCGTATGTTTGTCCGAAATCTACGCTCATTGTACCTTATTCAGTTTCCAGAACCATAGTAGGACAGACCCCAAGACAGGAGTGGCAAATTAACTCAACCAGCACAGTTGGGGCCCCATAGAACATGTCTGCTTCCTAATCTACCAAACATGGTCTGACAGAAGGCCAACTCCATTGGTCTTTGGGTGGAAGACAATTTAGGGTCTCTTTAATGTAGGGATCATTATGGGCATCACTAAATATGGCGTGTTGGGTGTCCATGAGTATGAAGGCCCCTCAAACAGAGCCAAAAAATTGAAAGTGCATAGGAACTTCAGGGACAAGATAAAAAAAATGGTGAAGATTTAACAGCTGGTACAGCCACTTAGAAACACCCATTCTTACAACTGTACTTTGGAAACAGACATGATGGGGTCCCATTTGTTCCAATAAAGGACTACGTTTGTGGCGAAAGTAAAGCCCATTATCATGTTCATTATGAGCAAAGTAAATACAAATGAGGTTCCCAAAATAGACCAATTTTGATTACCCATGATAAGCCTCTACTTTTTAAATTGCTGAGTTCACCAGTCCGTACGTTTCTGAATACCACAGTGAAATATACAGCATTACATGACCTTTGGGCTAACTTAAGCAAGCACCAAAAGATCCAATAAGGATAAGGCACAAAATTTGGTAAGGATATGCTGCGGACTACACTAGAATTCTAGAAAAAACTGAATCCCTGACTGTCCCCACACTGATGTGAGCTTTCATAACATCAATAAGAGTAAGTGGGAAACATGACTCCAGTCACACCGTGCCAATGCCCCATGATCTAATCTGTGCCTGGTTTTGTCCCTGGAGGGTTCTTGAGGAGATAAAGTTCCTAAGTTTCCCCATAGGGGAGTGCACAATGTGGAAAACTGTTGGACCTGGTCCTCTCTGCAAGGGTCCCTCCTACACTTTTTGCCTTTAGCCTCCACTTTTTGGTGAATTCGTTTTTGCAGGCTTTAGAGCCCTGTGCACTTTACCACTACTAACCAATGCTAAAGTGCTTGTGCTCTCGCCTCAGAACATGATAGAATAGGCGTTTACCAAATTGGCATATTTCATTTTCTTTTAAGTCCTTTTTAAAGTGGCACTGTTACAAATGGGGGTCTCTAGTTGGCAGAGGTAGGTACCTTTCTCCAAATAGGGACCCTTGCTTCTAGTCAAGGTAAGGGGGATACACACTTTAGATAACCCCTTCTCACCCCCTTGGTAGCTTGGCACGAGCAGACAGGCTTATCCCAAAGGCAAATTGTGTGAAGTATTTGTACCAACACACACAGTAACACAGTGAAAACACCACAAAAGGACACCACACCAGTTTAGAAAAATAAAATATCTTTATCTAAACTTAACAAGACCAAAACGACAAAAATCCAACATACACAGTTAAAAATATGACTTTCAAAAGGTTTCAAGAACTTGTACCATAGAAAACTATGGATGCTTGACTTTTACACAAATTACCTGTAGCTGCGTCAAAATTCACAAGGCCAAACAGCCGCAGAGTTGGAAACAAAGAGATGCGTCAACTCCTGAGACCTTGGGGAGGCGATGCGACAGTCCCGCTGCGCGCAGAGGAAGGGTTGCGTCGAATCCAGTCTGTATGGGGAGTGATGCGTCGATTCTTCGTGACGGTTCCGGTCCGCAGGTGATGCGTCGGGAAAACTTGCAGCACAGGTGCGATGTGTGGAAATCCGGGATGCGTTGGTGATTGATGCAGTGGCGCTGAGTCGGTTTTCTTCAGCCGTGATCCCTCGATGCGTCGATTCTTACGGCTGCGACAGGGGCTGCGTCGGTTTTCTCAGCGGCACAGCGATATGCGGAAATTCTTCTCTCGCTGTGGAGATGCGTCGGAAAAACTGCAGCAAGAAGAGCGATGTGTCTATTTTTGCAGTTTTTCAAGTTTCTTTTTTCTTCCAGCTCCCAAACAGCAGCAACAACCTCCAGAGGTCCAAAACTGGCACAGGCACCTCTTGGCAGGTCAGAACTCAAAACAGCAGTTCAGGGGAGCTGGGGGTGAAGTCTTTGTGTCCCTGAGACTTCAGAACAGGAGGCCAGCACACACAGGCCCTTGGAGATCTCCCTCAAGCAGAGGACACAGCACACAGCAAAGTCCTTCTTACCTTGGCAGAAACAGCAACTGCAGGCCAACCCCACACAGCAAAGGGGCAGTACTCCTCAGTCTCTCCAGCTCTTCTCCTTCGCAAAGGGTCCTCTTGAATTCCAGGAATGAGCTAAAGTTCTGGGGTCTGGGCCCCAATATTTATACTACAAAATTGCCTAGTCTCTGGTGGCAGAGAAGCCCTGTGCTGAGTCAAAACCAGTTCTGTCCTCTCTGGTGCATCTTCCTGGCAGTAGGTGGAGACAGCATTGTGAAAGGCAGACCAGTCTCATTCAGGTGAAAGGAAATCTCCTCCCCCTACTCTAAATGCAGCCCAGGTCTATTCAGCCCAGCCCTGGCTCATCCAGACTCTCTGGAGCCACTCTACATCCCCAGCCCCTGTCACTCCAAAGCCAGACAGTCAATACACATCCTAGCAGAGGTACACTGGATGGCTAAGCAAGAAAGTATCTACTTTCTAAAAGTGGTATTTTCAAACACAGAATGTGAAAATCACCCTCACTAAAAGATGCATTTTAACATTCTAAGTCCAGGCATACTAAACTTTATTTTCCTACCTTGTTCCCAGGGGTAGTTTGGCTTATTTTATTTTATTTTTTTAAACAATTTTTATTAGCTTTTTCATATTGTGTTACATGAATGTAGGCAGAGCAGTTGATTTAAGCAATACAGTTAGACAACATATTTCCCTGGGACCCGCAGGAGTGGGTGATAGTTCTAAGGCATCAGGCTTGGTTATGTGGGCCTCTGTAGCTATTATTTGGTATGAAAGTGGGTCTCATTGCCTTTCCTTTGAGGAACTATTCGTCTGAAACAACACCCAGTCTGTGAGACTACCGGTGTGTGTGGTTAACTGGGGGTTGGAACTTGGAATGATCATACCTGGGCGGACTTGGAGTGCCTCTTCTAACGCCTAAAAGTAAGGACCATTCTGACTTTGCATGCATTTATGAGGGGAGGGGGTGGGGGTGGTGAAATGGGGGGACTCTCCAGGAGTGTGACTCGGTTGAGGCTGAGTGTTATATAGCCGGCCCTATGCGCTCGGGGGCGTTGCCGGGTCCCGCTTCCAGACGGGTAGTGGAAGTGACTGCGTCCGTATGAGTGTGGGGGAGGGACACAAGTTGTGTACCCTGACTCGGGTTTTCTGGTGTAGTTGGTAGCAACGATGGTCGCTGAGAATTGGCCAGGTGATGGCGGAATTGGTGCAGTATTGTTGCCCATTCCATTGAGATGTGCATTCTGCGCAACCCCTGTGCCTCCTCCTGCCTGAATGTGTCGTCCTCTGCCGAGCCCCATTTTCGGACCGCTCCCTCCCAGGCCGCCAATAGGGGTCCCTCTGCGGTTCTCCAATGCATCGTTATCCCTCTCTTCGCTAGCAAGAGGGCCAGTGAAAAGAACCATGTTTGTACCTTAAGGGTTTTAAGTCTGCGGAAGATCCCTATCCCGCTGGCTTCCCAGGTATTAATGTCAGTGAGCCCTGTTAACTACCGCAATCGTAGTTGTGCTTATAAGATGTTATAAGCAAACTCCCCATTATATCCTATGGGAACAGGTAGCCTGCAATAGTGAGAAACGAAATTGGCAGTAGTTCACTATCAGGACATACTGCACACACCAGGGCATGTCCTACCTTTCACATACACTGCACCCTGCCCACAGGGGTACCTTGGGCCTACCTTAGGGGTGACTAACATGTAAGAAAAGGGAAGGTTAGGGCCTGGCAAGTGGGTGCACTTGCCAGGTCGACATGGCAGTTAGAAAACAGCGCGCATGCACTGCAGTGGCAGGCCAGAGACATCTTTTCAGGGCTACTCATGTGGGTGGCACAATCAGTGCTGTAGGCCCACTAGTAGCATTTGATTTACCAGCCCTGGCACACTTAGTGAACTTTACTAGGGACCTACTAGTAAATCAAATATGCCAATCAGGGAGAACCAATCATAATAACAATTTACCCAGGGAGCACTTGCACTTTGACACTGATCAGCAGTGGCAAAGTGCCCAAAGCATCAAAGCCAGCAAAAACGAAATCCAGGAGGTAGAGGCAAAAAGTCAGGGGAAACCACACCAAAGATTCCAGGTCTAACAGACACTATCTGTACCCAGGGCCTGCAAATTAATTTAACTGCGGAATTTAACTTTTAGACGTGTTTTTTACCTTCGTTATTTCCCTTGTTGGCTCAGCCCTGGTCCGCCGCGGCTACTGTGCCGTTAGAGCAGATGGGGGGGACTTAGTCTCCTCACATACTTCCGGTCTCGGAAGTAGGCGTACTAGCCCCAGTGACTCTGCCTATTTAAAATGCATGCTGCAGCGGATGTGCAGCTTGAACAGGCATTGGAAGAGTCTGCACACCGCTCGCTGCGGCGCGGTAGGTGAATTTAAATGCTGAATACAAGTAAAGAATTGTGTTGAATAAAAGGGCATTTTTAAATCTGTTTTTAGCCATTTTTAACTGCGGAATTTAACTTTTAGACGTGTTTTTTACCTTCGTGATTTCCCTTGTTGGCCCAGCCCTGGTCCGCCATGGCTACTGTGCCGTTTGAGCAGAGGGCGGGACTTAGTCTCCTCACATACTTCTGGTCTCGGAAGTAGGCGTACTAGCCCCAGTGACTCTGCCTATTTAAAACGCATGCTGCAGCGGACGCGCACAGCGGGCATGCCAAAGGCAAGCCCATCTGCGCCCGTCCGCGCACAGCGCCAGCCATAATGCCGGTTGTTTTCCAGATAACCCAGGCAGATTCAGGTGCCATTACTCAAAAGAAGCCCTGTTACAACTTAGACCAACAGGTAACCCTTGCCTGGGGGCTATTTTCGATCCCCAAATGAGTTTAGGTGGCATGCACTGTCCTCATTGCTCTCACATATTTCACTCTCTCCCATTGTCTCAAGCAAGACGTCGGAGGTCCATCCAACATACTCTAGGACAGAGAGAGACAAAAATCCATTGCGCTCTCGTGAATACAAGATCTCTTGCTAAAAAACGCACTGGCTTTCCATGATTTCATGGAAGAGCATCACATTGGCTTAGCATTTCTCACAGAAACCTGGAATGATGCCTCCTCCAAACCTGATCTCTTAGAGGCGCTCCCTGAAGGCTTTAAAATCCTCAGAAAAGACAGAGTAGGGAAAAGAGGAATTGGTATAGCGCTAATAGCCAGAAATAGTTTCAAAACATGGTTTAAACCAATTTTAGACAATACTGAGTGTGAAGCAGCAAGTTTTAAAGTTGGACTTGATAGTCAGAACACTTTTAATGGCCCACTATTGTACCGACCTCCCAAAACTAAAACCAACTTTCTAAATTCTATAGGTCAACTTCTTGAGAATAAAGCAGACAAGTCCAATTATTCCATCTTGGGCGACTTCAACTTTCATTTAGAAAATAATGTAGATAGGGAAACCGAAGCCCTCCTTGATCATATGGCCAGTGCAGGATTTAGTCAACTGGTCAAAGGGGCCACACACTCGGCTGGGCACTGTTTAGATGGGATTTTTTCAGATCATCCCAACCTAGTATGGACCAGAGCATTGCCACTAATCTGGTCGGATCATAAGGTGATCATGTTTGAAATTGCCTTGCCACCTAAAAGGCCCCCTAAACCCTCAAATAAAGTTATCCATTTTCGACCGTGGAACAAAGTAAAGGCTGATGAGTTAAACAAAGCACTCACCCATTCCCTACAGTCTGCCCCTTATGATCTGGATGAGGCAGTGTTAAGCTATCACTCCTGGGTGGACTCTGTATGCCAACAGTTGGCTCCACATACTATTCTGAGATCAGTCAGGCAATCTCCGTCTGAACCGTGGTTCAATGATTCTCTGAGAACACATAAACAAAGGTGCTGAAGATTAGAAAGGAAATGGAGGCTAGACAGCGATGCCCAGATCAAAATGGAATACAGACTAGCCACCCAAACATATAAAAACCTTATCCTGAAGGCAAAGTCTGCGTACTTCAAGGAAAAAATAGAAGATGCAAATTGCTGCCCCAAAACATTATTCTCTACCATTAAAAAACTCTCCAAACTCCCAGATACCCAAGATCATGAAAGAAGCCAACAATTCTGCAATAAGCTATCAGACTCATTCCAACAAAAGGTCAAACAGGTCTTCGATGCATTTCGGCCCCAATCTTCATTGCCCCACAAGTATCCAGCTGATAGCTACGGTCCTCAGTCAAATCCTGATGGCTCTGTCATACCTATTTTTCCCTCTTTCTCACCGATTACACTAGATCAGATCATTAAATTAATCACTCTAGTAAAATCTGGGTCTCCCCTCGACCCCTGCCCACCGAAAATCCTTCATTCAGTTCCTGAGGTCATAGCCTCTTCACTTTTGCCCATCTTTAATCGTATGATCTCTTCAGGGCACCTTCCCATGGAATGGAAGAAAGCTTCCATTCTGCCACTCTTGAAAAAATCCAATCTGGATCCTTGTGACCCCTTGAATTACAGACCCATCTCCAGGTTGCCTTTCCCGGCAAAAATAATAGAAAGATTTTTAAATGAAGAATTATCCAAGTTTATGTTGGAAGGCGACATCTTGGACCCTTCACAATTTGGATTCCGGGCCCATCATAGCACCGAGTTAGCACTACTATCAGCCACGGAGGAGCTTAGGCAAACACTCGATAAGGGTGGGAGCGCCGCTCTTATCCTTTTGGATCTCTCAGCGGCGTTTGATACGGTCAATGTGTTGGTGGGTTGATGTGTTGGTTGACCGCCTCGCTTCGCTGGGAATCAGGGATAAGACGCTCCTCCTGCTTTACTCCTTCTTATCTAATAGATCTCAAATGGTGGCTCACAATGCCTTTGTTTCCCCGGCTTTCTCACTCCCATGCGGAGTCCCGCAGGGTTCGTCGTTGAGCCCCACTCTTTTTAACCTTTATGTTACTCCCCTGGCTAAGTTAATAAGAAGCTACGGTTTCACTCTGGTGTCCTATGCGGATGACACGCAGATTATAGTGTCAATCAATATCTCGTCTACTAACACGGTGTCTTGGTTCCATGACTGCATGGGCCACATAGGAAATTGGATGCAGGATAATTGCCTAAAACTTAATTCATCAAAAACGTAAGTCATACTCTTTGGCAATTCTCCCCTGAGTTGGTCAGACAGCTGGTGGCCCTCTCATATGGCCCCCCTTCCGACACCAGCTAATAAAGTAAAAAATCTGGGGGTCATCTTTGACTCTAAATTGTCATTTGATACTCCGATTAATCATACCACATCCGCATGTTTTTTTATTCTGAAAACTTTGAAAAAAGTACTCCTGTTCATCCCTTTTGAGCTAAGGAAAACAGTGGTCACAGCGTTAATTGCCTCCAGGCTGGACTACTGTAATGCCTTATTTACTAGTGCAACCAAGCGCAGCATACACAAACTACAGATGACCCAAAATGCTGCAGCAAGAGTCCTGTTTGGCCTTTCCCGCTACGACTCGGTCTCTAGTGCTCTTACGAAGTTACACTGGTTGCCCATTAGTAAACGTATTCAATTCAAAGCGATGTGTATAGCTATCAAGGCCATACATGGCCTTGGCCCGTGGCAGCTGTAGCAGTTCTTTAAATCCTACATTCCAGCCAGACCACTCAGATCGGCAGATAGTGGCAATATGATTATTCCCAAGGCATACAAAGTAAAATGGGGAGGAAAAAGCTTTGTCTATACCACCACCAAACTTTGGAACTTCCTTCCTATTTCCCTAAAAAAAGAATCTAACTTGCTTAAATTCAGTAAGGCCCTAAAAACCTGGCTATTTTAGTGCACCTCTTCCACAGTACCTCTGCCTGTATGCTTGTTTTCAGCGCCTCGACACCTCCGGGTATATGTAGCGCTATATAAATTCTTCATTTCATAAAGGCTACTAGTGGGCCTGCTGCACTGATTGTGCTACCCACTTCAGTAGCTCCTTAAATATGTCTCAGGCCTGCCATGGTAGCCTGTGTGTGCAGTTTTAAACTGCCATTTCCACCTGGCAAAATAAATCCTTTGCTACCCCTGGGGTAGGCCCTGGACAGCCCAGAGGGCAGGGTGCAATGTACTTAAAATGTGGGACATGTACTTTTTAGCATTAATTGTCCTGGTAGTGAAAAACTCTGAACTTCATTTTTCACTACTGCAAGGCCCACTTCTCCCATACAATAACATTGGAGTTACTTTATTACATTTAATAAGCTGTAATTTCCAAATGGGAACAGGTAACCAGTTCATGTTTAGTGTCTTTGGAAGTGTAATGAAAAATCCTAACATATAGTGAAGTCGGATTTTAAATTACAATTTTGAAAATGTCACTTTTAGAAAGTTGGCATTTTCCTGCCATAGCCATTTAATGTCTGCAGCTTGTTCTCTTGTCCCATGACAGGGTGTAGCTGACAGTTGGGTTTTGTGTATTCCTCCTGGACAGCCACAAACAAAAGAGAGCTTAGGTGTGTCTGAATGGTCCATCGCAGGCAGGATGGGAGGGAGGAGCTGGGCACAGCCCCACTTACACTTGAATAGGCTGTGTCTTGCCTCCATTCAAAGGGCTGTATATCCCCAGTAGTTAGTCTGGAGCCATGACAGGGATGACAGGATGCCTGGGGACTTCAAAGAGAATTTCTAGAAGCTTCCTGTACCTTCCAGAGAAAGGGCACCAGGTATAAATATTGGACCTCAGACATCACCTGTTCAGTACACTTCTGGACCTGTGGATACTCTGCCAGGGAGAAGGACTGCCCCTCTGCTGGACTGCACTCTGCTGGACTACTGCCTTGCTGTGCTGCTGCCGTGCTGTGCTGACCTGCTCCCTACTGCCTGGGTGAGAAGGACTGGACCTGCATCTCTTGAACCCAGAACCCCAGAGGGACTTCAAGGGCTAGCTGGCTGGCCTCCAACAACCTTGCACCTGCCCCTGGACTCTGTCATCTGTGAGTCTACCCTGTCAAGTGGAGAAATCTCTGTCCTGGAACCATGGAAGTGGGCCTAAGGTGCTCTGCCAGCCACTGTGGATCCAGCAGAATTGACGCATCACCTCTGCTGTGCGGTGCAGCCCCAAGCAGAACAGCCACATCACAGCTACTGCGTGGATCAGACCCGCCTCCAAGACCCACATCGCTTTGCATTGCAGCCCATCACTGCATCAGAACTGTTGCTGTGTGATGTATTCTCGGCGCAGGCCCTCACAATCCTTGTCAGCGGCAGCCTCGACGATGATGCCGGGCTATGCATCACAGCGCCCCAGCTCCTATGAACTGTTGCATTACCCTGACTGTGCAACGCATCCTCAACTCTGGACTTCGCACTGCAAGTTCTCGTTGACAGGATCTTCGTCATCGATGCAGCAGGACCTCACACCGCAGCCTCGCCACATCTCGGAACCGGTGCATCGCTTCGGCTGCACGACACATCTTCGACGCAGATCTTCGCAAAGCTCCGCAATCCAGGATTAAAGGTAGTTTGCTCAGCGGCCTAACTGGTTCCCTGTAGCTGGCCCGTGCTCCATCGCGGTCAGTCTGAAGTTCTGACTTGGCCCGGTCCCATGCAACCAGATGTCCCCAGTTGGCGCTTTATGCCTTTTGGCGCTATTTTTACTAAAGTCTTTAAAATTGCATATCTCTGGTTCTACTTACTGGATTTTTGCTGTTTTGGTCTTGTTTAATTTATTATTTTTCTAACTCTGCTGTGGGCTTCGTTTGTGGTGTGTTTTCACTGTGTTGCTGTGTTGCCTCCGAGTTAAGCCTGACTTCTCTGTACCTAGTTACCCAAGGGTTGAGCACAGGTTAATTTAGGCTTTGCTTGTGACATCACCCTGAGAAGAATTGTAGTTGCTGCTTGAGAAGGGTTTCACCCCCCTCAACCAGTAAACCCATATTTTACTAATACCCTCTAGCTAGTTTACAATTTGTGCTCCCCTTGGTAGGTGGAGTCGCACTATCATATACTTTAATAAGAGATGTTCCTGAGCAACTGAGGACCCACTTCTCTCAATACAGTGTTCCCAAAGTATTGACTACCGCACAAACTTAGATAAAGCCACACTGTGTGGCAATGCAAATCAATGTGCAATTTTGGAAAATTTATAATATTGTGCCCTTTCCAGTTTGCAAATAATTTAAATAATGCGGTGGAGATCATTAAATAAATATTCTTTCTCTTTCAATGTGTACAATTGCATTTCTACATTTTTCAATATTTTTATATTTTTTTGTATCTGATATGTTTATTAAAAGCTTTGCACTTGGAAGTGCGAACACAATCCTTTCCGATCACATATCAGTTAGGCTCCCTCTTGCTATAAATAATCAAATGTAAACATCAGTTAAACGTGGCACCCCATTCATCCATTCGTTCAATTCAATAGTGATGGGAAAGTTGTGATTTATATTCATGCGATTTAATAATAAGTGTGATGTGTAGACTCAAACACTACATAGCCTAGGAGAAGTCTGAAGTCTGAAGTCGAGAAGTCTGAAGTCGAGACAAGGCCCTGGAATGGACCACCTCCTTCCTCGACGGCAGAACCCAGAGAGTCCGCCTCCCACCTTTCCGATCCGAAGCCTCCGAGATCATCTGCGGCGTACCCCAGGGATCGTCCCTCAGCCCAACACTGTTCAACATCTACATGGCCCCGCTCGCACGCATCGCCAGACAACACGACCTCAACATTATCTCCTACGCCGACGACACTCAACTGATCCTCTCCCTCACCAAGGACCCCCTCGCCGCCAAAGCCAATCTCCACGAAGGAATGAAGGCCGTCGCCGATTGGATGAAGATCAGCCGACTAAAGCTGAACACGGACAAAACGGAGGTCCTCATCCTCGGCTCCAACCCCTCAGCCTGGGACGACTCCTGGTGGCCAACGATACTGGGAGCAGCCCCGGCACCCACCGACCACGCACGCAACCTGGGAGTCATCCTCGACTCAACGCTCTCCATGGCCAAGCAAGTCAACGCAGTCTCCTCCTCCTGCTTCAACACTCCTCCGCATGCTTCGCAAGATCTACAGGTGGATCCCGACAGACACTAGAAGAACAGTCACCCAGGCCCTCGTCAGTAGCAGACTGGACTATGGGAACGCCCTCTACGCGGGAGCCCCGGCCAAGCTCATCAAGCGACTGCAACGCTTACAAAACGCCTCCGCACGACTGATCCTCGACGTACCACGCCACAGCCACATCACCCCCCACTTGAGGAACCTGCACTGGCTCCCCGTCGACAGGAGGATCACCTTCAAACTCCTCATCCACGCACACAAGGCACTCCACAAAACTGGCCCAGCCTACCTCAACAGATGACTCTTCTTCTACGTCCCCAACCGCCAGCTCCGCTCCGCCGACCTCTCCCTCGCCACCGTCCCTCGCATTCGAAGAACAACCACCGGCGGCAGATCCTTCTCACACCTCGCCGCCAAGACCTGGAACACCCTTCCACTAAGCCTACAACAGACCCAAGACCTGCTGACCTTCAGGAGGCTACTCAAGACCTGGCTGTTCGACCAGTAGCAGCATCCCCCCCCTTCCCTCTCCCCAGCGCCTTGAGACCCTCGCGGGTAAGTAGTGCGCTCTACAAATTCTGTGATTGATTGATTGATTGATTGGTTTGTGCTTGTAATTGCACTGTGTGACCTCAGGCCAGATGCATTACGTCCTGCTGCCGCAGTTTAACAGACTGTAATAGGAGTGCTGATAATGACACCATGCGTTTCAGATGCCTCAAGTTGGGTTGTTTCCCTTGTAAAACTCCATCAATTGCACTGACGATATTTCAGAAATGTAATATATGTATTATTGTGTTTAACATAATGCTTAAACTAGAAACGTTTCCAATATAAATACATTTCTTTTAATGTAAAATGGAAATGCGGATGGGTTTTGTCTCCTCTCTACAGGGAACAAACTCCAATAAGAAATTACACATAGACAAGCGGCGTTTTTCACTATCGGGCGTAACAGTAGTGCGGTTTCGCTTTTAATTAACGTATTTTGTTCCTTTCGCCTGTTTTTAAGCTCTCTCCCCAGGAAACCTGCTTTATACCTCTTATCTGAAACAGAATGCCATGTTTCGCACGTGTTTGCATGAAAGATTAAACCAAAAAAAACATACATTGTCCAGAACATCACAGTCAAAACATGATGTGAGTGAGTTAATCCTGAGAATCAAATAAAAAACAAAGTGTACATCTTACTTACAAAGGGGAAACATAACCCAAATGTCAGCGATGAATGAGAGAGCTTGACGCAAACATCTAGTGTAGGATGTCACAATAGTTCTCAAAATGCAACCACGCATCATCAAATAATTCAGCATGATGGAACCAACTATGGAGATGCTTGGTCATGCAGAACTGGTCAAGGAGATCTGATTTTTGTCACTGGTTGGCCCCTTTATAAAGCAGGCTGTGCCAATGTAGTTCTGGCATCCTTTGGCAGTAATGCAATATATGACACTCCCTCAAGCAAGCTGTCTCCAATCAGTATGGGTTACTTTTGTACGGGAAGATGAAATCCAGCACAAAATGGCTACAGAATTTGTGAGTGACTGTAAAGTGGAAGTCCACATGCACATGAATGATTGCTGAGGGAATAATCATGCCAGTTATGTCTTTACGCGGTCTGGTTTGAATTAGACAGTGAAGGCAGTCACCACTGCAGGAATCATCAGCTGGGCTCGCAGCATACAAATACTATTACATACAAACATACAGCTGCCACAGATCTGCAATGATAGTGGTTGGAGCGACAGTGCCAATATGAAGCACGAACAATTGGCGATGCCCGTAGGACTGGCATTAATGCGTGCAAACACAGCATGGACAAATGCTGTTTGCATGTCTGAGCACTTTAAAGCCCGTCCGCGCTCCGGGTGCGCTCAGCGCCAGACACGCTGCCGGTTTGGGGAGCAATGTTAACGGGAAACCAATCTATAGATATACAGGTAACCAACTGAGGGACATAGGTATCATGGGTGGCGGAAAAGGGGAATTTAAGTTGGAAGGTACTGCTGGCCCAGAGTCAGACTATGTCAATATGGATTCCTTGAGATGTGGCCTGCTCAATGTGAGGTCGCTACCAAAGCATTACGAAACTCAACTACTACTAGAAACATATCACCTAGATATCTTGTTCATGACAGAGACTTGGTTGCATCCCGGGTCCGATCTGGAACTTGGCCTGATGTGCCCACCTGGCTATAAAGCAATACATAAACCTAGAGCTTACGGCAGAGGGGGGGGGGGGGTCGGGATTGTTTTTAAGGAGATATGGGATATCTCATCGATGGATGTCGATGAGGTATCAGGCATTGAATGGCTGGGCCTCCGCCTAAAAGACGTAATGGGCTCTGTCTGACAGGCATATTATGCTATAGACCCCCTGGGTCAATTTGTCTTCAACATCAGCAGGACTTGGCTGATGTACTTAGTAATATGGCACTCACCCATACCAGATTGGTGGTCTTAGGAGATTTTCACCTGTGGGCCAACGGAAGTTTGGACTCTGGTTATAATAATTTGATACAGTCCTGTGAGAATTTAAATTTAATACAGTGGGTTTCAGAACCTACTCACAAGGGGGGCCATGTTTTGGACCTGATCTTTTCTGAAAAAGACTCTGGCAAAGTGGAAAATATTGTCCCGATGGGCTGGTCTGATCACCACTTGGTCCAATTTCGGGTGGCTTTTCCTAAGCCGAGGGTAGATACTGCCATAAGGGGAAGAAGTTTCCTAGGCAGGGACTGGAAGAGCCTCATGAAGAGGGCTGAACTGTCCCCTGTATTTAAGGTTAACGGGCTTCTGGATTCCATGAAATCGGTGGAACAGAACTATGCGATTTTTTGCGGACATGTCATTGGAAAACTTGACCAGGTCGCCCCTGTAAAGAAAATTAGGAAGTTGGGGAGACCCTCCGCCCCGTGGTACAATGAAACATTGAGGACTTTAAAAAAGGAATGTAAACCTGCCGAGCGGCAATGGAGGAAGGCATATGCAGAAATAGATAAAGCCTCCTGGAAGGAGAAAATAGGTAGTTACAAAAAGGAAATTGTGAATGCTAAGGCAGAATACTACACCGAAATTATCCAGAAGGCGCCCAATAGTACTAAGGGTATATTTAAAATCGTTAAGGATATTGCCAGTCCTGACTGTACGAAAAACAAGATTCTGCCTAGTCAGGAGCTATGCAACAGCTTAGCCACTTTTTTCGAGGACAAAATAAGTAAAATCATAGAAGGGCTGAAAATGGACGACGCGGTCATATCTGGCGAGATAGATGGCTGGTCGTCACCTAGTAAGCGAAAGAGCTGGGAGTGTGGGGCTGAGTCTGGTGAGCAGGCGGCTTGCCTTGATCACTTTGATCTTCCCTCTGAGGAGGAGTTTAATAAGTTAGCCTTAGGAGTCTCCTCTGGCTCTCCTCTGGATCCCCTCCCTCCTAAAATTTGGAAGGAGTTGGGACCTGAACTCTTCCCAATACTTCGACAACTATGCAACCAATCGCTAAGTAGTGGGCTGGTACCGGCAAGCTGGAAGCAAGCAATAATAACACCTTTGCTGAAAAAACCTGCGCTTAATCCAGCATGCCCGAAGAGCTACAGACCCATATCCCTCCTCCCCTACCCAGTAAAGATCATAGAGCGCCTGGTCAGCAGGGCACTCTCTCAGTTTTTGGAGTTTAATAACAAGTTGGAGGATGTGCAGTTTGGGTTCCGCCCAGGCCATGGGACGGAGACAGCGCTGGTGACCGTTCTGGACGATCTTCGAATGCGAGCAGACCGGGGACAATCAGCTATACTGATTTTGCTGGACCTGTCTGCCGCATTCGACACGGTCAACCACACAGTTCTCCTAGCAAGGTTGAAGACAATAGGGGTGGTGAGAGTAGCCCTGGAATGGTTTCGATCCTACCTGACTAATAGATGTCAGGCGGTGGCTCTTCTCCCCTATCGTTCGGATTTTGTCGAGATTAGGCATGGGGTCCCCCAGGGCTCGGCAATAAGCTCGATACTGTTTAACGCCTATATGAGTCCCCTGATTGCGATTATTAAGTCATACGGGGTCAGCTTGGTAAACTATGCTGACGATGCACAGCATATCTTGTCACTGGAGGGAGACCAAGTGGTCTCGCTGGAAAATTTTCATGCCTGTATGCAAGAAACGGTGCACTGGTTGAAGAACAACTCCTTGCAATTTAATTGCGCGAAAACTGAGATACTCTGCTGTGCAGCAGGTAAAGTCCCCTGCTCTCTTCCTCTGGGCTTCTGGCCCATCCCCACGGAGACACCCTTGCTACCCGTTACGACGGTACGTAATCTTGGGGTCAGCTTTAATGACAAGCTAAACCTCGAAACTCAAGTCAATACAATTGTGGGAAGTAGCTTTTCGCTCATCAGGGTTCTCCGGAAGATTCTCCCGCTACTCCCAAATCAGGTACGAGCACAAGTAGTAAGGAGCGTCATTCTGAGTCGGCTTGACTTTGGTAATGCACTACTGCTGGAATCCCCAAGGTACTTGATTGGGAGACTCCAGAGAATCCAGATGGTGGCGGCTAAGCTGGCCTTATCAAGACCACGACGGTCATCTACATCTCTGGCGCTGGCGGAGCTGCACTGGCTCCCTGTATTCCAGAGGATACAATTCAAATCACTCTGCATTGTCTTTAGGGCACTGCACGGGATGGGGCCCATACCGCTGCAATCTAAGTTCAGCTGGTATACTCCCACCCGCAGCCTCCGTTCCTCTTCGGCCAACCTGGTGAATATACCCAAGATTAAGAGAGCTAAATCAGGCGGAAGAGCTTTCAGCTATGCAGCGGCACGCCTTTGGAATGCTCTCCCAGCTGAACTGAGACAGTCGCAGGATCTGCTGAAGTTCAGGGGGAAAGTCAAAACATGGCTTTTCCCCAGAGTACAGGCTTAGCTTAGCAACATGCTGATTCCGGAACTATGGTGACAGTGCATATGTACCGCAGCGCCAGGATGCCCGTAGGGTTACAGTGCGCTTTATAAGTTTGAATACAATACACAATACAATACAATACAAAGCCAGGCCTATTGGCTTTGGCAATGCTTCATTGCTTTCAGAATATGGTGACCCTCTTCAGTCATGTGCTTCAAAAGGTGCTAGCGATGGACACTTCTGTGCTGCAGTTCCTCCTCCTCCCACTTTTCACCTTGCATGTTGATGATAGTCCCTCTCAGAGACTTCTTCATAGCTCAGTTTTACAGCATGATGATGATGTCCTGCCAGGCAGCTAAAGACAACCCTGTCTGCCTCTGCATTTAAGTATCCCAGACGCCAGAAAAGCCAAATTCAATGTCGCAGATTGTAAGACTGGCCCAGAATCAGCACTGTTCCATTCACTTTTTAGAAAAACAACTCCCTACTATTGTAAATTTTCTTGTCAATATGCACTTGGTTACAGAAAATAAACAATTGAATCTGCTTTTTTCATTACCAAGGAAGTGATGTTGCATTGTTTCCAAGCAAAGTGGTCAGAATCGCTGATAAAGCAGTTCTGCATTATCACCCTGAATACACACACACACTACATCAGCTTTCATGATAAAAGCCATATTATTGTGCTGACCTTCAATTGTAGATCCAAATAACAATGCACCCAGTCATAACAAAATATAAGATGGCACATATCACACATGCTCAAGAACACCCTCTCATATTCCTAAGAAACAGAAGAACCACGCTTACTACAAGAAAGGAGTCAACAGTTTGTGTTTCTCCCGTGTATATGAGTATGATCAGATCGTGGTACTACTATTTATTGGATAGACACCTTTGTGTTGCAGGAAGGCAGACTCACTCACTCATGAATCTGAACATGAGGATATTAATATGCTAAATTTATTTTAAGCAATCTGACCATTTTGGTGCACAACTTACAGTTTCGTCTTTCAAACTGAAATGTCCCCAACATCTTATTATGTTATCAGGGACTAATCCTGATCAAGACCTGGTTAGATTCCCTTTGGCCCCCAGGTAAAGTAATGGCCCACACATATAGCTGAGGCCTCAGTAAGCAAATATACTATGCAGGGGGTCTCCATAAGGCAAAACATATGACAACCTTTCAGTTTGTAACTTAAATATGAATTAGACCATCTCCTCTGGAGATCATCTTAAAATGACAGCATTTGAAAATCTAAGCTTGGCTTGATTTGCATTAAAGAGGGATATAAGAAATGAATCGTGATTCAAGGACTGATTCTTTCCCGCATTGACTATGGTAATTCCCTGTACCTGGGAAGCCCACTCTCGGTCATTAAAAAACTAAACATTAATTAGAATGCGGTCGCCCGAATACTGTTAGGTATCCCGAAAACTCAGTCAGCACGTGCAGCAGTTAAAATTCTCCACTGGCTGCCCATAAGTTGTAGAACACAATTCAAGGCACTATGTATGACACATCGGGCAAAACACAAAGAGGGCCCACGTGTCCTCCATCAGCTGGTCACCTCCCATCGGACTAATTGAGCTCTCAGATCCAACAATCTTGAACTTCTGGTTATCACCAGATTCAAGTGAGATAGAAGTGGGGGTCGCTCCTTCACATATCTTGCACCTAAACTCTAGAACTCTTTGCCTAGTAGCCTGAGAATGGATGACAACTTCATGAGTTTCGGAAAGAAGCTAAAAACGTATCTTTATTCTTTTCCCCTAAACTTCGTTTGTTACCCTCACTTCAGCTAGAACTGATAGCACTGGGAAGCCCGGTGCCAGGTAGCCATTTGATGAATAGAATGAGTAGAATATCGTACACATAAATGTACACAATAAAGACAGTATGGGTGACCGCAATAAACTTTATTGGTCATTTTTTATTTGAATTAATGATTGAAGGAGCAAGTTCTGCAAATTTCTTTGGCGATTTAGCCATGTGTCACAGTGTGTTGATTGTCAAATTGCCGGCATTACAAACCATGACTGCATGCAACATATTGGTGTGTAATGCGGGTAAATCTGGGCTACCAAAACATTTCATAGCCCAGCACAGTAATAGTGTCATTGTCATTGTTGTAAAACGGAGTGAAATTTGCAAAACAATCAAAAACTGATTTTGACTCTTGATGTTGATTAGGAGATTGTGACACCCCCAATATGTCTGTTCTGATCTGCAAAAAAGAAAAGCCACTTGGACAGCCTCTCAGTCACTGGTGACAGACTTGCACTCAAGCACTAAAAATAACATATAGTTATGTCTGCTGTACTGTACAAATGGATTGCTTTGTGTATAGAATGCATGTGACATAGGGAAGTGAACATGATGAAATGTATAATTGAGGGCATGTTTCAAACGTAAAATAGACCCTCATACATTCTGTTGAAAGCGCTTCCAAGGAGGCAGAATGATACTCTTAAACAGCCAAAAGCATGATGGCGGGAGAGAAATGTTCTCCTGTGATAATGCCTCATGCCAGTGGCTGTAAGAGGCTGATACAGGCAAGTGAAATGTTAAAGGGGACCATAATAATAATTCTTTATTGCGTATGGTTATTAAAACCTTTACAAAATGTGCAAGAAAGCGTCCACATTAAAAAATACAGATCATTTGAGATAAAAGCAAGTCTTAAATAAATTCATAAAATTTGGGTGATTTTCTAGTGTCTTCATGTGCTAGCAGCATTGTTATTGCAGTAAACAAATGTTAAAAGGTAATACATTATCACAAGTAGTCCGCCAAGAAGGTGGTCCATGTTATTACTTGACTAGATATAATAAAAAAGCAGATTATAAGTATTAGCATGGAATTCCAATTAGATGTCTGAAAACGCCTTCAAAACGTTTAACATGACCATTATTAAGGGGTGCCGGGCATGGGTTTCATAAGTTGTTATTTAAGAGGCTGGACTTCAGGAATGGCCGCCTAAGGGTCTGCACCTGCTGTAGCCGAGGTGAATAGATTTAGTCAGACAGATGTTTAGGCCTGTGTTTTCTGGGTTTAAAGGGAATTACCTAAAACTCGCTCTATGAAAATTGCAAGAAATAGGACTTGCAGATAGCTTTGTTGTCAAGCCAGTCCTAAAAAGAAATTAGGGCCCAGATTTGCAAACACTTTGCGTCAGGTTTGTGTTACTTTTTCAACACAAACCCATTGCAAAGTGTTGTGAAATTTACAGTACAATGCAAATCACAATTTGCATTGGATTAGAACCCAAAGCAACTCAAAGCTGTACAAAACCATGGCTTTAGTTATTTTGCACCGAGGGGGTGCTTCATGGGTGGCGCATGGGCGTTCCCATGCATCTACCCATGGGTTTTGAGACAATTCCCTATCCACAAAGAATTGTATACAGGGAATTGCACCAAAATCCTGCGCCTCCTTGAGGCAGGGGTAACGAGGAGAAATGTTTTAATTTCTCCTCATTTCTTTCCACTTTGCATGTGGGCTGCATTGTACACAATACAAAGAGGGGAACGCCTTAAAGCATAGTTTTCGTACTGCAAGAGACCCCTTTCAGAAGAAAGTTTTGCTTCCCTCAATGCAGACTTCCTTGCAATTTGGCACAAAGGTGTCTGCATTGGAGCATGGCAGCCAAAAGTGCACCAGCACAGGGAGAGAGTAGAACAGCACCACATCTTAATAGACATGGTGCTGTGCTACTCTCTCCCTTTCAAGTGACGCAGCGCAACAACCTTATCTGCAGCCTGCGTTGCATGCCTTCTATGTAAATCTGGGTCCAGGCCATTACAGGGAAGTACAGAATATTCTGCTTGGCATGCTTCGAATTGAAATACTATGCCTGCTTGGTATGACATTCAAGGGTGTTGAAGGCTCTTCCAGGTCAAGTACGAGACATATCAAGTAAGGCCATTTTTTTAGAGCAGCCTTGAGTAAGCAGAAGTTAAGGGAGGTGCTCTTGCCAGGTATGAACTCATTTCGGTCTGGATGTACAAGGTCGGGAAGGACTGTCAGGAGTTTTTTGGTAAGTATTTTACTAAGTATTTTGTCAATGTTATTTACGATGGTGAGAGGTCTATTTCAGGCAACATTTTGGGGATCTTTCCTTTGTTTTGGAAGGAAGACATTGAGCACCTCACTCTTGTTAGGAGGCAACATACCTGTTTCCACAGCTGCCATGTAGAGGTAATTTGGGTACTAGGATCTCAGTGTATGTTTTATGAAACTCAATAGGGAGCCCACCAAGACCCCTATGTTGTCATGAACTCATGCCAATAGACCATCCGCCTCAGGTCCAGTTTGCTTAGAGTCACCTACAGTTATAGCCCACAGAAGTGAAAATGATAACTCCACTTCACTTAACTTGGTTAAATTGAGACTCAGCAAACAAGGATGTGAATGAGCCCCTGTTCCATACCACACTGCACAGGTGCCATGTAAAGAAACCCTTATGAGGTCTAGTCATGCATTTTAGCTTGTGCATAATCAAACAGCAAAACTTGTACTGAATTCAAAGAAATGTGACCACATTAAACCCTCCTTAAAATCACATCAATGGCTACAGGCGGACGTTCAGATTCAACATACGGTGCCCTATGCACAACGCAACTGGATCAAGAGATCAGGCAATATGCAGAAGCCGGCTTCCCATTTTGAACCAACTAGGAACCTTCAAGCTATCATTACATAGAATATCTATAAGCAGAAGTTCAAACAGCAAGGACATATGGGCAGATCACTGGGTAAACAGGTTACAAGGCTCTGGAACTGTGACATCCCAATGCCAAGAGAGAAGCCAAATAATCTACTCTTCGGATAGATTCTAAAAACCGATCAAATCAAACAAGGCAATTCTTAAGCAACTGAATATTGGCAGATGTACATGCCCAGACTGTAGCTGCCTGCGGCTTCTATTGCCATTAAATGCCCAAGCATTATCCAAACTGATAACTGCTCATCACCCAGGATGTCACTACAATCCCCTGTAGTTTTAGAAGCCCAAACTCTTCATTGAAAGATCTACTTAGGTATACTACTCTCCTATGATCATTCACACTGTACCGCAGATTTGAACTGCCCCTACTAATAGTAACAGGTTTCACTGAACACTTGAAACAGTGGCCTTAGTATCTGTGCCTAAACTATGATATTTTGGATTCCCTGGCTCTCTTCATACTTTGCATTTCCTACATATATGTTGTATACTTACCCAGTGCTTAATTTGGAAAGAATAAGTGCCGGGGTTCAAAGTTCTTGTCATAATTCAGTCGCCATTGCAGCTAATATCAGCATTGCTGAATACCACAGCTGCCTAGCCTTTATTTCACCTCTTGCCCATTTCATCCACCACTCTGCACATCCTCCATCTTTATCTCATTCTTGTAGGTTCTTTTTCTTCCCTGCTTACTTACTTTGTCACTGTTTTCCCATCTTTCTCCTTCTCCTTATTTCTCCTTTTCCTGCCTTTCTCTTTCGTGTGCTAGGTCAAAATCTAATTTACAAAAATAAGTCCTGGTGCCCAAAAATGAATGCTCATGGGCCCCAACTGCAAAAAGAACAATTGATGGATGGAATGCTGAACAATATCAAACATTCACCCCCAGTGATCTGAGCTTAAATCCATAGCTGTTTTGCTCACCATGCCATTCCATTTTGGACCCAGCCATATGCACATCAGCCTTGACCCTGCTCCTAATGGGAACAGCCCAGCCTGAACTGTCAAGCTAGTTTGACTTCAGAGGCATGGCAAGCACGGGACCTACGTCTGGGCATACCCGTCCCACTTAGGGCAACAAATGCAATAAGAGCAATTGATGGACAAAATGTAGAACAATGTCTAACATCCACCCCAGTACAGAGATCTGGGCCTAAATCCATTGTTTTTTTACCCTGATCCCAATGGGAACAGTCCAGCCCGAACTGCCAGGCCAGGTCCTCCCTGGACCGGAAACAAGCATCCTGGGACTGGTTTTGGGACATCACCCCCAATCAGCCAGGCTAGCTTGACACCAGTGGCATTGAGAGCATGGGACCCACGTCTGGGCATACCCATCCCACTTGGGGTGACAAATGCAAAAAGAACAATTGATGGACAGAATACTGAACAATGGCAAACATTCACCCCCAGTACATAGATCTGGGCCTAAATAAATTTCTTTGCTCACCATGCCTTTCCAGTTTGGGCCCAGCCATATGCAAATCAGTCTTGACCCTTCTCACCATTGGAACAGTCCAGCCTGAACTGCCAGGCCAGGTCCTCCCTGGACCGGAAATAAGCATCCTTGGACCGGTTTCTGGGTATCACCCCTCATCATCCAGGCTAGCTTGACTCCAGTGGGCCCCAACTGCAACTACCAGCTCAAATTAAATATTGAACCTACCCCATATGACGATCATATGGTTTTACTGGAAATGCCATATGTTCTTCAGAAGAGTTTTGGGGACCTATCTATTGAAATAACAAGTATGGAATCTGTTTTAATGCTGTATTGCTTCAGTAGGCATTCCCTAGAAGCCAGGCTTCATACAAGAAATGCGCACATGACACTATTGCATAAAATGACTCTATGTTTTTTAAAGGGCTTATGCTAAATTGCACATGCAAATTACCACCCCTTGAGTAGCCCCTCTTTATTACCACAAGCTGGAGATATTTCTCAGGGTAACATATGTAACTCCTTCTCACATCTTGCTTTTTTGCAGTAGTAATTTTTGTCCTACAGCTGTGGAGTAACAATGTGATAAAAATAATAAAGTCACACACCTGAAAAGATCACACACGGATGCACAAATTGAGCACGTGCATGGTCAGTGGGGTAGAACAGTATCACTTCTCTTTCAAAGCTTCAAAAATAATTTCCCTTCCTATTTATTTTGCACAATTGTGTATACATTTAAAAACATCAAGGGTCATATTTATAGCCAAGTCATGCAGCACAGCAAGTCACCTTGCTGCACTGCGTGACAGGGAAAGGGCAGGAATGCGCTGTATTTAAGTCAATACGGCACATTCCTGTCCTTTCCCTTGCACTGCTGCCCTTTTGGCTGCCTAGCGCCAATGGAGGCACCCTTGCACCATAGTCCAGTGGTGCCTGAGTTGTAAGGGGCTCATTCATTTACAGAAACAATCCTCTGAGGATTTATTCCCTTTCTATGTGTGCTACAGAATGCAACACACATAAAAAGAGGAAAAAACGAGGAGAATTAAACATATTTCTCCTTATTAAGCCTCACCTGGGGAGGTAAAGGTTTTTGGCACATTCCCAGGTCTACCACTTCTGGTAAATCTGTCAAAATCCATGGATGTTGCGTGGGAACACCCACGCAACGCCCATGAAAACGCCTCCCTGGCGCAGAGTAATGCAGCACAGCAATTTGTGCTGCATTGCATTACTCGAGATTTATGAAGCCACTCAATGCCGCGCAAGGTGGCCTTGCGCAGCTTCATAAATTTAGGGCCTCATTTATGTTTTTTTTTGCCGTAGGGCAGCGCAGCAGGCCTTGCTGCTGCACTGCCCTAAGGTAAAAGAAAAGGGCTGGAATGCACCGTAACTATCAGATACGGCGTATTCCTGTCCTTTTCACCTGCGTCAGCGCACAATGGGCTGCCGTGCGCCAACGCAGGGTCGTTTGCACCATGGTGCAAGGGTGCCTGCATTGCGGGGATGATTATTTTTATACAGGAAGGGAAACCTTCCTGCACAAAAACAATCACAAGAGGCTTTTTCCTCTTTGCAGAATGCAGCACCCATAGAAAGAGGAAAAACAAGGAGAAATAAAGATATTTGTTGTGTCTCCGAAGTGTAAGCTTTTGGGGCTTCCTCAGACTTACGATTTCTCGTAAATCTGGGACAGTGTCAAAAAGCCATGGATGTTGCTGGGAACACCCCCAGCAACACCCATGGAACGCCCCTTTTAGGCATTTTTCTGCGTGAAAGGGGCTCATATTTTTAAGGCCATGAAAAGCGACGTAATGTGGCCTTATAAATATGCCAGTGGCACATTGCACCACCGGAACGTCAAAAAAGTGACGTTCCGGCGGTGCAAAAGTGCCCTTAACTTTTAATTTGCGTCACTCTTGCACCACGTTGCATGGTGTAAAAGCAAGGCAAAGAGGATCGTAATTATGCCCCCAAGTAACTCAAAAGTACAGGCCTAAAATCTACACTGAATTTAAATGAACCACGCTTTTCCACTTCTGTTCTCGAACAGTGTGAATTTTATTGGGAATAAAATACACCAAACATGTACGTTTAAATATGGGTGTCTGTGCAGAGAGTTAGCTCTTGTGAAAGTCAGTCCACGACCATTTTGAAGCAGTTACCCTTTTCACAGTTTTATTTCCCCCCCACCCCCAGTTGTTTTAGTCCAGTAGCATTATTTTTCTCTGTATTCCTGGGAGATGATTCCCACCTGGATCTCTTTCATTGCTAGGCAACGCCGCAGCATCTGCAGTCCCTCGCCCACCGGTTAACATGGCGCCCCTGGTGAGTGCGGCGTAACCATAAGCAATCAGGCACGTAGACAGAAGTGAAAGTCATTTGGGGGCCCAGAGAGTCTTATAAGGAGGAATAACTTGGAGCAGATTGGCCACGTGCCAGTTTATTTATCTACACACACAGATTCAATTAAACTGTAACATTCGGCGCAGCAAACATGTGCCTAGCTGCACACTTGAATACACTCATTATTTTAAAATAAATTAATTGTTTTCTAGAACTTTAATTAACACCACGCTAAAAGGAATAAACAAGCGTGGAGTCTTGCAATTTGGCACAGTAGTATGGAGATAGGAAATTGTTTTCGTATGCTATGATTAAAATTCACTTTTTTAATAAACCCACAATGTCGCATCTGGAAATATATCAGTGTGTACATGAATGTCTTCGCTTAGTTGAGGAGATTATAAATACAAATTGCATAGATGCAGATAAAACAGGTCAGTGTGTTTATGGAAGGTGTGCACACCTGCTATGAAATATTTCAGAATAATGTAGCCGAAGGCTTAACATAAGCTCTTCTGTTCCAGTTTGCTAATGATTCGCTGCAGAGCCACAAGCCTTCAGAAGATGTCCTATGAGGAAGGTTTAAATTGGCAGTTGGGGGATATGGCGAATAAATAATTAACTTTTACAGCGCGACAATATTGTGCTGTGTGTGAAGTTTTTATTTCACAGCCATAGGAGCTATCCCAAAATGTCACCCCATATAACTTCCTAACCGTTTTCGATCTCGCGTTATCTTAGTGCGCGCGCTCTGTTCTGTGGTCTGCCTGCAGCGTACACTGTTGAGATCCAAAATCATACATCTGTAATTAAGGTTGTCTCAGTGCTTACTCTGGGACACCACAAACAGTTGGAAAACAATAATTATACACAATTAAAAAATGATGCAATTAAATAAAGTGCATGCTTGTCTATTGCACTGGCCTGTGAGAAGGGATGTAATAATGCATTCTCATGGTGTAAAAGCCTGTTTCTGAATTCTCATTTTATGAACAAATTGTCAAAGGGGAAGTTTGAATTTGCAGTGCTTTGTTGCTTTTGGTTTTTTTTCATCGAAATCAAGCCTGCTTATAACTGTTGGCATTCGAATTATTAAACTGTATTTCTCCCATGACCAGGAACTAGATACTCCACACAGACCAAGGGCCCTGTTCTCAAACAAATTTAAAAATCCGAACTTGTAAGTTTATACCTACGGTTAAATCTATATTAGGGAATTTCTGGGTGTAACAAAGGTTTCCAAGAGTACTCCTGCAATCTTGTTGCAGTCACAGTTTAACATTAATATGAGAAGCCCAAATTCCTACAAACCAACAATTTTGGAAGTGTTCCCTGCCAATCCCAACCCTCTAATCAAAGAAAATGGAGTGAACCTCTGAGTGGGAATGGCTTGTGGAAAAGTTTGTTAAAACCCACAAACACCTTAGTTTGTGGGTGTGCAAAACTTTTCCATGTCATCTGCACCCCGAAACTCCTCATCTGTGCCAATGCAAGCAGATTTACTCCTATGTAATATTACACCACAAGGTGATACCATTTTGTGTGAGTAAATTGATTTAAAAGTGCAAATTGGCCTTTGATGATCTACAAAAGTGAATTTACATTGGTTAATAAAACAATGTATGCACCTAAATTTAACTTAGCTGTTCACACAGCTTCATCATTCAGGCACCACATCAGATTTTTTTTAAATGGCCCTTGAGGCATGAAGAACTTTGATCGCCTCCACGCAGGCCCTCATTTTGATCTGCGAGCTAATGCAGATTTGGCTGGTAACCGCATTACAAGTTTTGTATGAACACTACACTCCATTTTGTTTTTTTCATGTTCATTTCACCCCATGGAACCTGGAGTAAGGAGGCAGAGCAGACGACTTGGTAATCAGGAAAGACCTTTAGGAATCAAGGCAAAAGCACTGCTTCTTAAGGCATTCTCTATTTTCCAAGCAAAAACTATAAAATACCAAGATATTCCTGCACCTCAGAATTACCACTACCGGGTGTATTGCTAATTTCAGGTGCAGGAATGCTTATTGGTATTCCGAGTAATGAGGGCTTCAATATAATTGCAAGATAATAACTTCTGTCAGGAAACGCAGCCTCAGGTTCTGCACGTCATGTGGGTGAGTCTTCACCCCTCATTGCCCTTCACCCTTTTTCTCTGCATTACCAATTCTCTTCTCTCAAAAATATCTTTTTAAACCAAATTGCTCTTTTCATTATTATTCCAATTTTCTTTCCATAAGACTGCATGACTTCACTTTTTTATATATTGAATATATTGATTGATTTCAAATGCACTGAGGAGTAGAACTGAAATGACAGCATATTTCAGCGGTTGTATTTATTACATTAATGTAATAGGCATGATCTGAATTTGGAGCCCTTCTTGTATCTGACAATGGCTTAGCGTAAGAATGTATTATCTACAGGTGAGAAACGAGAAAAAAGAGAGCCCACGTGAGCAATGATGCTCAGCTTACTAAGCTTGTTGGTATGATAATTGAAGCTAAACTTTCATTAGAAGATGTGTAACCAGGGTCCCAAGTAAGTGATAAAAAGGCTAAGGAGAAGAATGGGGAAATTACTAATTATTTACAATTACTGGGGCATCATGCAATTGAGAGTAATAGTGCAAGGGAATGGAGCTATTTCAAAGTGGAAACAAAAGATCAAAAACACTAATACGCAGTGTACTTACTTACAGCCTGTTTTGCTGACTGACATGTAGGGCAGCAATGAAGGACCTCTACTTCTGTCTGTCTTCAGCAAGTATTTGTACAGTGCCCCAGCAGTGGTTCAGGGTCTTTATTTCTGTTTCCACAGTTTGCCTACAGGTGTTCTTTGGCCTGCCTCCCTTCAGTTTGCATTCTGGGAGTCTAGTGGAGAGCTATTTTTATGATGGAGTCTTGTTCTCTTCTGATGATGTGTTCTATCCATCACGATCTTTTTCTAGTAATGAAGGTGTCCATGCTCTCTTGATTGCATCTAGTGGGCAGTTCCTAGTTGGAGATGGTACGTGGTAGGAAAAAAGGGCAAGATTCTTCTCAGGTTACTGGTGTGGAAGTCTGACAGTTTGGTGATGTCACTTTTCCTCATCCACAAGCATTCTGATCCATACAAGACTGTGGACAGAAAGCAGCTCTAGTAAAGCCTCAGCTTTTGTGCTGTACTGAGATGACCATCACATATTGTTCAGCATCCTGAAGACATTGCTCAGTCTGCTCTGGATGTCACTGCCTGCCCCTCAAACATTTCTAATAGTACTGCCTAGGTAGGTGAACTCTTTAGTCATGGCTAGGTCCTCTCCATCAACCTTGATCGTTGAAGGGTTTAGGATGTTGAGTGGCATGACTTCCCATTTTTTTCGTGTTGATCTTCACACCGTTTCATGAGCATAGATGTTGAGGCGAGATGTCTTTTCCTGCATATGTTGGTGTGTTCAAGAGAGAGCAAGGCTAGGTCATCCGCATAGTCAAGATCCTCCATGTAGAGAATAAGTTATATCAGATGCCTCTGGCTTGGTCTTCAGTTTTGCGTCATATCACTCAGTCAAATATTAGGTTGAAGAGCAACGCTGACATCAAGCATCCCTGTCTCACACCAGTCTTGACTTCAAAGCTATACTCACTATCTCCCACTTGCAGCTAAGCTAAAATTATTATAGGAGCTCTTAATGAAGAGAACTATCTGCTGTGGTATGCCATATGCTCTTAGTATATGCCAGAAGCTGTCACAGTGGGTACTGTGAAAACATTTCTCAAAATCAATGAAGTTGATGTATAGTTGTATCTGCCACTGAAGAAATCTCTGACAGAACATATTAAAAAATAAATGGTAAGAGGACGTTCCGATACTGTGAAAAACATATAAAATTCATTAAAAAATAAAAGGTACCAAGGTGCAACAACAATGGAACAATCTTTTGAGTACAGCCAAGGCGAATGATACATTTACATTTTGGCAAATATTTGCTAATGGATCAAAGGAAAAGATAACAGTACCCGAAGTACACATTGAAGAAGGCAGTTAGAATGCATATTTTTCTTATATTCTTCTAACATCACAGATTAGTTAGTGAGAAGCTTTACCAACTATTAGGTATTCACAAGGACTATCCTTCAAAGCCATTATCTTTCACAATTGATGGTATTAAGGCTAAAAAAAAGTGGTTGTGCTCCAGGCCTAGATGGAGTTTTGGTGGACTTATTTAAATCTAAACCACAGATCTGGGAACCTTAGCTTGTTGTTTTAATTTACGCCATTATGCAAGGCAGTGTTTTTTCTTCAACTTCGCTTTGTGCTGAAATTATTCCTATTTATAAAAATGTTGTATTTTGCCAATTACAGACCAATCTTATAGATAATAGACAGAAATATTGGGACAATTTCCGCATTAAGGATTGGATTGCCACGGATAATATTATTTCTCAAAATTAGGCAGGCTTATGTAAAGGGACCAGTATAATTGAACAGGTCTTCAGAGTGCATCTTTTGCTACAAACGAATACCTTGATGTGATGTTTGTGGACTTAAAGTCCCTGTTTGACAATATTCCTTGTGTACATTTGTGTACTTTTTGGAGTTTAATGGGAATGACCTTGGAAATACTGAATGTAGTAATAAAGCCGCATGAGAATAATCTTGCAGTATTGCACTATGAGAGAATGGGGAGCTACGTGAGCCTTTCACACTTAACAAAGTGTATCCTAAGGGTGGGTGTCGGGCCCTAAATTATTTTGTCTTTTTATTAATAATGTGGTGTGTTGGCTTAAGAACTGTACACGTATCGCAGCATCTCGCAGGGTTAATAAAATCACAACCCTCTTGTTTGCCGATGATACACCCTTAGTTTCTCACACCCCTACGGAAATGTGGAATTTGGTAGCTTGTTGTCAAGATTGTTGCAAACTAAATAGACAAAGCGTTAATCAAATGAAAATAACATTTTTGTTTTTTAATGTGCTCATTTTTTTGGTAGTACTTTAATTTTTAATAATTCCAGATTAGATAGTGGGACTGATATTGATTATCGGACCATAATGTAAATTGGGATAAACATGTCCAGAAAAGTAATACTATTCATCACAGAATGTGGGAGCTGCAATGTTGTTAGCAAAGAAGCTGAGAGGTAGGACTCTTACACTTGCCCCGGTAGGGTATAAGATTCAGGAATATGTAGCAGCCACATATGGTAGTGAAATATGGTCATATGTCAACATTGATGTTCTAACCAATAACTGAGCAAAAAAATGAAGGTATTATCTGCTCTTGTTCACAGTACGCCCTTTCTTTTGTGAATTAGACCTTATGTCCATTGAGACAATGATATGTCTAAAGCTCGTGCTGCAATGGGTACGTCTCTGGAGGAGTGATGACCTAGATGTCCATAAAGAGATACCCTTATGGACATTATGTCTATTAAGGGCAGTGGTAATTTAAAGCTGACTGATATTTGTAGGCTGTCAGTTTTAGGCAATAGGACTACCTGGTAATTGGTCTAATCCAGAGGAGATTAATAGGGGTAAACATCAGATTGTTAAACAAGCGTAAATGTCATGGTCTGTCTAAGAAATGTTGAGGTGCCCAAATTTAGGAAGACTTACAGAGAGATTTAGGGAGACTTACATATCAGTACCTTAAGTTGAAGAACACAGCTACGTTTGAACAGCACTTAGGGTATGTTGAACCACACAGTGCTAAATGGCTGGTTATGGTATTCCAAATGGGAAGTCTTACAACTGGTTTAACTAAATCTTGGGTAAACTGGTTTAACCAATTGGCACACTGCTCCTTTTGTCTGAATAGTTTGGAGACCAAGGTATGCTTTTTGTTCCTTTGCCGGCAGTATAAGAAGCTGCATTTAGGGCTGTGGTTGACATTATTAGGTATATGATGCTCTGTAGATGCATTGAGACTGCGTAGATGAAATACCTTGCAGCTTCATAATTTTGTCAGCTCTAAATATCTGTACTTAGCATGGAACATACGGTTAAGGGGAACTTATGGCTGCGCCTAGGAATAAACTGATTGTGGGTTTGATGTTGATTGATGAAGAAGTTTGTGTCATAGGATTTGAGGATGAATTATGCTGCTAGATTATAAATAAACTTCAAGTTGGTTTTGAATTTCACATATTTAATTATGCCCATTATATTATTAATCGGTATATTGAACCCTGGGAAATAGCATTTGCATATGATCTTTTATGTAGATTTTTAATCTCATTGGCAGGTAATTAGCATGTTTTCAAGTATGTATAAAAGACTAGGCATTGAAATGTCTTCTTTAAATATGTAGCTGCGAAGATTGTATTTACCCATGATTATATTGAGATCTTAAATATATATGGTAGTATTGACCATCAAACATTTAATAGGACAGTTTTTGTAATAGTTTTTATATCTATTTTACTCTTCGTGTGTACGTTTCTGGGTTTGAATTATCCGAGTTAAACTAAATGAGCCAAATAATAATTTGCCTATTTGCTTTGAAACGTATTGGTGTTTCATTTATTTATCATGCAATGTTTTATCTGTTTATACTAATGCTCACTAAGCAGAGACACATCGGATCTCGTTTAAGTTTGTTTTACTGACTTGTTTTTTTAGACAGGGTTTTGCCCCGTTCTAATTATATCTTTGTGACCTTATCATGATCTACACTTTAGACCACTTTAGCTTTTTTAAAAAAATTAGTCTATTCCTTTGATAGCTTTTTTCTTTTTATCCTTCCTTCTAAGTTTTGCCTTGCCTTAATAGTTTAGTTCTGTTTCAACTTGCCTCCAAAGAGTTGTGCTGCACCTCCTAAAAGAGTCATGTGATATACTCACTGCTTAATTTGTAAAATTATAAGTGCCTGATCCAAAGTATTGCTCAGAAGCCCATGGACAGCAACGTCGAATGTAAAGATGCTGAACAGTGAGGCGTATAGTCTTGATTCCACCTCGTACCTCTTTCATCCACCCACAGACACTCCCTGCACCCTTTATCACACTTATTTAGGCACATTTTCGTCACTGCTTTCATTCTTTGTCACTGTTTTTCTGTCTTTCCTTCCACTTTCTTACCTCATTTTGAGTTTTTCCCTGGCTTGCTCTGCATCAAATTATGATGAGAAAAAATAAGTGCAGGGCCACAACAATGTGAAACCATTGGTGTGAATTAAGCGCTAGAAATACCACATGGTCCTCCATATGGCTTGAAATTGCTGCTTCATTACATCTCCCCCACATTGGTATTTGATATTTTGATTGTTTGCTTTAGAAGGTTCTGGCTTTCTCATTTTTTTTGTCAACTAACTTATTTACCTTATGTGTCCTCATGAGGGAGGTTGTTTCTCCTCTAAGGGCCTGATTACGAGTTTAGGCGTTATATATCGCCCCTGATAAATAATGGGACCACTGGTACATTATTTATCGTGTGCGATAGATAGCACCTATAACTAGTATTTTGGGAATAAAATGCGGATTTCGGTGTTTAACACACCTAAATCAGCATGATATGGTAAATTCCATATGTTATTTCCCCGTTTGCCCCTCCGAAATTTACCGAAGATTGAGTTATTTAATGCATCTGATAACTATTGAATGGATTAAATACCTTCAAACTCGTAATTCCGACGCATGAGTAAACGGGTTTACTCATGGGTTGGAATATGCCAAGCAACTCCTAATCAGGACATTAGTTTGCTTTATTGCTTTTTTTTGATTAAGTGATTTGCCTTGCTTTATTTCTGTCTTTTAACAGGGTACCTGGTACTCATTTTCCCATAGCTTGAGTTTAAGTAGGTGGTCTCTTGACAATTCTTTTCTTATGCCCTCCCTAGATCATGCTGTGTGGTACCTGAGCTCCCTCATCCAGCCCTGCCTCTCCTTGCCTGGTGTTGGCTAGTGACTCTCCTCCGTATCCCAAGCACAGATTCCGATCTGTGGTCATTTTGAATGCTTCATATGCATCAAAGGTGTCCACACACAGACAAAACGTATTGCCGGAGATGCTGTTTATTTGTCAAAAAGACCAACCTGCAGAGCATTACCTTGTGACATCTAAATCTTCCTTGGTAATGCATGTTCCATAGTCACAAATCTTACCTACATTTATGGCTTGACTTTCAGTCAGTATATTTAATTGTTCTCTATTACTGAATCATTCCTCATTTTTGATTGGAAACCTGTTTTTATTAGACTATCTGGGGATTATACATTTCTACCCTTCCCTAAATTTGACCTTTCATCTTTTCTCAGGTACACAATTGATTTCATAGCAGATTACTTGTAACTCTGGACCTGATTCAGTGTTTGCGGTATCTTAAATTATTTTAATTTGTGGAGGAAACTCTAAATTCAGAGTGGAATCCACTGGCCAAATGTCTCCTAAAAAATACCATCCATATTATGGAGGGAATTCAGTGGTTATATTCTATTTTGTGGGTCTGATGTACGGAAAGACAGGTCACAGAAAGTGGTTGCAAATTGCCAGTCAGTGTTTTAGTTTTGAGATGTGACCTATATATTCCTCTTAAATGGCAGCAGCATTTCTTTCCTATCCTCTCCTTACATAGGGTGGTCGGGCTGCTGAATCATATCTCCTCTTCACCAGTACAGAGTTGCTTCAATCAGCTTTTGTATCTTTTTTTCTTTCAAAATCCAATTATTGAGTCTTAGCAGGGTTTCTTTTTGCAGACTCCTTTGCTCTGTGATGTTCAAGACTTTGCTATCCTCATTCGTATTCTCTTCTATTCTGTTTGCTCTGCATCAGGGTATGAGCTGTGACATTGCCGAATTTCTGCATTGCTTCCTGTTTCTCTGTTTTGGGGTACATATGACCCACTGTGCCAACCAGGGCACTTAAGAGGCTAAAGGTACATACTAACATTGCAATTTTATTTGCCCAAAATCTGCATTTAAAATTATTCCTCCTTTTCATCTTCCTTTTCTACATCTTCTTTTTCTTGTTCTTCTTCTGTTCTTTTTAACAGAATGCAAGTTTATTAAACACAAATAGACAATGGATACTGTGGGTACTGACAAGCTATATACAGCATTGAATAACATGATGGAAAAATAAATATTATGAAAAGATGAAAATTAAAGTCACAGATTCAGGGACATGTAAATCATTCTTTGTTTAAAGTCAATGCTACCAAATATTTTCCAGAGGCAGGTGCCAAGGAGCTTGGTAATAAAAGTCCAAATATGTAGGCAAGATGTACCTAAGGAAGGCTGTTTCCCCTGAGGCAATATGTAATTCCTTCCAGGACTGTATGTGTTCACAGATCATTTTTACAGCTGTCAATGCTCGGTATATATTTTGATTTCCACCTCATGAGTATGCTTCTATTTGCTAGAATGATTATTTTTGCAATTCACAATGAACAGAACGTGCCAAGTGAACTAATAGAAGGCAAGACACTTAAAAGCAAGAATGGAAGCATCAAAGAGAGCATAAGAATTTGCAAGATTAGAGGACTCCTTTATCAACACTTTGTGATGTTGCAAAGTGACAAAAAGTGCTGCGAACCAGCACAAAGTGTTGATAAAATGTTACCTTTCCAGCTCAAAGTTGCACTTGAATGTAGCCCTAAAAGTAAGTGGTTTCCATGGGTAATACATGGCCATTCTAATACTCCCATCCATGCTTTTTGATGAAACGCCCTATCATTTACTAACAATGGTTGTCAGGGCTTTGTGTCAATAATTAACACCTCCTTAAGTCAGGTGCTAGCAAGAAATTTCTCCTAACTTTTCACACATTGCATGTGTGTTTCACTGTACTGCACACATAAAATGTGGGAAAAGGTTTTAAAGAATGTCATAGTATTTTGTACTTGAGGTGTAGCCTTCCAGTACAAAACCTATGGCAGACATCATACTGGTCTAACCTGTGATGCTTGGCTTTAGAATCCAGGAAATGTTAGACAACAAAAGGAAGAAGCACTTCTCCAGGACTGTCTTACTTTCTATTGCAATATTTGTATACTGCTTCTTGCCACTGATAAGGCAACAAAGCAGTTCTGGGTTGTAAAGTAAAAAACAACCCTGTTTGTGGTGCATTGTTGATGTTCTGTGGCCTATGTGGGAAAGACTGGTTATAATGCGTCGGAAATGTGTTCCAATCATTTCATAGCAAACCTGTGGTTGTGCTTAAGCATGCATTGAAGAAGAGAGTTTTAAGAGAGAGTTGTATTTTCCGATATGTACCATCTTACTGGTGGTTGGGCTTGGGTTTTAAGAATGATTTTGTTTGATTTATTACAAAACCGCATTCTTAGCAGGCATGGCACTGACGTGCTGAATTCCCTAGTTCAATGCAGGACAGCAACTCTGGTTGGATGATAGCAACCAGAAGAAAACTGCTATTCAGTATCTGCCCGCCTTTGAATAATTAGCTAGATTGAGTGACCATGGACTGGACACCTACAGAACCAGAAGTAGAACAAAATAGCACCAAAAACATAAAGTGAGGTAAAAAACATAAATGCAATAAGGTAATAATAACTATAGTACTTTTACTTGTAACTTAGATAATACTCGCCTGTCTGTGTTTAATAAAATTAGACTTTCCTACACTAAACCTTGGAAAATCAGCATGTTGTGTCAAGGCTGGCACCTCCTAATATACAAGATTAAAGCAAGTTGACTGCAGAGACAGAGGCATGAGGTACAGGTTTACAGTAAAATATTTTGAGAGTAGAGGCTGAGGACTAATCAGCAGCTTTCAAACTGTCTTCCAGTCAAGTGCCTAACCAGAACGCCTTTGAAGCAGTAGTTCCCCTTGAAGAGTGAGCAGTGAAAAGAGAGTTATTGCCTGTGACATGATTCTTTTCAACCATCTGGGCAAACAGGTCCATCTGAATATACAGGAAAATAAGGTTTCCAGAAGGAAATCAGGAGCTGAGTAGGACATTTGGAGAAGGGCTTTCCAAAGTTCATATTATTTTACCGACGAATGATGGAAAGTTTTGGTTGATCATGAAAAGAAGCATACTTTATGGAAGATGATAAAGTCCTTGTTCTCCAAGTGATGGAGAGAAAATCCAAAAGGAGTACACTGCATAGCTGGCAAACTCAGAGCTCTGACATTCCTCAAGTAGTCTTCAGAAGAGCAGATTTTCCCCAACAAGTTTCCCATCAGTATATTTATGGTTTACAGAAGTTGCAGATCTGCAAGTATTAGTCATTCTGTGAGATGTAATTGAATAAAGAAGATGATTAAGGAAATTAGCTATCGTGGAAATAGTCATTGTAAAGGGATTGGCGTTTGTTTCCAGACACCAGCGAGACCACAAAGACTAAAGAAGAGACCAAATTGAGATATAAACCCTGCTGTTTCCTAGGACCCAGGAGCTCCTGAAAATCCAGAGATAGACTAAGTTGGCACAAAACCTTCCATGCCATAAGATAGATGTGTCCTGAGAGGATCAATTCATGGAACTGCCCTGCTGGGTTCTGGAGGAGATAATCGATATTGGGAAGGAGGATTGGGATTCCCACAGATTTTTGTAACAGATCAATAAATCATATCTGTGAAGGCTTAAAAGGTGTTACAATGGTGTTATGATTACTAAAGATGGTGTTATAATTACTAAAGATGTCATTTTCCTAATGACTCTGATTTTAGATATTTTGGATTTTGGAAGCTGAAGAGTGCATGGTGAAGAATTCACCAAAAGAACCCAAAAGTCTATTGATTGAACAGGATTTAAGAATGATTTTGTTTGATTTATTACAAAACCCAAACCCTCAGAGAATATGGTTATCTGGAGTTGAGAGAGAAGAATCGACTTGCCTTTTGGGACATCAATATATTGGTAAATCAGTGTTCTGACTCCTTGATCAAACTGACTTCAGCAACTTGGTGACATTTAAAAGAACTGAAGAGAAACCAAATGGAAGAGTGGTAAACTGATAGATGATGTTCTGTCCGCTAAACTGGAAATATTTTCTGTGAGAGTGATGGATGAGAGCAAAGAGGTGTTGAGATGCACCAGCTAATCTTCTAGTTGGGACAGTCCCTTAAATGATCAATTGTTTCCATCATGTACTGATAATATAAAACAAAAGAATTGAAATGTGGAATGTTGATAACAGGATGGAGTTTTTGTTCTTATTTTTTACCAGATATATATTGCGGAGAAATCCTTGGGGAACTGAAATAGGATTTTTATGCCCCTCTGGTTGAGCCAAAGAACTGATGCTGTGAGAAAGATGAAAAGAATTTGGATATGTAGTTTGAACTGGTTCGCTGTAAAATCTAATTTGAAATCTTGTGACAGTTTGGAGAATCCAAGGGTCTGATGAAATTAGAGACCAATTGTCTCTGAAAGGAGAAGTACAATCCTCCAGTATGCCTGGAATTGGTTGAATACTCACTCTTGATGTTTGTGGTTCTTGTGTGACCCCTATTATGTTGTTGTTGGAAACCTCTATATTTATTAGAATAGAAATATGGCCTGTTGTAATTGAAGCCAACATTTCAGAGTTCTATATAGCGCGAACATGTTAGCACTCCAGCCACTCACCAGAAATTTGTGGCGAAGCTGCAGTCAGCACCAGGGAATCGACCAACAGACTGCTGCCACCGTTGCAAATACACAACCACTCAACGTCTCAAGCCCCCCCCACAGTAAGACATGTTTACTTATGGGGGAAACAGCTTTATGTATCACAAACATTTTTTCCGTGTGTAAGCAAGTTTTACTCTTGTAAATTGTCAGGAGTCTTTCTATATTACCTACTGGCGGTCGCCAGTAGGTAGTTATAGTTAGGACCTAGTTTCCATAGGAAAAGCATTTTTTCTTTTGCCAGTATCTTTGGCGCCGGTTGACGAATCTTCGCGAACTTTTCAAAACTAATGGGGCGCTCCGGTCAGCTCTTGTCTTGAAAGCTTCGGGGTGATTCGTCAAGCGGGGGCCGTGAAAATAGGGGGGGTCCCAAAACATGTTTTCTCCATGTTAATTTGCATAGGAAACCTTTGTCGCGGCTGCAGCCCGAACTGCTGAACAGAATTACACCAAATTTGGCAGAGAGGTAGCTCAAATTCAAAAGTAAAAAAAATTATATATCTGGTGACCGCGGTGGATCCGGGAACCCTCCCGATCACGAGCTTGTCTCTGATTGGCTGCCAACACTTCAAAGCGATACCAAAGGGGATGATGGACGGAGCGTTAGAGCAAATCAAACACTCACCCCCAGTCAACTGATCTGGGTTTAATCCATCATCATTCTTTAGCTCACTCCACCACCCCAGTTCAGACATGGCCATATGCAAATCAGTCTGACCCTGTGCCTCATGGGAACAGTCCAGCCCGAACTGCCAAGCCATGTCTTCCTGGACCGGAAACAAGCATCCTGGGACCGGTTTCGGGTTTATAACCCTCATCAGCCAGGCTATCTTGAATCCAGTGGCAAAGTGAGCAAGGGACCCACGTCTGGGCATACCCTGCCAACTTATGGCGAACAAAGCGATACCAAAGGAGATGATGGACGGAGCGTTAGAGCAAATCAAACACTCACCCCCAGTCAACTGATCTGGGTTTAATCCATCATCATTCTTTAGCTCACTCCACCACCCCAGTTCAGACATGGCCATATGCAAATCAGTCTGACCCTGTGCCTCATGGGAACAGTCCAGCCCGAACTGCCAAGCCATGTCTTCCCTGGACCGGAAACAAGCATCCTGGGACCGGTTTCGGGTTCATAACCCTCATCAGCCAGGCTATCTTGAATCCAGTGGCAAAGTGAGCAAGGGACCCACGTCTGGGCATACCCTGCCAACTTATGGCGAACAAAGCGATACCAAAGGGGATGATGGACGGAGCGTTAGAGCAAATCAAACACTCACCCCCAGTCAACTGATCTGGGTTTAATCCATCATCATTCTTTAGCTCACTCCACCACCCCAGTTCAGACATGGCCATATGCAAATCAGTCTGACCCTGTGCCTCATGGGAACAGTCCAGCCCGAACTGCCAAGCCATGTCTTCCCTGTACCGGAAACAAGCACCCTCGGACCGGTTTCGGGTTCATAACCCTCATCAGCCAGGCTATCTTGAATCCAGTGGCAAAGTGAGCAAGGGACCCACGTCTGGGCATACCCTGCCAACTTATGGTGAACAAAGCGATACAAAAGGGGATGATGGACGGAGCGTTAGAGCAAATCAAACACTCACCCCCAGTCAACTGATCTGGGTTTAATCCATCATCATTCTTTAGCTCACTCCACCACCCCAGTTCAGTCATGGCCATATGCAAATCAGTCTGACCATGTGCCTCATGGGAACAGTCCAGCCCGAACTGCTAAGCCATGTCTTCCCTGGACCGGAAACAAGCATCCTGGGACCGGTTTCGGGTTCATAACCCTCATCAGCCAGGCTATCTTGAATCCAGTGGCAAAGTGAGCAAGGGACCCACGTCTGGGCATACCCTGCCAACTTATGGCGAACAAAGCGATACCAAAGGGGATGATGGATGGAGCGTTAGAGCAAATCAAACACTCACCCCCAGTCAACTGATCTGGGTTTAATCCATCATCATTCTTTAGCTCACTCCACCACCCCAGTTCAGACATGGCCATATGCAAATCAGTCTGACCCTGTGCCTCATGGGAACAGTCCAGCCTGAACTGCCAAGCCATGTCTTCCCTGGACCGGAAACAAGCATCCTGGGACCGGTTTCGGGTTCATAACCCTCATCTGCCAGGCTATCTTGAATCCAGTGGCAAAGTGAGCAAGGGACCCACGTCTGGGCATACCCTGCCAACTTATGGCGAACAAAGCGATACCAAAGGGGATGATGGACGGAGCGTTAGAGCAAATCAAACACTCACCCCCAGTCAACTGATCTGGGTTTAATCCATCATCATTCTTTAGCTCACTCCACCACCCCAGTTCAGACATGGCCATATGCAAATCAGTCTGACCCTGTGCCTCATGGGAACAGTCCAGCCCGAACTGCCAAGCCATGTCTTCCCTGGACCGGAAACAAGCATCCTGGGACCGGTTTCGGGTTCATAATCCTCATCAGCCAGGCAATCTTGAATCCAGTGGCAAAGTGAGCAAGGGACCCACGTCTGGTCATACCCTGCCAACTTATGGCGAACAAAGCGATACCAAAGGGGATGATGGACGGAGCGTTAGAGCAAATCAAACACTCACCCCCAGTCAACTGATCTGGGTTTAATCCATCATCATTCTTTAGCTCACTCCACCACCCCAGTTCAGACATGGCCATATGCAAATCAGTCTGACCCTGTGCCTCATGGGAACAGTCCAGCCCGAACTGCCAAGCCATGTCTTCCCTGGACCGGAAACAAGCATCCTGGGACCGGATTCAAGATAGCCTGGCTGATGAGGGCTGGGAGCCCGAAACCGGTCCCAGGATGCTTGGTTCCGGTCCAGGGAAGACATGGCTTGGCAGTTCGGGCTGGACTGTTCCCATGAGGCACAGGGTCAGACTGATTTGCATATAGCCATGTCTGAACTGGGGTGGCGGAGTGAGCTAAAGAATGATGATGGATTAAACCCAGATCAGTTGACTGGGGGTGAGTGCTTGCAATGTTCAACACTCCGTCCATCATCCCCTTTGGTTTTGCCAACACTTCAAACCAAGAAGTGTTGGCAGCCATCTTGTGACTCAGTAAAACCGAGTCACAAGCAAAAAAGGAAGAAAATGCTAATAAAATAGAAAAGGGGTCAGGGTAGAAACACCCTGACCCCCTAGGCCTGGTCAGGGGGTCCCACAGGAGCCCCAGGGCCAGAAAAACCAATTTTTTTTATATTTTCGGCGGGATTTGCGTATGGTGCGTCAATCCCGCCGAAATGTTTTTTGAAAAAGAAGCGCGGTCTCCATCGCTTTGTTGCTTTTAAGCCCCCTGGTGGGCCAGGTCCCGGGGGCAATGTATGATTGTTATGCGGGGGCCCGTGGGGGACCCCGCAACCCCGGGGCCCGCCACCTCCCTGGGGCTTTTCTTAAAAAATGCATGGGGAGGCTTCTACCCCCCCACACTGCCCCGGAGACCACCACCTCCCTGGGGCATTTCTGATTATGGTGGGGCCTCGCGGCCCCCCTCCTGTGAAAATAATTAAAAAAATAAAATAAACGAGGCAATACCCTGGGAGATGGGGTCCCCGGGGCCAATAATGGCCTCAGGAGGGGGGCCGCGTGGCCCCCCTCCTTTAATTATGTTTTTTTTGTTTTAAAATAAAAATATGTGGCCATGTCCCGGGGGATGGGGTCCCCAGGGCCGAAATCGGCCTCGGGAGGGGGGCGCACGACTTCCTTCCCATTTAAAAAAAAAAAAAAATGTCACAGGCTCTGGGGGATGGGGTCCCCAGGGCCCATAAAATATTGAGAGAAGGGAGGCCACACAGCCCCCTTCTAACAAAAAAAAAGAGAAAAAAAAGCCGGCATCTCGCCGGAGGCCCCGCCCCCTCCCTGCACCACACTGCAAACACACCTACTGGTGCATTCTGAGTTGGGGGATTAAGTCCCCTAGATCCTTAAGGGTCCTTAGGGGCCAACTAGCCCACCAGGTACCTCCAGTAAGCCCCACACAGTGGGATTGCTGAGAGGTGGTCCGAGGCCACGCCTCTTTTTACACCACTCTTCAAATGTGTCTTTTGGTGCTCTGCTGGTGGGGTGATGAGGTCCACATGTGTCCTTAGGACCTCAGGAGTAAAGTTGACTTCATCCCCCAAGCAGCAGTGCGCCAGGAGGCGCGTTTGCAGAGTGGTGTAAAAAGGGGGCGTGGCCTCGGACCACTCTCAGTAATACAGCTGTGTGGGGCTTACTAGAGATAACAGGAGGGCTAGTTGGCCCCAGGGACCCTCAGGAGGCAAGGGGACTAAATCCCCCAACCAAGAGCGTGCCAGGAGGCGCGTTTGCAGAGTGGTGCAGAAAGGGGGCGTGGCCTGTGTGCACCTCTCAGCAATCCCACTATCTGGTGCTTACTGGAGGTGTCAGGTAGGCTAGTTGGCCCCTAAGGACCCCCAGCATTGAAGGGGACTTTAATCCACATCCCAGAGCGTGCCAGGGAGCGCGTTTGCAGAATGGTGGGCAAAGGGGGCGTGGCCTGGTATGAAAACTTACCAATGCTGCTGTGTGGGACTTACTGGAGGTAATAGGAGTGGTAGTTGGCCCCCAAGGACGTCCTTGGGGGCCAACTACCCCTTCTGTTACCTCCAGTAAGTCCCATACAGTGGTATTGCTAAGAGATCTTCGGAGGCCATTCCCCCCCTTTCTCCACCACTCTGCAAATGCACCTCCTGGCACACTACGGGTTGGGGGATTAAGTCCACTGTACTCCTGAGGGACTTGGGGGGCCAAGAAGCCCTCCTGGTACCTCCTGTAAGTCCTATGCAGCGGAATTCCTGAGCGGTGGCCGGAGGCTCAGCCCCCTTTCTGCACCACTCTGCTAACGCGACTACTGCGTTATAGTTAGAAATTGGAATTTAAAAGACCTTAGAAATTCACTGAAAAAAACATAGGTTTCAGGGACGTTATAGTTAGTAATTAGCATTTTAAAAACCTTAGAAATTCACTGAAAAAAACCATAGGTTTCAGGGACGTTATAGTTAGAAATTAGCATTTAAAAAACCTTAGAAATTCACTGAAAAAAACACAGGTTTCAGGTACGTTATAGTTAGTTGGACATTTCACTCGTACAAAACCAGAGAAATTCGGCCATTATAGTTAGTTGAGCTAACTATAACTCGCGCCCCGCAATGCACTGCTGATGACGTCACATATTACATCACTCATGACATGGTCAGTGACATCACTGATGACATCTCAAATGACATCACTGATGACATCATCCACTTAATTTCTGATACACCTCCTCACACCCTAATATAACCTTTCATACACCTACTCAAAAATACAGACTACCATTCTCGAACCCATAGACACACCAATACCAGTTAGTACATACCCACTCACTGATTCATAGGTCTACACACACATCCACTCACCCATACAGTCACTCATACACGCAGTCACTCCTCAATACAGCCACTGATATATGCACTCAGACACCTATACAGATACTCACACACCGCCACTCACCCATAGAGTTACTCACACACCTAGTCAGTCATCCAAAGAACTATAACGTCCCTGAAACCTGTGGTTTTTTCAGTGAATATATATATATATATATATATAACGTCCAAAAGAAAACTGAAAAACAATATGCAAGTCTAAGTGTAACTGAATGGTATTGTGCTCTGGTGTTTCATCTTTTTCACATTGATTTGTCAGATATTCAACCAGTCTGTGACTAGGAATGGAAGAGGGTATCAGCAGTAGAGCAGTGGTTTATAGACTGGAGATAACTCTGATCCACTAGTGAAGGTTAGGCAAGACTATATATATGCAAGAGCATTCTGGCATGGAATATATATATATATGCCACATACGTACAAACCTACATGTTTCACCACTCAAAAAATTGGAAGCCGTCCATTTAGATGGAAGTGCCAAAATCTATGCAGAAGATACATTTTGTTATTTTTTGTTTAGTAACTTTTATGCAATTTTAAATTCAGTTTGCTCTGAGACTCCACACTTGTACCAAGGTTGCTTGTGGATTTAGGAAGTACTAGAACCCAATACATGGTTTTGTTGTAGATTCCCATTTTTAAAATGTATAAACAAAAAGTCATTCTTATCCATGCAGATCTGAGACTACAGCTGGTGTTCCACACTGTGCAGAGATGAGTTTTCACAAAATAACAGTTGTATAAAATATGTATAAAATGTATACAAATATGCATAAAATAAATGAGATGAAAAGACATAGACAGTGGCGAAGCGGGGGGGGGGTGGTCCGGCCTGGGAGGCAAGAATTGTGAGGGTGGCTGCTGCTGGGGCGGCCGCCGCAGAAATTGCCAGCACCCCCCCCGTTCTTCAGACGGCTGCCGCGGGGTGGCAAACTCGGGGGCCGCCACGGGCGGCCGCAGGTCTGGCTACGCCACTGGACATAGATCATCAATCAGCAGGCTTGGCCCCCAGAATGTTGGATATGAAAATGACTGCAATTAAGTAGATATTGTACAAAGGATTGTGGGTATGCAAATTTTAAGCTAGTGTTTTTGCCAAAATGAATGTGGATATGTCAGGTCTGGGTCATTTAGACTGTATTTCAGAACACTCAGACCCAAGCACAAGTGGACCATCGAGACTCCAGTTTTGACCTTCTCTTATTGAAGTGAACGACCTTTATTTACAGTGCACAGTACATCAGCTTCTGCTGTCAATATCTAAATATATTTGAAGGTTGGTAAAACAGGACTACGTAAGTGATGGTACAATTATTTTGGACCGCTCTGCCTCCTAGGCAGTTTAATTGTTAGTTGCACCTAGGGCTCAAAATTATCTTTCGAAAACTATTGGGAAAAAGTCCAAAAGATATGCAGAGAGAAAATGCTTCAGGAAGTATTAGTTTTGAGCACTCCAATCTAATACAGTGACCGCTCTGCAAATGTAACAGTTTCTGGCATAAGATGAAACCTCTTTTAAACCTACTTTAAACTCTCATAGGCATAGGGCATCATTTAGAGTTTGACTGAGCAGGATTCCCGCCATAAACCTGCTGGGGCTCCCATTCTGACAGACCCATGTTTATCCCGACACCTCATATAGAGGTGTGGAAAGCACCAGCTTAAGACTGGTGGGGTCTCAGCTGGTGCAAAGCACAGCACTGGATCACCCGGTCATAGAGACAGGCGCCCCAACCTATTAGGGGCAAAGCGATCAACCTTACTTAGATTTCCCCGCCCAGGATTACCATTCGAGACATGGAGCGTCCCAAGCAATGTCCATGATGCACAGGAAGAAAAACCCTTGTTCATCAGGCCATTGTGTTTTTTGATTTCAAGAGACAAACTTCTACTCAGGTTGAGAGGCCATGGCCTCGGCTAGTCTGGTGGAATGGTGGCACCTGACAGGGTCTAAATAACCCTGCAAATCATCTCATTCAAAACAATGCTCTAATCCAGGGCTGGCCTTAGAGCTGGTGGCACCCGGTGTGACAGTCTTTTTGGCGCTTCCCCCATGACCTCCTTCTCCATGAATTCACTTACTATCAACCTCCAACAGTGCCCCTCATCCCTCCATAGCCCATCTCTGATATGCATTTCATTTTTTATGAACTACTCATAGTTCGTTCACACTCTGTTCTGTGATCTGCATGGTACACATGCTTTGCAGCAGGTACATTTACCCTCTGGGCTACCTTATGATGAGTCAAAACTGCCACTAGACAAAACTCCAACCTTCATTCATCAGGAATATTAATCAAACATTGGTAAGGAGCAGCAGTGGACACTTGTACTCTTCTTTTGCTGTCGATTTCAAAACATGTTGGAAGGATTTCCCTACAGAACAACTCTTAGAAATAGTTGGCTGCTGCTCCCGAATCAGCATTCGGATAAGGAATACCTGAACGCACAATTTTTACCACACAACGAAAAAAGCATTAGGAGGATCTTTGCTCCTTGTCCATACAATGTAAGACTGTTCTGTCGCCTTACAATTAGAATAGCATAATGAACCAGTAGATTCCCGTGAAGTAAAAAAATGTATACATCTTGGAGATATATCCTGGCGATGCCATTTTGCCAGAAAAGCAATTAATAATTTTATTTTGCTCCTCTTGAAAATTTAAAGATGCTTAAAAGCAACAGAGACACAAATAATTTTGGAAATGTGTTCATCCGCGCGATCTATCCCACTTTCCCACAGCTAACACAAAATAATAGCTACTCCTCTACATGCTGAGGTTGCCCTGGATCAACCCATGCACCCCTCTATACCGAAATAACTCCTGTGCAAAATACAGATATCTGAATCATCTTTCTCCAAATAAGAATAGTCATTTCAGATTATTAAGAAAATATTAACAGCCATATTTAGACGGTGGTGGAGCAGTGCCCTGTCCTGCTGAACTCATAGATTCCTGCTTCATTTAGATGGTGAGGAACCTTCATGTTTCTCAAAGCTGAGCCTCAGCGGGCTTCACTGTCAGAAACTCCTGATCTAGATGCCGGTCCGATTGTGAGGCAGGGAAGTCCTACACAGCAAACTAGAAACATGTCCCTGACATGCAGGGAGAATACTCACCACATTGCAGGGTCAATGCTTTGTTTCATTTTTGCTGAAATAATCTCCTAGATTGGGGGTTTGCTTCTCAATAAGAAACCAGAATGCTAAACAGGCGGCAAGAACTTGGATCATGCTCGGCATTCACATTTGCGGAAAGTGCATCTGTCACATAGGTGGATGGACATTTAGCAACCAGATTGCCTCATGGCAGACGGGCATCTCAAAATGGGGTGGGCTTTCCTCCATTGACAAGGGGGTGAGGTGAGGGCCCAAGGCGACCCCGCCAGTTGGCAGGCTGCCCACCAGGCTCTCAATGAGCCCATCAGTATTACTCACCCCAATAGTGGACAAAAAAGCAAAAGCCTAAATTAATAAGGCTGATTGTATCATCTGTGTCAAATGCTGAATCTGTGGTGTAAAGCTACAGAAATAGATAGGAGTGAGGATGCACTCAGGCCACAGTATTTAGATCTGAACTTTGGTCAAGTCTGAATGTATAAGTGAAGACGTGTCCTTGATGATTCTGCTCATCGACATCTTTACACAATTTGCTGGCTTTATCATTCTTTTAGAATTGATGCCATATCTTTCATTGCTTTGCAACTTCTTTTGTTCTTTTTATTTTAACTTTAAATGTTTTATTTCACCACAAATTGTATTGTTTCTTTGTTCGAGGGTTTGCCTTTGGGGCTTCACATATTGAATGTGCTTGTCAAAAGGAGTTGCTTCTTTAAGACTCCCTCTAGACACATCACTAATCTTCATATGGTATTAGGAGATTATGCTGCTATCATTTTGGTTGTCAATTTTGTGGCAATTGAAATATTTCTGTCCAGAAAAAGAATCTGCCTCTAGCATGTCTTAACTCATGTTGTGAAATGATGTTCAACAAAAGGTGAAGACATGGAAGCTTCAAACATGTAGAAACAGAATGGAGTTTTAAAATCATGAATGATACTTTAGTAATTTGGTTGTCTTTTTGGTAATTTTTAAGAGAAAAATAGATGTTGTTGGACATCCATTCATTGGGAATTCCCTTCACACCTTACTTGACTCTAACTGCCCCAAGTATTATCACAATCCTGCTTCTCTGTGTATCTGAGCGCTCTGCAGTTACGGTACTATGAGTGCGACTGCTACCTCCAATCCTGGTGCATCTCTTATGCTGGTGAGAGCAGCCCCAGGATTGGTTAGGGGAGTTGGCTGGGTCCCGTGTTGGAACCTGCCTTGAAGAGAGAAGACCGAAGGTGGAGGACGTTGCGTAGCGCAGGAAGGTAAGTGTGTTTTATTTTCTTATTTTTTTGTGTCACCCGCCCACCACCCTTGGTACATGCCAGACGCCACTGAAGTTATAACTATGATTTATAATAAACTCAACATTAAAATCACATTCACTCAACCCAATACCCATGGGGTAATTTAAGGTGTGCCTTGTGTTCTAAGTCCCTATGCATAAAAACACATTGTGGTTCATATGGTTCAAAAATATCTACAACTCTCATTGGCTAGAACACATCAAATGCTCCATGCTCCGCTGCAGGATAGTTTTTTTTATTTCCCATTGCCATTGAGGCAAAGGCCACCACTTTTACTTTACCATCCACCAGATAGGTCAATATTTTATTCAACCCCTTGATGTAGAGGTAAATGTCCAGTTTTGCTTTGCCTATGAGACACCCTTTATGGGTGGAGGCGGCTTTCTCTTTTAAAATTAATTGATCCAGTACTTAATTTGTGCCGGTGGTTGCATGTGATGGGCACAGCCATTCATTTTGGGGACTGAAACTTATTTTTATTGTCAGATATTTATTGACTCAGATCAAGTGGGAGAAAGGCAGAAACGGAAAACAGAAGGAGGAAGAGAAGGACATAAAAACAGTAATAAAGGAGAAATCGTGGATGAAAAAGAACTTAGAGAAGATGAGTAAGATAAAACAAAAAGAAGAGTAGAGTGGTAGAAGAAAGAGAGCTAAGGTGCAATCAAGACTAGAGGCACTCAGCGTTTAGCAGACCTTTAATTCGACAGTATTGGCTGATGGCTCCTAAGAGAAACTTTGGTTCTTGAATTACAAATTAGGCACTGATGATCACAATAGCTGGCAATGAAGAAACAGATTCAAGTTGTCTTTCAAAAGACGAAGAACACAAAGATTCCCTGCCGAGGTTGTCAGTTTCTGTGGAGGAGAGAATTCTAAATTCAATACCGTAGCGCGAAATAGAGGAAAACTTAAAATGTAAATAAATCTAATAATTGATCTGTGCGAATATAATCAGTCTCTATCATTGGACGTAAAACCCAACAAAAAATATGAGTACTATTTTGGATACTATTCTCCTCAGGTTAGTTGAATGGTTTTAGCATCCTTTATCTGAGAAGTGTCATCATTCTCCAGTCCCAAGCTTTGAGCCCATATAGGCCGCATCAACAGTTCCTTAGTGCATGATCAATAAAAAGTTCCAATATAATGGTTTAATGTATCACACGTTTTTACAGAGCTACAAAAGCCATACCAAGTGTTAAATAAAAAAGCATTTTTTATAATTAGCATACCAGATATTACATTAAATTAAACCCTCAATTTTATTACCTATATGTGTGCTCCTGAATGATCGTGATAAAATATATATCAGTATATGTTCCATTAAAGATTGCAAAACTGATAAAACGTGAAAAAGTCAAGCATTCCAATTTGCTCTAAGAGAGATGTGATTGCTTCCGTCTCCTGTTATATTACAGAATATATTTTCTTAAACTTTCTGAGGTCTGAAGCGACGAAAGTTAAGAAGCAAGGGAAAGACGGTGGCACACAATTTGCAGAGAAAAGCAGCTAGATAAAATAAAATGGAAGGAATGATTTTAAAAGAACTTCTCAAAATGTGGAGCTCGACACAGTGACAGGTCCCTGGCAGTATTTTTCCTTAATAACCTCTCCTTCCCCTGCATTAGAGAGAAACATTCCTTTGAAATTCAGAAATGGCTTACTGAAAGCGTGTTGCGCTGAAAAAACTCAGCCTAAAGTAAAAGGGATGGGTGGAAACAGGGGACAGTCCAACATTTTTATTTTGCATTTCTGTAGCTCTTCCCGCTGCTTGAGGTCAAAGGTCTATCGCTTTGGCAGCGCTGTCTACCATTTTAACGGTAAGTTGGCTGCGGATATTTCAGCCTCGTTTATATATAGCAAGAGTTCCTGTAAAGCGTGCTCAGTGTAAGGCGAATTGAGTCAGACACGACCCCGATCCCAAGTCAAACCAAGAGGGAAACATTTAAAGCCAGCTTCACTGTACTGCCCTCTTTGACGGGGTGAGGCTTTTTTATTGTGTTTTCTTGTACCGTTTTTCAAACAAGGAGAGCGAAGAAATGTGTGTTTAGTTTTAGCTGATAAAGAAATAGGCGCTCACGCCATAGGCAGTATCGGTGGCGTTTTCTCAAAGCTGATTCATTGTCTGGGTATGCGGGAGGAGGGTGGTAGGAATGACGTAGTTCGAGATGTTAAACAAAGCCGAACATTTTGTGTGAGGAGAATCGTGTTCTGGAAAAATATACACTTATGTTTTAAGAGGGAAGGGACCTGGATTCCTCCAATTTCCAATATTATCTTGCCACATTAATAAGAAATGCAAAGTAAACATTTATCTCTGTAAAAATAAATTATTGCATATATTTGCTTTTTAAAGGATCGGTAGAAATGTCTCAGTTTTTAGAGTCCACTGGGTCTCTCTGTATATTGGGCTAAAATTATGCTTTGTGAGAAATAGACTCTACGGGGCATATTTACAAGCCCCTCTGCGTCTCTCTTGAAACAAGCATTGTGGTGGAAGAGCGACGCAACTTCAAAATGAGATGGCCCTGAGTCGCTTCATAAATCTTTAGTAATGCAACGCAGTGCAAATCGCTGCATAGCCGTACTGTACACCAGGGAGGTGTTTCATTGGTGTTGCGTGGGTGTTCCCACACAGCATCCATGGAGTTTGACGCATTCCCAGATTACCAGAAGTTGTAGACCTGGGAATGCGCCAAAAACCTATGCCTTCCCAGGTGAGGCATAACGAGGAGAAAGAACTTTATTTCTTTATTTTTTTATTTATTACATTGTCAAGTTTGCATAGTACAGCGTACAAAATGCGCCCACGCTGCGCCTTAACAGGATGCACACAGGATATATTTTCCTTTTTTAACACAAACAACCTGCAACACATGCAGAGCAGTGCAACGTATTCCCTTCCACAACTATTATTGATTTACACTTCCTGGCCCTACAGATCAATTACAAAACCACTTATATAATAACTACCCGTGAGCAGTTATACCAAGTCCGGGTGCTCCATCAGATACACTGTCAATGGTGACCAAAAGTCCTTAGGTCTGGAGGCCACCGGCAGCTCCTCAGCACATACTTCCATTTGTTCTTTACAGTACACAAGGTCCCTGATCCATTTTACCATAGTTGGGATGGACCTACCTACCAAATGCATTGCAATGGCACATTTTGCAAACAGAGTAGAAATAGCGACTATGTGTCTGTTGCCTGGCTTTACCTTATTCATCAGCCCTAGCAGACAGAGTTCCGGCTTACACTCGACTGAATCCAGCGTCATATCAGTTAGTACCTGCACGACACGCTGCCAGAAGTTGTGTATGGCAGCACAACCCCAGACCAAGTGCATGAAGTCCGCCACATCCTCCCCACATCTTACACATCGAGCATCTTCCCTCAGTCCATATTTCACCAGTTGCATAGGGGTATAATACAGCTGGTGCAGAAATTTAAAATGTATTATTTGAAGGTTACAGTTGGCAGTTAGGCGCCCAGTCAGTGCACAACATGCTTCCAGTCCTCCCAGACCATAGCACAGCCAGCTTACTGTTCCACTTATCAAGAGAGGGAGAGCTAGGCATGACATTTTCCCTTTGGGATGCACTGTATAGTCTAGTAATCAGCCCCTTGCTCTCCCCCACTGTTAATACCACTTGTAACGCTTTCAACATCCGTGGCTCCTTAGGAAACTCGGGGTAAAGTGTTCTGACAGCCATACGTAATCTTGTATAAACAAACCCATGCATCGACTTATATGCTTGCCCAACTAGAAAGTCATCCAGGGATAGGAACAGCCCATTAATATACATGTCTCCAAGCCTTGTAACTCCTGCATTCTGCAAGACTCTCAGTGCCCTACGTTCTTGCGCCGTGGAGATACCCGGGTGTGCAGCAATTGGCATGGCTGGCGCATACAAACACCCCCTTCCTGCACGAACACTCAATGCCTTCCATGCTTTAATCGTGCTTTGGACCGTGTCGATTCCTTTCCTATTTCCCACATCTCTATTGTGCAGGACAATGGCAGTCAGCGGGGTTGGAAAGCGATATCCTCCTCCACAGCTAAGTGCAGCAGATAGCGTTAGGGGAAATACCAATAGTGTGCAAATTGCGCCTGCGCACACAGATAGTACAAGCACAAATCTGGCGCCTCAAACCCCCCCGTTCAAACGGCAGCGTCAGAGTGCCCCAGCCACATCTCGGCTGCTTACCCGCCCATACCAGTGCCAGCAGACAGGACTGCAAAGTTTTAAATACTGCCATGTTCAAGGCTATCAGGATGTTTACAAACAGATACTGAAGTTTAGGGAGAATAGTCATCTTCACCACCGCTATTCTATCTGCCAATGACAGTGGGAGGCGTGTCCACCAGGCAACTTGTTCAGTTATTTTAGTTATCGCTCGCCCATAGTTCATACTGAGCACTGTATCGGGATCTCTGTGCACCCAGACCCCCAAATATTGAACCAGCTCCATCGACCAGGCAAGTGGAAACTCCAACTCAATCTCATGAGTGCATTCAGTTAGTGGGAAGACCGTGGATTTTGCCCAGTTTATTCCCAGACCTGAGTGTCTCTCAAATCGGACGTATTCACGAAGTATGGATGCCAGATGTGCGGCCAGCTCCCGGACATATAGCAACATATCATCCGCATACAGGCCCTGGGATATAGCAAGCAGCGTTACCGGAATCCCAGAGCGGCATTGGCATGGCCCTGTCGGATCTTACAGGCCAGCAGCTCGAGTGCCAAGGAGAATAGCATCGGGGAGAGGGGGCAGCCCTGCCTGGTACCCCTGCATATTTTAATTGGAGACGAAACCCACCCATTAACGCGTATCCTGGCGGCTGGGCTTGTGTACAGGAGGCGTACCCACTTCAGAAAAAACAGCGGTATCCCCATTCGCTGCAGAATCACAAACATGTAACCCCAGTGTAGCGAGTTGAATGCTTTCGCCACATCCGGTAGCACCGCAACGGCCGGGAGCTCGGGGTCTAGCTGATGCAGCACTGCGAAAATGGTGCGTAGGTTATGCACGGTTGATCGTTTGGGCACAAATCCCGATTGATCCGGGAGGATCAGATTTTGGACCAGGGGCTGAAGTCTATTAGCAATAATTTTCGCCAGTATTTTTGTATCAATATTTATTAAGGACAGTGGCCTATATCATTTGCACCTATTAGCTTCTTTTTCCTGCTTCAACAGCGTTACAATGAGCGCTTCCCTCAGGGTGGAGGGTAAAACACCCTTTTCATATGCTTCAGCAAACACCTCTAGTAGCTTCGGAGCTAGAGCCTCCACATAGGTTTTATAAAACTCACTAGGCAGCCCATCCAACCCCACCGCTTTGCTTGACGTAAGTGCCCTTATGGCTTCCTTAACATACTCTACCGTAAAAGGCTGAGTCAGATATTCCCGCTGGCCATGAGACAGCGAGTCCAATGCCTCATCATCCAGATAGCTAGAGATCTCACTGTCCCACGTAGTCGGCCTATTCCCATTAGGTCAGAGAAGAAGTCAAGAAACACCTTACTAATCTCGGGGGTGGTGTGATGAGCAATGGAATCGCTGTCCAACATTTCAACGATATGCTTCTGCCCCCTCGGTAGTGTCAATTTATGCACCAGAGAACAGTTACGCCTTCCCCCCTCCCCATAAAAACGCACCCTGCACCTCCTGCTCTGCAACCTGTTTATGCTCTGACACTAACACTCTAATTTGAACCAGGAGTGCAGACGAGGGACTCTGTTCGTACCCACGCTCCATCGCACAGATCTTATCAGCTAGGTCCTGTAACCTATTCCTGAGTGTTTTTAATACACCTGCCTGTGTCCCGATGCACTCTCCCCTTATGGTGACCTTAAAAGCCTCCCAAAGTGTCCCTGCCCCGTTGACAGAACCTTAGTTTTCAAGAAAACAATTTGTGATAGCTGCGCCAATCGTAGCTCGGAACACAGGGTCCAGTAGGGACGACGGCTGCAACCTTCATTGAAACGGCGGCCTGGCATGAGCAGGCACAGCCAGCTCTAGGAGTATGGGGGCATGGTCAGACGTTTTAGCCAGGTGGTTAACTGCCACTGTCCAGGGGCACAGCTCCCTGGAGACCAGCCAGTCGTCTAGTCTCTACCACGATCCGTGCACTGTGGACACGAAAGTCCCCTCTGTCACGGTAGGGTTTTGGCACCGCCATATATCCACTAGGCTCTCTGTCTCCATCAACTCTATGAGCGCATGCGTGGCCTGTTTCCCCTGCCATTCCGTGTCAGCAGATCGGTCTAGTTGTGGATCCGGATACACATTTAGGTCCCCACCCCATATCACTGCAGAGGGAGGGAAAGAAGCAATACGCCTCCAGACATCATTGTAGAAGGCGGGGTCATCTATGTTAGGCCCATAAGTATTGACAAATAGTACAGTCGTGCCGCCCAGGTTACCCTGTATCAGGAGAACCCGTCCCTGATCATCAGCTTCCGACTTAAGCAGAGTGAATGGGGTGCCTCTCTTGATCAGCACAAGAACACCCCTGGAGTATGAAGAGTATAACGCTGCCACTCGCACCGCAGCCCAACGAGCCCCCACATTTTGTTCAGTGTGTTTAGTGAGATGCGTCTCCTGCAGGAACGCCACCTGATATCGTGACTATCCAGAAAAGCCAATACATTGCGGATCTTTTTGGGGTTATTGAGACCGCGTACATTCCATGTTATTAATTTAATGGTACCACCCAGACATACATTTCTTGTTCATAACTTGCATGTTCCCTTGTTGAGGAATTCCCCATAAGACCAATAATGTTTGATGATATCCTTCATATAGACTGCACTGACAATGCAACAGAATGCCACCTCCAAACCACCCACCCACCCACTTCAGCACCCCCAACATGCTAAAGACAATCCAATAGAGAAGTAACAAATCCCCCCCTTGAAACATTACCCAGATAAAGCAGTGGGGTACACCCATCGGGGAACCCTAGAGTACAGCCAGCCTCCTACTGAACAGGGAGGTGGCCGAACTAGTCCATTATGCCAACGTGTCAGTCCAACAAGTGTCCAGTGCCCTTAAGGTTTCTCACCTCCAGCAACCCTGCAATACTCACAAAACCTCAGTGTATAGGTCCAAAGGGTCAGTTCACTATGATAGGATGCTTCTCATGTTGTTGTCGCCCTCCAGTGAGCACCACCCTCATACGCTGACCTCCGAAATATCCAAGTGACATCAGCAGATCAATAGCAACCAGGCAGGGTTTGCGACCACATACTGTTGCTCATTGCTCCTCTTCATCAGGTTCGCTAGCCATGTCGTGGCATAGTTTTTTCAAGGTTTTAGCATGTTCCATGGCGGCCTTAGGATTGTTGTAAATTCTGGCAGATCCATGTGATCCGATTCTCAGACGGGCTGGATAGAGCATGGCATACGGAATGTTCTCCACCATTAGCAGCTTCTTGACTGTCAAGAATTCTCTCCTCGCTGCCTGGACCGACGCGGTAAAGTCTGGGTAAAAGGCTAAATCATTCCCATGGTAGCTTATAGAGCCTTTTTCTCGTGCTAGGCGCAGGATCGAGTCACGGTCCCTATAATTTAGCAGCCATGCGACAATCGGCTGCGGGGGGACTCCAGGAACCGGGCGCGATGCTCGTTCCACAATCAGCATGGAGGACAGATTTTCCATCCCAAAGATTTCTTTAAGCATCACCTCCACGTAAATCTCCAACTTTCCAGTGTTGGTCGACTCCGGCAGGCCCGTAATTCTCAGATTGTTACGCCTCGATCTGGCCTCCAGATCTTCGTTCTTCGCCTGGGTGGCAGCCAAGATTTTTTCCATGTTCAAGGCTTTATTGGAAAAGCTTTGAAGGTCATTCTCAGCAGAAGAGATGCGCTTCTCCACCTCACCAAGCCTAGCGCCCTGTTTGTTGAGCTTCACTGTCATATGGGCCATACGCAGATTTAGGGCATAAATCTTCCCATGAATCGATTGCAGACTGTTCTGCATAGCCATGAGCGTTGTTTCCAACGAAGGGGTTTCTTCCGTCGGGGCATCTAATTCGGAGTCCGAGGTCGGCCTCTGCTGTGACCTCCCAGGCTTACTCATTTCAAACGTGAGGCGGGATTGATTCTTATCAGTTTTACCCATTGTGGACGATCTCCTTGCTATGCTGGCTATTTCCACTCACATCCACATGGGTGGCCATGCAATCGCACCTCAAGGGGATCAACCTGGCCTAGCGTTGTATTGAGTGGATCTATGAATCCTCCGGCGCACTAGTTCTTGGCCGCCGCAGTGTAAAAAGTCATCCACATGGAGCCACAGCAGCAAACAACAACGGCACAGCAGCTCCGTTAGTAGACTTCACCTCCAGGACAGTTGACCTGTGAGCGTAGATGAGAAGTATGTTGATGCACTGAGAGCCCAAGCGCCCTCACCGGAGTTACTTAACCCCGTCTATAGTGTTCGCAGACAGGGGCCAGGGTCCCCCCACACATCCAGCACCACGCAGCCGTAGAGCAGTCAGCCTCGTGGGGTTAGCGGCCCCTGCCCTTTCCGCCAATTTTGGGGTGGGCCGCACAAGCGGGCACAGTGAAATATGGCACTTGCAAGCTGAGGTAGTCAGATATCGTGTGTGCTTGCCGCAATCAGACCCAGGAGGGCCGAGTGATGATATTAGGGTGGCACATCCAATGCAATCAGCGCATGCAGCGACAGTCCAGGAGGCACTTAGTGCCTCTGCAGGCCTCACCTCCATGTCGTTCTTTATGGGATCAGCAGGGCCACGCCGCTCCTCTCACCGCAGGTCTGCCGCTCCGGCATACCATGCCTCGCACCGTAGCAGCAATCACCAGCGTCACACCAGCAAGTCAGCGGCAGCTCATCCTAGGTAGGTCTCCATGCACCAGGCAGAGCCCCGCAGCCCCCCACGGGCCCCCGCAATCAGCTCACCTGCCAGCAGAGACGCGCAGGCCCCCGCAGCGCCACCGAGCCCCGCAAGAAGCACAGGCCACCTCAGATCCAGCAGCATCGATCGGTGCAATACGCGATACTCAATTGTGTCTGGTAGCCGCCATGTTGTCTCTACCGCCCCGCATCACCAATCCGAATTCTTGTCTCTCCCTTCTCAGTCGTCAGGCCACTCCACCAGTCACCCGGGCACATCAGCAGCACAGTGCCACAGTGTGTGGAGTTGGCTGGCACGTTAATAGACAGGATTATGGGCGTATTATAGGTTCGGCCGGCAGAGCTGCACTAAGGTGCAGTCATCTTGCCGCGCGCCCTCTAGCATCCCAAAAGAACTTTATTTCTCCTAGTTTTTTCCTCTTTCTATGCAGCACTCATAGAATGAGGAAAAATCCTCGGAATTGCTTTTGTGCAGGAAGGTGCCCCTTCCTCAACAAAAACAATCCTCCTTGCAACGCAGGCACCCTTGCACCATGCACCCTAAATACAGCACATTCCTGCCCTTTCCCTGTCATGCAGTGCAGCACAGCAAGGTGACTTGTTGTGCTGCACTGGTGACTTGGCCATACATATGGCCCTAAATGCATTGAAATACATTTGAAAGCATGTTATTTCTACTGCAAAATAGATTAATTAAAAAGTAATGATACGAGGTGTTATTGTACTTTGTTTTTGGTAATTTAGCATTTATATAGGTTCCAATTGGCGATTACTATGGTATGGTGTCTTATGTGATCACCTCATTGAATGCACTCTGGGCCTCATATTGGCAGTCAGCATCGTGGCTTGTTAGGTCAGAAGAGGATTGTTCAACTCTGGTGAGGATAGTTCTATGAGGACATTTGAGAAGTCAATGAAACTGGGAAGCATGGATGGAGTTTGATGGATTGAGCAGCTTGGATGTTTGAACCACGTGCCACAGGATTTGAACAACAAATACAAGGAGGACATCCTTTTGGAAGTGGAGAATGCTTGAACAGAGATCTTCTAGGGACATATGATATGATTTGGGGGTACAGCTAAGGTGGGACATTGATGTCCGGGCATTTATATGCGCTTTGGCCTGGTTCAAACCTGTATCCTGTGCATGGGCCACACAAAGTGAATTGTAAAGCCTCTTTGCTTTATCCCAGTAATATGACGACCCATGGCACTTTTGGTTGGGGTAGTCTGTGTGAAGTGTAAGAGAGTGTTTTCAACATCACTGACTACTTGAGGTGCTTGTGTTTTTCATTGAGTGATGGGATGTTTTCAAGAGGTTCTGAATGTTGATACTATTCTAGCTATTTCACACAGTGGCTAGAAACCTACATGTCAATACAATTGCAAACATTATCAACAGAACATGTTATGTCGTGTTAGAGAAGTTAGATTAGAGAGAGAGAGAGAAAGGGTTATTCGAATGACTCAGCCTAGTAAGGCTGAGGGTGTTGAGCCTCTCATCACAGCTCATCACTGTCATGCTTTTCAAACACAAAACAGCATAAGCATCATCTCTCAAAACAGCTCAAAATAATTGACAAGAATAGAGGGGTTATACCGTTACAATGGAATCCATTAAATGACGATTTAATGTATTCTGTACTCAAATCTTAGTTAACGAGTGATAATGGATACTGAAATATGTGTGCTGACTGACCCTGTATAAGCAATACTGAGAAATGGTACAATAGAAAAAGTAAGAAAAAATAGAAAACAGTGGTCAAAGCACCTACATTTTTAATAATAGAAAATAAACCTCAAATATACATAATTTGTCCAACTATTTGACTTAAAAAAAAAAAACAGGGATTCATTCTCAACGTCATCATGTAATTATCTGACCCTACTGCCATTCTATAATACAATACTACAAAATATTATCTCAGAATCTGCAGATTCATCAGTATTTGAAATAACTGCTCTTCAGTTGTATCTGGTAGAAAATCTGTGACTTTCTATTGGTGGTTCTGCGGTCATGATCCTACCCCTACCCTTTTGTACAGTGCATTCGGTCCTGTCCATTTTGACTCTGGTAGTTTTTCTTGGGAAGATTGGGGTGATTCTGAGACAGGAGAGCAAAGCGTGTGGCTGAATCTAGTAATATAGATACAGAGCAAGAGTGTGAGGACATAGCTATTGACATGGATCCTGCAGATGTAGAGAGTGATGCTGAAGCTACTCAATGTTGGTTTGGCAGGCACAATAGCTCTGACTTACCCTATTCATCTATGAGGGCTGAGAAATTACTGATGCTCGTAGCTCTTGAAAGCACTGTGGATGATGGGACAGGATACTGTGATCTTCCGTCATTGGCTGTGATGCTTGTAAGGATTTTAACTTTAGGTTCCTGCCATACCTATAACCTGAGTCTGACATGCCCGGTAATTAGAAGGAATGATACTTGAGCACAAGTTAGTGATTATGGCTGGTACCTTCTCCCCCGCCCCCTTCCCACCCCATGCTTGCCAGGTATCATGAGTTTTTGGCAACAGAAATGGGAATGACGTGCTGGACGTGGATGTGGTTCCTGATTCTGGCGTCTTTCCCACTGATAATTTCCAACTGCTTTGAGCAGGTGGAAATGGGCTGGCAGTATCATAACCCCAGAGATACTACTCTGCCCGACTCCTAATGAAGCCTTATGTCACGAATGCCACAGAGGAGTTTGAGAAATCTTCAAAGGAAAATGATAAGAGAAGCTGCTTTAACCAGGCTTTGAATCAAAATTGGGAAGCTGACCAACAGCTGAAAATTAAATATAAATTATGTTCTGGCTGTCAATGCTTCCATCAAATGTAACTGAATTCCCTCATAATGCAAGTTATGCACCGTACTAATGTAATGGCTGGTGTCTTACCATAAAGTAGGTCTAGCTTCAGGCAGTGGGAGCTCTGAGTTCTTTTCCAGCCTGTGTCTCTGCTTCCCACCTGCCGTTGCTACCTCTCAATCATTGCACAGGGCCACAAACCCCTTATGCTCTGCGCTGGCAGGGTTGGGTCTGAAGGCCTCCTTCTGCCACTGTGAATGGCTGGGCCTGTTGCATTCTGCCTACTTCGCCTTGCAGTAGGCCGTATTGAGCTAGCAGCAAGAAGGACATAGTAACTGAGGAACTGGACACTAACTGCACGGAGCTGGTACTCTTTGGGTGCATCAAAAAAGGACTACTATTCAAAAGTCTGTGACTAGAAGAGAGAAAAGTGAATCCACCAAGCTTGGGGCACACAGTGTGGGAACTAAGATAAAAGGGGACTACTTATGACATCACAGGCCTCCAAAAACTGCACCAGTCCATGCCTATGCGGCAGAGACAGGAAAATCTAACCTCTTTCTCAAGATCTTCTAAAGGCAGATGTAAGAACTCAGAAGGGAGGGGGGCGTGGCTTGGCGCCCAACGGACATGGCGGCGTTCCCGTGAGGCTCCCGGACTGGCGCGGTGGAAACACGCTTCTAGCACATCCAGCGTGTAGCTGCCCCGCCGAATAGCCGTATGAAATGGAACTCGCACGGACATGAGCTTCTCCGCTACTTCTTGCATCCTTTATCTGCGGTTTTTAAGAGGTAAAAGCTTTATGTGGAATCGCGCTGTGACGGCCGCCATTTTGTTCCCACGGATCTACCGCGAGTGACTGCTCCTACTCAAATGTTGACGAAAATAACTCTGTTAAAAAGCCCCAGGCTCGTTTGCTCAAAGTCGCTCTAACATCCTTCCCTGGGGATATCTCTTTGCAGTACAATACTGATGTTTTGCCTCAGCTAGTTATAATATCAGGTGATTGCATATACGGCCGCCATTTTGTTTGTTTCTACGGATTTGCCGCGAGCGACCGCTTAAATTCAAATTTTGGCGAAAATGGCTCTGTTAAAAGCCCCAGGCTCGTCTGTTCAAAGCTGCTCTAACGCCCTCCTCTAGAAATTCTCATGGCAGTGCAACAATAATATTTTGCCTTAACTCTTTATAAGTTCAGAAGATTGCAATTACGGCCGCCATTTTGTGATTTTGTGATCTAGTTATGCTTTCAACATGCTGGCAGAATAGTTTTAAATTAAGCACAGCTGTCTTTTCTTTCTCTCTGATTATTGCTTCATCCATCGGGTGAATGTGAAATCTTTTTTAACAACTTTTCAGTTTACTGCTTGTGCATCATAATTCAGAGTAATTGCATTGTCTGGGAGTAAGAGCAACATACTAAGTATCAAGTGACATAGCAGTCACTTTAGTGACAGAGGTTTCAGTAACCTTAGATATATCACACCTCCAATCACTGCCTGGACTGTAATACATTTTAACATTTATTGTGGATGTATTGTCTTATCTGGAGGTGTTTACTATAAGACTGACTCTGTTACTCCATATGGCGTTCTCCCCCATTTTAAGTCTTGAATTGGTCTTCACGAGGCTATACCTCATGTACCTCACAAGCTGATGGGCAGAACGAAGAGATCCTTTTTCAATACACCAAAGCCAAAAAGCGTCTTCATTAAGAACTCAAAATTATTTTCAGAGCTCTCCAAGCTGGAGCATCTTGAGTCTCTGGCTATAGAGTGCAGGAACATAACAATGGAACCCCAACGAACAATACCAGGAAAGTCAAACGTGAAACGTCTGAAACAAGATCCCCCTTCACCGCCCAAACCGGCTTCCCCAGTCTCAATGGAGTTGTTGTTACAAGAAATAAGGGCACTTAGACCCTTTGTTGAGGAAACCAATTCCAAATTGCAAATTCTCTCTGATAACTGGTCGCAGCTAGACACCAGACTCACAGCAGTAGAGCACAATGTTTCCTCCCTCAGTGATACTACTAAAAATGTTTCTTTCTTACAATCTCAAGTTTCAACTCTTCAAAAGCAGATCGAGGACCTTGAAAATCGAAATAGGAGGAATAACATTCGTATTTATGGCTTGGCGGAGGGGGCTGAAGGTACAGACCCTATCGCTTTCCTCAAATCCTTCCTTCCCAAGATTCTTTATTTGCCAGAGGGTACCAATCTGAACATACAGCGTGCCCATAGATTGGGCCGTGTCTCTACGAATACCTCTTCCTCACAGCGACCAAGAGGAATCATTCTTTATTTTCTAGAGTACACAGACTTACTAAAAGTTCTTGCAGCCGCTAAAGCTATCCAACGGATCTCCTGGTCTGGCTCCACACTCTTCTTTGCCCAGGATTACTCCAAGGCCACAGCAGCCCGACGTAAAGCCTTCCTTGATATGAGACCAGATCTACGATCCATGGGCGCCAGATATGGCCTTTTTCACCCGTGTTTATTCAAAGTCACTTACAACAATAAAACAACATCTTATGAGGATCCAGTTCGTCTGCAAAGCTTCATTAATTCGCACAGGACGGACATTATGGACGCTTCAAGACCTCACATGTTACTTGACTTTCCAAAATTTCATGTATAAAATGTTATCTTTTTCTCAGTTTACATGTGGTCCGCTGATATTTACCTTCAAAATATATACTGTTTAGAGTTGCTTTTGAAATTTCCAGTTAATGCTACTCAGTTCAATATTTTTATGTTTCCACAGCAGTGCTTACGCTATGCCGTGTTCCCCCCTGGTTCGGGTTGATCTTCACTGGACGTCACGTCTGTTCCATGTGGTTCCACCTACCCCCGTATTCATCCTCCCTCTTTGTAGGTATGTTATTTGTTTTGTCTTTCGTTTTTCGGTTTGTTTCACAGTCTCCCATTTTTTCCTCATTTAGGTGTCTTGTTCACTCCTAATTCTATGTGTTTTCCTTTATATAAATATATATTTTTCATTGCAAATCTATACTCATTTACTTCTCTATTCTTCTACCATTTACCTATTGTATACACTCTTGTTCACAGTATTACAGTGGATCTCTATCTTTGGTCTGATTTTCTGATTCTTCCATTTCTTCTTAATATGTTTTTCTTCGAATTAATCTTTTCTCATCTCTTCATCTCTTTTCATGCCTTCTGTTATTGCTCTAATGAATTGGACTTCTGTTTCAGGTTCTTAGGTCATTCTGACTCTCACACCTTATGTCGCTGAAATTAATTTCATGGAACGTTAGAGGTTTAAACTCTCCCATTAAAAGACAAAGGGTCTTAACTCATTTGGCTAAATTAAATGCTGACATAGTATTCTTGCAAGAAACACACCTTAAGGATGCTGAGTCGCTAAAATTAAAAAAAGGATGGGTAGGGGAAGTCTTCTTTTCTCAGGGAGATGGTAAACGTAATGGAGTAATGATCCTTTGTCGTAAATCACTCCCAATTGTATTACTTTCGCAAGAATCAGATGTTGAGGGTAGATGGTTGAATGTTAAATTGTCACTAAAGGGTGTTCCAGTTTCTCTCCTCAATGTCTATGCTCCCACAGGAGGTGACCTTTTTTTTTGGCCTACATTGGCCAAACAAGTTACCAAGTGCATTGATGTTAATTTTATATTAGCCGGTGACTGCAACCAGACTTTTGACCCATTCGTTGATAGGAATTCCAGATTTCCTTTTGTCCCTAATAAGCCCCATAAAGCTTTTGTCCATGCTATTACTCAACATAATCTCCTTGATGCTTGGCGTTTATGTAATCCAACCACTAGAGAATACACTTTTTATTCTCCTACCCATCACTCTCAATCAAGACTTGATTATATATTTGTTTCCCATAATATTTCGCAATCCCTCACTAATGCAGAAATCGGTCCCATTTTATTATCAGATCATGCCCCTGTCTCAATTAGCCTTGATATCTTGCCCAAAAGTGCTGGTCCTAAAAGATGGCATTTTAATAATGCTCTACTTTTAAACCCAGAGTTTAATGCTTCTTTTAGTACTTTTTTTGAGGAGTATTTTGAGACAAATCAAACTGAGTCTATGCCATTCTCAACTATCTGGGACGCATTTAAGGCCTCAGCACGAGATTTAATTATTGCCAAGAAACGGAGAATTTCACGTGAACTTTCTAATGATCTCCTACTTGAAATGAAGAAACTGGAACACTCTTATTATTCCTCTCATTCGAAGGATTGTTTAACAGCTCTTATAAATGCCAAACTACAATTTAATAAGAAATCGACAGATGATGCCTCATTGTTTTTGTTAAAATCCAGTGCAAAATTTTATGGTGGTAAAAACAAAGCAGGGAAAATTCTGGCCAATTATTTAAAAATCCGACAAAATAAATTGAACATTGATTCTATTTTTGATGAACATTCTGTGTTAAAGTTTAAAGATGTTGAAATTTTAAATGAATTCTCCACCTTCTACAAATCATTGTACACATCCGAAACACAACCCACAGATCATTCCTTGTCACATTTCTTTTCTAGCATCCAAAAACCTCAACATACGCCTCCGGATCTGTCATCTCTGGAGTCAGATATAACACAGCACGAACTCCTAAAAGCTTTGCAGCACCTTAAGAGGGATAAAGCACCAGGCCCGGATGGCTTTACTGTCGAATTTTACACCCATTTCTCTAAGCTTTTACTGCCCAAATTACATTTTTTGATAAATTCTTTTCGCTCCTTAAACAGCTCCTCTGGCTCCTTTTCAGAAGCACACATTTGCCTCATTCCTAAAGAGGGTAAAGACTCCAAATACTGTAAAAATTATAGGCCTATATCCCTGGTTAACATTGATTATAAAAAAAATTCTAAAGCACTAGCTATACGCTTGGACTCGTTTTTACCAAACCTCCTGGGTAAAGAACAATCTGGCTTTGTTAAGGGGAGATTCATAACAGATAATACGAGGCTTCTCTTTAATGTCTTATCTAAATCCTCTCACCTAAAACACCCTCTTGCGGCAATTGCTTTGGACGCAGAGAAAGCATTTGATAGGGTCGAATGGGCATATTTGTTTCATACTCTTAGATGGTTTGGTTTTGGCCCCAATTTTATATCATTCATTTCTCTTTTATACTCCAACCCTCGCGCTGCTGTTTGTGCCAACGGTATGATTTCTTTGTTTTTTGATTTGGGCAGAGGAGTGCATCAAGGGTGCCCCCTTTCTCCCTTTCTATTCAATTTAGCTCTAGAATCTTTTCTTTCCAAATTACGTCAAAATCCTAACTTGCACGGTTTCCAAACCCTAAATTCCCACATTAAACTTGCCGCCTACGCTGACGATATCTTACTCTTTATGTCAAAACCAAACGATTCAATACCTGCCTTTTTAGCAGAAGTAAGGTCATATTCCCTTATATCCGGATATAAACTGAATATCGATAAATGCGAGATTTTACCCCTGACCAAATACACTTTTAAATCGGATTTTCACACCTCTAATTTCATATGGAGCCCCAAACATATTAAATATCTAGGATTACATGTCACTTCCTCAATCTCAGACACGGTAACGTCATGTATGAATATATGTATTCAAAAGATTTCTGATCTAACCACTAAGTGGCACCCCCTTTATTTATCCTGGTGGGGTCGTTTGACACTATAAAAATGATGCTGTCACCCATAGTTTTGTACACTATCTCTAACATACCAGTCCTTATTCCCGCCAAATTTTTCAGGAAGGTTAATTCTATTCTTTCCTCCTTCCTGTGGAACAAAAAGAAATCCCGCATGTCCATATCGAAACTAATACGTCCCAAGATGGAGGGGGGAGTTAACTTCCCTGATTTTCAAACATATCAGAAAGCATTTCTTTTACGTCAAGCTTCTTTTTGGTTGCAAGACTCAACAGAAGAATATCCTTTATGGACCTCAATTGAGCATCTCTTTCTGTCTCCCTTCTCCTTTTCAGAATACCTCTCCTTCTCACGCAAACCACAGTCCCTCTCTACCCCTATAAATAAACTCACTTCCAAACTCCTTGACTCAATCTCCCCTTCCGTTCCAGTTACTAAAGACTCCTTTCTCAATTCTACAATTTGGCACAACAAAAACTTGCTCATCCGAAATAAGCCCTTTTATTGGAAGACTTGGAGGCAGAAGGGACTAATATGGATCCACCAATTGTTCTCACAATCTAACTTTTTATCCTTTTCCTCATTAAGTCATTCATTCAATTTGCCTCCCTCATTTAAACATAAATATATTCTGCTTGAAAAAGCTGTAATGGATGCATGCAATCAATTGTCCACCGTACCTAATACCCTCAGTATTCCAAACACCCCATCACAACTTCATACTTTATTAAAGACCTTGCCTAAAGCTTCCACTATATATAGCTATTTACAGAATACTGATAACGCTAGACAGAAATCTAAAACAGAAGAGTCATGGGAATGTGACTTTATGACCTCCTGGCCAGTGTCGTTATGGATGAAAATATGGTCCAAGATCCGCAAATCATCTAGAGCAGCTAACACAACGCAGACATTATTCTTTGTATATAATAGACTCTTACTAACACCAAGTGTCTTAAGCAAAAGGTTCACCAATGTGTCAGATGCTTGTTGGACATGCTCGTCCTCAAATGCTGACTTATTTCATATGCTATTTTCTTGCCCACTTTTACAAACTTTCTGGAAACAAGTGTGGTCCCAAATTAATCTAATTTTTGGTACTAAGTTTTCTTTCTCCTTTACTCATATTTTTCTGGGAAGTCTCTCGTCTATTTGGGATACTGTTATGCTTAATGTCAAAATTATTGACTTGTTACTAGCGGTCGCCCTTCAACAAATCACTACCAATTGGAAAGACTTCACAAAAATTTCCTACAGGGCCTGGTGGTATACGATCTGTCATAATCACAGACTGGACACTTCCTTTGTGTATCCTATACAACTGGCTACGAAACGTTTAGACTTATGGTCTCCTGTTACAATATTTATTAACGCAAGTGCAGCATGTTGCTCTCAACTTCGGCCATCTCAACAAGAAGTCCTTAAACCTCCCTGACTCCTCTAATTGTTCCTAGATATGTATATATTTTTATCGTTATCCACATTTCATTTGTTTAGTTCCGTCATGTTTCCTTTTTATGAATAAGTCCGATTCATGTATTTCTACTGTAACAGATTTGTAATGTGATGACATGAGTTTAATTTTCTGCACCATGTATTGACACCTTTATTCTTATCAATAAAACTTCTTTGAACTTAAAAAAAAAAAAGAACTCAGAAGGGAGGTGTATGCCCTCAGCATTGTTGCACCTTAGCCTGCACCAGCAAAAGTTTAGGGACTGCTTAATCTGTGTACAGGCGGGAGACACAAATGCGCCCAAGGGGTCGAGAATCACAGGCTTTTAAAGCGTGTGATCAACAAGAGCTGAAATTGCAGTTGACGATTGGCAGTGTGGCTCATAATATCATTGCCTGAAGAAGTGTCCCAACAAAACAAAACACTGCATGAGGCAGAGAGGTGATGGTCATCTGAGATGCAAGAAATTGATCAAGAGGTCCATGAGAGAAGCACCCGAGACTTGTGCCCACCAAGCAATCCAGAAATCAAGAAGGCTAAATAGGATGGCGGGAGGTCTAAGAATTTTGGGCAAGTGCAAACTGGAATGTCCCATCAAAGGGAAATGCGTCTCAAGACTTCAAACCCATACCAGAAGGCCTGGCGGAATACAAAATAGAAGTGCTGATAGGCTGGAAGGATGAACAAAGTTTAGTTCCACCGGATAGTGGCTCACAGATCACCATCATCTACGAGCCCCTCTACGGGAAAAACCAACATCAGCTGACCCTTGATCTCTGGAGGGAATAGCTCTGTTTGGCACAGGGGATATGACTTACAGAAATAAGGGATGTGATGGTTTACATTCGGTCATTATAATGCTGGCGTAAGTAAAGGGTGGGGATTTGCCACTCAATTTACACATCAGTGTAGTAAACAGAAAAAAACGTTGCAAACAGTACATCTATTTTGCGTGTTATTACCACACTTTTGAGTTTTTGACCCTGCAATTACCACCAGCGAAGCACCCATAGCTGTCCTTTATGCAAAATTCACACTCATGTCTTATGGATGGTAATGCAAAAACAGGCACATATAATATTTGCACACATGTTGGCAGTAGCAATAGGGTCTAAATGGCTGATAGAGCATAAATGACTTGAATACCAGACACATACCCACACCTGGTGTTGGCAAAAGCGAATTGAAACATTGCAGCCTAACATAATCATCTCAAGACAATAACACTTCTCGGCCTCAAATGTGCATATTTTCCGTGCATTTTATGTAAAATATACACTTCCTCCACAAGAAAATACACAACAGTTATACACTGCCATAAAATGCAATAAAAACAAACTCCACAACAGCACACATTTTGTATTTGCAGCACCTACATTTCTACTTCAGCAAAAAATTGCAAAATATCTTCCATAAATAATACTGCAATATCAAAGTAATGTCTGTAGAAAAGTCTCTGTTCAAGAATGAAAAGTAGAGTATTGGGCACTATGATTAATGTTGTGTGTGTTGGGGATGCGTTATTTTTACATTTCGGTATTTGTCTTCTACGTCTTGTTTTATTCGCTGCATGTTTTTGAGTTGATTGTGCTTAATAACTGAGTGCCCCACTTCTCATAGGCTCAGCTTTAAGTGGCCTTTTGTACAAAGAAGGGGCAGGAATGGAACGCAGGGGTGAAATAGCAATAGACTTTATGCCAAATAAAGCGTCGTTCTAATCGAAGCTTATCTAAGTAAAATATACAAAGCGCCAGGCTTTCTAGTGGGAAACAATGTAGAGTTATGAGGCCGGATGCTCGGGGTCACGTGTCCAAGCAGTAGCTGGATGGTTTTGCTCTGCATTTTTTGAAGCTTCCTTTAAAAAATGCAAAAAATGCTCCTCGTTTAACCTGGCTGGCGGGGTGCTGCAGGGAGCTGTACCCAGAAAAATTAAATGGCAATCGTAGAAATAGGAAGTTTTTACCACTTTTCAAACACCCCCGATTCCACTTTCTACTGAAATCATGGCGCCTTCATAAGTCACAGACTTCCATAGCTGCCAAGTTTTCACAGCGCCTACATGTGACCTTTCAATGGTTTCAGTGTACTATGAGTGACATTCTATTTCTAAATGTGTGACACTTCGAGTGACATTTTCTCGCAAGTTAAAAACAGGCAAAGGGGCTTGCGGCAGGATGTGACGCCACCACTGACCACCTTATGGCCTTGCAAACAGCAGTGAAACTTCTCTATGTACTCAGACGCTGGCTCGATAGTAGACATTCCCTGCTGCTTGGCTCGCGGGACTGCAAATGGCAGAGAAACATCACTATTTATCTGGCCTCTGGCTAAATAGTAGAGATTCCGTACATTTTGGTCAACAAGCATGCAAATACCAAGGGTCTTCACTATTTATCGGGCCTCTGGCTAAATATCAGAGATTATGTACTGTTTGGCTGACAGCCATGCAAATAGCAAAGAAGCATTAAAATGTACCTGGCCTGTGGCTAAATAACAGACATATGCACTGTTTGGCCAGCAGTTGAGCAACTAGCGAAGAAACGTCTCACTTTACCCAGTTGCTGGAAAAGTAGCAGGCATTATTTGCAGTTTGGCCAGTTGCCTTGGTCATTATTTATCGGACTGCTGATTAAGTAGTTAAGTAGCAGAAATTATTAACTATTTGGCCAATGGCCTTGCAAATAACAAAGATGCTTTATTATTTTACCTGGCCACTGACTATATAGGAGAAATTACATACCATTTTGCCAGCAGCCATGCAAATAGAAAACAAATTAAAATATTCACCTGGTTACTGGCTAAATTGCAGACAGTATGCACATTTTTACCAGTAGCCATTCGAATAGCAGAGGAACTTCACTATTTACCCAGCTGCTGTGAAAACAGCTGAAATTATATGCTAATATGCCTACCATAGATTTAAGTGGGGACTTACCACCAGGTAGTTCTGCAAACAAGGTGTGTACACTATTGGTATCGATCTCTTTATGCAAGTTTGGGGCCTGATGTATTCATATTCCATTTGCAAAAAGTGGTCGCAAATTGCACACAGAGTGCACATTGTGAATGGAACAGTATTTGGGAACTGAACTATGTACTATGAGGCTGGATCACAAAATACCAAATCGCAGAGTTCGCAGAACGACCTGTCTAGTTAATGTTCATTAGGCAGTTGGCAATTTGTGATTGGCTGTAAACACAGAAATGGTGGCTAGTAAGGGACAGGAAACCACCATCCCTATGACTACATGCCAACACGGAAAACCTTTTCTTTTTTTTTTGTTTTGTTTAAAGCAGCTTCTGTTGCTTAAACAATCGGTGCTGCTTTAAAAAAAAGTTTTTCATTTTTGGAAAACTTAAGGGGGAGCAGGCAGTGGTCCTCCTCTGAAGCACTGTACACTCCTCCTAAGGCTGCCAACATGATTCCAAAAGGGGAAGGAGTCCTAAGGGGACCCCTCCCTTTTAAAAATCAGCTTCAGACCCCAACTCAGGGGCTGGTAACTCATCTGTGGTTTGTGACCCAGTAGCGGCTGGCAGGGAATGAGGGTGGAGGGACGGGGGTAGGGTGTGGGTGGAGGGGGGAGGAAAAAAACCACTTACCTCTTTCGCCTTCCGTGTTTATCCTCTGCTTCTCTGGGAGTCCTGGAACCAGGAAGCACCCACGCTTCCCACAGCCAATCACAACGCTGCAATGCAGTGTTGTGATTGACTCCCCTATGCCTATCACAACTCTGCAATGCAGCGCTGTGATTGGTCTGAGTGCCGTGGATCAGCGCTCAGATGGGGACTGGGGGCCTTTGCATGTTCCCCACCAGACTGTGTAATGCAGCCTGGTGGGGAATATACAAAGTGCGCATGACTGTTTGGCCGGGCCAAGACGGCCGGCCAAACAATCATGCACACTTGGAGTGTGTAAACCACTCCTCCCCCTGTGCCTCCAGCCGTGACCCACCCTAACCCAGCACCAAACCTGAGAAAAAAATAAAACGATAATGACTACATTATTATCGTTTTATTTTTCCTGCTTAAAGAGCAATGGGGCGACGCTCCTCCGCCTTAGTGGAAGAGCCGCTCCTGTTGTGACCGCAATTGAGGTTGTAAACCATTAACATATTCCTTTACGAATCAGAAATTGGAGGGGGGGGGAAAGCCTTTAACACCCCTTCCCATTTGCAATTCAGAAAGGATTGCAAAAGTCCTGTTACAGGTTGGCAAAAAATGTATTTTACACATAATGATAATCACTTTTGCTATCACAAATCCTGTGATTTTGCGAATTGCAGAGTTTGCTACTGTAGAAGGGCATACTACATGAGGCTCTTAGTGCTAAAACTGGCTTTAATACAAACTGAACCCAAGCAGCACTAACTCATAGGTGTAAAGGTTTAAATAGCCATCGAAGAAAATGTCTGAATGTTTCTAAGCTAATTTGGAAGACAAACTGGGGTGGCGTAGTGTGCAAAAGAACGATGGATTTAACCCAGATCTCTTGACTGGGGGAGAATGTTTGGATCATTCAGCATTCCGGCCATCATTTGTTGCAGTTACATTTTTCGCCCTAAGTGGGACGGGTATGCCCAGATGTGGGTCCCTTGCTCACTGTGCCACTGGATTCAAGTTAGCCTAGCTGATGAAGGATGACATACCCTGAAACCAAACCCAGGATGCTTGTTTCCGGTCCAGGGAGAACCTGGCTTGGCAGTTCGGTCTGGACTGTTCCCATGAGGCACAGGGTCAAGACTGATTTGCATATGGCTGGGTCCAAACTGGGGTGGCGTAGTTAGCAAAAGAACGATGGATTTAACCCAGATCTTTTGACTGGGGGAGAATGTTTGAATCATTCAGCATTCCGTCCATTATTTGTTGCAGTTACATTTTTCGCCCTAAGTGGGACGGGTATGCCCAGACGTGGGTCCCTTGCTCACTGTGCCACTGGATTCAAGCTAGCCTGGCTGATGAAGGGTGACATTCCCTGAAACCGGTCCCAGGATGCTTGTTTCTGGTCCAGGGAGGACCTGGCTTGGCAGTTCGGTCTGGACTGTTCCCATGAGGCACAGGGTCAAGACTGATTTGCATAGGGCTGGGTCCAAACTGGGGTGGCGTAGTGGGCAAAAAAATGATGGATTTAACCCAGATCTCTTGACTGGGGGAGAATGTTTGAATCATTCAGCATTCCGTCCATCATTTGTTGCAGTTACATTTTTCGCCCTAAGTGGGATGGGTATGCCCAGATGTGGGTCCCATGCTCACTGTGCCACTGGATTCAAGCTAGCCTGGCTGATGAACGGTGACATTCCCTGAAACTGGTCCCAGGATGCTTGTTTCCGGTCCAGGAAGGACCTGGCTTGGCAGTTCGGTCTGGACTGTTCCCATTAGCCACAGGGTCAAGACTGATTTGCATATGGCTGGGTCCAAACTAGGGTGGCGTAGTGGGCAAAAGAACGATGGATTTAACCTAGATCTCTTGACTGGGGGAGAATGTTTGAATCATTCAGCATTCCGTCCATTATTTGTTGCAGTTACATTTTTCGCCCTAAGTGGGACGGGTATGCCTAGACGTGGGTCCCTTGCTCACTGTGCCACTGGATTCAAGCTAGCCTGGCTGATGAAGGGTGACATACCCTGAAACCGGTCCCAGGATGCTTGTTTCCGGTCCAGGGAGGACCTGGCTTGGCAGTTCGGTCTGGACTGTTCCCATTAGGCACAGGGCAAAGACTGATTTGCATATGGCTGGGTCCAATCTGGGGTGGCGTAGTGGGCAAACGAACGATGGATTTAACCCAGATCTCTTGACTGGGGGAGAATGTTTGAATCATTCAGCATTCCGTCCATCATTTGTTGCAGTTAAAATTTGGAAGACAAGGCACAAAATGCCACTCCATTATTCCAAGGGTCAACAAACAGTGACTTGGGAGGCCCATTATGAAGCTGTCACATACTACATAAATGCTCCAGCTGCTTTAAGTTCACCTGAATGGGTGGCTAGTGATAAAGATGATTAGATCCTTTGCAAGACTAGATCTAGCTATTTACTATTTTTATTTTTTGTAAAATAGGTTTTTATTTTTTGGGTGAAACATCTGGCAATGGTGCTAACATGCACCCATAACATTGTAAACTCTGAGGAAGTTAACCACAGTGCCAGTACAATAGTATACAGGGTGTGTGGCATCCTACCATTAAATAATACATTTGCAAGTATGTTTATTGACTCTACTGTAGCGCGTGATATTAGGTGCTTTCCTTTGTCAATGGAAGTCCAGCAACCCTCCCTGACACCCTCAGTGCATAATAATTTAGCCAGCTTCCACACACCATATGGAAGTTACGGGAACAGCCCCTGCTTTTGTAGATGATTTTCTCTGCAGCCATGTACATGTCCATTCATCGCCTCCATTCTTGTAGGGTAGGGGACTCCTGCATCCCCATAGCCTGGTCACGACCCTCTTGGCCACTACCAACCCCAGGTCACTGAATATAAGCTTGACCTGTGGGGCATAAACATCATTGGGGATACCCAGGAGACCATATCGCGGATCAAGAGGGACATTGTGACGTCAAGGATCATACTGAGTTCCCTTGTTATCTTGGCCCAGTAGGCTTGAATAAACGGAAAACTCTGCTTTGTCTGCGGGAAGGTCCAGCTTTCCCTGTTACACCGCACACAGGCCGCTGTAGCCACCCTTCCCATCACAAACAGCCTTTGTCAATCATAATAGACCTTGTGCATGATCTTAAACTGATTTTATTGCCACCTCTCTAGGATGCCTCAACACAGCATCCCAATCTATATTTTCCATCTCTCTCACGTATTTTTCCCATCTGACACGTAACCTACCCAGCGTGTCTGGCATATTATTGTTTAACATCCTGTAAGTGAGTGAAATCGCCCCCTTACCCAGTTCCTCTATAAGCAACTGTCCCACTAGGGGGTGCATACTTTAGGATCTCCATCTCTCCCAATTGCTCTGCCTTCCAGGCGTGTCTCTGCTGAGCATATTTTAGGAATTGAGTAGGATTCAATTGGTATTCCCTCTGACGGGAGGAGAAAGACATAAGATCTCCATTCTCCAGTAGGTCCCCAACTTTGGAGATTCCAATAGTGTCCATGCCCCAAAACCTCGCAAGTTCCCCAGTTCATGGAGCCACCTCCCACCCACATGGGCATCCTATTATTAATTTTACAAGTCCAGCCAATACACTTAGTGGCCTTTGCCCAAGCCTCTAGCTGCACCTAGGTTGCTGGCAGCAACTGGTGGGCCCCTTTCCTACCATACAGATAGTATAGGTCCGTACGGGCCTGCAGATGCTCCCTTTCCAGCCTAAAAGTTGAATGGTCCGGAGAGGCAAAAATCCAGTTGTTGATGTTTATCAGGTGTGCAGCCTGTAGTATCCCTCAGTATCTGAGAGGGCTATTCCTCATTGTATGGTTTGCATTGCAATGTCTTCAGCGCTATTCTGAGGTGCCCTTTGTTCCAGAGCAAGGATCTCACCTCTCCAGCTACTTTAGTGAACATGTCTTGTGGATTATGTTAGTACTTGTTCTGGAGGACATAGAGCAAATTAGGAAGTGTAATCATTTTAAAAATGGCTGCCCATCCCAGGGGGGTGAAGGGTAGCCCACGCCCCCTCTCTGCATCTACCTGGAAATTTTGAACCACCTTCGAAAGTTTCCTGTTTAGACAGAGCTTCCTAAGGGGTATCATCCATGTTCTCAAATAACGAAACCCCTCCTGTGCCACAGTCAATCGATGTAGGAGCATTGCCAGGTCCACCAATGCACTTGGCTGATAGAGCACTGACTTCTCCCAGTTTTATACAGTAACCGGAGTGCTCACTGTACTTCTCAAAGATTCAGAAAACAGTGGGGATTGTTCTTTCGGGTTTGGTAATATAAAGAAGGATGCCATCCACATAAAGCAAGATTTTCTCTTCATCTTCACTGGTGGCCGTAACCCTGAACACCCCAGCCCCTTGATGGGCTCACACTATATATGTCAGGGATTCTATTGTGAGTACAAACAGGAGGGGGAACAGAGGGCAGCCCCATTGTGTTCCCCTCTCGATAGGAAACTCAGCTGTGTCCTGTTCACTCGCACCACAGTGGTTGGTGCCTGATACAGCAGTGACACCCATTCCCTGTAGCGAGGGCCGAACCCAAACCTCTTCAAGGTTAACTCAAGGAATGGCCAGTGGATTGCATTGAACCACATCAAGTGCGAGAAAAACATGAGGAGCCAACCGGTCCTTCACCACTGTGAGCCAATTGTATGTCCACCTTAAGTTATTTCGTATTGACTTACTAACCATAAAGTCAGGCTGGTCCCTGCGTATCAAGGGAGTATTGATGTGCAATAGCCTAGTGACAAGTATGGGAGTGAGTATTTTAATTTCTGTGTTGGGTAGAGAGTTCGGGCAATACGATTCATACCGGTCCCTGGGTTTACATTCCTTTGGTATCTCGTTGATGGTGGCGCACCGAGAATCCAGCGGCAGTGTCCCGGTATCTCTAGCTTCTATGAATAGATTCAGCAAGCGTAGCCCCATGTGCCGCCATCCTGCTTATAGCATTCCTCCGGGACACTGTTGGGCCCCAGGGACTACCCACTTTCAGCTTTGTGATGGCTGCTGGGACCTCTTGCAACGTAATATCCCCTTCCAGTGCCGCACGGGCCTGTGCATTAAGACAGGGGTAACCCCTGCGTCTAAATAATGTCTGATGCGTGTTGTGTCTCGCAATGGTCTAGCCCTGTAAAATGCATCATAGTAGTGGACAAATTCCTCTGCACTGTCTTCGTCCGTAGTGTGGGACACCCCTATCTGGTCTGTAATGCGGCGCAACCACCTGGCCTCCATTTCCCTCCTGCTCAACCATGCTAAGAGTTTACCAGCTTTGTTCCCAGTGTCGTAAAGGCGGTTGAATATGCCCAGCATTTGCTTCTTGCGCCAGGTCGCAATACTCTGTTTTCAGAATTGCGACCTGTCTGAGGGTTTGGGTATCCATGGCCACCCCTGGTGTACTCTCTAACTGTAGGAGTCTTGTCTCGAGGCTCTCAAGTTCTTCCACCTCCCTCCTCTTTTTCTGCGCGTTTGCGTTTTGGGCCCAGTCTCTCAGGACTGCCTTATAGGCTCCCCACAGAACTATCTTAGATGCAACAGACCCCTCATTCTCCTGGGGCAAACACATAGTTGAGCCATGAGAAGGCTCTGTGGGCCCCAGAGAAGTACGAGTAGCGTCTCTCCTCCAGATGTTTATGTCAGATTTGTGGAGCGCATGGCTACCCGAGGGCTCCCCCGCGCTGCTGGGTGCTGGACTGGGTGTCTATGCCTGGTAAGAGGTTACTGGGGGAATAACCAGATCTTGAGTGTTTTCCCTAAAGGTGAGTTAGTCTTCCAGTAGTCTTATTCCAAGTGGCAGACCATTCCATAACTTTGGGACCAAGTGTGCAAATGATCTCCCCCCCTCGCTCTTTTAATTCTGATGGTTCTATAAAGGGGTTCTTGAGATGATCTTAGGTGTCTCGCTAGGGAATAGGGGGAGACCAGACCTCTAAGTTTAGTTGGCCCTTTGTTCTTCATAGCCTTATGTGCAATGCAAAGTGATTTAAATGTAATCCTTGCATCAACAGGTAGCCAGGGGAGCCATTTCAGAGACTCCCTTACTGGTTCATGATTTGGGATTTTGAGGAGAAGCCTTGCTGCAGCATTTCACACGACCTGGAGTCTTTTTATAACATATTTTGGTGAGCTCACATAAAGAGAGTTCCCATAATTCAAACGGGAAACTATCAGGGCTTGAATCACTGTTTTTCTTAAATGCTCCGGAATCACTTTTAGTATTTTCCTGATCATTCTAAGTAGACCAAAGCATATGCCAGCCAGTTTTTTGGCTTGGTGGTCCATTGTCATGGCTCTGTCCAACCACATTCCCAGATTAATAATGGGGGATTTGGGATCCCGGGGGGTTGCCCATGCAGTTCGGCCAGCTGTCCAATGGTCTGGGTATGACCATGTTTCCTAGAATCATCAGTTCCGACTTATCGCCGTTCAGTTTCAAGCAGCAGTTCATCATCCAACTGGCCACTCTTTCGAACCCTGAACATCAACAAATTGTTGATGTTCAGGGTTCGGACTGTTTGCAAAAGAAACCACCAGCTGTGTATCATCTGCATAAGAGATGGCCGAAATACCAAACTCCTGCACAATTGTTGCCAACTGTCAGATGTAAACATTAAACAGGGTCGATCCCAGCAGCAATCCAAATATATGGATGGCAGACTATCAGAAAAACATGTGTTTTCCATGAACTGGTAGGATCTGTCTTCTAGAAAGGATGTAAGCCAGTCCAAGGCTTTATCCTGGATTCCCACTTCCCTGAGCCTATCTATCACGATGGCATGGTCTATAGTGTCGAACGCTGCACTTAGGTAAAGGTGCAGAATTGCGGCGGAACCACAGTTGTCCAGTCCTTTTTTAAGCTCCTCGGTGACCAACTGTAGAGCAGCCTTGGTACTGTGCTGGGCACGAAAGCCCATCTGTGTGGGATGAAGGAGGTCGTTATCCTCCAGAAAGCTGGATAATGCCCGGTTGACATGTTTCTCCGAAAGTTTTCCCACAAAAGGTAGCAACGATATGGAGTGAAAATTGCAAGGTAATGCCGGGTCTAGATGGGGTTTTTTGTGCATTGCCACAGATCAGACAGGCCCATTGTGGCAGCAAACTTAGCAAGAGGTGTGCCCTGGGATGTGGTTGCAGTGGTTCCCTCCCGGTCTAGGTCTGCGTCCATTATGCCATTAAAATTCCCGCCCACTAAGTGTAGAGAGGAGTCCATTTCCAGAAGTATTTCAGCAACTTTATGTAGGGTAGGTGCTTGAAATCTATATGGTGCATATGCATTGTGCAAGGTCATGGCTGTCTGTCCCCACTGTCCCTGTACCCCCACCTATCTGCCATTGGGGTCTAGCCACGATTTTTCTCCCGTTTTGGATTCTTTTTTACAGGATTGGACTCCCCTGGATCTTGACATATTTCCGAAGTGAGCCAGTGTGATACCTCTACCCAGGAAATGGCAGTGTCCCCCCCCCCCCCGGAGGTGAGTCTCCTGGAGACGGACTATATCAGGATGCAACCGTTGTATGTGCTGCGCAACCAGGCCCACTTGACCTTATTACCCAGGCCATTTATATTCCACGTCAAAACAGTGAGTCCCGAATCATTTAAGAGTTTTGGATGTGTCACATACCTGGAGTGGTGTGATATTTGAACGGAATCCCCCTGTTAACATGATGTAAGAATTTCTATACTGGTTTCCCTTGTCTGTGAACCTTATTAACTGGTAGGAACGTATCCCTCTAGCTTTCCCCCGACCTCACCTGCCTCCACAAGCAATAAACCACATCACTGAACTAAATCACTCGTGCGAGGAGTATAAGAGGTCTGTAGCCCACCTAGAACAACTTGTGTCAATACAGACAAATGGCCCTCCTGGGACAGTGGCCTTGAAGTGGAAAATGGAAGTTTGCACTCCGTTTCTCCTGTGAAGGGCTGGGGGGATGTGGAAAAGTCCTTTGGACTGTGTCGCCTGCTCCAACTTAAAGTACCTTCTCAGAAGTATCTCTCTAGTATACCAGGGCTTGCTCTGCCTTGTGTTACAAGGAAGGTCTGGCTCCTGCTCCAGAGTGTTAATCGCTAATGCCATAGGATGCGGCTCAGCCAAACCTGCTGACTCCTCCTCTCCTGAGATGTGAGGAGATGAGCCTCTCTTGGGTGTCCCTCCAGGTCTTTTTCGGTGTCCCAGTTTGTTCCTCATCTATGTTGGTGCAGGCTCCTGGCCCTCACAAGGGCCACAGTCCTTTTGGTGGATCTACCGAGTGACCCCACCTGCGGGACAACTGCCTCTCCTTCAGTCGGGCTCCCTGCCGATGGCTGGACTGCAAGCCCGGCCGTCCAACTCCACGTCCCGACAAATGGGGGCATTCCTCTAGCTAAGCCCAGGCCTCCTCTGGTGAGTTGAAAAAGAGAGATTTGAGTTTTGCTGGGAATAGAAGCATATACTGCAGTTGGAGCGCCCGAGGTTTGGTTTGAACTGAGTCAAAGGTACAGTGTTGCTTTTGGACTTCACGTGGTTAGTATGGGAATACAAGAATTTTCGAGTTTTCATGGTGGACCTCCCCCCAAAGTCGGACCTCTCATAGGATCATGTTACAGTCTTGGAAATTCAGAAACTTTGCAATGACGGGCCTTGGGAGGGGCCCTGGTGGAGGTCCCCCAATAATGCCCTGTGCGCTCGCTCTGTGATGAAGCAGGATGAGAACTTGTCTGGTGGGAGGGTCACCTTCAGCCAGTCACCCAAGGAAGCCTCCATGTCTGTGCCCTCAATCCCGTTGAGGAATCCCACAAAGCACAGGTTGGTGCACTGTGCGCAATATTCTGTGTCCTCCAGTCTCCAGATCACATCCTTGGTGGCAGAGCAAACCCCGGCCATGTTTTTCTTGAGCCCCTGGACAGTGTCCTCTAACTCAGAGATCCTGGACTCTGCTACTGTCACCCTCTCCAACACATTTTGTAGGTCCTGGTGCAGAAGTGACACCTCTAAGTGCACCTCACCAATCTTCCTCTCCAGGGCCTCTTGAGAAGAATAGATCACCGAAAGAAGAGCTTCATTATCTGGCATAGCCAGCAACTCCATGTCAGTCTCGGTCAGTGGAGCGACTACCTTTGGGTAGCAGTCAATTTTCCTCTGTCGGGGCAGTTTAGGATGCTTGTCTTTGGCCATTGCTCAATTCCGGCCCCCACCATACAGGATTGAGGGAAGAGTGGCAGACCCAGTCCAGGCTAGGAAAGAAACGAGGGGGGGAATGTCCAGCTTCCCCTGCTCTCGAGACTCCAATACTGTGGGGGGGGGGTTCTTCCACCACTGGGCCTCTGTTTGTTCTCTCTCAGCGACACCAGCACTACTTATTTGGGGATCTCGAGCCTCCCTTGACCTGGGAAGGCAGCACCACAGGGCCACCCACCAGCCCAGGAAGGCGGTGTCTTCTTTGGCACTGTCCCAGCATCCTCCCCTGTCAGTGACAATGCCGCCGGGCCCCCGGGTCTCTCCACTGGCCCCAAGCTCCGGGGTGCTGGCACTCACACCACTGATGTTCTGCACTCGACAGCCAGGGACCCCTTACTCCAGGCCTTCTCTCTCCATCGGTTGTCCAGTTCTCAAGGGAATTGCAGCCCGCCTGCCCACAACAGCCACGCAAGCCACGGCAATTGGTCAATTCTGAGGGAATGGCTGTGCCACCTTACTGAAGGAGAGGGATGGAGACCAAAAATCTGCACCTCTCCTTTGGGCTCCCACAGCAGGCACTCAATAGTCGCTGGTCCTCCACCTCTATTCAAGCCAAAGCCCAGGGAAGAGCTTCACATCATGCGGCCGCCATATTGTGGAGGGCCACGGGTTCAGCATAAGGATAGGGGGGCCACCCGGCAGCACCCCCCTCACATCCGAGGGCCCAGTGGGTCACCCCCAACGTCGTCTTGTGCTGCGTGGTCTTTGTTCATGCAGCGAGAGCCGGCCGACACCCTCCGATCTCCGGCCCTCAGAAGGGTCGCCATTCTCTGCTGGTGCTGTCCCGCACCGAGAAGCGATGCTACCTGGCCTGCAATAATGCGGCTACCGTCTGGGTGGGGGGGAGGGAAAGAGGGGAGCCAGACTGACTAGGCCCACATGCCGGCTACCCACGGGCAGTCGATCACACCTGGGATTCACACTCAGAAGGAGCTTACCTCTTTGCGGCTGCATAGAGTAGTACTGATTTCATACAGTCATTGCTCAGACTACAGAATTAACAAATATAACCACCTAGGTGCACTGCAGTTGAGTCTCCGCACCACTTATATATTCTGCATGTAAGTAAGATGCATGCAGTTTTTCAGCAATCCACTTTCTGTGTCCCATAGACCAACAATGAAATGACTCTTGCATCTCTACACTGGTGTTGTGGTACTTGTGTTTTAGCAAAGACTATTTTGGAGAAATGTATAGAAACATTTGTATTGTTCCCAAGAAAAGTCATGAAGAGAGGTTGAAGGACTAAAGGAGTGTGATTATATGATTTCACATCTAAGATTAGAAAGGTTTAACTCAATTAATAGGTGAAAACTCCACTGCATGGATAGGGATGCTCTACCATCCTACTCTGTCAGTTATTCTAGCTATCTCCCGGTGAACTGAATAATCATGCATGTTCTCTACAAGTGCTCCATCCTTTTGCTTTCTGTTTGCCAATACTCTGATGACTGGGGAACATCCAAATTGTACCAATTGTGAGTGAGATTGCTTACTGGACCATCAAGATCATCAACCAAGACTATAAGGTGATAGGCCCTAGTAGCAGCAGATTAATGTTGCATGGTAACAACGTTTTAACATTTGTGTCGAAGTGGGGGATTGGCTATTGACTTTCCGAAACTGTGATCTCTTGCCTTCCTCATGTACAGAAGCTGAGTATGTGTTATTTACTTATACTGGATGGATGGTGAGGTACATTAAAGTCTGGTGCATTCTACACAAGTTGGTATCCCTCCCACACCAGGCTTCCTTCATCCAGCTTGCTAGCCTACACATAGGGGCCGATTCCGATCTCGGTCGGAGGCGCACCCAATACCATTCGGTCGGGAAAAAAGCCATGCGAAAGCCTGTTACCCGACCGAACCGTCCGCGAGTCCGGCCGAGCGAGTACGATGCGGAGTCGCCGACCGACTCGTCCGGGCGACCCGACCGCTCCGACCGACTCGTACCCGGACCGTACCGCTCCGACCGACTCGGTCGGACCCGGTCGCACCGCGCAATGGAGACGTTTTCCGGCCGGGTAAGTACGATGCGCACCTCGACCGCTCCGACCGACTCGCGCCGTCCGACTCGAACTCGCTGTCGGAGCCGTACTTTGGGGGTCCGTGTCGGACCCCCTGTACTGCGTACCCGTGCGAGGCGCACACAGGGGGACCCAAGGGTCCCCCTACCTGTGCGTGTACGCCGCGAGCGCTCGCGGCGTACTCGCTGTAGGCGCCCTTGTCCGCCTCGCACCCATTGAGGCAATGGGAGCCCGCGTACGCGTTGTACGACCGGCTCCCATTGAGTTCAATGGGAGTCCGACCGACTCGTGTCCGATAACATACGGACGCATCGGACTCGTTCGGTCGGACTGCACGGGTCCGATTCGGTCGGAAATCTCTCCGGGTCCGGCTCGGTCGGGGAAATTTCCGGCCCGAATCGGAATCGACCCCATACTGTTTTCTAAGCCCACCTCCCCGAACATTTTGTAGTTTGTAGAAGAAAGTTACCAAAGCATTCTCTTTGTCACATTAGGCTTCCTCCTGCTCAAGTGAAATCCATGTATGCCACACTTCCTATGTTACTATTGGTCTCCATGGTAATGTAAACATAAGGAGAGATCTGCCCCTCAACATATCTATAGCCGTAGCGTACCCACATCCAATGTCATATGACTCAGCTGCTCTCTTCTCTTCCATGCCTAACAAACATCAATACATTAATCAGTATCTCTCTTTGCCCCCTCATGTTGCACTAGTTTACTATGTTTAAATATGTTTAAATTTACTTATTTACATTTGAATCATCGACATCGTGAAATATATATAGATCTACCTGTGTGCCGTATACATGTAACACCGTCATAACAGCTATAATATTTAAAACCTGCAGCTTTTGCCTGAAAATGTCTGTATTTGTGTTCAACTGTCTAGTTATACCATAAGTTCCAAAATGAACAACTGTATAAGAGTAAAATGTAATAAAATAATTTTTTTTAAATGAGAACATATGGAAAGGACAATCTTGCCTGGAATCAACAAAACACTTGTGCCTGAAATCAACAAAATAACTTTAACCAGTCCATACTGGTCTAACTAGTGATGCTTGGCTTCAGAATCCAGGAGATGTGAGACAAAAAAATAGAAGAAGCACTTCTCCAGGACTGTATTACTTTGTAGTCCAATATTTGTATACTGCTTCTTGCCCCTGATAAGTCACCAAAGCGCTTCAGGGTCATAAATGAAAAAACAACCCTCTTTGTTGTGCATCATTGATGTTGTGTCGCCTATGTGGAAAAGACTGGGTATAATGCATTAAAAAGGCGTTCCAATCATTTCGTAGCAAACCTGTGGTTGTGCTTATGCATTAAGTGAGGCTGGGAGTTTTAAGAGAGAGAGAGAGTTGCATTTTCTGACATTTATCATCTCCCTTGTGGTTGTACTTGGTTGGTAGATTTTGGGGATCTGTACTCTTGCCTATATAAAAGATATTTGGTATCACGTGCGACGTCCATAGAATGTTTCAATCGAGTGACAGCGATCTTGAAGGCGCAGTAATGCAAGGAATGGCGGCAAAGAAGTGTAAGATAGATGGTGTCAAATTTGTGGATACATACTGTCATCGCCTAATCTGATCTATGTATGATCATCCATGTGAGAACAGCAAGCCGGGTCTAGTGGCTGAGTGGACTAATGCATCCACTGTAGGGGCCTGTGTTTGACCTCATGGTCACAGGTTCAAATCTCGGTGGGTCCACTCAGCCTTTCATCCTTCTGAGGTCGATAAAATGAGTAACATTGAGTTGTGTAAGAATAAACATCTGTGTAAGTAATGTGGTGTGCTTCCAGGAGTCTGGGATGCTGGCTGTGTGGATGGAGTTGTTCAGTAGCAGGGTTAAAGCTGAGCTGATGGAGACCAGTCCTTTGGAGAAGATGTGATGAGGGCAGGGCTCTGAAGGTGCTACAGAGTGGATGGACTGCATGACTGTTGTGGTTTCTGAAGTGGTGATGGTGTGCAGTTGGTCATGGTGGTTTTGTAAGGGCTTGTCTTGATCAGTGGCAGGGCTGCATTCGGGGATGGGTCCGACTAGAGCGTGCTGCTGAAGAAGTTGGAGAGCTGGATGCAGAGGTCCTGCGAGTGGGAGGAAACTACCATTACAACGCAGACTTTACAACGTAATGCCATTACAACAACTCCATTACAACGCAGGTACCATTACAACGCATGCCATTACAATGCATGCAATTACAACGCATGTGTCATCACAACACATGCCTTTACATCGCATTTATGGTTAAGGTAAGTGTTCAGGTGAGTTTAAATGTATTTATTTGTTTTTTGTTATTTTAATAATTATTGTAATATTATAAGATGAGTATATAATTAGTGATTTTTACATTTATGTGATTAAAAAAATGATATGTACGTTAATTTTAATAACCTAAGTATTTACTTATTTAGAGAATTAATAAATATAATTTAATATTTGGATTAAAAAAATAATTATACTAAGAAAGGGTTTGTAACATAACCATTTACATTTCATAACCATTTAGGTAGGGGATTCAAGGGATTAATGGGTTACGGGTGGGGAAGTGTATTAATACTCAAGTATTAATTTTAATACCCGAGTATTAATTTATTTAGAGGATTATTAAATATAATTTAATCTTTTTTTACAAAAATAATTTATAATAAGAAAACGGTTTGTAACATAACCCTTTAGGCACGGGATGTGAGAGATTTAGGGGTGATGGGTGGGGAAGTGTATTAATAGTCCGGTATTATTTTAATACATGAGTATTAATTTATTTAGAGAATTAATAAATATAATTTAATATTTAAAAAAAATATATAATAAGAAAAGGGTTTGTAACATAACCCTTTAGGCACAGGTGTGAGGGAATTAGGGGTCAAGGGTGGGGAAGTGTATTAATTTTAATACTTGAGTATTAATTTATAAAGATTAATTGTTTAATTTGAAATATAAAAATTAAAAACGTGCATAAAAACATATTTATAATTTAGAATAACGTAAATAAATATGAAAATAATAAATTAAGCATAACACAACATCTAATAGTTTTTAAAAGTATGAAATATATTTTATTAATAATTAAAAACAAACAAAAGATGTAATATATAGTAATAAATATGAGATACACTTTAAAAAAATCAGTAATAATTTTTTCAAAATAAAGATATTTATGTACTATTTTTTAAAAATGTTTATATAATTTTGAACTGTCAATATTTTATTAAACATTAAAAACATATTTTCCCCACACTTTTTCATTATATTCAATGGTAATAATTGTACTTTTTTTCTTTTTGCTTTCAGCCCTTGATGTACGCAGTTGAGCGTCTGTTTCTACAGTCGGTGGAGAGTCGCAATCAAGATCAGATGCAAGGGAGAGCTGTGGTCAGGTAAGAACCTTTAATATTTTAAATTTAGAGTTGTAGGTGGGCAACTTTTTTATAAGGAGGGAGGAAGTTGTAAGGTGGTTAGTGTAAATCTTGAATGTTAAATATGTTTTAACCCATTTTTCATCCTATGCAGGTAGCTGTTGTAGGCCTACGTTGAGACAATTGCGGTTATTGCAAGATAAGTTTAAAAAAGTATTTCTAAAAAAGAATAGAATACTTTTTTAACTTATTTGTAATAATAGCAGTATTTTTTTATGCAACGTGTTTTTTTTTAGTACTGTTCGGAGTTTTTTTGCAATACACGCCACATGTTTAAAAGAAGGAAAAGGATTTGTGGGTTCGAATGCAGGCCTTACAAAAGGGCGAAGAAGGTTTTTGGAACAGATTTTTTATGGATTACTGCATTTTGGAACTGGCTGAACAAGGATGGACAATGTTTTTGAATATGGAATGTGTATCGGAATATGGATTAGATATGCCTTTTTTTTGTTGGAAAAATCTATGTATTTCAGGTTTTTTATATTTTGTTTTGGGTTTGTGTTTTTAATCAGAACAAACATTTTTATCCCAACTAATACGTTGTTGGTATTGGTGTTTACTCCACTCTGTGTTTCAAATTTTTGATAGGGAAATTTGGAAATTCATGGATTTATTGTTAAACCCTGTGGATTATTGGAGTACAGAAGACTTTTGATGACAGGGTGAATTGAAACATCACCAAAAGTTGAAGAAAGAAGACATCTGCAGGTAGGATTTCTGACATTTCTAATAATTTTACAAAAATAATTTTAAATATGCTAATTTAATTCTTTAAAAAAAGGCAAATAAGTTAGAAGAAGGGGTTAGTTTTTATAAGAAATAAAGTATGCTCGTAATATTTTCCAGGTAGTCTCAAGCCACTGACAACGTAAACTGTTCCGTTTCTGCCAATAGTTGTTCTGACATTTCTTTACTTTTTGGGAGATATGTGGATTCAGACTACCTGTTAAAGATTGCGCTATTCTCATTTCTTGGTAACTTTGCTCCTTCTTCTAGGTTTCCAAAAAATTAGAGAAGTTTGGGTGATTTATTCCGATAGATTTGTTGAAGGAGTTGTGCCATCCCTCAATGGCATTATTAGTCTTTGTGCCACCCTCTAAGCAGGTGGTGTAACAGTTCCACTAGTCAATTGAGAACCTTGGCTTCCTCCTGCGACCAGACCTGCTTAGAAGGCCAATCCAGGTGTCTTCAAAATAATTCAGTAAGGGGCCCAATTTTTCATTGTTTTGTGTAAAGTAGTCAGATTCAATAATTGATGTGTAGTATTCATCTATACTGTTAGGTGGCACGTTTCGTGCCACCTAACAGTATAGATGAATACTACACATCAATTATTGAATTGATAAGGCTATTAGTTTCTTCAATTGATATTGTAGTTCACTGTCTTATATGTAGTCTTCAACTAAGGATGTTTTTGTATTTTTCGCCAATATGCCTGTGAAAATTGGAAAAAACATCCTTGAAGTTGGGTTCCTGGATAATTTAGTAATGGTATTAATCATTGATAATTCAAATCAATAATCACTTTTCTGGGACTTTTATTTAGAGTTTTAGTTTTTATCACTGACAAAAATTCAGTATAGGTTGAAGCTTGTTTATCAGGCAGTAAACTGTACACTAAAGGAACAGTGGTGTTATTAATGTTGGCATGAATAGTGTATATTTGGTTGGAGGGATGGGGGGTGGACTTAAAGGTACCATCCATCCTCCAAATATCACTCTTCTCCAGTTTAGCAAGGTTAGGGGGGTGCTAAAAATTAGTATTCATCTTAGAGGGTTTTTGTTGTCATGCAAAAGGAAAGATTTGTTAGTAAAGGTTACTGTCAATTCTTCAGCTATGTTGATATCTGAGTAGATTTGAGGTGTAACATGTTGAGGGTTACTTGCCTGTTTTTGTCTGTGTATAATACGACGTAGATTCGGAATAGTAGGCATAGAACTAGCTACATGCATAGGTATGTTTTGGGAAACCTCCCTCAGAACTGAGCCACAAGGTTCATTGGAGGTGGATGCAAGGGTTCTCATTTGTTCAATATTTTGATGAACTTCAATCTCCATTGCAGAGGCAGGGTGGTTATGCTTGGTTGTTTTTTCAACAGTGTCACCAAGAGTAACCGCTCTGCCTGTGCAATGGGATGCATAATACTGCACACACCTCCAAAGACTCCTGCGCCCAGTTAATCTCTCCTTACTATAAAGTTAGCCACCGTAACTCAGTAGTATGTTTCCCCTGCTTGATTTAATATTGTTTTCTTGATTTCTTGCTGTCATTCTTTATCTGCAGGTAGAAAGAAAAAATGATAAAAAAATGTTTTATTGAATTGGTATATGAATGTGTTTTTAAAATTTTACCTGGAAGGGAAAATTTTTTTAAAATTACTTATGTCACAATCTACATTTCTTTTTATAACAATGGTTATTTATCTTAGGTTTTGCTATGTTTGCTTTGAATTGGTTTTTGGTTGATACCTGTGAAAAGAAAGTTATTTTGGGTGATAATTGAGGTTTGGCCATATGTTACCTTAAATGGGTTTCTCTGTTCTGTGAAAAGTAACTTTCAAAGATGATGGTATGGAGTTTTTGATTTTTGGAGATTGTGTTCTTCCAGATAGGTGTTGTGGTATGGCTTGTTCTGTAATGAAAGGAAAAGACAACAAAATGGGTTCACAATTAGGTTTATAAATGTGCTTTTAATATTATCCTGCAAGGGAAAATGTTTAAAAATTATTTATTTGAGATTCTAAATTTTGTATTGATTATAAAGTTCATATTCATTAGGTAATGCTATGTTTGCAATCAAATGTATTTTTCCTTGAAACCTGTGAAAAGAAAATTATTATTGGTGATAACTGTGATTTAATTCAGTTTTACCTTCAATGGGTTGGCATGTTGTGTGATCAGCAACTTCTTATAGTGATAAAAAATTTTTTTTTTAAATGTGTTCTTCCAGACTGGTGGTGTGATATGGATTGATCTGTAGAGAGATGTAAAGAAGACACGGTTGTATATTATTTTTTTTAATTTTTTATCCAGTGGATGGATGGTTTGCATTAGACCTGTAAAAGAGACAATGTTTTCTTTTCTCTGATTAGTTTTTACATACTCCATTTACACAGATATATGTTTTTATTTTGTTTAGTGAGATTGGGTTAGGAGTAATTTTACATTTCCCTTCTTATATCGCTGCAGATTTTAATACTTTATGGAATTAAACAGTTTCTTGTATACAATGTTTACCTGTTGAGCTATTTCAATGTTCATAAACTCTTTGGATCATTTGTATTATGTTGTGCTGTGGTTTCACAACCTTTAATTTCAAAGGTAAAAATTTGCAGTTCTGGTAAAGAAAAGAAAATGTGAGTATTATTTCCTGTTCATGTTTCTTTTTTATAATTAAGTACAGTTTAAAACTTTCTTTCAGGGCAGCACTCCTAGGGCTCCTTTTACGTTACTGTGTTAAACACCTGTTGGAGTAGGAATAGTAATTTTGTCCCCCACCACCATCCAGCACCTTCCTTGAGGCAAACACCTGTCGGAGTAGGAATAGTAATTTTGCCCCCCACTACCATCCAGCACCTTCCCTGAGGCAAAGACCTGTCAGAGTAGGAATAGTAATTTTAACCCACTACCACCATCCAGCACCTTCCCTGAGTCAAACATCTGTCAGAGTAGGAATAGTAATTGTCCCCCACCACCATTCACCACCTTCCCTGAGGCAAACACCTTTTGGAGTAGGAATAGCAATTTTAGCCCCCCACCACTATCCCTGAGGTAAACTCTTGTTGGCGTTGTATTAGTAATTTTGTTTGCCTTTACTTTTCAGCATCTGCACAGAGGTAAATTCTGAGCACTAATTTTCTGAATGACAGCCACTGGTATACTACTATTACTAATTTTAAATACCACCTCAGTAATTTAGTCTATGTATTTTTTTTATTTGAAAATGTTTTTTTTTAATACCAATTGATTTATACAACATACACTTACTTTAGTGAGTGTCCTGTAGAGAGTCAGTCTGTGGATTGTTAAAAAAAATATTATTACCAAATGTTCAAGGGTTTTAGTGTATTATCTGTATGTGTGTTTCTTGTAAGTGTTTTACTTACTTGATCTGTAGGTGTCTGTGTTCAAAAGCAATCCGTCTCTCTTTTTTTCTCCGTGCTCTGATGCGTATGGACACTAGGGAAGTCAGTGATCCACTGAGCAAAAAATGGTGACGGCTCAATTTATATGTTTTTTGTAGGGTGAATGGTAATATATAACAAAATATGATTTTTATTCCATTTTTATTTGTGAACCTAATTCTGACAGAAACTATATTTAATTCGTAATGTTTAGAATCATGTTTTTTTTCTTTCATGTTTAGAACAGCATCCATTTTGTTAGGTCATTAAATACAGAGATTTAGTAAAAATAGAGCAAGGACAACTGAAAACTAATTTTTGTAATGCATCTGCTTCTTTTTCTATCAGCGTTATATTGATTAGGCTTTTTTTAACCTTGTTAAGTACAGTAAATGTTCATTCTCCATTTCGTTTTCTTACTGCTATCTCAAAATGAAGTGTTTGTTTTTTACAAAGATTTACAAGAAACTGATGAACACTATTGTTATGTTTATTATAATTGCGTTGTAATAGTATGCGTTGTAATGATATATGTTGCAATGGTATGTGTTGTAATGGTAGTTATAATGTTACTCTATGGGACTGCGTTGTAATGGTATTCGTTGTAAAATCATGTGTTGTAGTGGTGCTTATGTTGCAATGCCCACGTTGTAAAAGCATCCGTTGTAACGTCATACAACCGTGAGTGGGTGATGGTGCTGATGCATTCTTGCAGTGGCTCTACTGGGGCCTATTGATCATCCCTACCCTCATCCCGCTCATCTGATGGGTTCTCTTCCATCTGGCAATCTTGTCATGGCCCTACTTTTTGGCACTCCTAATCCTCCATGTTTGGGTCACCCTGATATTGCCCCTAGTCCTTGTCCACCTGTTCCACCTTGTACTGTCTACATTCATGCTGGTCCTCCTTATTTGGTTCTTTTGTGCTGGGTCTGGTCATCTTGGCCCTGGTCTGGTCCCATTGCTCCTTGTGGCTCTGGTTATCCTGATCCCCTTGCTCCTTGTCACCCTGATCAAGCTATCCATGTACTCCAGGCTGTGGTCCCCTTGGTATGGCTCCTCCTAGCCCTGTTCCAGGTCCTGCTTAGCTTGATCTTTCTAGTCCACCTAAGTCTCCTTGGTTGTGTTTCCACTGACCCTCTTTGCCCTGACATGCTCAGCTCTTGCCCTTCTGGCTCTGGTTGCCTGGACCTCTGGTCCTGCTCCTCCAGGTCCTGTTTCCTAGTCTTCCTCACTCTGGGTCCAGAACTGCTAGAACTGGTCTTCCTATTTCTGGTCCTCAGTGTCCTTGTTCTCTTACTGGTTTTGTGCCCACTTGACTTGATCCTCTTCTGGTCCTCCGCCTTCGGGTCTTTGACTGTCTAGTCATCTTGCTCCTGGCCATCCCGGTGCCTTCAGGCCCCTTCTTCTAGAGATTTTGATTCATACTTCGTCCTCTTGACCCACATTTCCTTGACTTGGTCCTTTTGATCCTCTTCACTCTGTTTATCTGATTTCTGGTACACCAGCTCCTGGTTTTCTGATTTCTGGTACACCAGCTCCTGGTTTTGTTGGTACCCTCTGTCTTTCTGGCCTCTAGTGTCTTGATCCTCCTAGGCCTGGCCCTCTTATCCCTTGTCTTCCAGGTTTGGATCATCCTGGTCCTCTTGCCCGTGTGTCATGTCCTCATGGTCCTACTAGCATTGCACCCACTGGTATGGCACGTATAAGGAGTAAACTGTGGTGGCTCAACTCCTGAGGAACGACTGGGCTAAATTATAATTAATTTCACAAGAGCAATTGTGCATTTTTCAAAATAATATCTTTTGTATCAAGGGTGCAACAGGTTTCTAAATGGCTATTACTAGGCAGAACAAACAACTAGATGATAAATCTAACAACTACTGAGAACACAACTTTTAAAAGATCAGTAGTCAAATTGGCTAAATTAAAGGGGTTACAAAACAACCTGTCGGGGTGGCAAGAAGCAATGTACTACTAAATGACAACTTGGTAGAAATGGTGTAAGGCATGTTTAGGGTTTGCTGCTAATGTGCCATCTAACAAGAAATAACGGCTATCCAATCTACCCCCACCTCATTTAGATGTTGGGGGAATATTGTGTTTCAGATGACAGAGCCACTGCTCACTCTGCTGTGAAAAGTTTTGCTGTCCAGGACTGCCTTAAACAATATGTTCGAGGCATATGAGCTGTAGATCATATACTTGTGCATAGATCGCCATCTGGTGTTGGGCTCGGATGTTTGCACTTTGTTTTTGTCTTGGAAGAAGTCTTTGTAGTCACGAGGTAGGTGACTCCTCCTTAGGGTGATAGTGCGCATGGGCATCGACTCCATCTCCAGATTGTTTTTTCCGCCATCGGGTTCGGATGTGATTCGCTGCGCTCCGGGTCGGTGTCGTTTCTCGAACCCCTTCGACGCGCAATCCCTCACCACTCGACGGTATTGTCTCGATCGCGTTTCCTTTCGACGCGCATCTTCGAAAAATATAAAATCATCGACCTACATCTTCGACGCGGGCCGTTGGACCTATCTGCGCCGATCACGCCAGCAGTCAATGGAAATAACTCCTTTTAAAAAATGCCCCGGGTGTGGTGCTAAGTTCCCACACATGGACTTACACCAGGTTTGTAATCTCTGCCTCTCCCCGGAGCACGAGGACAAGAACTGCGAGGCCTGTACATCTTTCAGGTTGAAGAAAACCATCCGTGACCGTCGGGCTCGACGTCACAAAATGTCCCGCGAAAGCAGCTCGGTTCCGGACATCTTCGGAGCAGATCCCGAAGTCCAACCAGAACAACAAGCTGATGAAGGAGAGATCTCCGTCTCCGAAGCCGACGACTCCGACATCGAAGACGAGGCAGTCACACCAGCTCAGCGGTCCGTGAGTACCGAGACCCCTCTCCTGCCCAAACCCAAACAAAAGGCTCCGGTAACACCTTTGCCCTCTGGCTCAGGTCGACACCGGCAACACATTTCAGATGCCCCGCCCTCGGGCCCGGCTATGAAACCGAAAGAAAAGCCTTCTGGCTCGGGCTCGAGCCAACCCCGTTCCGGTGCCGACAAGTCACCTTCAGCACCGAAGCCCAAAACCAAAGATGTGCCACACCCTTCTTCCTCGGCACCGAAAACAGCCTCGACGCCGAAGCCCTCGGCGTCGAAACAAACAAAGGACAAACATTCGGAGCTGAAAAAACCTTCGGAGCCGAAAAAACCTTCGGAGCCGAAAAAAGGCCTCGGAGCCACAAAATCCTATACCAAAAACTAAAGAGTCCAAGACCCCGCACAAAGCTTCAGAAACAAAGGCAAAGGAACATTCTGACCCTAAACCTTCGGCACCGAAAAAGGACATTGTACCCAAACAACAGTCTTTGCCAGATTTTTCGGATCCAAAGCAAAAAACACTGCACATTGACCCACAAACCGGTCACGTTGTCGCCAAGCCTCCTAAAAAGAGGAAACTGGACACTTCACCAGACTCTGAAATACCCATTAAACAGAGAGAAATGGGCACTAATACTTCTCCACCTCCCTCTCCTTCTCCAGCTGATCCTAATTTGTTAATTTCTCCAGCACACTCCCCACAACATACATTTTCACCTCAACCACAGGATTATGAAGATGATTATAATGATGGGGATGGGAACGGAGATCTAGATAGGGATGATGATGCACATACCATCCCACACGATGTAGATCCTTGGGATGATTACAACACAGATCCCGATCCACACAATGACCCGGACCTCTATCCATCTAGGCCATCACCACCAGATGATAATATTGGGTTTGCGCAACTAATTAATAGGGCTGCTCAATACCATGGGGTACAATTACACTCTGATCCCTTAGAGGAAGACTTTTTATTGGAAACATTTGCACCCTCACAAAAGTCCACACACACCCTACCAATGCTAAAAGGCATGCTAAAACATGCACCAGAACTGTTTAAAGACCCTGTCAGAGCCAGGGTCCTCAACACCAGGGTGGACAAAAAATATAAGGCAGCTCCCAATGACCCAGTGTACATCAGAGGTCAGGTCCCTTTAGATACTCTTGTGGTGTCTAATGCACGCAAGAGGGCTAATTCATAGAGCACAGGCGACGCCCCTCCTCCTGATAAGGAATCAAAACTCATAGACGCATCTGGCAAACGAATTGCGTCACAGGCTGCAAATCAATGGCGGATTGCCAACGCCCAAGCTTTGTTAGCCAGATATGACAGAGCTCACTATGATGAGCTTGAAAAACTTATGCAACATCTGCCTGACCAATATAAGAACAAAGCTAATGACCTTATACAGGAGGGTAAACTAATAACCAACACATCTATCAAATGTGCCTTCGATGCGGCTGATACAGCATCTTGTGCTATTAATACCAGCGTTTTACTACGCAGGCATGCTTGGCTCCGCATATCCGGATTCAAGCAAGAGGTGCAATCCACTATCCTTAATCAGCCTTTCGACAAAGAGCATCTTTTTGGGCCCACAGTCGACACATCTTTAGAAAAGATGAAAAAAGATACGGAGACTGCCAAGTCCATGGGGGCCTTGCAATTGTCTTCCCCTAGAGGCTCTTTTCGTCGCTCCTTTTACAGGGCTGGCTCCAAAACCACTGGCTCTGAACATCCCTCTTCATCATATAAAAGTCCCAATAACCCGGTATTTGTAAAGCGCAAACTAATCACCCGTAAGGGTCTCAAGGCGCTGGGAGCCGTCAGGGAGATTAAGTGAGCTATTGCCCAGAGTCACATGATGCTGAGTTGATCTGCCTCCGGCGCTGGGGATCGAACCGTGAGCCCCGTGCTCCGGAGTCAGCCGCCCTGGCCGCTGCGCCACACCTCTCTCTCCAATCAAACTACCTCCTCCAGAGGATATTTTCGAGGAGGATACAGGGGTAACAACAATAAGGGAAGAGGCCGCGGTAACAACATCCGCAGCTCCCCTACCACCAAGCACTTCCACCCGATCATTCCACTCCTGTCGGGGGACGTCTCTCACAGTTCCTACCTGTCTGGAACTCCATCACAACAGACAGGTGGGTAAGACAAATTATCCAGTATGGTTATTGCCTGAAACTCACCTCCACTCCCCCATACATTCCTCCCAGACAACGTCCAATGTCCTCGGAACATCTGACGCTTCTAAAACAAGAGGTTCTCTCTCTATTACAAAAACATGCAATAGAACCAGTCCCCTCGCCTCATCAAGGCACAGGGGTTTACTCCCTATATTTTCTAATTCCAAAAAAGGACGGCTCTCTCAGGCCAATATTGGACCTCAGACCGTTAAACCTTTACATTCAGTCGGACCACTTCCACATGGTCACTCTCCAACAGGTGCTACCACTGCTTCAACAAGGCAACTTTCTCTCCACTCTGGATTTAAAGGATGCCTACTTTCATATTCCCATTCACCCCGCTCACAGGAAATATCTCAGGTTCATGGTAGACGGTCAACACTATCAGTTCAAAGTCCTCCCGTTCGGGGTTACCACAGCACCCAGAGTCTTCACAAAGTGCCTCGCAGTAGTAGCAGCTCACTTACGAAGACAACATATTCATGTGTTCCCTTATCTGGACGACTGGCTCATAAAAGCCAAGTCACACAACAGCTGTGTGCAACACACACAAAACAATCCAGTTGCTTCACCAATTGGGATTCACAGTGAACCTCACCAAGTCCCACCTCCAAACGTCCAACACACAACAATATCTAGGAGCTACAATAAACACTTCAAAAGCTCTAGAATACCCCAACCCAGTCAGGATATGCAACATTCAAGCTCTAATATCACAATTTCAGCCTCAACACTCATTACCAGCTTGAGTGTTCATGCAGTTAATCGGGATGGTGGCCTCTTGCATTCTCATCGTCCCTTATGCAAGACTCCAAATGCGTCCCTTACAGGAGTGTTTGGCACGTCAGTGGAACCAGGCTCAAGGTCAGTTAACAGATCTGGTGTTGGTGGACAGCTGCACACATCGCTCTCTGCAGTGGTGGAACACACAAAACCTTTCCAAAGGGCGGCCGTTCATCGACCTGGTTCCACAGATAGTGCCAACAGCAGACGCATCGCTCACCGGTTGGGGAGCTCATCTTCAAAACCATACCATTCAGGGCATATGGACCCCTCAGCAAAAACAATGCCACATAAATTACCTGTAATTACTGGCAATTTTTCTGGCATTAAAATCCTTTCAACTCCATCTGGTAGGCAAAGTTGTTCTGGTCCGTACAGACAACATAACAGCAATGCACTACATACAGAAACAGGGGGGGGCACACTCGCTACAGCTTTCACACCTAGCTCAAAGCATATGGAGATGGGCCATTCCGCAAAACATATATCTCCTTGAAGAACACCTCCTAGGGGTACACAATCAGATTGCAGATCTGCTCAGTCATCAAACACAGCAGATCCACGAATGGGAACTTCTTCCTCAAGTTCTTCTTCCATTCTTTCACATGTGGGGCCACCCAGAAATAGATCTGTTCGCCACACACCAGAACGCAAAATGCCCAACCTTCGCGTCCAGGTATCCACACCCATTGTCCAAAGGCAATGCGCTATGGATGAACTGGTCAGGCAAATTTGCTTACGCTTTTCCGCCTCTCCCGCTAATTCCCTTAGTGGTTCGGAAGCTCAAACAGCATTCCCTCACAATGATCCTGGTTGCTCCAACATGGGCCCGACAACCATCGTTCACAACCCTCTTGGAACTATCAGTAGTTCCTCATCAAAAGCTATGCCTCTCACCCAAGCTTCTCACTCAGAACCATGGAGAGATAAGACATCCAGATCCCAGTCAACTCAACCTTGCGATCTGGCACTGAAGTCTTAGAGTTTGGCTACCTCAATCTCCTGCCAGACTGCATGAACATCATTAAAGAGGCTAGACGTCCTACCACCAGACCATGCTATGCAGCAAAGTGGAAACGATTTGTAATTTACTGTACAAATAACAAAATCAATCCACTAGATGCTTCTATTCAAAACTGTATCTCTTATCTCTTGCACCTACAACAATGTAACCTAGCATATATATCCATAAGACACATCTCGCTGCAATAGCAGCTTATCTCCAAAACAGACAACACTTGTCTTTGTTTAGAGTACCCGCTATCATAGAATTTATGGAAGGACTTAAAAGAATAATTCCACCCAGAGTTCCACCCTCTCCAGTATGGAATTTAAATATTGTCCTTACCAGACTCATGGCTCCCCCATTTGAACCTCTACATAAATGCGAACTATAGTTCCTCACTTGGAAAGTAGCCTTCCTTGTTGCTATCACATCTCTTAGAAGAGTTAGTGAACTCCAGGCATTAACCATACAAGAACCATTTTTGCAAATCCATCATAACAAAGTGGTTCTTAGAACTAACCCAAAAGTTTTACCTAAAGTCGTTTCTGCCTTCCACCTTAACCAGTCTGTTGAACTCCCAGTCTTTTTCCCTCTACCAGACTCAGTGGCAGAACGGGCTCTTCACACGCTAGACGTTAAGAGAGCAATACTTTACTACATTGAAAGGACAAAATCCTTTAGAAAGCCGAAACAACTCTTTGTGGCTTTCTCCCCACCTCATAAGGGCAATCCCATTTCAAAAGCGGGGATTGCAAGGTGGATTGTTAAATGCATTCAAATATGCTATCTTAAAGCCAAACGCACATTAACCATTCCCCCTAGAGCTCATTCCACACGTAAACTAGGGGCTTCTATGGCATTCTTAGGGAACATTCCCCTAGATGACATCTGCAAAGCAACAACTTGGTCTACACCGCACACTTTCACAAAACACTATTGTGTAGATGTGCAAGCAAAACAACAAGCTAGTGTGGGCCAGGCTGTATTAAGAACACTTTTTCAGACTACTCCAACAGATACAGGTAGCCACCGCTAAGGAGATAACTGCTGTATAGTCTATGCACAAGTATATGATCTACAGCTCATATGCCTCGAACGGAAAATGCTACTTACCAGTATGCATCTGTTCTTGACATGTAGAGCTGTAGATTCATATACGCCCACCCGCCTCCCCGGATACCTCTATCTGTTGCAGTACTATCTTACTTAGATACATTACACATGGACATCTCTTTCTATTTCTTACTAACTCCATCATAACCCTTGATGGCGAAAACAATCTGGAGATGGAGTCGATGCCCATGCGCACTATCACCCTAAGGAGGAGTCACCTACCTCGTGACTACAAAGACTTCTTCCAAGACAAAAACAAAGTGCAAACATCCGAGCCCAACACCAGATGGCGATCTATGCACAAGTATATGAATCTACAGCTCTACATGCCAAGAACAGATGCATACTGGTAAGTAGCATTTTCCTTCTTCGATGCTGGGAGAAAACTCATAACAGGTCAGGGGCATTTTCCAAAGACCAATCCTCTGCTTGGGGTTTCCCTTTGGAAAACAAAAAAGTGCTGGATTTCTCTGCCATAGTCTTCCAGGCCATTAGTGTCACTTTTTCTTTCCACCGAAGCCACTCTTGCGTGAGCTGATTTGTTGAAAAAAAGGTGCCAACAGGCATCCAACTTTAATGCACTTATGTTAACACATCACCTATTCACAATATGCATACTAACACATTTAGATGTGTGCATTGTGTCTGAAATCAACTACACACTAATTGAGTCACTAAATTGTTATTATTCTATACCAGGGTTCTCCAAAGTTGATCCTGGATGACCGGATCCATGCCAGATTTTTAAGATAACTACATTTATCTAAATGAGATATGCTAAAAATCTGGCATGGATCCGGCCCTCCAGGACCGACTTTGGAGAACCCTGTTCTGGACTTACGAACTCGTTTCATTCTTCTGATGCTCCCCTTGGGGAAGCTGTAGCTTGACAATGCTCTGTCAGTGGTGGCTTTTGTATGTATTCACTGATATGACTCACAGTGCTGTATTTCAGTAATGCAACTCATGGACCTGGTCTTGCGATTTGAAATCCCTGCTCTGTCTTTCAAGGCATACAGCTCACTGACCTGACTCTGGGGATGGGGCGAGATTCACTCGCCAGGTGAATACATTATGTCATTGTATTTTCCTTCCTGGGCCCAGGAGTGTCTTTGCTCCTACAACTGCGTCATTAATACAGTGTAGGCCCTGGGCAAACACCTTCCTTTATTTGCATGGATCCAGGCTCCTATGCAATTGAGGCACCCTTTATATTATGCACATGCAAAATGTGCATCCTTGGAATCAGTATTACAGAGGAGCCATAGAACTGTAAACAGCAGTCTCTCTGTTACATTAGTATTGAATTTGGTGTGTGGGGGTGGACAGGGCCGGACTGGGATCGCAAATCAGCCCTGGCAATTAGGTTCGACCGGCCTCCTAGAAGGGGGGGGGGGGGCGTGCTGGCGGGAACACCGCTGCTGCATACGCTTTCATTACAAGGGGCTGATCTGCAAAACCGGCCCCCACCCTTCCGGCCCACCGGGGAAATGCCCGGTGCCCGCTACGGTCAATCTGGCCCTGGGGGTGGGGGATACAAACAACAGGTACAAAAGCTGTTGCTCCCCCTGGCATTTCAGAAATATGGTCCACACTTAGCTAGGTCACCCTTCCTCCACCTCTGTTCTCCGGTATTGCGGCCAACAGGGCTGGAAAATATTAAGGCTAACTAAAGGTGGTGACGTGTCACTGCCTCCAGGTTTCCTGGCTATTACAGATGAACATAGAACATTTTGCTAACAGTTGTATTTTACAGCTAACACATGTGGTCGACATTAGGCCGCACCAATGTGGTCATTCTTACCAGATGTTCCAATTAGGGCACTGTGAGGACACAACACCTGTGAAACAGCATTTGTATGAAACACCAACAGAGATTGCTCTACTTTTAAAGGGCTTCCGGAGCACTGGGGGCAAAGTAGTGCCTTCCGCTCAGATGTCTGGACAAGTTAATATTTCAGAGTGGAGTATGTGTACTAGAAATGCTTCAAATAATGCAATTTGCAAATGTGAAGTGATGTCACAAAGAGTGGCGTAGCCAGTATGTCATGGGGCCTCGTGCAGGAAAGGAAATGGGCCTCCTGTCTGCTCTTAAAACTGTGAAATACAGCAATAGTGAGGGTTCAGTGGGCCCCTCAGGGCTAGGGCGCCACTGCACCTGCAGCACCAATGAAGCAACGCCGCAGGCCGCAAATAATTAGTGACGCTGTACCCGGAAAGGGAAGGAAGTCAGCTTCAGCATATTAAACTGAATTTATTGTCGAGTACAGGTATACTCGCGAAATTTCTACCTAGAAATGTAGCAGTAAGTCATGAGTAAGTTACACCTACTCAGAGACCATGTTTGTGAGTGGTGCCCGAGGCGTCCCAACAAAATAGGACCCTCAATCACAATTCGTTTTCAAATGTAACTGATGAATTTCATGATTACATTTATTCCCCTGTGATATCTTATAACTGGACAGTCTAAAAACAAAAAAAGACTCGTGTACGCAGAATTATAAACACTGGTTAGTTTGTAAATGCACTCGCAAAGCACTTAAAAAAAATAAAATAATTTAGGGAGTCCGAATCCTTGTGATGGAACAGCACTGTAAGAGGGTACATTTGTAAATAATCTCTTATTCGGGCTCTTTTCTGTTGTAGTCAATCCAATTCTATGGGCCCGATTTAGAGAATGGCGGTAACATACAACCCTTTCAAAAGCAGTGGTAACCCAATTTCCGCCATAATCCACTGGTGGAAATTACACTTGTGTAAGAAATAGCATTACCACAGTCCTTCAGAGGGTTATACGTTACCAGTTACCACCCTTGTTTAAACCAGGCCCTATGTGCTGTCGAAAATGTGGGAAAAGGGAAGTAACATTTAGTATAGTATATAATATTTGGCATGAACAGTTGAAATGCACTTATGCTTGTCACCGGTCACATATGTTATGGCTGCAGTTACATCTGAAGACAGTGGATACATGGGCCTTCGCGACCCTAAAAGCTCTTGCATTAAGACATAATTTACTTGCAACATTAGACATTAATATGCGTAAGAAAGTACAACACACAGTTGTGACAATTTAATTTTGTTGCCCTATTTCAAGGGCACACTAGCGTCCTGTGTGCTACCATAAAACTCAAAGCTCCCAACCTCTCAGAGTTATTTGTATTTGAGGCTTACAAAAAGATGTAAACAATTAATTATTACATCAAAGATTAGTCACAATATAATTAACGTTTTAATGATTAACACTAATGCAAATGAAACCGTTAGAAGAATACATGAAACAGCACAACCAGGATCATTAAAATTGTTCTGTCAGTGAGCAGTTTGCTCCACAATAAACAAAATATGCACCGTAGTCTCGATCCCAACATTATATTGATAGTATATTCTTAGGTCGCTATCAACTGTGGCACAGCTCCAACAACAACCAACCTGCCCAGGGAAACGCACACAAAAAAACATTTTGATCTAAAACGTTAGGTATTTTGCAGAACCACACCTTTCTAAAGCAGCACAGTAAATTTGGTAAAACTAATTGAATAATAATTTGCGCTAATTTAGAAATGAAGTATTTCCCATTTTGGTTTACTCTTAAAAAGTTCAACGTTGTTAGGTTATCAGTGCAATGAGTAGGCTACTTGAAGTTTAGGCATCTGAATCTTCCTGGTATGAGATGTCCGCTAATATCCAGAGGAGTTAAAGTTTTGAGGTATTCTAGACCTCTGCTCAGTTCATCTTGTAGCCAATGCAAAGGGTATTGAGTTTGATCCTGGACTTTGAAAGAAGGTGGTCAGCCCTGTTGAGTAGTGCTGCTACTGTCAAATTAAAAGCGCCCTGATACGAAGTGCGCACACAGTTACAATAAAGGCGCAGGAGATCTCCTTTGAAGTGCTGGACCTGTCCTATTAATAGAACAGAACTGCCCTTGAGAAGCGCAGGTCCATATTTAGCTCGATTAACAGTACACCAGTGCTACTGAGCGATGCTGTCACGTTAATTAGACTGCAGCCCTGCATGGAAGTACTGTTCCTGTGTCATCAAAACCTTATCATTTTTCTAATCAAAGAATACATATAGGGGCATATTTATTAAAAGGTCGCGCAGCGTAGCAGGCCACCTTGCTGCACTGAGTGACAGGGAAAGGGCAGGAATGCAGCGTATTTAACATCATACAGCACATTTCTGACTTTTCCCAGCATTGGTGCACAATGTGCTGCCTATCGCCAACACAGGCACCCTTGCACCATGATGCAAGGGTGCCTACGTTGTAAGCAGGATTGTTTTTGTGCAGAAAGGCACCTAGAAAGAGTTAAAGAAATAGGGAGAAATAAACATATTTCTCCTCATTATGCCTCATCTGGGGAGGCGTAGCATTTTACCGCTTCCCAGGTCTGCCCATGATGGTAAATCTGGGGATGCACTCAAATCCATGAGTGTTGCGTGGAAACACCCACGCACCACCCATGGAACGCCTCCGTGGGGCAGAGTAACGCAGCGCAGCGATTTGCACTGAGTTGTGTTACTCTAGATTTATCAAGCCACTCGGCCATGCAAGGTGGCCTTGCGTGGCTTGATAAATCACACTTAGTAGTTGCGTCGCGCATGCACCCCGCTGTGTCGTGCAAGTATGACGCAACTGCTTGATAAATATGGCTCATAGTGCATATGAGCTTGTAGAGAAGTGCTTCTGTTACCCTATTTAAAGAACTGTGGCAGTTCTTTGAAATTCTAGTACTGGCCAACTGAAGAGTAGTTGTCCTACTTATAAGTGGTCGTATATGCTTTTAAATGTTTATCATCACCACCCCATAGAGAAGTACCCGTACTGCCCCATTAAAACTACCACAGACTGCCTCATCAGAAATACCGTAGATCTTATGATAAGGTTGGGATTCGGCCTAGTGAACTATAACAGTCCTGCTTAAAAGTGCTGATTGTTGAACTGAAGAAGTATTGGTCATACTCAGAAGTGCTGGCAATGATAATAAAGTGCATGTCAGTCCAGCTGAAAATCACTGGATTTGTCTATGAAACATACGGCAGCCTTTACAAGTGGTACTGAAGCTGTCCCATTGAATCCAGAGCAATCCTACTAAGACGTCCAGTTGGTGCTGCTTCAAGATGAAAGAAGTCCAACCACTCTGAGCATCGCACTGTATGTTTAAAGGACTGATATCGTTCAGCCCTGCTTGTGAGTATATCCTAAATCTAGTCCCTCGCCTTCTTACACCATGCTCAAGTAGTGAACACTTTTCACTAGTCATGCATGTTTGTTATTAGAATGGAAACTCATCTGCATGACTCTGAAGAATCATGCTGCCCTGCATTGAGTGTTTTCTGTTGACTTTGTCATTTTGTTCCCATTTTGTTCCCAGTGAGCTTGACAATCATGCAAGTTTAGGCAAGACCACGAGACTCCAAGCCAGGTTCTGAGCTTGGGAGTCCACCAAAGCACACCTTTTTTTAGAGAGCGGCTAAGCCCTTTCTGACAGGACTATAAAAGATATAGGATGATTGCAGTATAATTCTATTGACGTGACAGTTATTTTATCTGTACTATCCTTGTGGAGACACCTACAGGTGTCCCACTCAGTCTCCCCCTACCTGCTGTCCTTTACCTCTAACATGACTGGGTGATACATAGATAATGTCTATACATATATGTATGGCTGTGGGTGAGTGTGCGTTCTAGACAGATGTATGACTAAATGCATGTACAATGTGTTTAGATTCCAAGCATGTGTGTCTTTAAAATGGTGGCTTGCTTTGTGCAAAGGCTCCAGAGGTACATGCTGGACCTGAGATCCTGCATGGTTAGAATGCTTTTCACTGTGCCCTCAAAGTGGTTCCTGTGGATGGAGGAGAAGGCCATCAGACCCTACAAGTTCCTGCATTGCCTCTGCTGCAGTGATATTAGCCCCCTTTCCTTCTTAAATCTGCTTCCCATAAGCATTGGACCTGTTGGTTAGGGACAATACATATTCTTCCTGGACCACCCTTAACTGAACGAAGAAGGGAAAAGATGTGGCATGACCCCAGCAAGCACAGATCCTATAGTGCCTGTGTCATTTAAGGATTGGAGCAAACCCTCAAATCAGTGCTTAATTTGAGCTGGTGGGTTCCGGTGCTCAGCAACCTGTACTTCATGGTCAACACCTGCACTTACGACAATCTGCCACATGGTGGTGCTGTTTGTCTAATTTAAAAATGAGCACAACAACAGATTGCTATTAATTCAATATACATTAAAAATGACTAATACCTTCCGTCAAAGCCATTCTTATAGATTTGGGGGCCTGGAATAGTCTGAATTGTCACACTTGTAGAAGTGTGATGGTTATTAGTTGGGTTGATGCAGTCAGTGGCGGCGCTGGTAGGGTCAATGGGTGGTGCAAGCTGCAGTGGCCCCCTGACGTGGACCCTGGCACTTATTTTTTTACAAATTAAGCACTGCAGGAGCAGACAAGATGATTGGTCATGACAAAGCATAAGTACTAAGGGCCTGATTTAGGTATTGGCTGGAAAGGTCCGCCATAAGTTTCTTGGTGGTGTTCCCGCCCACCTACCTAGCGGTACTCCCGCCCTATTGAGAGGCTGGCTGGCTAGCAATGGGAGGGAAGACCACCACGGTCCTGCCGACTCAGCCAGGATTTCGGTACCAGCCCCTATGGCAGGATGGGCTGCAGCAGGCGGTGGTGGGAGTCCAGCCAGGATTCCCGCCCTCCAGATTTGTTTCTGGCTGCCATCTAAGGGAATTCCGATGGGAATCCCTCTTATTTCGGATCAGCGGAAAGGTAGGAAAAGGGGTTCAAACTTACCTTTTCCATGGATGCAAGCTGCAATTTCTTCCTCTTCGACATGGTCTATGTCCTCCCTATCCTGCTGCACATTGACCACGATGGACCGTCACCCCGTTTGAACGGAATGGAAGGTAGGTGTTAGTGGTGTGTGCCTGTATGCTTTGCATGGTGTGCATATGTTGGTGGCGTGCAATGCAGTATGTACACAATATGCCGACTACACATATCCTACATACACATAATTACATATAACAACATATATGCATTAAATGTTAAAATAAAATGTCACTTACCTGTCTCATCACCACCAAGGTCACCCCCATCAGCACTCCGCCGCAGGGACGCCTCCAGACCAATGTGAACATCCAAATAGCCTTGGCGGGATCCCGCCATCAGGACGGTGATGGAGGGAGGTTTGCTAGCACGGAAGATCACCGTTGCGGCGCACTTGGGCTCACCGCTGAGGCGGACCTGCAGTAAGACCGCCAAGATCTAAATCAGACCCTAAGTCTCTTCACCATTACTTTGTTCCATGTTCTATCATTCACAGAGGAGGTTTACACCAGTGCTGCTGCATATAACCTGTGATCCAGGGGTAGGATTCTCTTGGTCACTATCTTTCCTGCCATGCTAGGACCAGTTCTGGCTCAAAGACTCATGAAGAAGCACTGTTGTGACCGTCCTGTGCAGAGAGACACTGAAACCTGTACAGAATATACTTGGTTATATCTTTCAGGGAAGGCAGCCAATGATTTCTGAAGCCCAGCTGATTGAGAGTATTTATGGGAGCATTTGTGGGATTGCACCAGCTCCAGGACAAAAACCCTTCCATTCACTCGCTCTAACATCTAACAACACCATCTGCTGTATTGCCTGATGCCCAGAGAATGAGCGCCACCTTCTGCTGCCATTGAGGGTATGCCTCCTTCTTCTCTCAGCCCACCCCTTTTGCAGGGATTCGTGTAAGGGCATTCAATTTAATTCCAGTGGTCTTAGATAATACCTTGAGTTCACGCCCTGGACTGCCGATTCAGAGATTTAGTTGGAGAATGCCACTCAGAGTCTGTCAGATATTCATATTACACCTCTGCTCTCTACTCCTGAGGCACATTGTCTCCAGCTTTGACCTTACTGCTGCTCACATCCAGTGACAATACCATTCGAGATTGGTACTGGAATATGTTGATTACAACTGGTAGTTAAATATATAGAGGTCCTTGAACCATTTCTGCCAACCTAGTGGGTTTTCACGTTTACTGACACCAGAACCAGTTACTGAACTCAACACCTCTCCTGTGGCTAGCTGGACTCCAGTAGACTGTATTTTGCCCACCAGGCACCGCATGTTATGTCAGAAGCCCCAAAAGATAGAGTTTGCTTGCCAGGGATTGGTAGGTTCTTAATTCTTCGGGAATGGGTCTGCAACCAGTTCGGAAAGCCAGGAGGATTTTGTGGCAAGTTCATTTATACCCAATGACATTCCAATACAAGTGATTGAAGACAAAATTACTGTTTATTGCTGTTGTGCAAAAATACATTTACCCCATTCTAAGGGTAGCAAAGTGAACATCTAACCATTGACGTATCTCTGTATGAGACTAGGATCATGGAGCTACTATATCATCAGTCCTTTTGCAAAGGTCGTGGACCCACTTCTTTTTTGAGATTGTGGCCTTAGGCTTCTCAAATACCTTCTTCTGGGTATTTGTATATCCCTTAGCACTACATATAAACAGTGATCCGGTTATATCTCCGCCTAGGAAGTTTCTAGAGACCTCCGGTTTCTTTGCCGATCATGGTTTAGGTGTAGAACATTTTCTTGTAAAGTAAGGCACTGATAAAAAGGACAGTCTTATTGATTGGCATTACTGTTTCCTATAGAGTTCTGAGTGTTTAACTTACGTCATCATCTTGAGTAAGCCTCAGACAGCTCTCTGTTCCTTTACCCTAAAGGGTAAAGCACTGGAAAGGCGTATTTGGTCATCTAGTTTAGGGTCCAGTAGTACTGTGATCACAGAAAGCTAATGCAATATGGCAGACCTAATCAAAGTTTTTCAATAGAAGCAGTTAAATGTAAATCTACAAGAGGCTAAAGAAACAGTTGAGGATAATGCTATAGAGTTTGATTCAACGAAGTGTAGGTTAGGTCACTGGAAAGAAGAAAATAGGCAAAGGGACAGACCCGAGGAATCGGTCTGGAAGAGGAAGGAGAAAGAGCATGAATAACAAGAGAAAGGAAAGGAAAAGGAAAGGGTAAGAAGGAAAAGTTTAGGGATGAAAAGAATAAAGAGAGGAATATCTTTGCCATGTTTCAAGTTTTGTAAAATGAACATCTATCCTTTGAAGTACAACTTTATGACCGTATGAGTGCTCTTTTATGAACCCAAATGCCACTGACTCTGGCTTCATGAACACCTTCCACTGGATAACGTTGTCCACTGCCCCAGGCTAAATATGTTTAATGTGCATATTGTGTAAGCGCTGTAATAGTTTCTGGGTCAGGGAGATTTCACGGTAAGTCTGAACAGTTCCCCCATACCTTGTTTTTTTTTTTCTTTCATATCCAGTTTAGGACAATCCAATGGATTCACTCAAGCATTGTGGTGATGGGGTCGTTATCTCCCTTTCTAGGCCACAGGGTGTCCTGAGGGTTTTACTGTGACTCATTGAAGTCCAGGTAGATGAACATGAAGGTGCGCACCACCTCTAGGTTGACAAGTCCACCACCAGCCTCAACCACTCTCCATTCTAGGGAGCCAGTATTAAAATTAGGTGTCAGGTATCACTAACCTTCACTAACTCAAAACATGCATGACAAATCTCCGGTAAGGGTGGGGATTGCGCTATGTGTTTCGCTGTGTGTCTGTTTCTTCACCATGTATAGATCAGACAGATGGAAGATAGCTCTGGGAACATGTTGGAAAGAGGCAGTAGTCTCTTGCCAACAAAGTTTACATTGAGGCCTATTATGCAACTTGATTCTTGAATTGTATCACTTTTCCCAAGAACCTTCATGCCTTTTGCTAACTGAATATGGTATTTAGTATCCAGTCATCACATTGAAACCAGGAAAAGACTACTGGAGGGAGCACAAACAATGCAATGGGTATATATGCAGAAAATAGCGGAAAAGGGAATGGTGTTTCGCCTGCATACTTTAATGTAAACTGTGAAAAGGTCCAGGAGTCACACTCCAGATGACAAGGCCTATTAAGTGAGCTTTTTCTGGGGCCAGAACCACTGTTTTTTGATTAGGGTTTATTTGTGGATCAAAAAGGAGTGATTTGATGGCTATGATGTGCGAGTATGACAATTAGGGGCCAGATGTACGACCATATTTAGCGGTCGCAAACGGGCAATCAGCCCATTTGCGACCGCAAAATTGGTCTGCCCCATGTACAAACCCTATTTTGTGAGTCGGTAACCTATTACTGACTCGCAAAATAGGGTTTGCGACTTGCTATTAGGAAGGGGCGTGCCAAGGGTGTCCCTTCCTAATAGCAAGTCTCACTAAATGTATGATTGTCTTGCTATAGCAATTGCGGTCGCAAAACAATCGCAGTTTACCACCTACTTCAAGTAGGTGGTAAGCTACTCGCAAATGGGAAGGGGTCCCCAGAGGACCCCTTCCCCTTTGTGAGTGTGTGCAAAAATATTTTTAAGAGCCGGCAGTGGTCCCACGGACCACTGCCTACTCTTAAAAAATGAAACAGAAATGTTTGATATTTCTTTTTTAAATGCATCCCGTTTTCCTTTGAGGAAAATGGGCTGCATTTAAAAAAAAAAAAACTGCTTTATTCAAAAAGCAGTCACAGACATGGTGGGTGCTAGCCATTCCTAATGGGGTCGCATATTGCACCTGCCTCAAGAATATTAATGAGGCAGGCAATTTGCGACCCCTTTAGGAATCGCAAACATTGTCTGAGACACTGTTGCGAGTCGCAAAACGACACAATTTGCGACTCGCAAATTGATAGGGTCGTACATCTGACCCAAAGAGTCTAAGTCTAAACATATAGAAGTCAGACTGGGCAAGAGAATGAGAGTGAAGATGTATGGTAGAGAACCAAGTTTGGGTAGGATCCTTTGACATGGGTGGAAATGGTGAAGATTCGAGGGAGACTGTCTGACTTGTCAATGTCTGAGAGTACTCTAGTGGAAGTGTTAAGGTGGATTGATCCTAGTGTTGAGGATTCTAATAAGGAGGAGTGGTGGTAGCAGAGAAATAGAGAGGTTAATGTTAAAGGAGAGGATCTAGAAATAGAGCATTGGAAGCTGAGGAGACAGCGAGATTTTGTAGATTGTGATCATACCATCTAGTTGGGTTTTGGTTTTCTGAAGGTACTTGTCATTAGAGTTGCTGGAGCAGGTAGAGTATGATTGGGCTGGCGGTCTGAAGGAACCATGGGCCAGATGTACGTAGGTGAGGGTTTCGATTACCAAATAGTGAATTTTTGTGATTCGCTAGTTGGTAATCGCAAACACCTATGTATGAAAGTGTACTTTACACTTTCTGTGATTCCCAGTGGGTCGCAAATAGACCTACCTAATTAATATCCATGAGGTAGGTCTCGGTTTGCGACCCATTAGGAATCGCAAAAATCACAGGAAAGATGGCCTGCTGGGATCAGCAGACCACTATGTCTGTGATTGCTTATCAATAAAGCAATGTTTTTTTAAAAATGCAGCCCGTTTTCCTTAAAGGAAAACTGGATGCATTTCATAAGAAAAATGAAAAGTTTTCTTTTCATTTTTTAAGAGTAGCTAGTGATCCGTGGGACCACTGCCTGCTCTTAAAAAATATTTTACAAACATTCACAAAGGAGAAGGGGTCCCTTGGGGGTAAAATGTGAATGTTTTGCGACTGCATTTCGGTTGCAAAACATCCACACATATCACTACGATTCGGTTTTAGGAAGGAACACCCTAAACACGCCCCTCCATAATACTGAATCACAAACCCAATTTGCGATTCGGTAATAGGTTACTGAATCACAAAATAGGGCTTTGTACATAAAAATTTGCTTTTTTTGCAGTCGCAAATGGCCTGATTCTGCGAATCGGGCTCTTTGCGACCTCAAAAAAGCTTTGTACATCTGGCGCATAGTATTTCCATAATAAAGCAATGGTGGAGGATGCTGTTGCAATGAGTTATGGTTCTGAGAATAATTACAGCAAGTTATACAGGAGTTTGAATGTTGATAAGGTTTCAGAGGAGCTTCTTGGTATTAGGACGGGAAGGGCTGGGGGGCTTGCCTTGATCAATCACCGAGGACCTACAGCATAATAATAGTGCCATGGGAAACGGGGGCGAGAAGGAGGATGCAGAAGTATGTGGTAGAAGAGTGAGGTTCTGGGATGCAATACTCTTGGTTGCAGGCAGAGAATGTAGGCTGTCACTAGAGTGCAGGTGATTACAATTATCTGTATCTACTATGAGATTCAGTAGATTGTGGGGCCCTTATATTCCTTTTATCATTCTTCCCATCTCCCATCAACAGTGTATCATTTCACCACGCCCTATAACAGAAAGGCTACAAATCACATCATTCTAAGGGAGGTCAGTAGAAGATTTCCAAACCTTCTTCACATTCCCTTCAATATGGGTTTTGCCCACGGTGCTGTATCATTAGCATATGTGCGTGCCCTGCATGCATCAGTCTCATGATGATTGTTAGTCCACTTCATGTCCTGCAGTAGGTGCTGCATATTTGTAGTGTAGATTTGGTCTGGTGCCTCCTTAATGTGTACTTTAAGTGGCAGGTGCATATGTGCCACAGTGCCCTGAGAATCACAAATGACCACCTAGTTTTCTCTCTCGGCCTCTCTCTCACACTCACACACACACACACACACACACACACACACACACACACACACACACACACACACCACACCACACCACACCACCCCACCCCACCCCCATTGATCATGTACAGTTTTATATTTATGGGCATATGCAAATGATGTACAGAAGGGGCAGTCCAGTATATTGAATTTGTGTTTGCATTTCCTTTGGAGTGCTTATTCAACTAGCATTCAGACTGTAAAGTGTTACATTTTTTGTTTTCGATACCATCTCATTCTTCATTTACTTAAGAGAAAGCTCTTCGGTAAAGCTCTTGGTTTTCTTTTTTTGTGCCAGTTGCATACATTTTTATCAGGACTATTGCTAAAGGAAATTGTAATCCCTGTGACAAAGCGATGTTTTGGTGAGGTCAAAGACTACTGTTGCGTTTTTCTTATTAACTATTATTCCCTTTTGTTTGTTGAATAACTTTTCGATATTTATTTAAAATATGAATTCAATGGGTAATCCTTGCACGAGGGCACGTGGAATGTATTTGGCTGGATCCCAGGGCACGCGAGTGCTGTCTCAAGGGTTCTTGCAAAACCATCATTGCATCAACAATGCAGCAATCAGGCAGTTTAGTGGTGCTCAGAGAATTCAAAACGTTTTGAAACGGCGGCATGCAGCTTACTAAAACAATCACGAAACCCAAATCCTTTGGGAAATTGTGAAATGGAGTCCAGTGGGTTCAAGTTACTTCAGACTTCATCCAGAGATTTGCATTACAGTCTTCATGTATACAATCTCAAGTACAACATAGGGATTTCCCTTCCACAATGTACACATTGAACAGAGTCGAGAGAGTAAACGAGAGGGCAAAGTAAACACCTTTAATTCCCTACGGGTTCAGGGCAGGGAGAGTGATCATTTCCAGGGAGCTACAATCAATCAATTAAACAGACCATATCCAGGTGAAAGGGGTTTATAAAATATCCTGTTGAAATAGATAAAGCAAGACTAATTGCTTTTGGCTGAAGGTAAAGAGCATTTGCTAATTTTGCAGTTGGTTTGACAGTTTAGAAGATTGACATCTTTGAGCACATACACTTATGACATAGTGGCACTTAAATTATTTTACTACAAAAGAGCTCATGATCCCTATTCAAGAGTGGGTCTTATGGAGAGTCAATAAAGGAATCACAAAATAGACTGGAAAATGTGAAAGAATGGACTACCCACTCGGCTGAATAATTAAAGCAATACTCATACAATTTGAGCCAAGGTGCAACACAAGCATCTGTTGGCTCTGTATGTCAAACATAATACAAATATTGCCGTGTACACATTACGCTTTAATTTATAGGTATATCTTATTTGTTTGCCAAATTCACACTAAGAGTTCTGTGGCACAAAGGGACATGTTTACAAAGTATTCACGTAACGCCAGCGCAGCATCCTATCACGCAACACCATGCAACGCAATTCAGCAGGTCAACTTGCTGTGCTGGATTGCGTGAAAGGGAGAGAACAGAAAACACCATATCTACTAAAATATGTTGCACTTCTGCTCTCTCATTGCGCTGGCACACTTCAGGCAGCCTAGTGCCAATTCAGGAAACCTTGTGCCATGGTGCAAAGGTGCCCGTGTTACGGGCAGGATTGTTTTTGTCTAGTAAGGGATCCATTTCTGTACAAAAACAATCCTTGGAGGCATATTCCTCTTTCTATGTGTGCTCCAGAATGCAGGGAACATGCAAAGAATAAGTAACAAGGATAAATTAAGATATTTCTCTCTCGGCTAGTCTCACCATTTCGGCACAAACCCAGGTTTACCACCTTTAGTAAATCTGTGTTTGAGTCACAACACATGAGTGGATTCATGGGAATGTCCATGCTCCACCCATGTAACACCTACCCTACAGAGTGCAACACAACACAGCACATGGACCTGTGTCCCAATATTTTTTTAACAAAGCCATGCAAGGGAACACATATTGGCCCTTACATGGCTTTGTAATTCTCAAACAGCATTGTGGGCCAAACAAGTGGCCAACCACACCACAAAATGTTAGTAAATATTGTGCAAGGGGAACAAATAGTACAGTGCCATATCTGCTAAGACTGTCTGCTGCTGTTTTTATCTTCTGCCCTTTATACAAATTCCTGAAATTTCTCCAGAACAGCAGGGGCACGATTTCTAACTCATGGGTGCAACGATTTGGTTCTGTGCACCAATGCTGAGTAAAGAAAATTGAGATTGACCACAGTCCCAACAATAGCCCACCAAGCTATCTTTGCCCAGGGATTGTTTTCAGGTTATTCAGGAGCACAATGGAAAGCCAACTAGTTCTTTCATCTTATGATCACCACACTCAATCTTTGCACTGAAAAAGCTAGACATTTAATTTTAAAACGTTTATTTTGGAATTCATAATCTCATGCATAAAATATGAACAGTAACTGCACAGAAAGAAAATAAGTGTGCCTTGATGAAGGACAAGAGTCCCAGCATAGCTCCCAGCTTTCGCAGCTCACTCTCCAGTTGAGAGTGGACCTAGATTGGCAAACTGGCATGACCTCTGGTGATAATCTCTAGCACAAAGACCTCTCCCAATCAATGGTCAAATCCTAGGGATTTTTTTAGGGTTTTGACCACTGATTGAATCAAATGTTTTCAAAGTAAAACAGGTTTTTGGCAGTTGCGGCTACTGCCTCTAGGTAGTGGCAGGCCAGCTGGAGCATCAGGCGGGGAGTGGAGGGGGGGGGTTGGTAGGGGGGTTGAATTAAAAAATATAAAACAATGACCTAGGCACACATAATAGTAGGTTAAACAGTATGTAAATATAAGCAAGCACTACAGTATAATAGCCATCAAATGAGAGAAATATCTTCGGATGTGTTGAGAAATGTTCAGTCTTTTAATTTTTCTTAAAAGCCAATGACCAGAAGAAAACCAGCCGACACGTGTTTCGTCGCATGTGGAAAATAGTTCAGCGACTTCCTCAGGGCAGTATATAGAAGATGAATGCCTTGATCATCGCTCAGCCGGTGATAATTCCAACCCGGCTGGGCTTAGAACAATCAGGTTAACTCGGGTCGTTCTAAAGTATCAGAACGTGTGGTGAAAACGAACATCCGGCACGTAATGAATCAATTCCTGATCCGTTGACTATAATATTTAGGTCACGAATATATAAAGGTCAATGTGGACGAGCAGGGTAATTATAGCCTGCGTAGCGGGGCGCCGTGAGGGAGTTTTGCTTGTGGAACGGATAATTCCAAGGATGCGGGTGATCTTGAGGCGAGTGTGCCAAGGAACCCTCACGACGGATCACTGTGTTCCGGGTTATCCCCTCTCCTAGTTGCACCATACTGACTTTATATCCCTTCAGACTTTTGCGTCTATTAAGCAGAGCGCCTAGTTATTTCCCTGACCACTAAAAACCCTTCTTTAGAGTGTTTTGAATGAAAAAATAGTTTAAAAACGTACCTGTTCCTGCTACTGCCTCGCGCTTCGGTGCTCCGCCGTTCTGCTGCTCCCGGCAGTCCCTGGGAAAACAGACTCCCCATCCAATCCAGATGCTGCTCTCATACTATGAGAGCAGCGTGGGGATTGGCCCGAGTAGGTTGGTTTTACGCTCCACTCAGGTACAGGGAGTCTGTGCCTTTCTCTGTAAAATACAGCCAGGTTAGAGAAACCTAAGTGTGCATGTCTGTCTGGCCGGCCTAGGACCGCCGGCCAAACAGACACACATACTTAGAAGTGCACAACATTCCTCCTCCCATTGCCCGCCCCTCCCTACACGCGCTGGCTCAGAGCCAGCAGCTAAAAATTAAAACAATAGTAAAATATTGTTTTATTTTTCAGCTGCTGGCTCTGAGCCAGTGGGGCGACGCTCCATTGCGGAGGAGCCGCCGCTGGTTTTGAGATGCTGTTATCTCTTTAGAGTAAACTATCATGACTAAAACACATAAGCTATTTTCACTTATTTACATTAAGGAGCGAACCATATTGTAATGGAAGCACACATAAGAAGCACAATGGCAGCCCCCACTGGAGAGCTCCATCATGTGGATAAGAAATATAACAAAACTTGTCTGCCCACATTAGAGGCTACCATGAATTTCAGCATTTTGCATGGGATGGAGAATTTTTCACTTTCTATTGATGATGTGAAAGGACTGAAAGCCCCCCAAAACTAAAAAAGCAAGCTATTCAAAATAAGAACTAACAAAGTGTTTGCACCACATTGACGCCATGATTAGACTGCCTTGCATAATGCACAGCTTCGCATCATGGTGCAATGTTGAGTGTCCTCTGTCTAGCATAAGATTTGAACAGGAAGCAGACCCTTTTAGTACAAATTCCTCAGCCTAAACACATTTCAGAAGGGACCCATGCATTCGATTTGTATGTGTGCGATTTTATGAGAAATTAACACATTTCCCCTTCATAAAGTCTGCTTCAAGAGGCCTTATTTGTTGATGCACAGCCCGCTCTGGCTATATTAGTAAATCAGGCTTTGCATCAAAACCTATGGTAAGCAATGCTCATCCAAAGTAATACCCCTGTAATGCCCACTTGATGAAAAGCAGCACAAAGTGCTTTGTGAGTTGAGAAAAGGGTATCTTTCCAGCACAAAATAACATTTGCACTGATTGGAGTCAGAAATAATCATACGACGCCCATATTGAGGAGAGTTAGAATGAGGCATGTAGTAGCTCTGATCTGTTTGTTCATTTCACTAATGGGGATGCCCTTTGTAAAAAAGTGGAGATATTTTGAAGAATGTTTCACAATGTAGGCAATGGTATTTAACTGTTAGATATTTACCAGATATGAGTGAATGAGAACTGTAGGATGATTATGCATACGCAGTGAGCATGGATTGAGCTATAAAATGAGGGAGTTTGTATTTGGTAGAAGAGTTGGCTTTAGGAGCCTCTTTTACACTTATCACTAAAAACCTGTGATTAGTGATTGGTTACTGTTAGACCGGACAGCCTTAGGGTGGTCATCCCCCAAGTTTTGCCTGCCTCATTCCATTTTTCTGATCTTGTTTTTGCTGACTTTAGGACTCTGTGCACTCTACCACTGCTAACCAGTGCTAAAGTGCTTGTGCTCTCTCTCCCCCTAAATATGGCAACATTGGCTCACACCCAATTGGCATATTAAATTTACTTTTAAGTTCCTAGTAAAGTACACTACATGTGTCCAGGGCCTATAAATTAAATGCTACTAGTAGGCCTGCAGGACTGATTGTCCCACCCACATAAGTAGCCCCTTAACCATGTCTCAGGCCGCAATTGCAGGGCCTGTGTGTGCAGTTTACTCAAACTTAAACTCCCCTTTTATTACATATAAGTCCTCCCTAGGGAAGGGACTTGGAAACCCAAAGGGCAGGGTGCTATGTGAGTAAAATGTAGGACAAATACTTTTATGGTTTACCAGTCCTAGCAGTGACAAACAGCTAAATTAGTTTTTCACTGCTGTGAGGCCCACTCCTCTCATAGGCTAATGTTGAGAATTTTATAAAATACTTTTTAAGCTGTAATTCCTGATCAGAAAGGAGAAGCTATTTTCATGTTACCGATCTTTGGAATGATAATGATGAATCCTCTTTACTGGTAAAGACAGATTTAACATTGCTATTTTAGAAATGCCTCTTTTAGGACGTGGACATTGCTCTGCTCTTACTGCTCTGTGTGCCTTACAGCCTGTCTCTAATACACGTCTGGGCTAGGTGACAGTTCCCTTTGGGCATTCCATCTAGACAGTCACAGACACAGGAAGGGCTAAGTGTGATTTAGCAGCCATCTGCATTTATCTGCATTCCGATGGGGCTTCCTGGGCAGAGTGGAGGAAGGGGCTCACCCTGACACTTCCAAGGGTAGTGGCCTGACCCCACAGAAAGGACTGATAACCCCCCACCGGTAGTCTTGAGCGAGGGCTGGGTTGAAAGGGATATTGGTGCACTTTAAAACCAACTCTTTGAAGTTTCCCTCACCTCAAAGGCACATTTGGGTAAACGTATTGGGTCTCTGACCCCATCAAATCAGACACTTCTGGATCTTGAACTGAACCTCTGTCAGTGGATTGTGGTGCTACCCAATAGACTTAACTGGACTGCTTTTTTGGAAGGACTGCTTTCTTGCTTGTTGCCCTGTTGCCTGCTGCACCCTGACTCTGCTGAAAGGAGAGCTGGACTCTCCCTTCCCTCCAAAGTGATCTCCAAGAGCTTGTTAGCTTGCCTCCTGTTTCTGAAGTCTCAGGGACACAGAAGACTTTCTGCAGTTCTGCTGGTGCTGCTGGACTCTGCCTTCGGTGAGTCGTACACTTACCTAAGGTGGCCCCTCCATTTTCTAAGCCTCAGAAATGGGTTCTGCAGCTGAGTTTCTGCTAAATCAGACATAAAGCAATGCAAAACCTCGCAAAGCCTCACTGCACAGCTGACAGCTCTCAGAACTGATGCCGGATGACACAGAGCCATGCAAAGCCTTGCAGCACAGCCTCTCGGAACAGATGCCAGACAGTGCAAAGCTTCTCTGTGCAGACTGTGCTCCAGGATTCAAGGTACTGTGTTCAGTGGGCCCAAGTGGGTCCCTGTAGCCGGCCCGGGCTCTATCGTGGTTGGCCTGAACTTTGGATTTGCACCAGTCCCTTGCGACCTGAAGTAACCTTTTTTGCGTTAACTGCTTCTAAGCGCTTCATTGCATGTATTTCTACAAAATTCAATATCTCAACTTCTACTTGATGGATTTTGATCATTTTCATCTTGTTTTACTCAGGTAAATATTCTCTATTTTTATAAACGGCTGTGGAGTCTTTTTGTGCTGTATTTATGGTGTCGTTGTATGGGTTATTGCACAAATTCTTTACACATTGCCTTCTAAGTTAAGCCTGCCTGCACGGTGCCAAGCAACCAGAGGGTAAGCACAGGATAATTTAGGATTGTGTTGGGACTTACCATGACTATTATTGTGGTCCTTACTTGGACAAGGTACATACCTCTGCCAACTAGAGACCCAATTTCTAAAAGATACGATTGAGGTACCCACCACTGCCATGAAATGAAAAAATCGTTTTCATTCAAACACAGTTATATACAATGAAAACACACTGTTGACCTTGGTTGTCAGGATTATCCAAGGGCCAGCATTTCAACCTGAGTAAATTGGGTGGCCTATGAAATTATCTCTTTCATTCTATGCAAATAAGGGCTCATAACCAGTTGACTGTAATAATCTTTGTCATTTCCACACCCCCGGAGTTTTCCTACCTGGGTGTCTCAGTAATTCTGGGTGTGACAAAATAACAGGGATTGCATTTTTTTAGGGAATAACATTTGAGAGTTGATGTTTACTTTTACGCTAATTCACACATTTTCCTTTGTATAGACATTTTGGCTTCCATCAGCAGTGGGTGGAAAGCTCTTTGTGAAACACCACAACCCTTATTACTAACCCCATCAGGCTTATCCAGGGCACTAATAATGACACCCACAATAGTGCGGGTGCAAAAATGAGATGGCCTTTTAGCAGTATGGTGCCAAAGAAAGCCGTAATCCTGAAATTGCAAGATTAACCTGGATATTCTTCTTAATTAATTTAATTGATTGTATTCTTAGTAATATTGATTTTATTTTCTATTTAAAGTTTACATAGACATTGTTATCCTTGTAATGTATCCAAAGTAAACACATTATCCTGAAAGTATCCATATTAAACTTATTATTCTGAACATTATTCTGTAAAGCCAGCCCTTTGGCATTGTACTTAAGTTAAATTGAATTACTAATTCATTTTTCTCACCAGTGGACACAAATCATGATGTACCTATTTGAACCAATACATCTCCTTAAACCTCAGGAGTTACTCATTAGTCCCTCTTTCACTGTAAATAAACATATGCACAATTTTCAATTTTCTCACAAACTTCATCAAAACTTATTTTCCACCAAAATTATTCCAATATTTGGAAACAAAATATCTACTGGTATGAATACAAAGAGGACATCTAATTGAATCTAATCTAAATTGGCCATGTTCTAAATGAAATGTCAAAATTGAGGTTTGTCCAACACCGCGAAGATCCTTCTATATTGGTGAGCAAATAAGTAGTGTCTTAGAAATCTGGGGCCTATACCAGCCAGATGAACTAAAAGGTAAATTGTTCTCACTACTTTATAGTACGTACTCACAATAAAATTATGTATTATTCAATATATGCTTGCTAAATCCAGTCATTCAACTGATATTGATTTTCTTGTCACCTCAGACCATGTTCTGACAGAGTACATTTAATTTCAGTATTGGTGACTCCAGTACAGAATTCAACAAAAACGCCTGTTTGAACCACTGGTTCAGACTTTCAAGTATCTGAAAAGAGCTCTTAGAAGTGAATTACATAAGTTTGTCTCCAACAAGCAAAAACAAAAACCAGAAAATCAGGAAATCAAAATATATAAATATTCTAGTTGGGAAGTCGGTATTCCTAAATGTATTACAGGAACCTCTCCCATCTCCAATCATTTACACAATTTAATTGAACTTTAACCAACAAAGCAAACATTTTGTCAATCAACTGATTTTAAAAATTAAAGCCATAACAATCACTTACACCAAATATAATGGTGGAAACAATTTTACTGGCTACATATCTGCAGTTTAAAAAAGGGCAGACCTGGATTTTGACCTGGTAGCCTCACTCAAGTTAAATTGTGCTGTGTTATGCATGCTCAGAACCTTGTGCTGGCATCGCAGAAGCATATTTTGTGTGTAGTGCATGCGGCCCCCCTCCCGTGCCAATTTTGGCCCTTTGGACCCCCTCCCTCAGGACCCGGCCATAATAGTAATGCGGAGGGGGGCTGCATGGCCCCCATCCCTGATCCAATTAATAGCCCTGGGGACCCCATCCTCCAGGGCCTGCTCCTGCTATGTCCCGAGGTGCCCATCCCGGGACATAGCAGTTTCCTTGCCATACTGGTGTGGGCAGGGAAACCAGTGTTGCACTGCACTGCTAATTACCCCACATGTTACATCACTCATGATATCTTCTACAACATCATTGATAATATCACTGCAACATTTGCTGTAAAATTATTTATGAGAAAACTGTTCATGGCTTGGGAGCGAGTTATAGTTACCTTAGGGCACGAGTTATAGTTACATGAGATAACTATAACTGCTGAATTTTTATGGTTTAGTGTGTGTAAAATCTGAACCTAAGTATAATGTCTCTGTAACCGTTGTTTTTTTTAGTGAATTTCTGAGGTTTGGTTAATTTTATTTCCTAATAATAATGTCGCTCTAACCTTTGTTTTTTCAGTGAATTATATATATACATATATGTATATATATATATATATGTATATATATATATTCCTCACGGCGCCTGATAGAAATCTTGGTGAAGTATGCTGAAAGTGACCGAATAACCTTGCAAATTAATATTGATGAGATCAATGATGAAATTGCCAAGTTGGAACAAACGGAAATAATATCAAAATATCGGAATGATATGCTTGTCAGATTGCAAAAGGAAGAAGATGTAATAAAAAAGTGGAAGACCTTTAAATTTTACCGGGACAAATGTGATTATGAGCAGGGGCGTGTATTTACGTTTGCCAAAAAATTTGACAGTGTGAAAACAACTAGCATTACAGTCCCAGTGATAAATCAGCAACCAAGTACTAGTAGTAACCCCTTTTGCAATCTTCTACATCTGATCTCAGCTCCGCCATTGATAGTGAATCTGAGACTGACCAGGCAAGATCGTCAAGAGCAATGGGGTTTCAAAAACCATCCCTAGCACAGGAAGTCGATTACCTGCGCCAGGACAGACGTCAGACTCTCAGATCAAATGTACAAGGTTCAAGCACATCAAGAACAGGAACCAGAAGCGTAGAGCAAGACGCCGATGCTGCATCAAACGCCAAGCCAAACAACAAGAAAAAGGCCTACAAGAAATGGCAAAGCAGATAAAGGCGAGTGATGTCAAATCAAATACAATAGTTAATTTGACGGACACAAAACTGAGCAATGAGGAAATAAAAACGCTATCACTGGGATTATCTTTCAGCCCACAGGCAAATTTTGACTATGCAAACACAAGGATTGACATGTATAAATTTGTGCGTAAACTAAAGCTGCGTAAATACCACACAATGCGAGGGGCTAATACAGAAAAACAAGCTGATATACAATTATCAACCATAGATGACTCCAATGAATTATCAACACAAGATGTAAGTTTACTTAGAGATTTGGAGGAATTACATGCTGAAAGTAAAATGGTTGCACAATTACCCCATTATGATGAACCAGAAATAAATACAACTGCGCGTACCCCATTTAAGCCCAAATCGACATTTTGCCCAATTATGATGAGAGACAATTTGGATTTTTTTAATGAAAAGGTCACAATGGAATTAAAATCTCTCTATTATAAAACAACACACTCAGCAAGAAAATTTATTAAACAGAATAATGAATATCATAGACTGGTGAAAAAACTTCAAGTACAAAAAAAAGTCATCATTCGCCAGTCTGACAAAGGGGGCAACATCGTGCTGTGGCCATATGAAATGTATATGGAGGAAGCGCTTAACCAGCTAAATGATAGGGACTGTTATAAACGAAGTAACATGCAATCGGTAACTACAGCACGCAATGAATTTTATAAGAAACTAGTGGCATGGAAATCAGCAGGTTTACTTTCTAATAACGAATTCAAATTTTTGAAAAATGATCACACAAAAATTCCAGCAATCTATTTTATCCCAAAAGTTCACAAGTGCGTAACCAAACCACCTGGCAGGCCCATTATATCGGCCTGCGGAGGCTTACTGGAGAATACGTCGCGATATGTGGACTTCTTCTTCCAAAACAATGTTAAGAGTCTCCCCTCTTATATACAGGACACGGGAGACTTTTTGAGAAAACTGAGAGGAGTGAAATGGGAAGGAGACTGTTTATTGATATCTTTGGATGTTACAACGCTATATACAAGTAACAATCACCGTGACGGTATCAGAGCAGTAGAATACTACCTAAATATAAGATCTGAGATTATGCACATGCACAACAGAATGTTATCTACCATGATTTTAACCTGTCTTGAAAATAACTTCTTTTTATTCAACAACCAGATTTTTAATCAAATCAGAGGTGTAGCCATGGGGGCCTGTTTTTCTCCCAATTATGCCTGTCTTCATATGGGGTTCTGGGAGGAACAGGTCCTGAGGGTTGAATACGAAGAGATTTTAACAAACCAGGTTTTATGTTGGTACAGATTTATTGATGACATTTTTATGATCTGGAGGGGTACTGATGAAAGTGCTCAAGAATTTGTGGAATGTATCAACTGTAATAACTTACATCTTAGTTTTACAGCACAAATGAGCAGAAATACCATGTGTTTTCTAGATGTGGAAGTATACATTGTTGAGAACAAGGTGGAAACCAGATTACATAGGAAAGTAACTGCGGGTAATACGATCTTGCATGCTACGAGTCATCACCCTGCCCATCTGATCAATAGCATCCCCTATGGGGAGATGCTCCGCCTTCGCAGAATATGCAGCAGTGATAGTGAGTGTAGGATAGCACAATTGCAGAGCAAGGATAGGTTCCTAGATAGGGGCTATCCAGTAAAAAAGCTAGAGATTGCTATGAATAAGACCACTAATCTTGATCAATCCCAAACACTCAGAATACGCGACAAACCACTCAACATACATAATGAGCCAGCCACTAGACTGATCCTAACTTACAGCCTGCAACACAAAGCCATACGTAAGATCGTTAATAAAAACTGGGCATTGGTAAGGAGTGACTCGGTTTTGAGCAGCCAGACCACTAGATCACCTTGTATAAATTTCAGGAAGGCTCAGTCGATGAGTAATGCCTTAGTAAAAGTAGTCCGGAAGTGATGGTTGCCAAAACATGGTTGAGCCCCAGAAATGGCTTTACACGCTGTAACACATGCAAAGCATGTAAGTATGGAGTCAATAAAACAAGCTATACCACACCTTTTAAACCCAATTTAGTACCGATTAGTAAAAGTCTCAATTGTAAAACGGAATATGCAGTTTACGTGCTGGAGTGCTCGTGCAACCTGCAATATGTAGGGAGTACAAAATTGCAGGTGCATAAACGAGTACTCCAGCACTTGAGAGCAATTACAAATATTGATGTTACTTACCCGGTTGCCCGACATTTTAAGGAGTATCATGACAGTAAGTTAGACAATTTGAAATACTTTGTCATAGATACGATCCTTCCTCAGAAGCGAGGCGGTAACCGGGAAGCTATGCTCCGAAAACTTGAGACACGGTACATTTTAGAACTGGATAGCAAGATACCCCAGGGCTTGAATTTGAGTGAGGATTTTTATACATGTCTGTGATTGAGTTAAATTCCTTTTAAATGAGATTTTAAATAAGATCTTGGATCCATTTAGCTGTTGCCTTTATGATGATTGTTTTTATAGCTTTCCACTTTTTGCACATTTGCACTTTAGTAAGTCACGTTTGTGACTACTATATGGGAATATTAGCACTGTTTTGCACATGCACTTTACGGCAAATTTACTAATGGAAATATCTACAATCTAGGCCCACTTGGGCAGAATCATTTTTGGAGACAATTCTATTTATATTCCCCTTTTGCTAATTTTGCACACTGGTATGATCAGACCTGATATGGAATTCATATATGGTTATGTACAATTTGATATTAGCGCAATATTTAGAATTGAACAATAATTGATTATTGTATGAAGTTTATCAATTCATTTAATCAAATGGCGTACAGAGGCTGCTCTAAGCAAGGTTCTTCTTTTAATTTTGAGAAAAATCTTTATTTGATATCAATTTTTGGTTTTAAAATGTTTGAGACACATAATAATTGTTTTAAATGTTTTTACCATATTTGCTGCTTTTAATGCTATAGAGTGGCGGATAACATTTATTTATCGCTGTTTTTACCATATGTGCTGTTTTTAATGCTATAGAGTGGCGGATAACATTTATTTATCGCTGTTTTCATAAGCATTATTTAAGGGATTATTAAGTTGTTTCTTAATGAACTGATTGCAGATTTTGTCTATGTTTATGCCTCGTGATGTAAGAAACCACGTACATGCACTGTCACTTTAAATATTGGGAAGCACTCCACATGCGCGTCATGTGATCAAGGGATCTGTGTTGCCCGAAACGCGTAATGGCGGTGGTGCAGGGCGTTCACTAAATAAACTACAAATCGCACCAAATCTGGGTCTGCGTTCGTCAGACATTTGGTACAGCAGCGTTACCAGGCGAAGAAAGCGGCATATATATATATATGTATATATTAGTATATATATATATATATATATAACCTACTGGCGGTCGCCAGTAGGTAGTTCTAGTTAGAACCTTGTTTCTATTCAAAAACCCTTTTTTCTTTTGCCAATATCTTTGGCACCGGTTGACGAAACTTCGCGAAATTTTCAAAACTAGTGGGCCACTCAGGTCTGCACCTGTCTTGAAAGTTTCGGGGTGATCCATCAAGCGTGGGCCGAGAAAAAAGGGGGGTCCCAAAACGTGTTCTCTCCATGTTAATTTCCATAGGAAACTTTAGACACGGCTACAGCCTGAACTGCTGAACGGAATTACACCAAATTTGGCAAAAAGGTAGCTTTTGGTCCAGAAAGCATGCTTTTTTTTAAATGGTGTAAATCTGTTCAGTAGTTTTTGAGATATTTAAAGATTTACAGATATCGATATTTGAGAATTGTGAGATCTGATTGGCTGAACCCTCCTGATCACAAGCTTGTTTCTGACTGGCTGCCAACACTTCAAACCAGGAAGTGTTGGCAGCCATCTTGTGACTTGGTAGAACCGAGTCACAAGAAAAAAGGTAAAAATCAAGATAAGGGGGCAGGGTAGAACCACCCTATGTCGGGATTCGCGAATCCTGCCGAAAAAAAAACGAAGTGCGGTGTCCCGTGCTTCATTTTAATAAGCCCCCGGGTGGGCCAGGTCCCGGGGGCAATGTGACAAATATTTGCGGGGGCTGCGCGGGCCCCCACAGCCCTGGGGACCGCCACCTCCCCGGGGCTTTAGTAAATTATGGGCAGGGGGGCCTCGTGGGCCCCCCGAGCCCCGGAGACTGCCACCTCCCCGGGGCTATATTAATTATGGGTGGGGGGGCATGCAGCCCCCCCAGAGCCCCGGCAACCGCCACCTCCATGGGGCTTTTAATAAAATGCGTGGGGGGGCTCCTGCCCCCCACACTGCCCTGGGGACTGCCACCTCCCCGGGGCATTCAGTTATTGGGGGGCCTCGCAGGCCCCCCCCAAGCCCCGGGGACCGCCGCCTCCCCAGGGCTACAATTATTTATATTAAGTGTGGGGGGGGCTCCTGCCCCCCACACTGCCTCGGGGACCACCACCTCCCCAAGGCACACTTTATTTAAATACGGGGGTCCATTGCGGCCACCTCCCCAGGGCTTTAAATAAGTTGGGAGGGGGGTGCCATGGCCCCCCTCCAGGAGCCCTAGATGGCCCTGGGGACCGCCACCCCCCAGGTCCGGCTCCAGCAATTGTACTGGGGTGCCTACCCCCTGGACATTGCAGTTTGCAATGACAAGGCAGGAGCACGGCTCTCGATCTGTCATTGCCAACATTGCTTCGCTTCATGGAAGCGAGAGCAGGAAACCTGCTCTCCCTTCCATGAAGCGAAGCAGAATTGCTTTTGGACAAAAGGAGCTGCATGTTTGCAGCTCCCCTTGTCCAAAAGCAATGCTGGCTCCCGCAGGAGGCGGGGAGAGGCAGGGACCACGGGGGCATTGGGGCTCCCCCGCGGCCCCCAACATCATGGGTATGCCCCGGGGAATGGGGTCCCTGGGGCCAAAAGTGACCAAGGGAAGGGGGCCACGCGACCCCCTCCCGTAATATTAATTTAAAAAAATTTAAAAAGAGGCAATGCCCCGGGGGATGGGGTCCCCGGGGCCAATAATGACCTGTGCGGCCCCCCTCCATTAAATGTAGTTTATTATTTATTTATTTTTAAAGTGGCCATGCCCTGAGGGATGGGGTCCCCTGGGCCAAAATCGGCCTCGGGAGGGGGGCCGCACAGCCCCTTCCCGTTTTTTTTAAGTAAAAAAAATGGCTCAGGCCCTGGGTTATGGGGTCTTGAGGGCCCAAAACATACTAAGAGAAGGAGGGGCCACACAGCCCCCCTTCTAAAAATATGAAAAGAAAAGAAAAGCTGACATCTCGCCGGAGGCCCCGGCCCCTCCCTGCACCACTCTGCAAACACGCCTCCTGGCACGTTCTGGGTTGGGGGATTAAGTCCCCTTGAATGCTAAGGGTTCTTAGGGGCCAACTAGCCCACCAGGTACCTTCAGTAAGCCCCACACAGTGGGATTGCTGAGAGGTGGTCCGAGGCCACGCCCCTTTTTACCCCACTCTGCAAACACGCCTCTTGGCCATTGCTGGTGGGGTGAAGAGGTCCTCTTTTGTCCTGAGGACCTCAGGGCTAAAGTGGACTACATCCCCCGAGCAGCAGTGCGCCAGGAGGCGCGTTTGCAGAGTGGTGTAAAAAGGGGCGTGGCCTCGGACCACCTGCCAGCAATCCCACTGTGTGGGGCTTACTGGAGGTACCTGGTTAGTTTCTTGTAGAAGCTGTCCAAAACTGATTTGCTAGTTCTACCTTCAGCCCTTGCTCCCGGCGACAAAGTTCCAGCTGAAGTTCCAGCTGAAGTGCAGAGAAGATGCAGTGAGAGGTCACCAGAACTAACTATCTTGAACATTCTTTAAGAGGAGTTCATTGTGAGCAGCTCACTGACATTTGTTAGAGTGTTTTTTTCATATTTTGGCAACTCAGCCAGAAGAGGGAGATCAGGTGAAACAGCAGGTGGACCAGGAAGTCCAAGAGGTGGATTCTGGTGACTCTGGAGAAGAGGTGCCTCCCCAGAAGAAATCAAGCATTGCCTGGGATTTCTCCAGGATTCTGTCAGGAGATTCAATAACAGTCGCCAAATTTGCACACTGCACAATATGTGGCAAGACATTGTCAAGGGGTACAAATAAAAAATATTCTTGCTGGACTAAGTCCATGCTTTACCATCTAAAAACATACCATGGCAATCGTCTAAAAGCAGCAAGAAGGCAACCCGAGGATGAAAGACCCTCAACTTCAATAGCAGCCGCAACAACACCGGGGCAGAGAGTCCCTTCAGAGGTCCAATCTCAACTTCAAGATTTGGCTCCAGAGGTTTCCCGGATGACATCATCCTGCATAGATTGTGGAGTTGTAGTGAGTGCCGGAGAGCGGTTCATAAAAGCCCTTCGCAATGCTGCAAATCATCATACATGTTGATTTTATGTATTTTTGGCCCTTCATAGTTTTTTTATATTACCAGCCATTTTATTATCTTCTAATTTATTGTAACAGTACATACTTGCCGTATGGACAAGTCAAAGCGTTCCTCTACAAATAAATACACAGCTAACTTTTACCAGTTATCATTATTTTCTTTTTCACTTTTTAAATACAAGTCAACAGTCCATGTTTGAATCTTGTAGTGAGTGAGTTGACAACATACACAAACATACTCTGGTTCTTCAGACCACACCGTGTTAAATTTTGTAATCTCTTCTTCAAAACTATCAACTGTAATATCTGTGTCCTGTTCTGCAACTCCTCCTCTGAACAACTCTTCATTTTCCCTAGAATCCTGCTCAGGACCAAAGAAACTAAACTGCACATCATCACAAACCTTTTCTACGTCTGCCACAGTACCATGCAAAAGTGCTCTATTTATTTCTCCTAAACATAGAACAGGAGTTTTCACATAGTACAGCCTCCTAACTAAAGTTTGCATTCTCAAGTGATGTAAAGCTAATATCTTGAAAGGATGAAAGGTGCTTTGGCACACTTTCTTTGATAAACAAGCAAGTGAGTGTCCCTGCAAATGTGTATGATTTCTAATCTTGCAAGGATCCACTCCTTGAAAATAACTTATTTTGTGTTTTAAACTTCACCTTGGAAAGATAAGTAGAAATTTCCTTAATATATCGATGGATTGCTGTTGAATACTACAAACAATACTACAATTCCATTTGTATACAGGCACCTGACTCTCCCTTTCTTGTACCTCTTCTCCAATAACTTGTTCTACAGTTCTAGATACCATCACCTCTTTCACTATAGGAATGCCATTCTTCATTTCATAACATCGTCCTATTTAATCAATAGCATGAACTAATCTATTATGCTGGAGAATGCTTTCTTCATTAAAGAAAGGCTCTGTAGTAGAAGTATGTATCCATTCTCCACTAAAAACTGACAAAAATTACTTCTATTTATTAACCTTTTTTCTGGTTTTGTCTCCTCATGCACAACACCATTTTGTCAAGAGTTAATTCTATTTATAATCAAAATGAAAAGCTTCTTCTTCAAATCAAAGGCCTTATCAACTACTCTCTCAACTTGTTCTTTCTGTTTCAGTGCCTCTCTCCATCTTCTATACTTTTTCATAGTTCTCAGTAGATTTATAGCTATTCTACTATGAAGCCTCCTGGCTCTTATTTCCTTAAACTGCTTCTGTCTCCTGGTTAAGGTGTGTCCATCTTAGTTACATTCATTCCTGGTCTTGTTATATAGATTTTGTCCACTGTTATTCTTTCTCATAGTTTGGATTTTATTTTCATTATTTTGTAATCTTTGGAAATGTCCACATATATATTTTTAAGAAATTACTTTGTCCTCCTACTAGTAGCTCTTTTATCTTTCACCACTTTTTCCCCATTTTGCCCCTTTTGTGTCTCAGTTCTGCATAGATACTGTAGTTGCTTCTGTTCCTTTTACCTTATGCAGATATTGTTCTGTAAAAAAAAAAAAGTATATTTGAGTTTCTTTTCTAGCCAATGTGCCAACTACTTTACTACTGACTTACACATAATACACAAACAGTTTTTATATTACATTGCAGTTTTAAATCCACAGATGAACTTTGCCACATAACTACAAGCACTTGCTTCAATGTACCAAACCCAAACCAAAACACAAAACTTAATTTATTAGTAACTTTTTAATATTATAGCACCCTCTCCTACAACACAGCTGCACCATATCTCAGTTCTCACTTATACACGCTAAAAGCCCACTTTATCCCTTTTGTAGTAAATTTGAACATAAACATCAACCAAAGTGTAAAAGTACATAGAGTGTCTCAATACTGTAAATCTGAAAACACAACATAAGAGCTATTTCTGTGCCTCTCTACCACTGTGACACTGGTAGATTTAGTATTTCAGTACTTTTCTACTTAGATGTGTCAGATTTAAATTTTGAGAAACACTGCATAAATAAATCTGCACTTTAATCTGTATCACAGCATATAGCTCACTAATTTTTCTGAGTACATGCAAACAGTGTGTGACATATATAATTCACCAGATGGTTCTAAATGAGTCGCAAATTGCGTCGTTTTGCAACTCGCAAATTGGAATTTACAACAGTGTCTCAGACACTGTTTGCGATTCCTAATGGGGTCGCAAATTGCCTGCCTCATTAATATTCATTAGGCAGGTGCAATTTGCGACCCCATTGGGAATGGCTAGCACTCCCACGGATGGTGGCCTGCTGGAGTCAGCAGACCACCATGTCTGTGACTGTTTTTTAAATAAAGCAGTTTAAAAAAAAAAATGCAGCCCGTTTACCTTGGGATGCATTAAAAAAAGAAAAATGAAACGTTTCTGTTTCATTTTTTAAGAGTAGGCAGTGGCCCGGGGGACCACTGCCTGCTCTTAAAAAATATTTTCAATGCCAGCCGCATAGGGGACCGTTTGCGAGTGGCTTACCACCCATTTGAAATGGGTGGTAAACTGCGAGTATTTTACAGCCGTAATTGCGACCGCAAAACAATGTTATTTGAAGTTCGAGTCGCTATTAGGAAGGGACGCCCTTGGCACGTCCCTTCCTAATAGCGAGTCGCAAACCCTAATTTGTGAGTCTGTAATAGGTTAGCGACTCACAAAATAGGGTTTGTAAATAGGGCAGACCAATGTTGCGGTCACAAACGGGCCAATTTCCCATTTGCGACTGCAAAAAACGGTCGTTCATCTGGCCCCATAACTTGTAAATAAATGTGTTTGTAGTTGAGTACAATACTCCCTGGATGATTAGATGAGTGCATAGATAGTGCCTAGGTGATTCCCTCAGAATATAGGTATTGCCTGGATAATTCCCTGAGTATGTAGGAACTACATCAGTGGTTCCATATCTGCATAGTTAGTGCCTGTGTATTCGCATGTCTATATTGTTACTATCTGGGTGTTTGAATGAGTGCATGAGTACTGCTTGAATGATTAGATAAGTGCATAACTAATGCCTCAATGATTCAATACAATCATAGATAGTGGTTGGATGGTTAAATGAGTGCTACTGTAATCCCTGGGTGAAAACAGGACTACAGGCGTAGTATATACGTGATTTATTCAGTGCATGTATAGTGTGTACGTCATTGTTTAATTGCATACCTGGCAGATTGCATGAGTAGTGTTTCAGTGATTGAATGAGTACATGACTGATGCCCATGTGTTTTTGGTTAATTGAGCAGGTAGTACCTGGGTGATTACAAAACTACATGCGTATTGCCAGGATAATTGAATGCATCAGTAGTGCCTGGCTGAGTGCATGACTAATATCTGAGTAATTGTATATGTCCATTGTTAAAACTTTAGTGATTGGATAAAAGCAAGTGTGCTGCTGTGGTGATTATATTAGTGCAAGCGTATTGCCTCAGTAATTGGATGAGAGCGTAGGTACTGGATGGGTGATAGGTTCACTGCAATGGTACTTCTGCGTATTTGGATGAGTGCATGCGTTATAAGTGAGTGTTTGGATGAGTGCATGGGTTGTGCATGGGTGTTTGAATAGCTGCATAGGTACAGCTTTGGTGACTGTATATGTGAACGGTTAGTGCCTGGGTGATTGGATGAATGCATGGGTGTTGCCTTCGTAGTGCAATGAGTACATAATTAGTGCCTCCATGATTGGAAGAGTGCATGTGTAGTGCCTGGGTGATGGAATATGTGCGTACATAGTGTGTGAGTAATTCAATAACTGCCTGAGTAGTGGCTGAGTGATTGGACGAGTGCCTGAGTAATGCTTGGATGACTGTAAAGTATCTCCATTGCTGTTACATACAGAACAGTTGTGACTATATCTGTAACTCATTGTTTAATTCCTTTTGTCAGTATCAAACTATCTGTTTTTGTGTATCTTTCCTTTTCTAATGACCTATGCGTCAGAAAAGTCTAGATATCACACTTCATATATAATTGAATACATGCCTCTCTACAAGCACACATTGCTCTGTTACTCAGCATGCACATGCATCAGTAAGTTTCTAAAACTGAAACCAACAAATCTTACTTTTTCAAAGCACTAAACCATTTCTTAATGGCATACCTACATCATTTCTCAAAATTTCTTGTGTGTTTAAAACATATATTCAGCATGTCTCAAAGAAAAGTTACACGCCAAATGAAGGTAGCACAAGAACTCTCAACAGACATTCTGCACTATAAACTCTCCTCAATTTTAAACACAGCATGTTTAAAGAAATACACCACCCTCACCACATACATGACATTTTGATTAGCCTTAAAGATCATAGATCACCATGTAAACATATATGTGATTCCATAATAGATGTACATCTTCAAGTCATCTTTCCAAAAATATATATCTCCACATCTCTAAATAAACTCGAGTCCCACCATACATATAACTATTTGCAACCACAAAAAAAATCACACCATCTAAGCATATGCAAACCACTCATAATAGTAAAAAAACACATTGACAAACACTTCCTAACATACCTAACAAATATTACTACTTCATAATACATATACAGGCGCAGAACATTTTCTTATGTTTTACTTCTGACTACACTACTCCTATTTAATAATGTGACCAAAAGTACTATAACTCCCAGAATGCAAATAACATAGATGTATCTATTCTGCACATGATGCTTAGATATTTAAAACATTCTTAGTTTTAAATAAATTACTCATTACAACTTTGAACAATAGTATGCTGTTATTTTTCTATAAGCTACACAATGGAATAAAGGGGCACTAATTAATTTTTCTATTACAACCCAAAACATTTTGTACTAATATCTTAAACACATACCCTCTGATAGCTACAGTTCATCTCATATATTTTTTTCATATCACTGTGGTACTCTTTTTTTTATCAAACTCCCATATATATCTTCATTTCTAATGTATTTCTTTTTTAAATAACTAAAAAGTTATGTACATACCTGCGAATTGAGTTTGTAGATTATATTGTTGTTTTAGCTCTTTTTTAAATAGTTTTGGCACAGTTAGGATTTGTAAAAACTAAGCACAAGAATGGGACACCACTCTCATACAAAGGAACCATAAAATGGCATCTTCTTCAACTTTCCACTGTATGATCATGAGAAAGGCAGTAAAATAAATCATGTCTTTCATTTTGGACTATTCCATCTTCACTTGTGAATGATTAGCATCTGTTAACCCTTTGCCTCTCTTTCAAAACGAGGTTCCTGTCGGCGCGTGTTCGCGATGTTTTCGTGATCATCGCAGAGTACTCGCGAAAAGAAACGGGGCTCCAAACCTATATTTAGCTTCAGTTTTTTAAAATTTAGATACTGCACAACAGTTTATTACATAGTCCTCAATTGGAAATTAAAGTTTATCATTACTTAAATTATGTCATAACTCCTCAACTTTTAAAAAAAATGATCTGTCTCTTTAACATCCTTTCCCCAATACACTCTAAGCTCAGTGTATCTAGCAACCCAGTGGAACCAGTAGGTCACAAGTTCACAGCACATTCTAGAAGGAACATGCTGATTCCAAATGAAATACAGCAGGTGTTGTTTACTGCACAGATTCAGAAGCATATCCATGTCTGTATTACATTCCCTTTTCTAAACAACAGTCAATAATAGGACTTCTTACTAATGCATCCAACGTACTATCTAATTTTATTAATTTAATAACTGACAGCATCCAATGAAATATATTTTCTTTAAAAAAGAAAACACCTCCATTTTAACTACTTTTCATTTGGAAAACTACCTCATTCAGCTCCAGCCTTCTCCTGACTGCTATTGCTCCTTCACTTCAAAATGTTTAGAGTGTGGATTGTTGGCCATAGCTATGTCTATTGGGCTAAAGAGGCTGCAAAAAAGAGAGGTATTGACAGGGACTTGGGTTTGCGAAATGTGGAGATTACTTGGTTTGGCCAGAGAGGGTTAAAGTTTCATCAGTTTCGGGCTTTGGTTAAAACCATTGTGGATTGCCGAGCTCCTCACCTCATGATTGTGCACTGTGGTGGCAATGACTTAGGCACATTGACTGGGGTAGGGCTGGAAATCCTAATGAAAGATACCTTTGCAGAACAGATGCCACTTTTCCCTCACACTGTCTTGGTGTACTCTAATATATGCCAAAGACAGAAATGGAAGTGGTCAAATCAATTCTGTCCACAGATTGACAAAGCCAGGAAACATGTTAATAAAACCATTTCTGCATTCCTCAGACACCATTGCATGGGCTTTATCTATAACAGCAATCTGCATTTTGACATGCATGGAATTTATAGAAATGATGGAGTGTAGTTTACAGACGAAGGCAACAGGGTGTTTCTAAGTAACCTGAAACTCTACATCCGGTCTTATGTGTAGCTGTCATATACACACAATCAACACAAAGGCTCTTATCAAAACCACCCCAGTGCCCGAAATATTGTTAATTTTCTTTATAAAGATCCTTTATTTTTAGTTTTTGGGAATCTTCGCGACATTGCGAATATGTCGTGAAATCGCAAAACAAAAGCTGACATTCAACAGCCACCAGCACATTAAAAAATATTAACAAAAAAAAATCCATTTTAAACATTGCGCTACATATATTACTATATACATACTTCTTTAAAAAAAATGTTTCAACTCATGTTTTTGTACTAGGTTTCTTTAAAATCTATCTTTAAGACCTATTTTCCGTTTTCGTGGTTATTCGGCAAGCCGCGACGACGCTGTTAACCGCGACGATCGCGCCTTTACCATAAAGTGAAAAACACATATATGCACACATATATGCACACATATTACAGTATTTTATACATTAGGGGTTTATTACTGTACACTTCAAACTCATGTTTTTTTAGTGTATTTCTAGAACAACCATCTCTAAAACCTATTTTCCGTTTCCGCGGTGAGGTCGGAGATCGCGATGACATCAGTAATCGTGATCCCCGCGGATACGGCGTGAAAGCAGAAAGCAGGAATTCAATAGCCCCCACCACATTAAAAAATGATAACTATATAATTAATTCTAACCATCACACTAATCACTATCTAAATAACTCTATCAAAACATTTATCAGCATCTCAATATCTCTATAACTTTGTGTATTAATTATTCACTGATATATTTTTTATATTTCCAGCAATATTCGCGGTGTCGCTGTGTTGGGTCGCGACATCCTGGCAACGGTACATGAGGGGGCCACGCTGGCGATCGCAACGTCATCGCGAATATCGCGCATGATTAAAAAAAATAATTTTGGACACATAACTTGTGTCACTAACACTTAGATTTTTGAAACATGGGGTCAGAGTACCTCGAACCTCACTCCTTATGTTTGCTTTCACTGAAAATTTTCAGCCCCAGTAACCATTCCCGATCAAAAAAATGTCGGCCGCAACTTTCTGTTCAGGTTGCGTCCAGCCAATCAGAGCATTTCCGTTGGCGCGCGCATTCGCAATTAATCACAAAATCGCTGCGGCCAGAGATATCACCATAATTTTCGGCTTAAATTTTGCAAAAAGTACTAAACGGATTTGCACCAAATAACAAAAAACACAATGTTCATAACAACATCTACCTCAATACCAAATTTGGTGTAATTCCGTCCAGGGGTTCGGGCTGTAGGTTCGACAACATGTTCCTATGGGAATTAACATTACAAACGCACCCTAATTTTGCGCCCCTATTTCTCGGTCCCCACTGCACAGATCAACCCCAAATTTTCCATGACACACAGAACCTACTTTGACCCTTTTTGGGAACATTTCAATGGGATCGGTCAAACGACGCCAAAGTTATAGTCAAGCCAAAAATGCTTTTCCTATGGAAACTAAGTTCTAACTATACCTACCTACTGGTGACCACCAGGGGGGGAGAGAGGAGGGAGGGAGAGAGAGAGAGAGAGAGAGAGAGAGAGAGAGAGATTGAGATTTTTTTCTTTTTCCTAGGACCGCCGAACCCATGGTGGTGGTCCGACCATTGCTGCACTGCAGGATCACCCGCAGTAGTACGACTGCAGTGGTCAGACCTCCACAGGACTGCTGCGATCGCCAGGGTTACAGGATCCTGCGGCGTTCGAGCAGCAGTCAGAGGCAGACATATGCTGACTGTGCCGCAGCTGCACCACTGAGCATATTCCGAGTTCCCTCACCACCACCCTTTCATGGCAGTGAGCCCACCATGAAAAGGTTGGCAGTGAGGCAACTAAGGGGGCCCTAATAGGGCCTCCTGCCACCTCAGGGCCCAGGGGGTGCAGGCGGGGTTTTGCACCCCCAGTTCCTGCACGGTGTGGCATGGATGCCACACCATGAAGGAAGGTGCTCTTCTATGAGTCTAACAGACTGCTGCTGTCAGATGGCCGCACGACAGCCTGCCAGACCAGGATTGAAGTCCTAATCTGGTAGGCAGTTGCACCACAGGGTTGGTGGTCCTACAGCGGATGGCACATTGCACCATCTGCTGTAGGACCGCCAAACCCATAATTGGCCCCTTAATCTTTCTGCAAACTGTGACCTCCTCTTCGGTACTACTAAAATGCAGGTTTACAGTAATCAACAGAATGTCTTGCTTTTCCATTAGTTCATTAGCATCCAGTCTGTAAAATAAATACATGAACGAGTTTTGTCAGTGTTGCAGTCCAATGTCTTTATAGCATGACCACCAACTGGTTTTTTATGAATATCATCCTGTTTATCATCACACAGAGTATGCACCTTTCGCTCACATAATTACATTAACAGCTGCATTGTTAGATAATGTAATTACGGACTTCAAATTGAGAACCGTTCATTTGAATATTATAATGGACTACTATCTTTTACAAAATAAAAATCTGAATGTTGAGCAACCAAAGGATAAAATGAAAGTCATTTCCCTTGATCTGTCCTCTGCTAATTTCAAATTCATTGGCTAGCTTACTGCTGCAAATGCACAGCATGCTCACCACAAGAAAGGCTATTTAGACGCAAACAAGTAGACTGTGAGTTAAATCCACAAACATAGAGACTGATACAATGCAAGCACACTGCTATTACTAACAACATTGCATATTTTAATACCAATTTCAAAAGCATGTATGTGGCTTCACTATTAAACCCCCGTGGTGAGTAGGCTTACATAACTTAGGAGAAAAGTCAATTTTAATAATAGTGCTGAACTGTCAACCATGTGTGCATGATATGCTGCATACATTTTAGGTCTTGCCGACAGATTTCTGTAAATGTTATTGGAGACCTATTGTTACCAATACAGTACAACATACATAGAGTAAAGAGACTTTGCTCGTAGCCCCTTCCCCCCCCACCCACCTCAGCAATTGGTGTTGCATTGACTGGATTAGCTGTTTTTAAAGCCATGATATTTCATGGAAGGTTACATGGGACTTCAAGGAGTCTCTGTGTTAACCTCTCCATCGGTCTGTCCCCCTCCCACTTCTATCTCTGTGCCCTGCAGCCCCTCACCATATCCCCCCAATGCAGAAGTGGCCCCTGCTGCCATCCATTGCCACCCTGTGCACTGGCAGCACTTATAGTTTTGGCTTTGCCAGTGCTTGTTGCATAGCATCAAAGCATTGGCAGAACCAAACCATTCCATGGTTGCAGTGCATGGGTGTATGTGCAATGTGGACGTTTTGTAATGGATTTTTTTTAATGTTTCTAGAAAAACCACTACAAGTTGGCAGTAATGTATTTGCAAGCATGGACTCAAGCCAACTGTGAAAACAAAAAGAAACATTGTTAAAGCTAAAAGGTCGCCACCTGATAGCAAAGGCGAGGCCCATTGGCTTTGCCCATCTTCTCAGTTGTATTAACAATGAGAAAGTCAGGATTACAAAACAACTCGGAGTGGCACCTTTGCATTGGTTTGTGGTTTTTGCACAAATGTGCTATGGCACTTTATTTCAAGCATGCATTTGTTTCTGTTATTGATTATCACTCCAAAAGAGAAGCAGTAATGTAGTGTACTAATGACAAACATTTTTAAAGGGTGCAAAATAGCGCAAACCAAAAAGTAACGCCAATTTAGTTAAGTTATGTTATTGCCCTAGTTCGCTACCATTCCATTACAAAACCCTTGATGCAGACCCTCATGCAAAAACAATTTTCATTGAATCCTGTCGAATAAATATTAAACATTTTTAAGATATGCAAGATCTAGATGCAGAGGATTTAACATTTTCTGGAGGATATATAGTAGTGTTATTGCTCTTAAAAGACAGAGGTTGCAAATCGCCAGTGAGCTTTGAAAATCTTGGATAGATATGTGAGAATTATATCCCCAAGAATCTTGTGAAAAAAACTGTGACAAATAATGGATTTTAATCAATAAGTTTGCAAAACACACCAAAGGTGAAATTAATGAAAGGACAAAGTGCATGCATATTCCCCTTGCTTGAAGACACCAATTTGCAAAGACAATGCATGCGATAGAAGAAGAGACAAACAGACAGTGCTAGTGCCAGGGTTCAAATTTAATTTTAAGAAGCTACCTCCTTTGCATCCAACTGCCACCATCACCACAGGGAACGTACCAATACCTTGCCTCCATCTCCTGGTCATACTATTTTCTCCTTGATTTTCTTTAGTTTTCTACTGTTTCATCGCCAATCATATACTCACTCACCATTTCATCTACAATTCATTGCAAAATTTAAAAAGTGAGATACGGGGCACCTCCCTTATTATGAGAACCAAGATTATTTTTTTAATGGAAAGTACATGAATTTATTTGAAATTATTTGTTGATATCATTGTGTGATTTTTAAACCACAGGATAACGTGAACAACAATAAAAATGCTAATTCATGTTATTTATTTGAATTAAAATAACAGAATACATTTAAAAGAATACATATTTTCAAACTCACAAGTGGTTTTAGGAGTACGGTTAAGGACCAAAAAATCGAAATCACATTATATTAAAATAAAATAGGATAATTACAAATAAAACAAAAGAAATGGTTAAAGATATCAGACTGGATTAGAGAAGTTTTGACATTATTTAAATAAATTATCACAAATAAAAAAATACTATCATAAGAGGGTCTTAGCCATAAGTCATGTTATGAGGACATAGCAAGGACACAAAGTTGGAGATGAGGAAGTGGTTAAAATAAAGTAAACCTTAACTTAGAAGGAAAAGGCAGAGAAGCACAGCAGTGAGATTGAGAGAAGTTAAAGCAAGAAAAGAAATGTATTTTATTTTATTTTTTTCCTTTCATTTTGTTTTAGTTTGGGTTTTTATAAGGCTCTCCTAATCATGGCACAGTGGGCTCAGAGCACCTTGGAAGTGAGAACATATATGTGGGTATGAACATAGCAATAGAGTCTAAACGCTAAAACTGGGTGAAGTACTTATTCGTCGCTCTGCAATGATCATTTATACAGGAGATGGTCTACTGTCAAATATGATCCCAAGAAGGTGCTAACGCCTGATGGAGGAAGAACCCAAGAGCTCAGGTGAAGAGACAAGCCAGTAACCCACCAGGACATAGGATTCAGCTGAAACAGAGTAATCTGGAGAGGGAAAGTCACCCCAAACCAAAGTGAAACAGTGAGTTTTTAAGCATTTTGAAGTAGTCATTCTCTAGTTTCAAATGAGAGGGGATAGTTCCAGAGGGAGGAGCCCTTGAAGTGGAACTATCGACCACCTAACCTCCTATATTTAAATGACCGTTCAATTGTAGCCCCAGGTGGCTGCAACTAATACTTCTAGATGGTTGGGAAGGAAAGCGCAAAAGGCCATGTAGTGCCTTGTGGACTAAGCAAAGAATTCTAAGCAAAACACATTTTTGGTTGCTCTGGTTCAGTGGAGGGATTTTTAGAGGATGAAGTGAAGGCCTCCTGTATCAGGAGAACAGAGCTCCATAATTTTGATCTCTCTGGCCTTTCTTCACGTTTTAATTAAGGACTCACAATGAAACTGATTCTCCCATGATGTGTTCCTTATTAAAGAAGAAAATACAATTCTCAGCTGGGATGGAATGGGATTACATTTGCATCACAACATAAATGGTCAGTGAACCGGGGAATTGGTCAGACTGGATGGAAAAGAACAGAAGCAAGTACAGAGGACTATGAGGCCTTCAGTGCAGATGGCAGAAGTAAGTCATATGGCTGCGAAATAAGTTATGTGGCCCAGCTCAAGCAAATAAAGGCACAAATTAAGCACTGCCATGCACTCCTTAAACACTAAAGAAGTGGGTGAGCTTGAAGGATGTGACAGTAGAGAATACAAACCAAAGTTATGCGCTCGAGTGGAGTCCGATCTGACAAGCCTCCTTAGATAGCTGCCGAGGGACTGACCCTCACCAACATAACATCAAATATTATACATTTCCAATACCCAACAGGACCCGCCCAAAGGGGAAATATCCAGTTGGAGCAGGTTAGCAAAGGAGGCACCGAAGGATGAGCTATACTCCTGGGACCAGGTACATGCTATCTCAGCTTCAAGGTTATTCTGCCCGGGCCCAGCTCTCTAAGAGAGTGGGAGCAGGCTACCTACGAGGAAAGGCATGCAAAAACAGAAAGATCTATTCATTAGTGCAGCGAAGCTCAACCTTGAATGATAAGGAGAAACAATCGAGGCTGCTTTCTGCTGAGGCAGACAGTATGAGACAGAAGCTTCATTTCGATCATGGCACAAAATGGCGGCTGAATACAAAATGGTACCGCAAATGCTAACTTAACTCACACAATGCTAGAAGGAGTCAGCCAGATGCATTCTCAGTCTAACAGACCCTCCTTTTAGCATTTGCTAACAATTTTGCCTAATGCTATATGCAAAGTAAAAGGACTATTAGTATATGCCAGTACACACATTATTAATATTCAAAAATACCCTCATCAATAGCCATGAGGTCGTGGACAGCCTGCATCATCATGCCCGAAGACTTAGCATCATGTAGTGAGGCCTTCGGAGTGGGTGTTAACTTTCCAACACAGTAAGCACAGCAAACAAGAAGGCAATGCACGCATAGACAACATGTGAAAATGACACCTGCAATTGCTATCAGAAAGATAAGAATCTTTCACCCCAAGAGGCTACGAGGCCCCAGATCCAACCAGAAAGTGTCCAAGTACCATTCTCTTGGTGGATATCAGATGCGAGCCTATGCAACTTCTGTATTGCAGTGTATACATTAGGAGCATGGTCTGGTATGTACACACAGCAACTACTGCCTATCACGTGGCAAGCCCCACCCTGATCTGCTAGGATGACGTCTAACACCATCCTGTTCTGTAATGCAACAAGCCTCGTAGCCTGAAGCTCAGCTGTAATGTTGGTCAAGATCCCTACCGTGGTATTAATAGCCCCTTCCACCACCCTAGTGAGCCTACGGATATTAAGGCTTTTGGACATGGGACCCCAAAAGGGGACAAGGCCTTTCATAGCATCAGTGAACTGCTGCAAAGTAGTGTCTGTCTGATCTATGTCTTCTGTGGCAATAACTCTCCTAACACGAGACCGATGGGCACTCCTACGCCACAATTGATGATCCCTATGGTAGCTGGATGGTGCTATATAAACTGGGGGAAGGAGGAATGAGAGATAACATATTCCGGCCCATCCCCGAGGAAGCCAAACATACGCCTGGGAGCCACAAACAAAATAAACATTGTGAGGGGGTAGCAGAGGTGGGCTACTTTTTGTGCTCAGTACATAGGTGTAATTGCAATTACTCTCGCCCACTTGAACTGGTCCAAATCCTTGAACACAGAAACCTGCTGTTGTGTTTACCATCTGCACCGGCATTGCTTCATCATAAGTAATATTGCGTATCTGGAAGGACTTAAAATATTCAGTGACATTAAACCCTGGAAATCCAACATTTCATTTTGAAGCCATGTTACATTTTGTTCTTTCTCATATATATTCATACAAGCTGTTGGGGACAATGTATCAGGGGTAAACCCTTGGTGGACACGTATATACTCCAAGACAGTGTCATAATCAGCTAGTGTAATATTCATAGTATCTAAATGGAAATGAGTATATGCCATAGTAAACAATTGGAACCATGCCTCGCAACTCCCAAGGTAGGAAAAAGGCATGGACAACAATACATCATTTTTGTGGGTCACTGAAGGGAGCAGTCCACAGATCCAACAATTCGTGACATTGGACGTGCTATGCCCCTGGTGGAGCATCTGCAAAAAAACGCTATCTACATATGTTTTTCTGTGTTCACCTTTGTGAGGAGCCAGAGTGACAAACATGTGCTCAGGGGGAACAGGGGTTGTACCAAGCAAAGAGTGCACAGGGTATTTTTCCTCCAGAAACCACATTACTCCAAGTATTGCTATTAAGGAGATCAGAACAATTACTATGAAAACTATCTTACTCCTTTTGGACCATGTGGGCCAACCAACCCCGTCCCTCTCTGAACGATGTGCTGCAAAAGGCTGCTCCTCCTCAACAATTGGGCGACCAAAAGAATACATTGTTGTTAGAGGGAAAGAAATGCAATGAAATGGGGCGGGCGGCACAGAAATGAGAGAATGGGCAAAGGTTCCCAGCGTCCGTCAGAGCCTCGCTGGCAGACTCCTATTGCTCATCTACGGTGGTGCTGTTGAGCACTTTCGGTGGACCTGCGCGATTGCAGCCCTTTCTGAAGAAATCCCACGTCGTTCACAGTAGTGCACCTCCCCCCTTTTCTGGGGAAGCACGTCGAATTCACCCTGTCCAATGACTGAACAATGCACCAATCTCCCTTTCCCTAAACTACCGTTGGTACCACAGGCAAGGTACACCCAATTCTTTTTCCTCGCAGTCCATCCCTACTAGTCTGACTTCCCCTTTGGTGCACTGTTCCTCCATCGAGGACGCAAATTGTACTTAGCCGCTCCAGGCATAGAGGGGTCAGCAAACAGGGGCTCAAACACAGAGGGTCCAATGGACTGGGGCTCAAGCACAGATGGGCCAGCAGGCTGGTGCTCCTGGATGGCCTTGATCTCAGGTGGCACTGCCTCGTTCAACACTGCGTCGCTCTCTTCCTCTGAGTGTGCCCACTCCAGCCAGGCATCTGAGAACGGAACGAAACGGGGCACTGGCTCTGTTTCAGAATCGCCAACTCCATCAAGCACCTACTGATCGTAAGGTAAAGGGAGGGGCACCCTACGACAGTGGTTGGAGTGTATCCAGTTCTTCCGGCCGGCCACCTTCACGGCACTTCGGGTGGCAAGGAGCACCTGGGCAGGCCCCTTCCAGCGGGGCTCCAAACTTCCCTTCCTCTGGAAGTTCTTCATTAAAACAGAATCCCCAGGCTGAAGATCATGTTCTGGTCCCTCAGGCGCTGGCGGCAAGACTTTGTGAATCTGTTGGTGAATAGAACGCAAACTTTTAGTCAACTCATACATGTAGTCCACCATCATAGGGTATTCTATCTCGGAGAACCGACGAGGTCGCGGGACGCCCCAGACATTTGCCAGCCGACCGAACACGACCTTGTACGGTGACAATCCTGTCCTAGGGTGAGCCGTAGCTCTTGTAGACAAAAGGGCTAATGGTAAAGCATCTGGCCACTTCAACCTGTGCTCTCTTGAATCTTTGCTAATTTCAGTTTGAGAGAACCATTGTACTTCTCAACCAAACCTGCTGACTGGGGATGATTTGCAGCATGGAACTTCTGCCTAATGTGTAGACCATCACAGACCAATTGAATGACTTTTGAATTGAAGTGATTCCTGTTGTCACTCCAAATCAAACGGGGCAAGCCGAAACGAGGAAAGCACTCCTTTAGGAGTGCCTTCGCCATGGCTGTGTTCTCTTTAGTAGGGTAAGCCTCAACCCATTTACTGAATGCACAAACAACTACTAACACATATTTTAGATTGTTGACTTGTTCCATTTCGATAAAATCCATCTTGAGGACCTCGAAAGGGAAGGAAGGCGGTGCACAATTACCAGGAGGCGCAGGGGTGCCTTTCCCGGGGTTATACATCATGCATACCATACAGTATTTCACCAGGTGAGCAGCAGTCTTGGGGATATTGTAATTCTGCCACACGGGGTCTAGCAGTTTACATATGCCCTTGGCACTGATATGAGCTGGCCCCTGGGCCATAGTGACCACAGGGAGGACATGGGCGTCTGGTAGCATCTATCTCTGTTTCCCTGACTTATCTGTCCAACACCCATCCTCGTCTAAACGTGCTGTACTCTCCTGCCAGACTGCTAACTCCTCAATCGTTGCCTCGCTTTGAATATCCTTTACACTGTCCAGTGTGTCCTCAAACATAGTGACTTCGGGCACCCACCTAGCAGGACCTGCCACAAACATCTTTTTCATCTTAGTTCGGGCTGTCTCCTTGGCTATCTGATCCGCAAACGCATTCCCCCTACCCACATCATCAGTGACTGCCTTGTGGGCGTTGCACTTTATTATGGCCAATTTCTTAGGGCGTGTTAGGGCAGACATGAGCCTGTGTATAAGGGGGCCATTCTGGATGCGTGTCCCATGGGAAGTGAGAAACCCTCTCTCTGCCCAGAGCCACCCAAAATTATGGGCGACCCCGAAGGCATACTGGCTGTCAGTATAAATATTAACAGCCAGTCCCTCGCTCACTTCACTTGCTCTGATAAGGGCGACTAGTTCAGCTGCCTGAGCAGACTGATAGGGAACTCGTGATGTTTCAACTACCGTATGCAATGTGGTCAGAGCGTATGCTGCAGTGGTGGCGCCATCTGGTAATTTGAAACAAGAGCCATCGACATATAGTTCCCCTTGGGGGTCTGATAAGGGAACATCAGTCAGGTCTACCCGTCCCTTCGTCTCTTCTTCTGTTCGAAAAAGACAATCATGTATGTCTATTTCTTCACTCTCAGATGGGAGGGGCAGTAACGTGGCAGGGTTCAGAGTGGCACATCTTTTGATCGTAATATGCGGGGCGAAGAGAGTTAGCTCATAACCGGTCAGACGTGCACTGGTAAGGTGCTGTGTCTTGGTTTTATTCAAAAGGATATCCACATCATGGGGGACCATAACTGTGAGATCAGTATCAAGTACGAGCCCCGCCGATTGTCGGATAGAGACGACCACAGCCGCGGCCGCTCTTAGACAGCTCGGGAGGGCTCTTGCGACAGGGTCAAGCAAGGCTGAGAAATAAGCACACGGCCTCTGCTTACCTCCAAAGGCCTGTGTTAAAACAGAAAGCGCACAACCAGCCATCTCGTGTACATACAACACGAACAGCTTTGCATAGTCTGGCGTACCAAGCACAGGTGCAGAGCAAAGCGCAACTTTCAATTGCTCAAAAGATTGCTGACATTCATGCATCCAGTGCAAGGGTTCATGCGCACAACCAGCCGTCTTGTGTACATATAACACAAACAGCTTTGCATAGTCTGGTGTACCAAGCACAGGTGCAGAGCAAAGCGCAACTTTCAATTGCTCAAAAGATTGCTGACATTCATGCGTCCAGGGCAAGGGTTCATGCACATCTTTAGTGGTTAGTGCCAACAAAGGTTTTGTTAGTAACGAATAGTTAGCAATCCAATGCCGACAATAAGAAGCAATGCCAATAAAAGCACGCACGTCCCTCTGAGTCTTAGGAAGAGGCATTTTAACAATAGCACTAATACGCTCTGGGGTCAATCTCCTACCCTCCTTCGACAGCAGGTGGCCTAAATTGGTGACCTCCTGTCGACAATACTGAAATTTAGAAAGGGATATCTTATGTCCATTGTGCGCCAAATGCAGTAACAATTGCACTGTACATTTTCTACAACCTTCTTCAGTGTCAGAAGCAATAAGAAGGTCGTCCACGTATTGCAGCAAGACATTGCACTGGGGTAGCAGTGAGCTGCCCTGGGTCTCCTTCATCCTCATTTTTCCTCAGCTCAAGGAGCCCCAGAACACTCTCACATAGTACTATACACAAACAATACTACATTACATCAACTATAATGCCACCAATATCTATCACTAGTAAGTCCACATAAGCGGAATCCCACTTCTCTATGAAGAAGAACAGAAACACCAGCATACAATACACAAACTATAATCATACAGTGTGATATTAGTAGTATATAATTACATAGGATAACAAGTCGCGACCATACAAACAAATGTGCATATGCCTTCATCATTGTCACACACTTTCAGAAAATAACAATATGTACAGATTGGAAGAAAACCACTGTACAGTTAAAAATGTAATTAAAATCTCACTCCATAACCTTAGGGACTGCATCATTTCACTGCTTATGCACTGACCGGCCATCTCAGTCTCTTACTCATATATTTTTTGATGCTTTCAGACATAATTGCTAGGGTGGCGTAAATGTTCAATCAATAAATCATTGAAATTCATCTTCATGTGGTTTAGAATGTAAGCCATAAAAGCAGAACAAACTTCCACAAAACGAACAAAAATAAACATTAAAATGTACATAAGACTTTACAGGTCCGTCTTTTTGCGAATCTTAATAACAGCAGACAAAAAATACTTACAGCAAAACATACTAAAGGGGTATTCTATAACTGCAGAAAAGAAACCCTAGCCTATATTGTCCAAGATTAGCTTGTTTAAGGATAAGAAAAAGAAGTCTCTGATGGGGAACTATGTACAATTTACAAAAATAATAAAATGCATAGTATATTGCAAAGAAAACATTATCACTTGCCTATAAATAACTGACAAGATTATGATAATTGTGACATTCCCTGGGTTCTAATTTGTATTTTGTTTCATAATAGAAGTCAGATAGATTATTGTTATTATCACAGAATGAGAGATCAATAAAGTTTAATATTATGATTGAAATGCAGGACAAAGACTAAATATATAAATATGCCTAAATGTATCGGCTCTTTTGGAAATGGACATAACCTCAATTTGAAGAAATCCTTTTGTGTTTCAAAAACCGGATGATTATTTATAAATAAAATGTAGGTGGGAAAATAACTTTGTATATAGTGAGAGATCGGTACAGGGGATATAATAGTTGCATAAAATTTGAAAATATTAAAATATTCCAGCAGTATAATGCAAACATTTATTGTAGTTGTTTAATTAATGTTTGAGGTAGCATTATAAGAGGCAAATTATAGGTTGTCGCCCGTTTTTAGATTTTGAAGCAGTTGAAGCCTGAAGTTAATATGGCCGCCATTGAGTACGCTTTGTTATTATTCCTAAATAAATTTGAAGGTTTAAAAATAATTCCATATGGTTTCAGCAGTATAAAGTTTAGAATATTTAATGTAGGTGCTGAGCCAATCAATACTTGTGAAGATATATAAATACAGAAGGCGATTTCCGATTCAGAACTGACTGTTTCCTGGACTATGCTTCAGAAATGACTGGCGCATGAAGTAAATATGGCCGCCACTCAGCATGCTGCGTGTTCACACATTCATGAACGGAAAGCCATTTAAAAGAAGGGCCAGCAAAACGCTACTCTTTTTTTCAAAATTGAAAAATGAGATACACAAAATAGGAGCGGTTTGAGAAACTTGAAGGCGAGGGTCGGGCCCCGATATAATCTTAACATATATAATACTGACAAAGCCAAGTAGTAATAGTTGTAGATGAACAAATTACCATTACATGATAGAATGACGTATAGGATATATGGGAATTGTGTAAAGAGGAAATGTAAGTGGTATGTATTATGGCATTCTGTTGTGATTTTTAAGATTATCAACTTAAAAGTTAGGGCGTCCCAGTATTTTAAAATCAGAGTACCAATGTTGTTCACATTGAGAATTACGGATTCATTTGAGTGTTATTGAGTAAGTCAGAATAAAGAGATTTGTGGGTTACCCATGGATAGGATCAAAGGGATGTCTCAGACCCCAGCTTTATCAGTAATCTTAATAAATGTTCAGATTGCTGTACAAAATGGCCTTTCTAATATTTTGAAACATAAATAATGTTTGTACTCAAATTTTGTAATGCTCGGACTACAAACTAATAGCAATGTAATAGTCCGAATTAAGGATTATCTCTGATAGAAATGCATCAGTAGAAATGTGGCAAATATTTTAAGATACTATAACTAATAATTGATGTAGAGTACAGAAATATGATTTTACTGTTTTCTGCATTCCATACAGACCATAGGGGAGTATATTGAATGAAATACCCCTGATACAGTGAGCAAATTAATAAAGGCTCTTCATACATTGGCTCCCTAATGAAGCAGGAATTAATATATTGCTACCATAGTATTAAAAAGCTAACAATTGAGGTAAGAATGTGGGGGCAAGACGGTTAATAATATGAAAATTAATGAAACAGAAAAAATAGGGTATTACATAAGAAAAGCCTTTATTTAAAATCCCAATATAGGAGTGTAAAATTAGCACGGACAAGTCATCAAATAGAATATAACCTATTCCCAAAGAAAGAAATTGATGACTGGAATATGAAAAGGTGATTAATACATTAAATAGATGTGTATATTTGATTTTAGTTTTTACTTTATGAAACTAAATGAAAATATTGCTCTTTTAGAGATCTTAATAATGAAAATTGGTATCAAACCGAGAAAGAACCTAAGAAAAGTATAAAAGGAGAAAGCCCTTTTCTTCATAGTATCCGAAGGTGGGTAAAAATATATGGGAGGTTGAAGAAAATAGTACCTCACAGAACCCGGAAAAAGATCTGTTAAAATGTAGAAATACAATTATTACCTGGACCCAACATTGATTTCTGAAGACAATTGAATGTATTAAATTCGTATTAGGATGGATAGTTGCATAAAAATATAGCACTCCCAAAAAGATTTTGTAAATTTAACAGCAGCTAGTATAGCAATGAGTATGTATGATTGTATGATAGGGATACCATAGTTGGTTTTGGATTAAGTGTAGAAATGTAAAAAAAAGAAAAAACACTGAACCTGGTTATGTAAATTTGTCTTATTTAATATACTGGATTGAATGTATATAAAAGCTGATCTTGTTTATTCACTTTTTAGATAAATCCATGTTTTTATTGTAATTATTTGTCCTGAAGTAGGTGGAGAGAACAATGAAGACCACCAAAACGCAAGGTCTACAACTTGAGTTATAATTTGGAGGAGTTTTTGTTATTAAACATTTGTGTTCTTATTATTAGTTTCAATTGATTGTCCCCTGGACTGATGTCTAGAAAAAGTGATTTATACTGACATGAAATGGTTGTATTTAGATATCCAGACATCTACTAGGGTTTTTTTTTAACATGTGGAAGGACTAAAAAGTTTTCTTCTCGTTTTAATTCAGTGGAATTTTGTACTGTGTATACGTGGCTAAAAATTGGCAATACAGATAATTATGAAATAAATTCGACTTCATTGCATAATACAGGGATCAGTGTTTTGTAAAGAAAAAAATATATATAGGCCAATTGGTGTCAAGGATTCATTTTAAGCAGTTTGAATGAATGGTATGAGTCAATGACTGTAGTTCAAGGAAAGGGAGTTTTGTATTTAGTGAACGCATACTTGTGCCACAAATAGACACAAGGATGCATTTGCACTAAAATATGCTGTAAAATGACGTATTAAGATTTTGCATAATTATGCAGAATTTTGTGTATTTTGCGATAAATGTTGCATAATTATACGACAGCAAATTATGCAAATTTTGCACACCACTAATCAAAACCCCCTACTGAACGTGCCAAAAATGAGTCAATCTATAAAGAAGGTGGTAATTTCTTATTACGTGTATGTTCAGGAGGAGCGTTAGACGCTATTCACTTACACATGATGATGGAAGGCCTCAAAAAATTTAAAACCAGGAGGGGTGGCCCATTCCAGCCTCTTCTGGGCTCTGACCAACTCAGGCTGGCCCGTCTTGGCCCCGATGCCGCCTGGGTGAATCATGCGCACGTCCCGGCCTGTGGGATCACAATGCTTCTTCTCCTTCCTCCTCCCTTAGCAGGCAGGCTAGCAGACAAAGATTCAGGGCAGCCTGGGAGGTGTAGTCCTGCCCTCCCATGCAGAATAGGTGTCGACAGAGACACAATGGCCAGTTAAAGCTATATCTGGTAATGGCAAATCTTTGTGTAAAGTGGGAAGAGAAAGGCAATTAAAATGAGGCTCCACACAGAACAAGAAGGTCTTACCTTCTTTCTTCATCAAGGAATGACCTCTGTCATTTTTGTAGCACAGCAGGCCTTGTTGAAATCTTCTTTTCCTAGGAGTCAGATTATGAAATACTGCAGCACTGCTACACGGCTCCAGAGACTTTAGAAAAAGCTGTAAAAATGCTTGGACTGGAGACACTGTATCGCTCCTTTTATCTAATGTTGAATTACAGCAGCACTGATACATTTGCTTTATGGAGTAAGTGCTACCTTGATTCAATAGTTTTGAAGAGTCTGAGAACTGGAAACAAAAAATCACTCGTTTTTAGGTCTCGGCCTGGCGTTGGAGCGTGCATGCGCTCCTCGCCTGCGAGAGCTATAGTAAACAGTATGAAGAAGGGGACTTTAATCCATGCCCCTCTGTCACAACCTTTTTCCATTGGCTTAGGTAGTGATTAATGTATTTTCTGTGCTTCTGGTTTGCTGGCTGTCACTTTTGTTGACGCCCTTGCAGTTTTCGGATGCCGCCCGTGACAAGCGCATCTGGTTTCACTCAGCCCAGACGCAAATACAAGTGGCTGAATGAAAACAGATGGCGAGCGTTTTTTTTCCTCTTTGTGCTTCACGGCTGTTGTGAAGACTTTTCTTATCTGCTTGTTTATTTAACAAGCAGATAAGAAAAGTCTTCAGAGGGCTGTGAAGCAGACGAGAGGAATGCGAATATTTCGTTTTTACTACCTTTGAAGATCAACCTGAAAATGTTTCAATGTAATAATCTAATCTCACTCACTGGACCCGTAACGTAATTTTTCCACTCCTTACTTTAACCCAACCCTAATTCAGCTAATGCTGTTCACAAAGCATTGTAGTCTTAACACATGACCGGACTCTAGGCTAGACTGCAAGACTAAAATGTATAAACTTCAGCCACAAAAATATTAGAATAGTCCATGCCACGGATCTCACAGAGGAAACAGTTTTTGTTTTTACTTGCGGCACCCACCGCTTAACTGACACTTTCCAGCCCTACCTACTTTTAATAAGCAGTGCCCTTTCCCAACCCTACCTACATTTAATGCGGAGGGGGCGACCCTGAAGTGGCTAACGCTTCCTTTGTCCTTCTGGCTGTTCAGGGAGGCATTGGCCTCTACATGGTAATCTGTGCCCCGGCCCTACCTGTTTTTAAAAGAATTGCCCCTATGGTTTGGTACGTGACTGTCTCTGTCTAAGCCGCACCAGCTTTCCAGAAAAGCACCGCCTGGCTTCCCCTACCAGGCCCTCGGTGCAAAAAATACCACCCCACACTTGAGTAATCCCTGAGGAGACAAGGCTGCCAGACAGATTTTTTTTTTTGGGGGTTTACACAGCATGCATTTCTGATAGCCATTTTAGAACGGTCATTAAAGGTATAGAGCTCCGTCACAGTCTTAGTAACGGTAATGACGTAGATATAAAAAAAAAAGGAACGCTGAAGTGGGCGAAGGGTGGGTAATCAAAAAGTAAAATAAAGCAGCAGCTGTACCAATCGAGGGTTTGGGGGAGAAAAAAACAAGGTGATCTGGACAACATGAAGGCCTGGGCAAAAGCAACACGGGGAAAGGAAAAAAAGAAGACTTGGAGAGAAGCACAGGACACCTGTGAGAGAGACCAACTTGAAGCACGGGAGGGGAGGAGAAGCATGCAGGCCAAAGAGCCACATAGAGCTGTGAGGGGAGAAGAATCATGTGGGCGAAATAAGCAGCGTGTTAGGCTCTTTGATAACTGGGGTCCAGTCAAATTTTGGCAGACACATACCCCTCCTAAACAGCAATCTACAGCATGCCCTCAAAAACACCCAGCGGTTGGGGACACCTAGAGAGCTGAAGCAGAGGAAGATTAAGCTCCCAGATGGGCAATACCTGTATTTCCTGCATCAGTTGTAAAACAAAGGCCCAAACGAATATAATAACACAGCCTTCAGTTGCCCTAGTTAAATCCGCTTTCGCACAGCGTGTCATTCGCGCTGGTTATATCTGCTTAGTGCATTCTAATTGTGCTTCCTAATAGTGTGTGAAAAACATAAGTGAAACCCTGTGCTACATACTGGCACACTGCGTTAACCAATATACTCCCATACAAATATATACAATGGTACCCCAAACACACACACAGTTTGCACTTGACCGAGGCACATCATCTCTTTCAAGGCGCATAGTTCCATTTAAGACGTAACATTCAAGGCGCAACAATCCGCACAGCATCCCTTTCAAGCCGCATCGTCCCTGTCAATGCACAGCATATTTCCTTACCAGGCGCCTCATTCAAGGCGCATCATACTCCACTCTTCACCACACATTCCATGCCACACAATTACACAACAAACAATTCCAATCCAACCCACATAATTCCAATCCACACCACATACATGCACTCCACTAAACGCAAAGCTATCCACACATTTCCATACCACACAATTCAACTCCACACATTTCCAATCCACACCACATAATTCGACACCAAACCACATAATACAACTCAACAATACAATTACACAACACACCAAATACATCCAGTACACTCCACACAATTCCACATCCTGCCACAACATTCAACTGCACACCACATAATTAAACTCCACTACATACCACTCCACAACACAAAATACCATTCCTTACAATTACACTACAGAACACACAATCCCACTCCACATAATTCCAAAACATGCAATACCATATAATTAATATACACATAATTCTACATCACACCATGCCACAGAATTCCACAACACAACTCCACGCCACACAATCACATAACTAACTAATCCAATCCCTCTCACATATTTCCACTACACACCACATTCATTCACTCCGTAACACATAGGTAAAAGACATTACCATTTACAATGCCGATAGCTCTAACTCAAACAAATGCGAGACCTATTGCATTTCCAATGCTTGTTGTCTTTCCCGCAGCTACCTTCGACTGTTGCAGCTTTAAAGAGACTAAAAACGAAGTAGCAACAGAGCAGTAGTCAGATCAGAGACTTAAAGCTTCTGATAGGTGGGGAGCAGAAATGCGGATACAGTGTATCGCCTCCCAGCTACCATACTGCTCGACCCTGGGAGCCTTCAGAAAACAGCCTTACTTTGGAATAAGTGGCAGCAAAAGTTAAGAATGTAGCATAAATGGGAATTTTTCATCGTTGTAGGTATTTTTTTTGTAGCTGAAATTAACCCCAATTAACTACAATGAATCCTTAACTAAAGTTTCCAATGATATATATAATGCCGTAATGGAATTCAAGCTGCCATGAATGCCTGACTGAGACTGAAGGGGGAAAGGTTTTCAGGTACTATTTTTTATACCATCTGCACATTTGGACTAGAGTAGCACATATCAAATGCTTTGCAGTACGTAAGTCAGTAAGTCAATAGCTTATTCGATATGGATGACAAATCGGATGCACTTGAGCTCTACATGGATAAGGGTTTACAAAAGAGCCAGTGAGTCAAAGAGCACCCCTTATAAGACTTGAATATCATTGGCAGCAATCTCTGAGCTAAAGTTTCATGATGATCTGGCTGCATATTAGATATTATTAAGAAAAGAACAAGAAAACCACTCAGCAAATTACTGAAGTACCATGCCTGCATACATGTCCACACATAAAATGTCTATTCAAGACATACAGATTTTTCGACAATAGAACATAAGGACTAGGGGCCAGATATACTAAGAACTGGTCTCAAAATACTGGTCACAATTTGCGACTGATATTTTTGCAACCAGTGAGGTAATTTGTGAACCAACTTATGTATTAATATGCCGTCTTGTAAAATACTGATTCCTGATGGGCCGTAATTCAGTCTACCTCATGAATATTAATGAGGTAGGTTACACATTTTTACCCTGTAGGAATCACAGTCATTACAGTGATGCTGGCCTGCTGAGGTCAGCAGACCACCATGTCTGTTATTGCTTTTAAATAAAGCAATTCATTTTAAAATGCAACCATTTTCTTAAAGAAAAGCGGGATGCTTTTTAAAAAAAATGGAAAGGGTAAGTTTCAAGTGGTCCATGGGACCTCTTCCTACTTTTAAAAATGTTTTTGCCTAGATTCACAAACGGGAAGTGGTCCCTTGGGGACTCCTTGCCTCTTGTGAAAAGCTCACCACCTCCTTTGAGGAGGTGGTAAAAGATTACTGTTTTGCAACCAGAATTTGGTCACAAAATGCTAATACCTACCTATCCAATTCAGTACTTGGAAGAGGTTCCCTAAACATGCCTCTTCCAAATACCGAATCGGTATTGGGTCGCAATTTGTGGTTTGTACATAAGAAAATGCATTTTTGTGATGGCAAACGACCCGATTCTGCGAATCAGGTCGTTTGCCACCTCAAAGATGCTCAGTACATCTGGGCCTTAATGACTCACTTTACCAAATATTATGATCTATCCTAATCTCCATCAAAGTGAGACTGTAAAGTTTAACTGTCTCAGGGAGCAAACAATCAATTAGATCATCTTAATCATGATGTGGTGTACAACCCCATGTTCACAACTGTTGGCTGAAATTGGAACCTTTACAGCAATTATTTCAATACAATCAGCAGGTAGTTGAACATTTTAATAGACTTTCGTGAGTGGGGCAACTGACCAGGTTGTCATTAACGTAGTCTGTGACTAGTGGTACAGGCCCAAGCTAAAGCATTTTCAAAATTGACTGGAGGAGGGACAGGAGGACTAGGGGAAAAATATTACTGATCTAGTATCTGGCCAGTAATGCTAGTTATTGTATCTTGTATTCCTTATGTGCCCTCGTCTGATGAGCAGCATCACAACTGAGTTAAGGGACAATAAGCATAATTTCTGTAATGTTAAGTTAACCTTTTGTTTTGTTTTTTAGCATGTGAGTAACCATTTTCTTGGTTACTTATTGCCAGATTTGTCATTATTTGATGGAGCACAATGCAGCAAGACAACTTGCTGCGCTGAGTCAAATGGAGAGGGCACAAAGGCCTCATATTTACCAGCATATGGTACATTCCTGCTCTCTATCTGAGCTGGCGTACTGTGTGCTGCCTGGTTTCCCTCTAACTGTGCTGCAGAATGCAGTAAATTAAGAAAGAGGATAAAAGAACAAGGAGAAATAAAAATATTTGCAATGCAATGCTTTGTTAAATCTGCACCCTAATGTTGTGGGGAGTTTTGTACGTGCAAACTGTCATCAGTGAAATTTTGGCTTTTCCGTGGTGTAGGTTCCAACGGGGTTCAGTCTCAGACCTTCCAAACAGGTCAATGCCAGTGAGATCGGGGTGACTTGTGTTTAAGTTTCAGTTTAGAGACATCTTGACTGTAAAGTGAGCTATATAAATGTTGTAACCTACACACTTTCTAACTAACAATTTACGTCATCCTGTTATGAGTGTATTCTCTGTCCTTGTGTCTGCACATGGTAAGTCCCCATCCCTATCACTCCCTGTGAATGTGTCATAGTCTTCATGATCAGTGGAGGTGCGTCCCTTGGGGGCGTTGGGCGTTGCCCCACTAATCGTTCTACTTCTGACGCCAATTGAAGCAATCAGGACTCCTGATTGGAATTAGCGTCAGAAGTAGAACACGGACGCTGAAGGGGGTGGGGCTGCGGTAGCACTCTCAGGGTTGAGTGACAGCGCAATAGTGCGCATGTTCGTTTTTGGGCTGATCATTTTTACGATCAGCCCGAACATGCGCACTAGCCTTCCCCTTAAGAGACCGAGGGTTGCTTCATGTGCAGCCCCGGTCTCCTAATGGGCAGGGAGTATCCCTGCCCTCAGCCAATCCCGGCGCTGCTGGAGCAGTGTCTGGATTGGCTGAGAACGAGAGGGGTTGCCAGCCACTCACACAGAAGACGTTGAGAAGGCGCCAACGCACCGGACCCCGGCCCAGGAGCAGACAGCAGAGGCGGCGCGGACCCGCCCGGTCAGGTAAGTTTAAGTTTTTTTTTAAACTTTATTTTTAAACCCCCCCCCCGGTCCCCACCCCCGCGCGACCCCCCCCGCGAGTATTGCGAGCCGCGACTGATGTGGAAAAACTGGCAGAAGCTGTGTGCGTGCTTCTGAATAAACCCACAGGTGAAACTTCTTTCTTCATAATTAGAGGACATATTGGTCAAACCAAATTGATCCCGAAATGGAAAAAGAAAAGTCACCGAGCGTGATGGCTTGTGCGATGTTGGCATGGCGAAGGGGTGTAGCAGTAGCAAATCATTAAATGAGGGAGATTGTGTAAAAGTGAAGACTGGACATCTGATTTTGGGCTTGTCAAAGTTTAAAGGTCCTTATAATGTTGCATTGAGAAGAAATTATGTCACATTGCAGAATGGTTAGATAACTCTGTATCAAAAAGGAAGGCTAAATGGCAAAGCAACCTGTGAGGAATGTGATTGAAGGATTTGTAGGGATGCCATACTGATGTCTGATGCTGTGTGTTTGAGGAATGAGGTTGTTCTTCAGGATGTGCATTCGGGTGCAGGGGATGGGAATCCGAATTTTCACGGTTCTGGTTCCAGTGAAGGAGTTGCGAGTTGCACTTTAAGGTCAAATCAATCAAGAGTCAATAGAGCTCCCATCAGACTCCGTCTGTGTGGTAGTGTTTCGTCTTCAGAAGGAGCAAAAACGGTGTGTGGGTAACCAAATCTGTTTTTTATTGCGTCCTTCGTTATCGTTTTTTTTCATCGTCTGTTTGTTTTGCTTGTAAAGAAAGAAAGGTAATGTGTTGTAGTCGATCTCTTTGTGGAATGTTATGCATCAGTGGTTCTATGGGCGCGCGGAATTTGCTAAATGTAAAATTATCTGTAGTTTCTCCAGAGAGCAGACTCCTTCTGCTTAGCAAGTTTAATTAGTCGAGTTGATGTTAAATCTCGGTGTACACCAAGACACATTTAAGTATGTCACATATGAGCTCCCAACTCATTTCTAATAACGCTTTTGCTTGTGGTACAGAGGTGGGCATTAACAATTGATTTCAGCAATAAGTGGGAGAACGGAATTAAGTTTTCTCAGCAGAATTTTCCTTTTCATTAAAAACATTATTATGCACTTATTTATACTGCAGATTGTAGTGTAATGTGCCGCATATCGTTGTACTTTCTCTAGAAGCTAGTTGTGCCTCATTTTAAGTAAATTAAGAATGAAATAGTTTAGTGTGTATAATATTCTTTTGGGATATAATATTTAATTACTTTCTATGTACACTAGTTAATGCTACCAGGGAATCAGCCATGTGACGTTTTCCGTAAGGACCACAGTGGTGCTAGGCTTCATCGTAAAGGGTTACCATTTTCATGATGTATGCTAATGCAATTATTTTTTAAACTTTGGTTTCAAAACATTTTTCATACTTGCTCTCGCTGTGAAAAGCACCAATGGTGGCTTTAGTTAATCAGGTGGGCCACTGAGATCTGTACATTGATTGGTCATTTTGGGATAATGCATGAGTCGCCCCAGTAAATGTGTCCAACTTGTCCGGCTTCTCTGGACTGGACTTCTCTTGACTTTACGTGTGAAAATGAGGGATGGACTCGTCATTCGCTCTGTTTTTAAAGTTGACTTTCTTTTGATATTACATGTTAATTCTTTACTAATGCATGCTGCAGGTTGGCCATTGTTTGTAGCTTGTATGCTTTGGCTGATGTACAGTGGTTGCTGGTTCAGATTGTGAAGTGTCCACATTTCCTTGCACCAATAGGATTGGCTGTCAGACTTGTTGAGATGGTGCTGTACTCTTTCAGCAACAAGAGCAAAGCTGTGTGAAGTGAGGGGAGGGGAGGTGCAGTGACCGATCTATGTTTATTAGGCCCAGCACTAATTGCTTTATTAACCTTCCTGCTTCCTCAAATTTGCTTAAAAATACACCGTTTGTCCACTCTTTTTTCAAAATTTTCTTGGGGGGAAAACCCCCCAAAACCCCCCGTAGGTTGTTCGAGAACGCTCGCTACGCTCACTCGCTCGCTACGCTTGCTTGCTCGCCGCAGTGCAGTACAACAATAATGTCACGGCTCACCACTTTCAAATGTCACCAGCCGCCACTGTTCATGTTCCAATTGTGTTTACTTCTTTGTCCCTCTGTCAGTTTATTCCCTAACCTAGTGTCAGTATGCTTCCTCTGTCACAGTGTAAGCACACTGCATGGCCCCATATAGGTGCCAGAGACTCCCTATTCCCGTGTATTTACATCTTTATCCCTCTGTCAGTGTATTCCATGACGTAGTGTCAGTATGAAGCTTCCTCTGTCATTGCAAGTATGATCCTTATCACAGTGTAAGCGCTGCATGTTCCCATCTAGGTGTTTTACCCTCCCAGGCATTGATTTCTGCTCATTTCACTGCTGGGATCATCTCTGACCTCTGGCTAGGGATCCAGAGTTTTGTAGGAGATACTACCCTAAGGGTGCTGAGAGACAGGCCGTGGTACTCTCTGATTCCAAGTCGACCTGGTATGGGCAAACTATGCTCCACATCTGATCATGAGCTGTGGAGTGTATGCTTTATTGAGTTAACTATGTCCAATATTGGTTGTGGGCAGCATTCGGGCTATGTTAGATACATAGTACGATACCATGAAAAGTACTTTACTCGTTCCAACACACAGCTTCTAGCAGAAGAAAGGCAGTTGTATCAAACTGTGTACTTCACCGAACAGCGATTTCGGGGTTGCGTCTCTTATTTGGTGCAGTCCTGATGCAAAACCATTTTGGGGTTTATAAAGCCACACTAATCACGATTTGCATGGATTTTTATATGAGAAAGCAACGTCAGGCTGCCTTGTGTTACCTTGCATTACCTTGCATCGGTTATGCATTATATGGGTAGCTCATGGGCGCTCCTGTGCACCCGCCCCTGTATTTTGATGAAAACCATGTCTACCAAGACTTGTATACATAGATTTGCACCAAAAGTGTTCACCTAACTGAGGCTGGTGTTACGAGGAGAAATATCTTCATTTCTTCTGATTATTTCCTCTTTTCGTGTGAGCTGCATTCTGCAGCAGACATATAAAGAGGAAACAGCCTCAAAGGATAGATTTTTGTATGGGAATGTATTCCTTCAATGCAGATGCCATGATGCAAGTGTGCCTGCGTTGGTTTTAGGCAGCCACAAGGGCAAGAGTACTAGGAGAGACTAGAACTGCACCATATCTTTGGAAATGTAGTGTTGATCTGCTCTCTCTCTCTCTCTCTTTCAGCAGCACAGTGCAGCAACGTAATTTGCTGCTCTGGGTTGCTGGAAATGCTAATGAATATAACCCATATTCTCTTGTTTCTTCTTTCTTCTCTGTCTTTCTCTCTTTAACTGGATTGAAAAAGCTTCATGTTCAGTCATACTACATCAGTAAAGTTAATGGCAATGAACAACCCACAAAAACAAGAACCTGTGGTTAAAAACCAGATGAGGTTCAACAAGAGTTCTACAACCTGTAAACATCAACCTCAATAATGCATAATCCTGGACATCAATTGTTTTTCCATAGTTCCACTGTAACCTTTGTATCCATATTTTATATAAACAAGTGGCAGATGTCTTTACGATGAAAGAATCTGGCCCTAAAAGCATCTGGCTACATACAAACAAGATAAGGACAGGAGAACAACTTGCCTTGAAGAAATAATAGCATAGTCCTAGTATTATAATTAAGAAGGCAGCCAGCGAGTAAATTTGTTATTTACAATATAGATGTTAATGAAGCAGAGGCCCTACACTGACTTTGTAATTCTAGCCCATACAGACAACCGAAATAAAACCCTCTAAAACATTGATAGTCACAAACCTTTGAATTGTTGAAATATTGGTATGAATCGGTCATGTTTAGCCATGATTATGCGAGAAATCCCAAGGTGACCAATCCAGTTTACTTAATTTAAACCTTCTTTTGACAATTCGTATGACCCTTATGACCTGTCTAGAAGAATAAATGCGGGGACTGTTTCCTTAAAAGAATGGTTACCTCCTTTCATTGATATTATTATGGATTTTGTTATTCTCATACATTCACAATTCCAGAGGTATTTTGAGACATATGAACAGTATGTGACTGCAGACTATATTAATTCTAACATCTCTGGGCATCCAAAATCTTTACATGATCATTCAGCATCAGATGGATTTAATGTTATCAAGAGAACGCTTTTTTTCACAGTTCACAAGGTTTTAAAATGCTCTTAGAAATTATCATGTTCATATTTAACTCAGCACTAGCATTGCTGGGATGATGAGATACCTGGAATTTATTCTTTTTAGATGGCATTATGTAGGTAAAGTTTTCATTAATTGCACAGGCACCACAGAAATACTGATGGAATACATAGATTTTTATATTGGAAATTATTTCAATGCATGGTTTGCTCGTGATTATGCAAGGGACATCGTCATGTTGAATTTTATAGGGATCATGGTAAAATAGCATCTCCATTGCTTAGCAATTCTAGGACAGTTACTTTAATTCTTCGAAAAAATGGAGTGTCTCTAAAGGCAATTCATTAGCTTGAGATGCAATTGCCATCTCCTATTGTAGGTTCACAGAAGATCATTTTAAATACAGTTCAGATTTTTTCAAAGGGGATACAATTCTATGTATTTAAGGAATTTGTAATGCACACAGCTACCCCTAGAGGTTTCCCGGTGCAACAGCAGCAGAGATAGGGAATTTTGGGTATGTCAGCCTGAAAGAGCCAGGTCTTCAAACCCTTGCATAAAGCAAGTAATAAGGTACAGTGCTCTGGAAGGGAATTCCATAGTTTCGGACCTACATAAGAAAAGGAGTGCCCTTGCATGCATGACAGGCAAAATCTAGGCACAATAAACAAAGCACGATTCAAAGATCTCAGGGCTCGAGTGGGCTGATAGGGCACCACCTGATCCTGAATGTAGCGGGGTCTTAATCCAGCTTTCGCCTTAAACATGTAGCATAAGGCTTTGAATTTAATGCGTTTGGAGATTGTGAGCCACTGCAGCTCATGAAGGAGATGGGAGACTGAGGCAGATTTTGGAAGCCGGTACAAAAGCCTAGTGGCTGGATTCTGTACTATCAGCAGCCGATGAACAGTTGACTTGCCAGTGCCCAAGTATAGCAAATTACTATAATCCAGTCTGGATATAATTGGGGCCTGGATTACAGTCCTTTGGGCTGAAACGGGGATCATCCAAATGACATTTCAGAGCCACGTAGGCACAGCAAAACACATGGCAGTCACTTTGGTCACCTGAGGCTTCATGCTTATCATCCAGCAGAAATCCCAAGTTTTTAAACTTCGAAGATGGAGAGCCACAAGGTAAACCGGCCAGTGTTGTGGGCCCCAAAGAGAGAGGTGCTTGCCCAGAATCATGACCTCCGTCTTATCCCCACTGAGCTTGAGCGCGAATTATCCTTCCATAAGGAGATACGACTCAAGCCCAGGTTTAGATCACAAGGAACATGATTCTGTGCAGATGGCAGCGTAAAGATGATCTGCGTGTAGGAAAACAGGGTCAAGCCACAGCTCTCCACTACATCAGCTAGAGGGCGGACGTACAAGTTGTACAACAGGGACTCAGGACTGAGCCTTGGGGAACTCCATAAGTTAAAGCTTGCGATTCAGACTTAACACCAGATGAAAAAACTTGGAATGAACGATTTAAAAAAAAATATCTAATCCACGCCAGTGCTGAGCCTTCAGGACCTAATGACATCAGACTGTCCTTCAAGATGGAGTGAGGCATGGTGTCAAAAATCATGCTAAGATCCAGTAAGATAAGCGCAGCTGTTCCACCTTTGGCAAGGTGCAGTCTCAAGTGTTCAGTTACTACCAGAAGGGTGCATTCTGTTCTATGTTCAGCCTTAAAGCCGAATTGTGAAGGATGCAAAAATGTTTGAGCCTCCATGAACAATATAAGCTGAGCATTAATGTGTTTCTCCCGAATTTTGGAGAAGTTGGGTAAAAAGGGAAATGGGGAGAACATATGACAAATTGGCTGGGCTCAAAAGTGCTTTTTTCAGAGGTGGAAGAACCATTTCATGCTTCCACTTCTGAGGGGCAAACCCCTCACTTAAAGAGGAGTTCAAAAGGTCCATCATCATTACAAGCTGGCTAGAGTCCAATAACCAAAGCTTGCTAGGCGGGAGGTGGTCCAGCAGGGATCCTGATTTGATGGATTGTATAATCGCCATAAAGTTCACCATATCTAATAGGGACCATGGGCCAGATGTACGACCATTGGCAATTGCGAATCGCAAATTGCGCCAAATTGCGAGTCGCAATTGCCAATGTACAACAGTGTCTGAGACACTGTTTGCGATTCCCAATGGGGTCGCAAATTGCACGCCTAATGCATTTTAATGAGGCTGTCCAATTTGCGACTCCATTGGGAATGGCTGGCACTCCCAGGGATGGTGGCCTGCTGGGTCAGCAGACCTCCATGTCTGGGACTGCTTTTAAATAAAGCATTTTTTTTTAAATGCTGCCCGTTTTCCTTAAAGGAAAACGGGATGCATTTTAACAAAAAAATGAAACGTTTTTGTTTCATTTTTTAAGGGCAGGTAGTGGTCCCTGGGACCACTGCCTTCCCTTAAAAAATGTTTGTGCATGCATTCCCAAAGGCGTTTGCGAGTGCTTTACCACCCTCTTGAAGAGGGTGGTAAACTGCGAGTGTTTTGCGATCGCAATTGCGGTCGCAAAACATTCTTACATGGCTTATGGGGTCGCTATTAGGAAGGGAAAGCCCCTTCCTAATAGCAAGTCACCAAACACTATTTTGCGAGTCGCAAATTATTTGCGACTCGCAAAATAGGGTTAGTACATGGCCCACAGGTTTTTTGCATGCGCAAACGGGTCTAAAACCCATTTGCGCATGCAAAATTCCGTCGTACATCCGGCCCCATGTCCCTTTTGTAGAGCTCAAGCCAGGATTGGGCAGAGTGTCACTGTTACCTGCTGGGGTAGAGTTCCAACTGTCATTCTCTGCAGCCGAATCAGTCATATGTGCTCCGTTAATGCAATCCTTCACCAGTTGAGCCTGCATAAGGTCCACTTTACGGCTGAAAAAGTGAGTTAGTTCCTCACATTGAGACTGACACAGACGGGATGTCAGAGGCTGGTTACTGAAATCAGAAAGTTCCTGCGCTACCTTGAAAAGTGTTTAGGACAATTATGGGTGATTAAGATTTTATCAGAGTAGGACGCTGCACAAGCTGATTTACAAAGCCCATAGTACTTATTTAGTCCTACTTTGTAATTCATTTTACCCTCCTCCGTATAGAACTTTCCCCAGAGTCATTCCAAGACTTTACACAGTTTTTTTCCTGTCTTAGTGTATCATTAAACCAGGGACACGGTGGATGATACTGTCCAGAGCGTTTCTAAACTTTTAAAAGGTGAAACTGATAAAATAGCTGCAAAGAAAGGAAGCTTGTTGACCTTTGAATTAATCCTTGTCTACTATGTGTTACTTGACCTAATATAGCTCTGATTCTGGTCAGACTCCCAAGACTTTGAAGAAGACGTGATCTGTTTTACTGATGGATGAAGAGCTAAAATGTTTTACATCCTGTAAATCAAATATAAAATTTCTCAGGTCCGGAAATTGAGACATACTATATGCTGAGGACTTGAATCCCAAAACACGACAGCTGCACTGTGATTGTCACTTACTTATTTCTTTCATTTGTGTTCCCACTGTGGTACATATAGTATGGTACATATGGTAGAAGATACTTTATTAGATGTGACTCCATTTAAGTGGTATATGTGATTATCTAGTCGTAAAAGAAAATATACATCCGGCGTATGCTGAGACTGTTTTGAATAGAGGGAATGGAACATATGCACTACATAAATAAATGCAATTGAAATACCCTCATTGAGGTCATCATTCAGATTGCCATCATGGGAATTATGACTTGAAATTATTAGGGATTCATCACTGAACTGCATGATAATTGACAGATAATAGATGGTTAAATTAACAGGACTCAAATCAAAATGGACAGGATATCTTTATGCAATGAAAAAAAGTCACAATCAAGATTCTGACACATTTTGAGTAGATAGGTTGTGATGACATACTTGGGAAGTCATATGATTCAAAATGTTTGATTACATATGATGTTTTAAACATTGGAGTGTTTGATTTTTAAACACTCTACAATGATGAAACAATATTGTGTAATTTCCATAGGTAATTTCAATTCATATATTTTCATGCGTTGTTTTTCGGTGCTAGTCATTTATTTATTTTAATTAATTATCATTTTATGTAAAGTACTAAAACCATTAATTATCATCTAATAAAAACTGTTGTGGCAGTACTGAAGAGAAATGCAAAAGTGCTTGCCTGTATAGTGATTGCCCTATAACACATAAGAATCTGAAAAGCAAGGTCTCTGTATCTCATATTTCGGTTGGCATCTTGAAATAGTTTTGTTTGCTTACGTACTTGTTGAATCTGTTTTTACATCTCTAATGTCCATGCAATATGATCATCTTGGAAATGCTTTTTGCTCATTTATTATTCTAAATGGAATTAAATGTTTCATGAAATGATTTTCTTTTGACCTTTAATTTTGACTTAATATTGAAATTGTTGTTGTCCGCATACCCTTTCAACTATTGCTGATTTGGTTAGGGGCATCTTTCTACCTACTACATTTAAAGTGTTCTTTCATTTCTTCCTCTCACTTTTTGTTGTTTCCTTTTATTTTGTTGTAGTTGGTACTAGTATTGGTTGCTCCCTTTCAACCAGTTGACTGCAATTGTACATCAGAAATGTATTTAGAACTGTATATAGTTAGAGTCTATTAACTTACATTTTTTAATACTCCGTACACTGTTGTATCTACAGAAGACTTTGTGGAACGGTGTTGTGTGATTCCTTACATTTATTAATACTTGAAGTAGCGTATTTGTTTTATGAAATTAGAAATGCATCAAATGTATAATACAGTCTGTCGAATACATGATGGTTCAAATCAATAGAGCACATTATCTAATCACCAATGAATGCTCATATGATAGAATGTTGAGACTGCATTTTCAGAGCTGGAGCCATTTGTTCACAATTTCAAGTGTGAGAATTTGCAATTAATTTTGTGATTAAGAAGTGTCTGTATTGGTCGCTGGGGACTGATCCACTGCAGGATTAGATCCGAAAAGGCTCCTCCGTGCCCCTTTGAGATATCAATGCTTGTCAGTAGATCAGACTGGATAGCAAAGAGCCCCCACAGGTAGGGCAATAGACAGCAATGATACCAAGGGAGTTGAAAGGAGGCAAAGTCAGTTAACAGTACGATGTCCTTATGGTACAATGTAAGCCGATGTTCTGAATAATTCCCCTCCCGCCCCACTATAAATTACCTGAGCCAGAAAGCACTGCTGCTCATATTCTGAATCTTCAACAGCAACGTCAGAGAAATGATGATTAATCCCTTCGATGAGAGAGAATAAGCTGGCATAATTAGAAGTACATTGAGTCAGTCAATGGGAATCTTCCTGCCCCCAAAAAATAGATTAATTGGATCAGAAGTGAAATGAATCAAAATATAAAGAGTCAGGAGAGAGGTATAAAGTAGACAGAAAGAAGAACCGAGGGCACTCTCCTAATGGAGGAAGGAGAGAAAAGCAGGAACTGGAACAAGGTAGTGCAAAATCTAAATTCGTTTGCAGTCATGTTAGGGAGGCATTAGCAGGTCTGGCAAACAGGGGCAGCAGTAGCAGGTCATCTCTTCTACTGTAGGAGTTGCTGACACACATCTCTTCTAAGGATATGCCTTTATATAGGCCTTTCCCGGATTACTTTTTGTTATCTGGTACGCTGGCTATGTATGAGAGATGGTGGACAGGGCCCACCACAGTTCCCTGCACGGTAATGTCAGGCCTTGTCAGCAACTTCCTTTGTACGTGTGTTTTCTGTATCCCCTTGCTGTATGGACTTCCGCCCCTACAATGGCCACAGTCTCCATGGTGTTCTTCCTTAGTGCTGCTGTTCTTTATGCCACATCTCCCCCTATTACAATGCTGTGTGGGGGGAGAGATTTTGTGGGAGATTAGTGCAAAAGTTCTAATTAGTCCTAGCAGGAAGAAAGAATAAAGCAATGTCTTTTGAAAATGACCTACTTTATTCCTACAATTTAATAGCTCAAAAGTATTTCTGATCTCACTTATTTTTGTTTGTGTAAATTTAGGTCATGTAGTATAGCACTACCAAATTCCTTTATGTCACCAAGGCTAAATATTCCAGTCCTGAGTTTTAATTTTATAAACTATTCAGATCTGATATATTATTCCAATTGATTTAATTAAAAACAATTGAGCATTGTAACTTAGTGCCCCCAGTGACAAGGACTCTACTTCTCTCCCTCTATTAGTCTATTAGTAACACCTAGCTTTTCTTAATTGCCCATTCACCTCCTTTGAGTAGCTCTTATGGCTATTCAACAACAACCACTGCCAGAATTGAATGACTACAGTTGTTGCATGACATAAATGCTCTTATGGCTATTCAACAACAACCACTGCCAGAATTGAATGACTACAGTTGTTGCATGACATAAATGCTTCTATCAGTGTCTTTCCCTCTCAAATACTGTTAGTAACTCAACAAGGAATCAATTGGCAGTGACCTATTCACAAGCTCCATTTTGTAGTACGTGAAGTAGTATTACAGTATTACTACCAACATACTACAAAATGCTTTTCACTAACCTACTTGTGAACTTGCTGCTTAAAATGCAGCACGTGCTTGCTGAAGTTAATATTAATAAATAGATGCTGGCACACAGATCAATTCATGTATCTAGACTGGCCGTGACTGCTGCATGCTACCTAACTGCCACATTGTGAACTTCCCCTGTGTTACCCTTCTGCATGCTACCTACCTGTCACACATATCTCTGCTGTTTTGGTAGCCTCTGTATACTACCTGCAATAAATGCTGGCAAATGGGACAAAGTGGATGTATTGGGGCTTGGGCGGAGGATGAGATTGAGGCCGGGATAGCTAATAAGTGTCCAAGCAGGGCAACTCCCCCTTCCAGGCTTCTGTGCGGGGGATTGGTGGTTGACATGGGGAAAGCAAAGGCTAAATCTCAAGGATCCCGCTTGGTTCACCCGGACTCACAGCAGGAGTTGTCCGACTCAGAGATACCACCTGAGACCTCCTCACTCACCCTGCATTACACTCTGGACAAGATACTAGGGGCCATCTAAGAATCGAAGTCCATCCTTCAACTGGAAACAGGGAATCAGATGAACTAGGTCTGCTTCGTGCTGATCACCAGAAGCTGACCGCTAGAGTGAAAGATAACAAAACCGCCCTCGCAGACCTGTATCCCTCGCACCAAACCTTGAAAACCCAAATTTCTCATCTTATGGACCAAGTACAGCAACTGGAATATTGGGCAGAAGATGCAGAGGGGTGCAGTAGGCAGAATAATGTGCGAATAATAGGCCTTTCTGAGGGAACTGAAGGGTCTGACATGGTAGCCTACTTGGAGCCCTGGTTGAAGTCGGTGGTGGCCCATGCTGGGCTCACGCCCTTCTTCCCCCTGGAAAGAGCACACCGAGTCCAGTCCGGCCACTGGCCCCGGGTAGCCCGCCTAGACCTATAATTGCAAAACTGCTGCATTAGAGAGACAAAGATGAGCTATTGCAGCGGGCACAGGAAGCGGGCCCTTTCCGGATGGGGAAGGGTCAGGTCACATTGTTCCCGGATTTTACAGGGCAGTGCAAGCCAAACGAGCCTCCTTCTGAGAAGTGAAGTGGATACTCCATGATGAAGGGATTCAGTACTCTCTCATATTCCCTGCTAAGCTGACAATAGTGCTGGATGGTTGTTCCGACTCCTGTCAGAGCCCAGGTGGGGCTTGGTACTGGTTGGAGGCACACCGCTTGGGGTCCACCAAAAACCGTGTTCCTGAAGTTGAGGCCCCCCCATGCCGCTGAAAGCATCACAGGTCAAGGAAACCCACCATGTCTCAATGAGAGATGGGGTGAGTGGCAGTGTTGCAAGCAGCAGCGTCGCTGACTTAGGTAGTGCAATCCGACAAAGAGATTAACAGTAGCTCAGACCACCAGGACGACGCCTCCTATTCAGACTCACTTCAAATCAATAATGTTGAGCTTCCGGATGTGACTCCACAAACTGCAGATGAAATGATTTGATTAGTGAAGCTCTTTCTCTTTGTCATGCTGGTTACGTTAAGTGGGGTTTTGTTATAATTACTGCTTGGGCTGATGCAACTGCCACTGGGAGACTGCCTTTACCTTCCACCCTCATTAACGCTTTATAGTTCTTGGAGCGTCAATGCTATGTGTTTCTAACTTACTATTCTGCATAGTTTGGGTGCCCAGCCGTTTCTGAACTGCTCTGGAGATGGGGTGTTGGGTAGACTGATTTTTGTGATTGTCCTATGCAGTCTCTGTTGCTGGTGCTTTTGTGTGATATGTGGGGGTTGTTGGGTGAGGGGGTGATTGGGGAGGGGTCCTTTGTCAGATTGCCACATAGCTAGCACTAGATAACACACTCAACAACTACAAAGTGATGATATGGAACATACGTGGCATGGGCTCTGCTTCTAAATGTCATAAGATCCTGATATTTCTTAAAAGACGTGATGTGCATGTTGCCCTGCTTCAGGAGTCGCACCTCACGTTGGCTGAAGCTGATCACCTCCGTCTGCGGGGTCAGCTTCATGCTACTACATACTTGGCCTTTGCAAGGGGGGGCGCTACTCTGGGTGCAAGCGGGAGTTCCTTTTGAGACAACTGCAATTGATATCGATAAAGAGTGCCAATATGTCTTGGTAGAGGGGCGACGTTGCGGGAAACCCCTGGTGTTGGGCAGTGTTTATGCACCAAATCATGATCAGACCTCATTTCTTCATATCCTGTCGGAGCGATTAGCTCATCTGAGGGGGGGCGTGCCTCATTGGAGGCAATTTTAATTGTGTTTTAGACACGTCTTTGGACTACTCAACTCTTCTGCTCCCGGGGGCAGCTGCCCATAAAGCAGCTGCTGGTTTGACCTCCTGGATTACTCATTGGGATATGGAGGACTCCTGGCAAACACAAAAACCCACAGACAAGGATTACTCCTTCTTCTCGAGCCTTTATTAGGTGCACTTGAGAATAGAATTGATTGCTTTGCTCTAAGTCCCTTAATAATTGTATATTACACACAGATTACTTGGGTTGTACACTGTCAGGCCATAGCCCTCTCCTTTTGACATGGAACCAGTGGACGAATGGCCACTTATACCATCATGGCGGCTATGCTCAACTTCCCTAGAGGACGCTGTCTTTAGAAATTCCTTAGCAGCCAGAATCGCTGAATTCTTCACTACAAACCTGGGTTCGGCATTGAGTCGAGGCCTAGAATGGGAGACTTTTAAGGTTGTGATGAGGGGGCACTGCCTGTATCGGACATGACCTGGAGAGAGACCTCCAGAGGTTGGAGGCCGATCTGCATATGCGGGATAATGAGAAGGGTGGCAGCCCGGGGAACCTTCCACAGTTGTTAGGGACACGTGAACTGCATAATGTGGCTCCAGAGCGGCTGTGATGCCATAACTATAAAAACTATGTAAATCTGATACATGAAGAGGAGGGGAGGTTGATATGGCTCCTTGCCTGGTTGCTTTGTACAAAGAGTAGTGGTACTCCTATTACTCACCTAGTGCTGACAGGGGGGACAGCCATCTTTCAGCCTTAAGATATTAATTAGTAATTCAGGTCTTCTTATTACGTGTCCCTGTATCGTCTGCAGGAGTTAGGCCTCCCGAAGGCTTTGGAACCCTTCTTGGAGGGACTCCCACTTCGGTCTTTCCCACAGGCGGAACAAGAATCACTAAGCTCCTCAATGTTGGATGTGGAGGGTAGAAACGCAAACAAAGACATGGCGATAGGTAGGATACCTGGCGCAGATGGCCTCCCCTTGGAGTTTTACAAGATGTTTGAATGCAAACTGATACCTAAATTGTCATAAATGTATGCGGAGGCCTATGAAATGGATATCCTTCCTGCAACTACGAGGGAGGCTCTGGTGGTGCCCCCAGCCCAAATCTACCTTCCGGGATGTGACGCCCTTGGACTTTCGAGCCCTCTCTGTGATGAACTCTGATTTCAAAATACTATATTAGCGTCCCGGTTGTTACCCCATATGCAGGTCCTGATTCATGAAGACCAAAAACCAGCAGCAGCTTATGCAGATAAGAGCGGTGGGGCCGGGTGGGGGTATTTCGACAGATGAGGAGGTAAAATTATTTATTTATTTAATTTTCTATCGTGGTCATCTGTCGAAATTCCCCCCTACCCGGCCCGCCCACCCAACGCTCTTACCTGCACGGGCCGCTGCTGCCAAAAAAGGATTTATACCAACCCGTAACACCTCTCATAACCTCATTAGACTTTATTCTATCCTGTATTCCCATACTCAGTTACCTGACCCCACTGCAGTGATTGTGTCGGTGGACCTCGAGAAGGCCTTTGACAAAGTGCGTTAGGACTTCTTGGAGGCCAATATGTATCGCATAGGACTTGGTGCTAACTGGGTAAGATGAGTCAGGCTACTCTGCACTCACCCAATGGCTAGGGTTAAAACAGGGAACACAATTTTACAGGCCTATGAAATATTCAGGGGCACTAGACAGGGTTTTCCCCTGTTGCCCTCTTATTCGCCTTTCCCGTAGAGCTACTGGCAGAATGGTTTAGAACGGAAGGAATAGATTGAAACATTAAGCTAGATGGTTCTGTCCATGTAATTACATTATTTGCAGATGACCTGCTTATTTACCTCTGGGATGGGGCAAATACTATTCTGCGGGCCCTGCAGCTCCTTGAGGAATTTGGAAGGTGTTCCTGATGTTAGAATAAAAATGTTTTAGTCGTGCTGTTTATATATTGTTCTGCTTAAGTTAGCATTCGCGGCACCATTTTATGTTTGGCCGCCATTTTGAGCCATGACCGAAACTAATCTGTCCCAGCAAAGAGCAGTTTTAGTTCCTCGTTTCTCCAAGGTTGGGCCTTGCTGTACTAATGAATACACTGTTCTTATTAGCGCATACCTATCCCACTAGATAGAGGCCTGCTCCCACTAGTCCAGTGATGGTCACGGCCAGAATGACCTTGAGTAACAGATAGTGTGTGCCCGGTCTCAGGATCGAAACTCATCCTTCTGTACCTTCTTTGTGTAACTGCCTCCATCTGGAAATTTCCAGTCTGGGCGTGCCTTCATTGGTTCTGAATCGTACATAATGTATCACCATGTTTGCTGATGTCAGTCCCTCTGCAGCAATCCCTAGAGACTGGGCAGATTGGGCTCCGCTCGAGTGTACCTGAATAATCTTGGTTTGTATTCTCTACTGTCTGATCGACTCTTTGTTGGAATGGAAAATGTTTTTGGTCGACTTCTCTTTGCATTGTATGATTTAAGTTAGCATTTGCGGCACCATTTTGCATTTAGGAGCCATTTTGTACCATGATCGAAACTAAACTTCTGTCACATTCTGTTTGCCTCAGCAGAAAGCAGTCTTGATATTTTTTTTATTTCTCCAAGGTTGAGCTTTGCTGCACTAATGAATAGACTGTTTTGTCATTACATACCTTTCCCGTTAGATAGGCCTGCTCCCACCCTTAGAGTGGTGGGCATGGGCAGAGTAACCTTGAAACTGAGATAGCATATACCCGGTCTCAGGATTGCAGCTCATGCTTCTGTGTCTCCTTTGTTCACCTGCTACTAACTGGAAAATTCCAGTCTGGGCGTGTCTTTAGGGGTACTGGAAATGTATATTATGTATTACCATGTTGGCGGGAGTCAGTCCCTCTGCATCAATCCAAGGAGGCTGGTCAGACTGGACTCCGCTCGAGTGTATGACTAATAAATAACTTTGGTTTGTATTCTCTACTGTCTGACCGGCTCTTCATTTGTTTGGAAGGCTGAGAGGTGGTCGCGAGTGACCCAGGTGACCCTAATCGGGTCACTTCCTTCAGTTGGCGCCCAAACAGGGACCCCATCAGGTGTGGCCCTTCCTCGCCCACAGACGGGTGAGGAGGTCGGGGCTGCGTCGGGTCGGACGGGCAGACCGAGGATCCCAGCACAAGAGAGTCTGGTGCTCGCAGCTGCCCCGCTTGTCTGACCGGGCGGTGCCTCGCCCAGTGGTCATCCCGGCTGGGGTCCTGCACGGCGAAACCCTTGGATCTGACCATTTGGTCCGAAGAGTCGGCAGTGGAGAATAAATTCGATTTGCCTGTGTGCACCAGGTGAATTTGCTTTGGTTCTTTGTGGCTATGGCACCATTTTGGTTTGTGTTTGGTACAGTCTGAGGATCATTTTTGGACAAGCGCTTGAATTTGTTTGAGTTCTTTGTGAACATGGTCCCACTTTGGTTTGTATTTGATGAGGTCTGAGGTCCAATTTTGGTAAGATATTTGCAAATATCTGCTCGGCATAAATAGTGAACTTGTTTTCTTTGAAAATGCCGTGACTTAGCAAGGTGTTTTGTTTTGGCTGTCGTTGTTGTTCTACTGATGCTCGATTGGAAGAAAGTCAGTCAGCACCTCTAGAAGGCACTCCTAATTTCAACATGTACGTAAAGCATGGCCTTGGCCCTATTATGTTTAGTATGTTAAGGCACAAATATACAAGGGACAACGCCGAGTTGCAGTGGCCGTTGACGGGCACTTCTGATGTACAGAAAATTAATTTTCTACAGGATAAATTGTTTACGAAAAGAAGTAGGCAGTCGATGTTTGATTCCCTCAGAACATGGCAAAAGGAAGCTAAACAGAGACGAATGAAAGCAGAGAAGGAGGCTCGGAAGGGAAAAATGCAGACAGTGACTCAGAAAGCTGTAGCGTATGATAGAGAGAAAACAGAGAAGGGGATAGAGTGTGCTGATAGGAAGTTTCGATTGCAATGTGAAAAGTCTTATGTTGCTCGAGAAGAAAATGATACATTTGTGGAGGAATTGTTAGATGCTCGACCTCCACCCCATACGCCTCGCAGAAAATATATCCTGCCATCCCACAGCCTCAGTTGTCCGTCTCTTCTGCCTCTGCTGTTTCTGTTTCTTCTGTTATTGATCCAGCTGCTTTGGCCACCGTGCCTTCTGTCCTTTCTTTGGCATCGCCTTCTGCGCCTGCAATGGCCGTGAGTCTTCCTGCTACGCCTATTGTTTCGGCATCTCTCTCTCCAGCTCTTACACCTACGACACAGCCATTAGCAACATTGGTGCCCGTTCCTTCTGTTACTACTCTTTCCCTTTTCCTTCATTCCCCGACGGTACTGAGTAGCGGAACGCCTGTACGAGGATTAGGGGTTGGAGACTGGGCGACAGCTAGGGAGCGACTGGGGCGGATATTGATACGATCTGATGTGGGCGGTGAAGAGAAGAAGGTGGTAGCCAATCAGGCCACTCAGTGGGCTCGTCACCCCATTTACAGTGTGGAGGATGTGTGGAGTGTGATGAAAGATTATGAGCCGTTTGTGCAGCAACATGCCCTTAAGCACATGTTGGCTACTTTGATTGGACTGTGGGAGCAGGGTTTCAATGATGCCGCACCCCAGATTATTTATGATATTTGGGACAATGTGTATGCTGCTGATATGGCACCTAGTAAGGTCCTTGGTAATGTTGCAACACTGGTCGCTTATTGAGGTAGGCTGTTTGAGAAGAACCTGTAGACAGTGTCCCAATTCCCAATGAGGGAAGTCCACCCCATATATCACCCTGAGATACCAGAGCTACGGGATCAGCATAACATTGTTACTAGACTCCGGGTAGAGGTCTGGTTCCAGGAACAATGGGTTTATACTCCATGGAAGAGGAGTGAGGTTTTGTCCCTTAAGACTCAGTTACCTGACCCTAGGAAGAATCCTACTGCATAATATAAGAAATTGACAGAGGCCACTTCATCAACAGCGATGAAGCTTGCAGATATTGAAATGTTCTTTGGTTTACTGGTACCCGTTTATATTTGGAGGCAGGTATACACGTAGAACCACGTTGCAGAATTGGGTGGTACCTGGGATCAGATTAAGGCGTGGGACCAGGAGAGGAAGCCTGGTGAGAAGCCTAAGGCCGAGATACTAACCTTGCCTGGCCGAATTATTACCTATATGCATTCTCTTATTCCACCAAGAAGGGTAGATTGGGACAAGTTAACGGCATGTCGTCAGAAGAAAGATGAAAGTGTGTCTGATTTTTTCACTCGATTTGAGGGTGTGTTTTGGGATTTTAGCAGACAGGATTTGTCGGTGGAGGGAGGTGTCCGATTGTTCGTTAACAGATTTGTTACGAACCTGCTTCCTGAGAACGCGACTCGGTTGCAGGCTTCGGAGAGCACTTGGACTACCTCCTCCCCTTCTGTAATATTGAGTATGGCACAGTATTATGAACACAGGGAAAATGAGGAGAAGGTCGAGAAAAAGCACAAAGAATTGAAGACGAAGGTGTTATTGCAACAGGCTTCTCGAGTGAATGGTAGAGGACGTGGTGGTCCGGACCGACAGCTTCCGCGTGCTAGCAGGAACACTACGCCTGTAGGACCGAATCAGTGTGCATACTGTAAAGAGGAGGGACACTGGCGCAGTGAGTGTCCTGTGCTTTTGCAAAAGGTGGCGGTCCCGAGGGGACGAGGGTCTCGTGGATGGGGTTGCGGAGACGGTGGCCAGGACAGGGTTCAGGCTGTTGGGACATTGAAGGGTCGCACTGACCAGAACTACTTTGACGACCCTAGGGCCAAACAGTACTACCACGATGACTACGATCTGGATGAGGTGACAGGGATGTCTCACAGCTAGGACAGCCAGGGACAGGGTGAGGGACCAGTTCAGATACCTGTAGATCAGCGCGGTCCTTACGTTACTGCAGGTTTGCATGGCTCAGCTAAGGAATTTTTGGTGGATACAGGTGCTATGAATAGCTCTATTTTCCATTCACTGGTCCCCGGGGCAGCTCTGTCTGGCCATAATAATGTTTCGGTAGGATTTTCTGGTGTACCGGTTGTGAGCCCCATTTCCAAACCTCTCACGCTGACTATAGGTCCTTTTACTGTAGATTCACCATTCTTGTTGACATCTAATTGTGGGGAAAATCTGATGGGCTTGGATTTATTAAAGAAGTTGCATGCAACAATTTATTGTTCCCCGGACGGTGTTTACATGACGATGGGTCCGAATGTGGTCAGCACTAAGCAGTGTCTGTCCAAAGATGCGCCTCTCCCTGCTGAGTTTAAGGATGTGCCGCCCATGTTGTGGGCGACGGGTGACACGGACGTAGGACTCTTACAGATACCACCAGTTTCTATTAAGATTAAAGACAATGCTATCTTGCCTCGTATTCCCCAGTACAAAATACCGCAAGCAGGGGAGCGAGCTTTGTTGCGGATTATACAGGACATGATTGAGTCCGGAGTTGTGGAGGAGACGACTGCTAATGTGTGCAATAGCCCTATTCTTCCCATCCTTAAGAGGGCGCCTTTGGGGTCCTCTGATGACCGCTCTGATGTTTATCGTTTTGTAATTGACTTGCGCGCAATTAATAAGATAGTAGTTCCTCAGTTCTCAGTGGTCCCTGACATTACTGCCCTTCTGACAATGATTCTTTCCTCTGCTAAATACTTTTCTGTCATTGATTTGAAGAATGCATTCTTTAGTATCCCGATCCATCCCGACAGCAGGCACTTGTTTGGTTTTACCCTAGCTGGCAGAAGCTTTAGATTCTGTCGAGCTCCTCAGGGATATACTGAGAGCCCTAGTATATATAGCCAAGCCTTGAAAGCCCAATTGGACTCCCTCACGCTTCCCTCAGGTAATGTATTGCTTCAGTATGTGGATGATATTCTCATTGCTTCTGATACTGAAAAGGGATGCAAAGACAGTACGGTTAAGTTGTTGCTGCATTTGGCTCACCACGGACATAAAGTGTCCCTTTCCAGATTTCAATATTGTCGACAGGAAGTCGAAGGAGGGTAGGAGAATGACCCCTGAGCGCAGCAGCACCATTGTTAAAATGCCTATCCCTAAAACTCAGAGGGATGTACGCACTTTTATTGGCATTACTTCCTACTGTCGCCAATGGATCCCTAATTATTCGTTACTAACAAAACCCCTGCTCGCACTAACCACTAAAGATGTGCATGAACCCCTGCCTGAATGTCAGCAGTCTTTTGAGCAATTAAAAGTTGCGCTTTGCTCTGCACCTGTGCTTGGTACGCCTGACTATATGAAGCCGTTCGTGCTGTACGTACACGAGACGGCCGGTTGTGTGCTTTCTGTCTTAACACAGGCCTTTGGAGGTAAACAACTGCCGTGTGCATATTTTTCTGCTCTTCTTGACCCTGTCTCAAGAGCCCTCCCGAGCTGTCTAAGAGTGGTCACGGCAGTGGCCATCTCTATAAGGCAATCGGCTGGGCTCGTACTTGATACCGACCTCACAGTCATGGTACCCCATGCTGTGGATACACTTTTGAATAAAACTAAGACACAGCACCTCACGAGTGCACGTCTGACTGGCTATGAATTGACTCTCTTTGCACCACATGTCACGATTAAAAGATATGCCACTCTAAACCCAGCCACGTTGCTACCCCTCCCTTCCGAGAGTGAGGAAATTAATATACATGATTGTATTTTTCAGACGGAGGAAGAGACGAAGGGACGGGTAGACCTGACTGATGTTCCCTTATCTGACCCCCAAGGTGAACAATATGTCAATGGCTCTTGTTTTAAGCTACCAGATGGCACTACAACAGCTGCATATGCAATCGCAACACTACACACAGTAATTGAGACGTCACGAGTTCCCTACCAGTCGGCCCAAGCTGCAGAGCTCGTTGCCCTTATCCGAGCTTGCAAGTTGAGTGAGGGACTGGCTGTCAATATTTATACTGACAGCCAGTACGCTTTTGGAGTGGCCCATAATTTTGGGCGACTCTGGGCAGAGAGGGGGTTTCTCACTTCCCATGGGATGAAGATACAAAATGGCCTTGTTATACATAGGCTTTTGTCAGCCCTGACACTCCCCAAGAAATTAGCGATAATGAAATGTAGCGCCCACAATGCAATAACTGATTATGTGGGTAGAGGGAATGCATTTGCAGACCAGACAGGTAAGGAGACAGCTCGAACGAAGATGAAAAGGATGTTTGTAGCAGGTCCAGCTAGGTGGGTGCTCGAGGTTACTATGTTTGAGGATACGTTGGCAAATGTTAAGGAGATTCAGAGTGAGGCAACGATCGAGGAGTTAGCAGTATGGCAGGAAAGCACAGCACGTTTGGATGAGGAAGGGTGTTGGACAGATAAGTCAGGGAAACAGAGATGGATGTTACCAGATGCATACACTCTCCCCGTAGTCACTATGGTGCACGGGCCAGCCCATATCAGTGCAAAAGGTATCTGTAAATTGTTAGATCCTGTATGGCATAATGACAATATCCCAAAGATGGCCGCCCATTTGGTCAAATATTGTATGCATGATGCATAACCCTGGGAAAGGTACCCCTACACCACCTGGTAATTTTGCACCTCCCCTTTACCCTTTTGAGGCCCTCCAAATGGACTACATTGAGATGGATCGAGTCAATAATTTGAAATATGTGTTAGTGGTAGTTTGTGCATTCAGTAAATGGGTTGAGGCTTACCCCACCAAAGAAAACACAGCCATAGCGACTGCAAAGGTGCTCCTCAAGGAGTTCTTTCCTCGCTTCGGCTTGCCCCGTTTGATTTGGAGTGACAATGGAAGTCATGTCAATGCGAAAGTTATCCAACTAGTGTGTGAGGGACTGCATATCCGACAGAAATTTCATGCCGCACATCACCCCCAGTCAGCAGGCTTGGTTGAGAAGTACAATGGTACTCTCAAACTGAAATTAGCAAAGATTCAGGAGAGCACGGGGTTGCAGTGGCCAGATGCTTTACTATTAGCCCTTTTGTCTACGAGAGTCACAGCTCATTCTAGGACAGGACTGTCACCCTACGAGGTCATTTTTGGGTGCCCAGCAAATGTTTGGGGCGTCCCGCCACCTCGTCTTTTTTCGTAAATTGAATATCCTCTGTTAGTGGACTATCTGTATGAGTTAACTAAAAGTCTGCGTTCTATTCACCAAGAGATCCAAGACGCACTTCCACAAGTACCCGAGGGGCCAGGGCATGATATTTGGCCTGCAGATTTTGTCCTCATTCGCCATTTTCAGAGGAAAGGAAGTTGGGAGTCGAGGTGGAAGGGGCCGGTCCAGGTGCTCCTTGCCACCTGCACTGCTGTGAAGGTCACCGGCCGAAAGAACCGGATTCATACCCAACACTGCCGCAGAGTGCCTCTACCCCTACCCTATGACCAATGGGTCGCTGAAGGAATTGGGGACTCGGAGTGGGAGCAGGTTCCACGATTTGTTCCCTTTTCTGATGCCCGACTCACCTGGACCCAAACGGAAGCCGAGAACGATGAGGTACTAAATGCGGCAGTGCCCCCAGAGATCAAGGCTGTTGAAGAGCCCCTTTCCACTGGCCCCTCTGTCTCTGACCCCCTTTTTATTGACCCTTCTCTGCCTAGAGTAGCTACGTACAATTTGCGCCCCGACGGAGGAACAGTGCAACAAAGGAGAAGTCAGATTAGTAGGGATGGACTGTAAGAAATAGGGTGTACCTTGCCTGTGGTACCAACGGTAGTTTAGGGAGAGGCGAGATTGGTGCATTGTTCGGACATTGGACAGGATAGACCGAATGTGCTTCCCTGGAGAGAGGCACCTTATCCTGAGCGACGTGGGATTTCCTTAAGAGCTCGGATCGCATAGCTCCACCGCCGGTGCTCAATAGCGCCAACGTTGATGAACAATAGGAGTCTACCAGTGAGGCTCTGACGGACACTGGGAACATTTACCCCTTTTTGTCTTCTTGCCATCAGCCTTATTGCATTTCCTTTCCTCTGATTAAAATGTACCCATTTGGTTGACCCATTACTGAGGAAGAGCAGCCATTTGCGGCACCGCGTTTAGAGCGGGATGGATCTAGTTGGTCTGCTTGGTCCACAAAGAGTAAAATAGTTTTTGTAGTGATTGTTGTGATTTTCCTAATAACAGTCCTTAGCATAGCATGGTTCCTGGAGGAGAAATATCCAGTGCATTCCTTGGTTGGTACAACGACTGTCCCCCCTGAACATGGGTTTGTTACTCTGGCCCCTCATAAAGGGGAACATCGGAAAACATATGTAGACAATGTATTTTTGCAAATGCTGCGCCAGGCCCACGACACGTCCAATGCTACTAATTGTTGAATCTGCGGCTTACTCCCTTCAGTTACGCACAAGAGTCATGTTTTGTTATCAATGCCATTATCTTATCTGGGGAGTTGCGAGGGATGGTTTGAGCTTTTTACTATGGTGCATCATCATTTTCATTCTTCTGCTATGAACATGACATCTGCTGACTCTCGTACAGTCATAGAATATATACGTTTTTTGCTCCCACAAGGTCAGGAGGGCAAGGGACCCTGAGTACATTGTCCCCAACAGCTTGTATGAATATATATGAGAAGGTAAAGAACGAAACATGGCTTCGAAATGAAATGTTGGATTTTCAAGGGTTTAATGCCACTGAATATTTCCAATCCTTCCAGATACGCAATATTACTAAGGATGAGGCGATGCCAGTGTCAGTAGTTAACACAACAGCTGGGTTTTGTGTCCAGGGAATAGGGAAGGTAAAAGTGGGAGAGAGTAATTGTAATTACACATATACGCTGAGTACGACTAGTAGTCCGCCCTTGCTCCCACCGCATAATGTCTACTTTGTTTGTGGGTCTCAAGCTTATGTGTGGCTTCCTAGGGGATGGTCAGGTACCTGTTACCTCTCTTTCCTTCTTCCCCAGTGTACTTAGCACCATCCAACTACCATAAGGACCATCGATTGTGGCGTAGGAGTACACACTTGCCCCGAGTTAGAAGAGTTATTAATACAGAAGATGTAGATCAGACAGACACCACTCTGCAGCAGTTTACAGATGCCATGAAGGGTATCATACCCTTCTGGGGCCCTATGTCCAATAATCTTAACATTCGTCGACTCACAAGAGTTGTGGAAGGGGTCATTAATACCACAGCAGGGATTTTGACAAATATTACAGCTGAGCTTCAGGCTACGAGGCTTGTTGCTTTACAAAACAGGATGGTGTTAGACGTCATCCTTGCTGACCGAGGAGGGGCCTGTCGCGTCATTGGCAGCAGTTGTTGTATATATATCCCAGACCACGCCCCTAATGTATATGCTGCCATCCAGAAGTTGCATAGGCTCGCTTCTGACATCCACCAAGAAAATGGTACATGGACTCTCTCTGGATGGTTCTGGGGTCTATTCGTGTCCTGGGGTTGGAAGATTCTTATCTTCCTAGTTGCAGTTGCTGGTGTAATTTTCACCTGTTGCATGTGCATACATTGTCTTCCTGCTTGCTGTGCTTACTGTGTTAAAACACTTACACCCAAACTGAAGGTTCCAGTACATGACCCTAAGACAACGGCCATGATGATGCAGGGTATCCAAGACCTAATGACAATAGACAAAGGCATTTTTTAATATTGATAATGCGTGTATTAATATGTAGCAGTAGTTTTCATGATATGCAAGGAGTTATTTGCTTTTAGACAGTAGCAAAATTTGTTAGCAAATGCTAAAAGGATGGTCTGTTGGAATGAAAAATGTTTTTGGTCGACTTCTCTTTGCATTGTACGATTTAAGTTAGCATTTGCGGCACCATTTTGCATTTAGCCGCCATTTTGTACCATGTTCGTAACTAAACTTCTGTCTCATTCTGTTTGCCTCAGCAGAAAGCAGTCTCGATATTTTTTTATTATTTCTCCAAGGTTGAGCTTTGCTGCAATAATGAATAGACTATTTTGTCATTACATACCTTTCCCGTTAGATAGGCCTGCTCCCACCCTTAGAGTGGTGGGCACGGGCAGAGTAACCTTGAAACTGAGATAGCATGTGCCCGGTCTCAGGATTGCAGCTCATCCTTCTGTGTCTCCTTTGTTCACCTGCTACTAACTGGAAAATTCCAGTCTGGGCGTGTCTTTAGGGGTACAGGAAATGTATATTATGTATTACCATGTTGGCGCGAGTCAGTCCCTCTGCAGCAATCCAAGGAGGCTGGTCAGACTGGACTCCGCTCGAATGTATGACTAATAAATAACTTTGGTTTGTATTCTCTACTGTCTGACCGACTCTTCATTTGTTTGGAAGGCTGAGAGGTGGTCGCGAGTGACCCGGGTGACCCTAATCGGGTCACTTCCTTCATCTTCATTTGTATGGAAGGCTGAGAGGCGGTCGCGAGTTACCCGGGTGACCCTAATCGGGTCACTTCCTTCAGTTGGCGCCCGAACAGGGACCGCATCGGGGAGTGGCCCATCCCCTCCTGAGGACGGGTAGGGAGGTCGAGGCTGCCGTCGGGTTGGACAGACGGACCAGGGATCCCTGCACGGGAGAGTTTCTGAACTCGCAGCTGCCCCTTCTGTCCCGCCAGACGGTGCCTCGCCCAGCCGTCATCCCGACTGGGGTCCTGAACGGCGAAACCCTTGGATCTGACCGTTTGGTCATAAGAGACAGTTGAAAATAAATTTGTTTGACCTGTGTGCACCAGGTGCGTTTGTTTTGGTTCTTTGTCGATATGGTACCATTTTGGTTTGTATTTGGCACGGTCTGAGGACCGATTTTGGTTCGATGTGTTTGCGAACACTTTGCCAGGCAACATAACGAATTTGGCCCACTTTTGAAAAATACCTGGATTTAGTAGGTTCTTGGTTTCTTGCTGTTGTCGTTGTTCTGCAGATGCTCGACTGGAAGATAGTCAGTCGGCGCCTCCAGAAGGCACTCCGAACTTTGATATGTATGTGAAGCATGGCCTTGGCTCTATTATGTTTAGTACGCTATGGAACAATATACGAGGGACAATGCCGAGTTGCAGTGGCCGTTGACGGGCACTTTTGATGAACAAAAAATTGGGTTTTTACAGGAGAAGTTGTTTGCGAAAAGAAGTAGACAGTCTATGTTTGATTCTCTTTGAACGTGGCAAAAGGAGGCTAAACAGAGGTGAATGAAAGCAGAGAAAGAGGGCCAGAATGGGAGAATGCAAACATTGACTCAAAAGTCTGTAGCATATGATAGAGAGAAACAAGAGATAGGAATTGAACGTAAAGATAGGAGCTTTCGATTGAATATTGATAAATCTTATGTGACCCAAGAAGAAAATGATACGTTTGTGGAGCAATTGTTAAATACTCGACCCCCACCCCCACATGCCCCGCAGAGGATATATCCCGCTCTCCCCTGACAGGCCCAGCTACCCGGTTCTTCTGTCTCTGCTGTTTCTGCTTCTGTTACTGTTGATCGGACTGCCTTGGCCACAGCACCTCCTGTCCTTTCTTTGTCCTCGCCGTCCGTCGCAACTATGACTGTTAGTACTCCAGCCACACCCATTGCTTCGGCGTCTCTTTCGTCAGCTCTTACACCCGTGACACAGCCAGCAGCGACGCTAGTGCCTACTACCTCTGTTGTCAATCCCACTGTGTTCTTCCATTCCCCGACATCACAGAGGAGTGGGACACCAGTACGTGGATTTGAGGATAGAGACTGGACGAAGTTCAAGGAGCAAATGGGTCCGTGTGTGCGATTGGAGATGGGAGATGCAGAGAAAAAGGTAGTGGCCAATGAGGCTGCGCAGTGGGCCCGAAACCCCATTTATGGTGTGGAAGATGTGTGGAGTGTAATGAAAGATCATGAGCCTTTTGTACAACAGCATGCCCTTAAGCATATGTTGGCTACTTTGATCGGTCTTTGGGAGCAGTGTTTCAACGATGCAGCACCGCAAATTCTATATGATATTAAGGATCATGTATATGTTACTGATATGGCACCTGGTCAAGTCTTTGGCAATGTTGCGACGTTGGTTGCTTATCGGGGTAGACTGCTTGAGAAGAGCCCCACCCCGGTATCTCAGTTTCCGATGCGGGAGGTTCATCCTATCTATCATCCCGAAATACCAGAGCTAAGGGATCAGCATAATGTTGTTACTAGACCAGGGGCAGCGGCCCGTTTCCAAGAACAATGGGTTTATTCTCTATGGAAAAGGAGTGAAGTCTTGTCTCTTAAGACTCAGTTACCTGATCCTAGGAAGAATCCGACTGCTTCTTATAAAGAATTGACTGAAGCTGCCTCTTCTACAGTGATGACACTTGCTGATATTGAAATGTTCTTTGGCTTACTAGTTCCGGTTGATATTGGGAGACAAGTACACACACAGGATCATGCTGCGGAATTGGGTGGTACCTGGGATCAAATAAAAGTATGGGATCAGGAACGGAAGCCAGGTGATAAGCCTAGGCCAGAGATACTTGCTTTGCCCGGCCGTATCATTACGTATATGCATTCTCTTATCCCTCCAAGAAAAGTTGATTGGGACAAGTTATCGGCTTGCCGTCAAAAGAAAGATGAGAGTGTGTCTGATTTTTTTCACTTGGTTTCAAGGTGTGTTTCTAGACTATAGTGGACAGGATTTGTCGATCGAAGGTGGCGTTCGATTGTTTGTTAATAGATTTGTTTCTAATTTACTTCTTGAGATTGCAACCCGATTATAGGCTTCCGAGAGCACCTGGTCTACATCTTCCCCTTCTGTTATTTTGAATATGGTGCAGTATTATGAACACAGGGAAAATGAGGATAAGGAGAGGACGGAGAAGAAGCACAAGGATTTGAAGCCGAAAGTGATGTTGCAGCAGGCTTCTAGGGGGAATGGTAGAGGACGTGGTGGTTCGGCCCAACAGCTTCCACGCACTAGCAGGCCTACAAATACCACGCCTTTAGGGCCGAATCAGTGCGTGTATTGTAAAGAGGAGGGACAATGGCGTAGCGAGTGTGCTGTGCTTTTGCAGAAGGTGGCGGTCCCGAGAGGACGAGGTTCTCGTGGACGGGGTCGTGGAGCTGGTGGCCAGGACAGGGCCCAGAATGCTGTGGCCCCGCAGGGTCGTTCTGATCAGAATTATTTTGATGACCCTCAGGGAGGCAAGTATTATCATGATGATTATGATACGGATGAGGTGACAGGGATGTCTTACAGCTAGGACAGCCAGGGACAGAGTGAGGGACCAGTTCCGATACCTGTAGATCAACATGGTCCGTACATTAGTGCGGATGTGCATGGTTCGACTAAGGAGTTCTTGGTGGATACAGGTGCAACAAACAGTTTTATTTCTTTTTCCTTGGTCCCTGGGGCGGCTCTGTCTGGCCATAATAATGTTTCGTAGGTTTTTCTGGTGTACCGGTTGTGAGCCCCATTTCAAAACCTCTTGCATTGACTATTGGTCCTTTCACTGTGGATTCGCCGTTCTTGTTGACATCTAATTGTGGAGAAAATTTGATGGGTTTGGACTTGTTGAAGAAATTGCATGCCACGATCTACTGCTCCCCAGCGGGTGTTTACATGACAATGGTTCCAAATGTCGTGCGCGCTATGCAGTGCCTGTCCAAAGATGCACCTCTTCCTGCGGAGTTTAAAGATGTACCGCCCACTCTTTGGGCGACACATATGTGGGATTGTTACAAATACCGCCAGTTTCAATCCGAGTTAAAGACAATGCTATTTTACCTCGCATCCCTCAGTATAAAATTCCCCAGGCAGGTGAGCGTGCTTTATTGAAAATTATACAAGACTTGATTGAGAAAGGAGTGGTTGAGGAGACGACTGCTAATGTTTGTAAATGCCCTATTCCCATTCTCAAACGGACACCTTCGGGTTCCTCTGATGATCATGCAGATGTTTATCGCTTTGTGATTGACTTGCGGGAAGTTAATAAAATAGTGATTCCCCAGTTTCCGGTGGTCCCTGACATTACGACTCTTTTGACAATGATTCCTTCTTCTGCTACATACTTTTCTGTCAATGATTTGAAAAATGCGTTCTTCAGTATTCCCATTTATCCTGATAGCAGGTATCTGTTTGGGTTCACCCTAGCTGGTAGAAGCTTTAGATTCTGTTGCGCTCCTCAAGGCTATACAGAGAGTCCGAGTATCTATAGTCAGGCATTGAAAGGTCAGCTGGATTCCTTGTCGCTCTCTACAGGTAATGTATTGCTTCAGTATGTCGATGACTTGCTCATCACCTCGGATACAGAACAAGGTTGCAGAGACAATATGGTTAAATTACTGTTACATTTAGCTCAACGTGGCCATAAAGTATCCCTTTCCAAATTTCAGTATTGTTGACAGGAGGTCACCTACTTAGGTCACCTACTGTCGAAGGAGGGTAGGAGCGCATCAGCACCATTGTTAAAATGCCCATTCCGCAAACTCAGAAAGATGTGTGCGCTTTCATAGGTATCACTTCCTATTGCAGGCAGTGGATACCTGGCTATTCGCTGTTAATCAAACCCCTGCTTGCTTTAACACTAACAGATGTGCATGAACCCCTGCCCTGGACGCCTGAATGTCAGCAGTCTTTTGAGCAATTGAAAACTGCGCTTTGTTCGGCTCCAGTACTCGGCACCCCAGACTATACTAAGCAGTTTGTGTTGTACGTCCATGAGATGGCCGGTTGCGCGCTTTCTGTCCTAACACAAAAATTGGGAGATAAGCAACGGCTGTGTGCTTATTTCTCTGCTGTGCTTGATCCAGTCGCACGAGCCCTCCCGAGCTGTCTAAGGGTGGTCGCGGCCGTGGCTGTCTCGATAAGGCAATCGACTGGACTCGTACTTGATACTGACCTCACAGTCATGGTACCCCATGCTGTAGATACACTTTTGCATTAGACAAAGACACAGCACCTCACCAGTGCACGTTGACAGGTTGTGAGCTAACGCTGTTTGCTAAACACATTACGATCAAACGATGTGCCACGCTGAATCCAGCCACTTTACTACCCCTCCCTTCTGAGAATGAGGCGATTGACATACATGATTGTATCTCCCATCGGAAGTAGAGATGAAAGGACGGGTAGGCCTGACTGATGTTCCCTTATCTGACCCCCAAGGGGAACTATATGTCGATGGTTCTTGCTTTAAATTACCAAATGGCACTACAACCGCTGCGTATGCTTTTCCTACGCTGCGTACGGTAGTTGAGACATCACGAGTTCCTTATCAGTCGGCCCAAGCGGCAGAGCTCGTTGCCCTAATACGAGCCTGTGAATTGAGTGAGGGACTGGTTGTTAACATTTATATCTACAGCCAGTATGCTTTTGGAGTCGCCCATAATTTCAGGCAACTCTGGGCAGAGAGAGTATTCCTTACTTCCCATGACACAAAGATCCATCACGGCCCTCTTATATATAGGCTTCTGTCTGCTTTGACACTCCCTAAGAAATTGGCAATAGTAAAGTGTAGTGCCCATAGGAAAGTTACTGATGATGTAGGTAAAGGGAACGCTTTTGCAGATCAGACAGCTAAGGAAACAGCCCGAATTAGGATGAAAAGTATGTTCATAGCAGGTCCTTCTAGGTGGATGCCCGAGGTCACTATGTTTGAGGATACACTTGAGAACGTGAAGGAAATACAGAGTGAGGCCACAGTGGAGGAATTAGCAGTGTGGCAAGAAAGTACAGCACAATTGAACGATGAGGGATGTTGGATTGACAAGTCAGGGAAGCAGAGATGGATGTTGCCAGATGCATATGTTCTTCCTGTAGTCACGATGGCTCATGGCCCAGCCCATATCAGCGCCAAGGGTATTTGCAAGTTGTTACACCCTGTATGGCAGAATGATAACATATCGAGAACTGCTGCACATTTAGTGAAGTACTGCATGGTGTGCATGATGCACAATCCTGGGAAGGGTACCCTTACACCACCCTGCAATTTCGCACCGCCCACTTTCCCATTTGTGGTCCTCCAGATGGACTACATCGAGTTAGAAAGGGTCAATAATTTGAAGTATGTGTTGGTGGTTGTTTGCGCTTTCAGTAAATGGGTTGAGGCTTACCCCACCAAAGACAATACAGCCATGGCGACTGCAAAGGTACTCCTGAAGGAGTTCTTTCCTCGTTTTGGGCTGCCCCGTTTGATCTGAAGTGACAACGGAAGTCATTTTAATGCCAAAGTCATTCAGCTAATATGCAACGGTTTGCACATAAAACAGAAGTTTCATGCTGCAAATCACCCACAATCAGCAGGTTTGGTTGAGAAGTAACATGGTACTCTCAAACTGAAATTGGCAAAGATTCAGGAGACAACAGGGTTACAGTGACCAGATGCTTTACCATTAGCTCTTTTGTCGACAAGAACAGCAGCACATTCTAGAACAGGATTGTCACCTTACGAGGTCGTGTTTGGACGCCCGGCGAATGGCTGGGACGTCTCATGCCCTCGTAAATTCTCCGATATTGAGTACCCATTGTTGACAGACTACCTTTGCCAGTTACCTTAAAATTTGCGTTCTATCCACCAACAGGTCCGCGAGTCCCTTCCACCCATACCAGAGGGGCCCGGACACGACATTAGGCCTGGCAATTACGTATTGGTGAAGAATTTCCAGCGGAAGAAGAGTTTGGAGCCCTGTTTGAAGGGACCTTAACAGGTCCTCCTGGCAACTCGAACCGCTGTGAAAGTCGCCGGCCGAAAGAACTGGATTCATGCCAGCCATTGCCGCAGGATACCCTTGCCCTTGCCCTATGATCAGTGGGTGAGGGATGGCATCGGGGATACTGAGTGTGAGAAGGTGCCTCAGTTCGTCCCCTTCAGCGACGCAAAATTAACATGGACCCAAACGGATGCCGAGAACTATGAAGTGTTAAATGCAGCGGTTCCTCCAGAAATTCGAACCATTAGGGAGCTGCTGTTTGTTGACCCCTCTGTGCCTGGAGTCACCAGGTACAATTTGTGTCCTCGGCTGAGGAATAGTGCACCAAAGGAGAAGTCAGATTAGTTAGGGATAGACTTTGTAAGTTAGGGTGTACTTTGCTATAGTACCAACGGTGTTAGTTTAAGGTTGTTGTGAGATTGGTGCATTGTTCTGACATTGGACAGGATAAATTGAATGTGCTCCCTAGGAAGGGGGTACCTTATCCTGAGCGACGTGGGATTCATCGTGAGCTTAGGACTGAGCAAGCTCCACCGCCGGTGCTCAAGAGCAATAGGAGCCTGTACCAGTGAGGCTCTGACGGACACTGGGAACACTTACCTTTGCTATCAGTTTTATTGCATTCCTCTTCTTGCTTCATAATGCATCCGTTTGGTCGACCTATTGAGGAGGAGGAACAGCCGTTTGCACCTCCGCGTTTAGCGCGGGGGTGGTCAACAAAGAGTAAAATAGTTTGCATATTAATTGTTGTGATTACGCTAATAATAATACTTGGAATATCCTGGTTTCTAGAGGAAAAGTATCCTGTACACACTTTGGTTGGTACGGCGTCCACTCCCCCTGAGCATGTTTTTGTCACTTTGGCTCCACACAAGGAAGCGCATAGGTTGTCCTACACTGATAATGTTTTTATACAAATGTTACATAAAGCTCATAATGTGTCCAATACAACTAATTCTTGGGTTTGTGGATTGCTCCCCTCAGTTACTCATGAGAGCGACAATTTGTTGTCCATGCCATTTTCATATATTGGTAGCCGTGAAGGTTGGTTTCAATTGTTCATTATGGTGCACTACCATTTCCAACTCTCTACTCTGGTTATGACACCTGCTGATTCTCGCACTGTGGTAGAGTATATACGTTTTCATCACGGGTTTACTCCCGTAGGACCGGCAGGACAAGGGACCTTCCGTACATTGTCCCCAAAATCCAGTATGAGCACATATGAAAAAGTGAAGAACGAAACATGGCTTTGAATGGAAATGGCTGATTTCCAAAGGTTCAACACCTCTGAGTATTTTCAATCTTTCCAAGCTCCAATATTACTAAGGACAAACCGATGCCGGTGTCGGTGGTCAACACAACAGCTAGTTTCTGTGTCGAGGGGACTGGGGAGGTAAAGGTGGGGGAGAGTAAATGCAATTTCACCTACAGACTGAGAACGATTAATAGTCCGCCTTTGATCCTACCCCATAATGTCTATTTTGTCTGTGGATCCCAAGCTCATGTCTAGCTTCCAGGGGATGGTCAGGCAGATGTTACCTCTCTTTCCTCCTTCCCCCTGTGTATGTTGCCTGTCCAATTATCATAAAGATCATCAGCTGCAGCGTAGGAGTACATATTTGCCCCGAGTCAGAAGGGTTGTTGACACAAAGGATATAGATCAGACAGATACCACCGCACAACAGTTTGGGGATGCCATAAAGGGTCTCCTACCTTTTTGGGGCCCCATGGCTAATAGTCTTCAGCTTCGTCAGCTAACAAGAGTTGTTGAAGGGGTTATCAATACGACTGCTGGGATCATGACAAATATCACTGCTGAGCTCAAGGCTACAAGATTAGTCACTTTGCAGAACAGGATGGTGTTAGACATCATCCTGGCAGATCGGGGAGGGGCCTGTCGTGTCATTGGCAGCAGCTGTTGCGTTTACGTACCTGATAACGCACCCAATGTTTATTCGGCCATACAGAAATTACATAGGCTATCAGCTGAGATACACCAAGAGACAGGTACTTGAACCTTATCAGGGTGGTTCTGGAATATGCTAACAACATGGGGTTGGAAGATTCTCATCTTTTTGATTGTGGTTACTAGTATTATTTTTACATGTTGCCTCTGTATACACTGTCTCCCGGCTTGTTGCACCTTTGTGCAAATGTTCTCACCCCTAAGCAGAAAATATCAGTTCATGATTCTAGTGCTGCGATCATGTTGCAGAAGGACATTGAAGACATGATGCAGATCGATGAGGGTGTCTTTGAATACTGATTATGTGATGTTTCTTATCCTTGCAACATGTTATACGTTTCTTAATAGTAACATAAAATTGTTAGCTTCTGCTAAAAGGAGGGTCTGTTAGAATAAAAATGTTTTAGTCGTGCTGTTTATATATTGTTCTGCTTAAGTTAGCATTCACGGCAGCATTTTATGTTTGGCCGCCATTTTGAGCCATGAACGAAACTAATCTGTCCCAGCGAAGAGCAGCTCTGATAGTTTTTTTTCCCTTGTTTCTCCAAGGTTGGGCCTTGCTGTACTAATGAATACACTGTTCCTATTAGCGCATACCTTTCCCACTAGAAAGAGGCCTGCTCCCACTAGTCCAGCGATGGGCACGGCCAGAACGACCTTGAGAAACAGATAGTGTGTGCCCGGTTTCAGGATCGAAACTCATCCTTCTGTACCTTCTTTGTGTAACTGCCTCCATCTGTAAATTTCCAGTCTGGGCGTGCCTTCATTGGTTCTGAATCGTACGTAATGTATCACCATGTTTACTGATGTCAGTCCCTCTGCAGCAATCCCTAGAGACTGGGCAGATTGGGCTCCGCTCGAGTGTACCTGAATAAATACTTGGTTTGTATTCTCTACTGTCTGATCGACTCTTCATTTGTATGGAAGGCTGAGAGGTGGTCGCGAGTGATCCGGGTGACCCTAATTGGGTCACTTCCTTCACTGACATACCGGAGTAAAACGTGTGTTCCCGGTGGTCGCTGGATTGGGTTGTCCTATTTCATGTCTAGCTGATAAACTTTGGGCTCCGCGAACCTTTCAATACTTAGGCGTCCAGATCTTCCACGACCTGGACGATCTCCATCACTGAAACCTAGAGGGGTGGGCATTCGGTCTTTGAAGTCCAGTGTCTCATTTTGGGACACTCTTAAGCTACCAAATATAGCATGTATTGCACTCTCTAAAAGGGTCATGCGCCTGAGTCTTCTTTACTTTTTCGTAAACCTCCCAGTGAAAATACCGGTATCCTGGTTTTGGAGGAATAATGCACTCCTGCAGGAATTGATTTGGGATGGCAGGCACAAGAGAGTTGTATTAGCTACCCTCCACCACCTCCCACTTGAGAGCGGTCTGGGAGTTCCAAACTTTGAATTGTATCTTCTCTCAGCTCAGCTTTAGTGGATCATTAAATGGTTAGATGGGGTGGGCTTACAGGAAGTCGATCAGTTGGGTGCTGAGTCCAACCAGATAGCTGTTGCTCCGACATTTCAGATACCCTTCTCAGGTATCTTTTTGTCCACTGCCTTGGCCAGCTGGCGACTTAGGTTGCGTCACACTGTTACAGTGACCCCCTATACCCCTGAACTCCCATTGGTGGGTTCACTCACGGCGTTCTAATCGCTTTCTTTCCTGCAGGGCAAAAGGACTCCTGGATGGAGGCGGGGTTGGGGACCCTGGGCGAATGCTTTCAGTTGAATGTCTTAATGCCCTTTGGAGATTTGGTGGAGCAGACAGGCCTGCCAGTGGGACAATTTCTTACCGCGAAGCACTTACTCATGCCCTACGGGACCTGTCAGGTGTTGCGATTGCAGAACCTTTCATGCAAGCTATCCTTTAGCTACTTTTGATGCTGGAAATGAGCTCTCGCCTAGTCTTGTGGTTTTATAAGACTCTGAATGGGCTGGTTAAGAAACCATTAGAAAGCTGGGCCACTGACTTGGGCCTGGACATGACTGACACCGAATGGGGGAGGGTGCTTGCATATCCAAAGAAAGTATCTCTTAATACCCGTCTTAAATACATAAAATTCAGTTACACTCACAGGACTTACCTTACTCCTCATAGGATACAGACTATCGATGGCGGGAACCTAGAGGTTGCCATCACTATGTGACACTGGATACTGATTTTGGTCACATGACTTGGGGTTGCCCTGGGCTCACAGGGTTCTAGGGGGAGGTGGTATGTGTCGTAATAAGACCCTGTCTAGGACATTCACAAAAATGCCTGTAGTTTGTTTATTGGGCCTTTTCCATAGGCCGGGCCCCAAGAAGGTAGGGAATAAATGTGTGGACTTGGCTCTGGCCAAGCGACGAGTGGCCATGGCATGAAAATCACCCAGGGACCTAGTGTGGACACATTGGTGACTGACGTCACGCGCTGGGCACAGGCTGAAGAAAGGGCACTATAGAGGGAGGAAGCAGGTGGTGTTCATCACAGAGCTATTGAACCGCTCTGGAGGGATTGATGAATAGGAATCCCCTGGGACTGCAGTTGATTCTGAGGAGGGCAGACTGTGGGGCCAGGTCCTGGCTGCGAAAATGAGCCGATCCCTGATAGAACTGAGGGTGCGCGGGTCCCTGGTGCTGCCGTAAGCAGAATGGATTGCTCTTTCTTGCTCCCCTCCAATCCCTTTACCCCCTTGCCTCCGCAAATGATGTTCTTCACATATTCTGTGGCAAGACTTAGGCACACATGGTCACGGTTATAGTTTGTTTATTAAATGAGAATTATTCTTATCTTATGGCATCTAATCCTCCTGAAGTGCAACCACAACCCCATCCCTTGTGGGTGTTCGCTTGCTCCTGTCTGCACAGCGTGGACTAAAAATTGTAAACACAGGTTACTGATTCAGTGTTAACATTGTACTGTACTGCTGTATCATTTGAAATGCCAATAAACAAAATAAACAATAATAATAATACTGGTGGAGAGCCCTGCCTCCTCCTCTTCATTCTTGTCTAAGTACAAGAGTAAACTAGCATGTGCGTACATCTACACTTGGAAATGTACCTTTGTGAATAGGATCCTTACAGTGTGTTGGAACATAAGATGGCAGAAGAGAGCATGCTTTATCCATAACATAAAACATGTTTTTTCCATTGTCCCAGAGGCTACCTGGATACTTTATAAATACCCTTCTATCATGTGAGATTATGGCTTACATAGAATATAAGATTTGTGAATAGATGAGCAGTTAAGTTGTTTATTTGAATCCAGCTTTTCACAGATAGAGATGTGCCAATGGTTCCTTTTTTGTGTTGTAATTGTATATTAAAGTAAAAGTTTACAACAAGGTTGCAATGCAATAAAGACAGTAGTGAGCAAAACTGAATGGCACAGTAATAAAGGGTCAATGGTTCCTTGACATACCTATGGGTCTCCTATTAAGCAACCAGTTATTTTCTTGGTGTCATTTTGCCAGATTTAGTGCTAAATTCAGAATAAACAAAACACAGCCTAGTTAAGTGATAAAGATTAAGTTAACATTAAAATAGAAGTTCATATATACATGATGCAAATGTATTACCTTGATACCTCAAACATTTTTGGTGCTATGGAGCTCGTGTTTGTTTTTTCACTTTAACGAGAGCTCTGTTACACCTCTACATTTCAACCCCTCACCATTCCTAACATCGATGCCTATCTCTGTACGTTTATTAGTATTTTGTGTTAGTTGCAGACCTTTCACTCAAGAGAATTAGAGTACAATGGAGTCTGTGCACAGGAGAATTAGGCTTGTCTACCCTGCTAAGCATGTTGAAAGGTTTGCAACTAACAGAAAATAGTAATAAAGGCATAGAGATGGACATGGATGATAGCAAAGATGAAGGGATTCTGATGAAACTAAAATAAGGAACCCTTTCACAGCACCAAAGATATTTGTGATATGAAGGAAAGACAATGTTCTGACTGACACCTCCTCATCTAGATCTGCTCACTAAATGATTCAACCCTGCTCATCCTCTCTGACAAGATGTGAAAGAAACATTTGCCTGCTCCTTCATGGACAGGCCTGTCAGAACAAGGGCCAGACAGGGCATTATTCATTAGACCCTTTGCACAGACCCCATTCTTTTTGAGGGCCTCATGCACCAAATGTTTATATATAGATTTTAAAGCAATACTTTCTTCTCTATTAATGAAGAAGAGGTTAACACAGATAATTCAACTAGATAGTATAGATGCTGGATTTGCAGTGTTTCTACTTTCCCTACTGGGTATTTAGCTTAAACGTAGAAACAGGTCCTCCTCCTATCAGGCCCTGCTTCAATTTGTTAACCTCGTCCCTGCAAAAAATCCTTACATGCCTTACACTTGGTAAGTGCTTATTTTGACACATAGGCATGTTCCATTTTGGATATTCTTTGATACAGAGGCTTAAGTCAATTGAACCACTTTTTGATCTTTACATCCAATTAATATCCATTACAAAATGACTGTTTTGCATTTGGGTTCCAACTGCACGGTGTAGACGCATCCTCTCTATTTTTTCAAGCACGCTGCAGGACTTGGTGCATAGAAGGACTTCTGCATTCAGGACTTTCCTTAAGACCGTCCTTGCATTACAAGACACGGTTAATAATGCATAACTGTATACACTTGTCCTGCTCCCCTGTATTTTTATGCAGCAATACTTGTTACTTGGAAGGACCATATCGTTCTGCGTCTGTTCCACGATGACAAACTGAATTGTATTTGAGGTGGTCTAGTCTTTGATTTTGTCAGCACTATGCTCCCATGTACACCTTTTATGTGGGTACTCATTTTGGATGTGTTGCGCACCTCCCCTTTCAATAAAAACCTGTGATTTTCATTCACATTACCCTGACTTGGGGACTGGAAGAAAGTTGGTGAAACAGCGACTAATTTAGAGAGGTGAGATGGCTGCTTCCCCCCACCCTTTTCCTTTCTTCCACCATGACATTGTTATTTGGGATACTCTGACCTCTACATTGTAATTTTTAGCTGCTGTATCATGAACATTAAGTCATTTGTTCCCTCTTGTCCTGAATAAAGGATTATCAAAAGGATATGGTTACACCCTAGTCTGAGAAGACTATACTTTAAGCATTTGCTGTCTATTGTAGTACTGTGAAGTATACTAGACTTTGCTCTATCATGACACTACTGCTATCCTTCAACGTTCATTTTTATTCTTGCATGGCATGAGTTTCAGTGAAATCACTTAATGCTCTGTGATGCTCATTCCGCATTATGCGCATTGTTTTATTTCCAATACATAGGTCATTCGACCCAGGAAGGAATTTCCTCCCATGTTCTTTACTGGTTTTGCACTTATTTGCTTTTCTTTCACATTACCTAATCACCGATCACACGAAGGGACACCATCTGTTGTCCCCTTAGGCAAGGAGAAAAGGGAGTTCTTTGGACCTGACGAAACATGGTAATATATAAGTATAGGAAAAACTGTCTTTTACTTCCTTGTTTTTGCTTTTAACCTCAAAACGAGGGCGTCAGTAAAAGACTTACACTTACCTCTAGGTAATTTTAGTTCTTTTCACTCACAACATTACAATAAATAGGGCATACTCAGTGATAGTGTCAATCATGTCTATTAACACCCCTTTCATAAGTACTTCCTAACTTTGGAATTTGAGCCCACCCATTCTTAGAACATGGGTGAGGAGCAGGCCCTCTGATGGAGCATACCACTTCAGTGTGGGTGAGCGCAAAGTGTCCTAAGATATAGTGGGACATTGTTCAACATTAACCATCTTAGGTTTTTTTTTGTACCACTAAGCCCCATAGAAGACTTTTTAAACCACTCCATATAAGAATTCAAAATTGCGAAGGTGCCCTCAAGCCCCTTAGGACTTACCTGTGCCTGGTCCTCTGACCAGGCAAGGCACTTATGAACGCCGCTCCAGTGTGTCTGAGGTTCCTGCCTAGCTCCTTCTGCTTCTCCTCTGTCTCTCTCGCTATTTCCCTCTCTCTCTTACTCCTTCTCTATTTCATGTTTGTTAGTCCTTTTGCCACTGTTCATTACTGTATCCCTTGTTTTATTGCCACTACTCTCCTGCTTCATCTTTCTCGTCTCCTCTTTGTTTCCTCTTTGCCGTACTTTTCTTTTCCACTCTTGCTCATTTCTGCTTGACACTCTCTCATTTCTGGTTGTTTCTCTCTGCTGCTCTCGCTCATTTCTTACTGCTACTCTTGCTCATTTCTGTTTGTTTTCTCTTTTCCACGTTGTTAATTTCAGACTGTCTTCTCTTTACCAGACTTGCTCTTTTCGGCTTTGTTTCTATATTATCACTATTTCTCCTTTCTTACTCATTTTTTTGTTCTTCCCCACTTCTTTGGCCATTTCCGCCTTTTTTCCCCTCCTTCTGCTTTCCTACGCGCTTCTTACATCTTTTTCTGCCTCTGGCACTATCCAACTAACCTGCTTCCCACCTCCTGTGCCTCCTTCTAGCCCCACCCACCGCCCCCTGCACTCTTCCTCCTCCCTCCCAGGACCTACTTAATGTTGGCTGCAACAAGGACACACTACTGGTGCACCAAAGACAACCCCTCTGTGCCTGTCTGTGCCCCACTCACTCCCAGTACCAGGAACCCTGATTCCCCCCAGCCGCAACTGCCTTCTTCTGCCACACCATACCTCACACCGAAGGGATGTTCTCCTGTGCCACCAGCAAGTTCTCATGCACTCTCCCACACAGACTGCTCACTACCCCAGCACTGACAGCACTCAACACCCAACCCTCTTACACCCACACTCTGTGGACACCAACCACACAACACTTGGCACTCTCCTGCATGCTTCTCAACACCTGCTACCTCATCAAACATGCCACAGAGATGTGGGACCTGATGACCAATGATGCATCACAACCAAATTCACTGTGATCAGTACCCCCAGACTACCAGGACCATGCACAAAGTTTGCCGACACCATTGTAGAGTTTTTCGCCCCCGCTTATCTTCGATTCGAGTGCCTTCATCATCCTCTGAGACCTGTACTTCCACCAGGTAGACTGTACCAACTAGAACTCAAACATAATATTCAAAAGACCTTGGAAACCTCGACTTCACCCAACATGCAAAAGGGCCCACACATGCTGGACACCTCCTGCACCTGATTTTCACCACCTTTAACAACATCTTGGTCAACAACCCCACCAACACACAACAACTACCACCAGGGCAGCCCCCCCCCAGATTAGAACAATGTCCCAAAGGAGATTGGATCTCTACACTCACAGAACACCAGCCCGATCAAAGCAGCAGCCTACTCCATCACAAACTTCAACAACTGGATCACCACTTGCACTTAAACCATGGCTCTCCTCAAACCTAACAAACCCACAACATCCAGACCACAAGCCAGCTGGGTCAAAGAGGAAGTCAGGATGACAAAGCGTCACTGCAAACATCTGTACCAAAGATGGAGATTGAGCCAAGACAAACTAGACAGAAACACCTTTAAACACCTGCAAATTCGCCCCTAGATGCTGCCACCAGCAGACCTGTACCACCAAATGCTCCGCACTCTCAGACCACATTGACACCAGCACCAACAAAGAGATCTTCGCCATTGTGAAAGAGTTCACTTCCCTAATGGCAGCCTCCAACAGAAGCACACCTTCACAGGACCTCTACAACAAACTCTGACAGTTCATCTACAGCAAAATAAGCTCCATATACGACAACTTTGACCCCAAATCAGACTCAACAGACCTTGCAGCACGACTCCCCATCTCAACCAAACAAAGCATTATGAACATATGGCACGCTATTGCCACGGACAAACCCCCCCCCACCACCATGCAGTCCATCCACTCTGGGGCCCCATCTGACCCTTGCCCCACCACACTTTCGCCATAGGGATACAACTCATCAGCACAGAGCTCACACAGATACTAAATGCCTCCATCTTTACCTTTCTGACACATGGAAACACGCCAGAGTACCCCTGCTCAAAAGCCTTCTGTAGGTCTAACTACGCTTGACAACTACAGATCCATCTCTCTGCTTCTATTCCCAGTCAAAACCCTGGAGAAACTTATCAACATATGCCTAATGGTTTCAATGTTTAATTGTAATGTGATTGCTGTTATATCAAGGTGCTAACTCCTTGACAATGCCAATAAGCTTGCCTTCATATAATGAAGTAGTGACCCATTGAGAAAGCCAATAGGCTTGCCTTGTATATTAATGTGACCATCCCTTGACAAAGCCAATAGGCTTGCCTTGTAAGTTGATGTGGTGACCCTTTGACAAAGCCAATAGAGTGACCTTTTATTAAAATGACACCCCTTTATGTTGTGATGAGTGCTCTCATTGGCTGGCTGTGCAAAGGGGTTGGCCTACCCCGGTAGGGCTGGGTGCAGGACCTGTCCGCCACAGGCCAATGACTTTATTGATAGGTATGGTAGTAACAACATACTTTGCTTAAAGAAATCCTTGAAATTCACTGAAAAAAACAAAGGTTAAAGTGACGTTATCGTTAGTTAGGGTAATTACATGAAACAAACCTCAGAAAGTCACAGTGATGTTATAGTTAGGTCTGGTAATAATATTCAACTTTATGTTAGAAAGCCATAGAAAGCCATAGAAATGCACTGGAAAAAAAAAGTTTAAAGTGGCGCTAGGTGAAACTGTCAAAAATACAATGTTAAATTAAACTATAATTCACCAGTTATAGTATACTGAGCTAATGGTAACTTACACCCCCGCCATACACTGCTTATGACCACACATGTTACATTACTCATGGCATGTTCAATGACATCATTGATGAAATCACTAATGGCATCATCAAACATACTGCTGCTAAATTTACTGTACAAGCCAGTACAGTCTTTGAAATATGTAAATAAGTACTAAATGGCATAGAATCATGAAAGCATAAATTACAAAAATATCTGTTCTTATATATATATTTTTTAACTGTAGCCCACTGCCTGTAGACACACAAGTTTCATTAGGGGGACAAGCTCCTACTACACACATCCTTCGCAATGTGCAAAACTGTTTAAGGAGAACCCACTTCTTTCAAATATCCAATCCCTGTTAGGTGGCTAAACCCCTACTATGCATAGTATTGTCCCTGCAGATAGCTCTTCACATAGAGCTCAGTCACTTGAGAAACCTAAGACCCATTAGGTGGGAAAGCTCATTCAAAGGACAAAGTCCACCATGTGCACAACCCTTCACGCAGAGGGCACTCCCTCCAGGCACCCAAGCTCCATTACACCTCCAAGCTCCTAATATGAACAGTCATCACCCTGTGCACAAAATTTAACAGAGAGCCCACTACCTGCAGACTCTCAGACCTTGTTAGGTGGGGAACCCCCTGCTACGCACAGCCTTTCTCCTGTGGACAATTCTTCAAGGAGAGCCCACACCCTCCACACATTCAACCCCTCTTAGGAGGGTAAAATAGGGTAACCCAGCATTCTCTCTGGAGTTGGATAAACAATGTACACACAGAAAGACTTCTGAAGGACCTATTTAAGAGCAAAAGCATGTAAATTTAGAGATTTGTCAAATATGACCGAATCAACGTGAATATATCATAGAGTGTAAAGAGATTTGGGTAGAGAATGAGCCCAGCGCACATACCAGAAGCCGGTACCCAACAGGCATGTAACTCTATAAAATAATAAACCTATTGATCTGGGAAAATAATTCAATGTCCATCATATTTGATCATTAGGTCATCAGGTTAGGAGATTTATTCCAATTTTCAACCAAGTTATAAAGCCTTCTGTCTCTATGGAACATATAATCACAGAATCCAAGTGTGGATTTTAAATAAGATATACTATTACAGCCAACACGTTTCGCAACACAGTCGCTTCTTCAGGGATGTTTAAAAGACAAAAAATACCTCTCAATATAATCACATTAATAATAATGTTATACAGTATAGTACAAAATACTCCAAATGACAGTACATAACAGTATTTCAAAAGCACATCCAAACCTCCTTTTTAAATTAGACATGCTAAACTTAAACATGAAACATTAAACATTTATAAAGCATTTACAGGTATTTTCATCATTGATAAAAATTCTACTTATACACTTACTCTCATTGACTATTGCAGTTGAACGCTTTACATTTCTTTCCTCAAAACCTATTCCCTTCAAATGATGTAGCATGATCCATTTTTAAATAGTGTGAAATAACCTGTTTCTTATAGATGATATACCTTGATTGTTAAAAAAAAACATTTGCATATCAAGTAAGCATATTTTGAGACTTTATTATATTACAACAACTAGTCCAAAGAATAATTTGGACCGCTTTCTAAAACCCAAGAGAAAAAAGGTGCCTTCCTTGTTACTATTTTCTCCCTCCTCAATCTCAAGCACATTCTTTCTAAATGAACAAACTTAATATTAGTTCTGAAACTCAAAATAATAAATACATTCCAGGTGCATACCCACTTACCTACTGAAATACAGATGAAATGCTTGAGCAAACGATCCCCATCATAATTCTCACCCAGTTAGGAGAGTCTTCTATGAAAAAAATAATCCAAAAAAAAGAAAAACTCACTCAACACATATCTTCCTCTAATCATTGTCAAATTAAGAATGGCATATTATATTCAAGTTACCAAATCATTGCAAACAATGGTACTGTTTAATCATCAACGATTGCTGACAAGCGAATTCAGCAACCTCAAACAATAATATGATTGTTTTTAAAATCATGCAGTATACATATCTTCAAGTACAGATAAAGAACCCCATGAGACGGGGATCTGAAAATAAAGAAAATCATCCTATTATCATATACCATGCAATGTTCAACAATACACCTCGTATTTTCACAACTTCCTTTATTGAAGGTAATCTCAATCCTGATCCCGATTCAAGAATTACTAGTCCACCACACTATAGTAAATACATTCTGTGCAGTATCTTACAGACTTGATAATTTGCCAGTTGGAAAATCAAAATAACTATCACATTGACTGTACTAAATCGCCATATCAAACAAAATGAAAACAAAAATATAATAACCATATAATAACCACCAGGCACACCCACATCACAACACCCCTCAAGAGGCTACACTTGCTCCCAATCCAGAACAGATGCCAGTTCCAAATGCTGACCCATGCATACAAGGCCCAGCACAATGAAGGACCGGCATAAATCAACACACGTATGGTCTTACACCTACAGTCCGCCTCCCTCTTCCTCGCGGACACCCCCCAGATCCACCGAAGCAACATCAGAGAATGCTCTTTCTCACACCTGGCAGCCAAAGCTTGGAACAACCTTCCCCTACACCTCAGGACCACCTTATCACTCCAGGAATTCAAGAAGGGGCTCAAGACATGGCTGTTGAAATAAAGCACAAACAAGCAGGTAGCAACTCCAGTGCCTTGAGACCTACACAGGTAATTTGCTGCGCTATTTAAATACTTGATTCATTAAATACAAAAGTGAACAACCTCAAATATTCTGTCTGCCATATTACAAGTTCCATAGGATATAATGGACCTTGTAATACGGTGGACAGGATAGCCATCACATTTGTGAAGGAGTATCCCATCTGCCAAGATCGTGATCAGGCCTTGAGTTCGAATCTATGGTGGACGTATTGAACTGCATGCAAAGAGATAAAAAGCAAAAACAGGGACAGAGGATCATATCCTGACAACAATTTAATTAAAAAAAGAATATCACTAAGCAAACGGGGAGTAGCCTAAAGTCAAACTCACCAGAATGGCAGTAGCACAAGAGTCAACCATCTGCCGAAAAGGAGATCACCAGGTATAGCGTATACACTTGTAGAGGTTATATCTGCAACACCAGGAAATGATTAACCGGGAACTGATCAGAGTATCTGAAAAGTGACTTCACCATCTTGGAGTAGTGGTGGTAGCACACTAATATGCTTATAGAAACCCAAAAACTGAAAAAATATTTCTAAAACTAGATGAATGTCACTAACAGTTTATATATCTTAAAAACATGGTCAACAAAGTGGGGGTGCCTGAAAATACACGACATTGCTTTAAAGAAGGCCCCTGTCATCTTGGGCTAATAGCAAGAGTGCAATTATAAGTAAATGCAAATCATAGAATCAAAATTTGAGAAAAAAATGTTCCAGGGAAATAAAGAATGGGATGCTTGCAAAAAATTGGAAGCTTGATGTGCCACAATTCAGAAACAGGCTGAAAAGATCTTAATAGTGAATATAGAAATTATCTTAGTAAATATATCCACATGGAAAATGATATGGTGTACAAAAGACAGTGATCTATGTCCAGTGTTACTGATAGCAGATTAAAGAAGCATTGGAAATGCAATAGGTCTCGCATTTGTTGGAGTTGGAGCTATTTGCATTATAAATGTTTTTTTACCTATGCAATAGATATGCCCTCCACACCTTAATAAAACAAAGAACTCCATTTTTTTTCTTAATGTAGTAAACCTGCAATGGTGTTGTAGCGCTGGGATTGAAAATGGCAGTTCCGACTCCACTAAAACATGTGTTGTGAGGGTGCAGAACCACAGGATGTCACTAGGTGTCTCTTGGGACCTGTTTTGGCCACATATGGTACTGCACCCTGCAATATGACTAGGCAAAGGATATGGCACAGCGGTGAGAGCTTCTGACTGGTGAGCTGGGGATCCCAGTTGAAGTCTGCTGTCAGGCTGACCATCATGTGATAATGGGCTGATTGCTTAATTTCCTAGAGCCCATGGCTAGGTGCGCTATGTAAACAAAAGTGTTTGCAAAGTAACAAAAAAATGAGCAGTGACCTCGGAGGGGTGGTGGGGGCCTGAAGCAGTGTTGTGAGAGGGGCAAGGGGGAGGCACTTTAGATAAAGCGACAGCAAGCAAATAAATCGACAGAAGTTTCACTGTACAAGTAAACAGAACAGTTAACGAGCAAAGAGGCACTCAAACGAAAAAAAGAGTTCTCTCTAAGTATAAATAACCTGAACAGTAAGAACATATGTAAGAGGGCCAGTCCTTTTGGGAGGATACAAAATTCCAAAATGAGGGACTACTAAGTGTATTCACTAATGAAAAGCTAGCATTTTTAAAGGACAGGAACCACTGACAAAATTGTGCGTTTTTTCAAGGCCATATCCTAATTACAGCATGTCTCGAAGAGACAGCACAAGCACTGCCTAGGCGAGACCTAAAAAGCACTAAAGCAGAAACGACAGCACTTTTAATAAGGAAAAAGTGTCCGCACAATGCCAAACAACGATAAGGAGGGACCGTAGGCAGGCACAATCATCAGGAATTTAATTCTTAACATCCATTTCAAAACAATACCTGTCATCTTGGGAAAGAATGCATGGAGTGGTGTTAAGAGAGAAAATGGTATGAGAGAGCAGACGGGATGGAAGATGCAGTAGAACACCTTCAGCTTAAGGGCCATGAGGGTGATAGATGTCATCATTTGTTGTTTTGGTGTTTTTTTAAGCAGTGATCAGAGCACCCAGGTGGGAGCCACGGTCCATATTTTGGAGGTGCGCTCTGAGATGGATTGAACCAAAGATGGAAGTTTCTCAAGAATTGGAGTCTTAGAGCTTAAGCACTACAATGGCCAGCACTGTATTGAAGAGATTCATTGTTTAGGATTTTGTGCACTTGGCAGGTAGATTTTTTTAATTTAAAAACAAACATAAAACAACACCCATCTAGCATTGGTTATAAACACCTGCTGAAAAAAAAAAAGTCCCAGGGTAATAAGCGCTGGAAGGTCTAGCTAAAATTTACATGCCCCCATAAACCCAAAAAGAATTTTAAAGCACTATGCTTGGAATCTTTCAGTACAACAAAACGGCAAGCAAATCTGGGGAAAACATTAATTGCTGCAAGCAGATGTAGAAAGGATGCACTCCCCTATTACAATGTACGCTGCAATACTGTTGTCCTTGTATAGAATTTTGAGCTGTTGATTTTGAGGTGAAACCCTTTGATAAAAATCTACCCAAGAGGGGGGGGGCGTGGCTTGACGCCGATCGAAGATAGCCGCTCACTGAGGGGACTCCGCGGCGGCTCGGATGGAGTGCCGGCTTTCCCGACAGACCTCTTCCTCGTAGCCGCACTCTGATGAAGGTTTCCATGACGTGAAGGACTCTGGAAACGTTTTCCACCCTGTTTCTGCTCCGGTGAGCACTCTTTCCCGTCAACTGCGGCCGGCGAGTTTCTCCTCACGGGACTCGCACCCGCCATTTTGTTCATTTTGCTCATCCCGCTTTACCGTGTAGCAGCGTGGAGGGTCAACAAATGGCAAAGTTTTTACTCAAAACTGAATTTCTCTAATAATTTCTCTATTCTTACTGTACTCAGCCAGTAACTGAACATTATTTATTTATATGGGCTGCAAATTCAGGGAGCAATTTTGCAATGGGACTTTACCAGCCATCCCAGAATGCTCATAATATATGCAAGGTTGAAATGAATTCGACGTTGGATGATATGACACAGTGAATTTTAACAAAACGAGAGTTATAAAATTGGTTGCCTGGAGAATGTTAACTTGCTACGGACGGCGCTTTCCCCTCACAAGTTTTGTGCCTGTCATTATGGTCACTATGGTCATTGTGGTAACATGTTGCTCTGTTGCGAAGAAGAAATGATATACTAGGTTTTCATTTTGTTTCTAAATAAACAACCTAGTATTCACTGATCCTCTCACACTTTGACCTCCTGGAAATTGATACTTCAATAACAATAATTTCTGTCAGAAAAACATAACAATTGTATCTTACAGTGACTTGACTGTTGCTGTGCTTTTACTAGTATTCTAATCTTATCCAGAGTTTTATGGGGAGAACGAAATCCACGCGTCGCGTTGTTGGTTCTCATTTACCATTTTCATCTTTGGCAGACCACAACCCTTATTCAGTTCTTTCAACAAATATGGAAAGTTCAGAAAGTAACACACCACTTCCCCACATGGGAACATCGGCAAAGTCTTCCAGTATTCCACTTTCCGCCAACAATCTTACTCCTAAGCTGACCACTTCATCTACGTTATCTTCTGGCAAGCGGGTTAAAAAAGATCCTCCTTCACCTGCTATGTCTCCTCCACCAAATGCTATGGCTGTACTTCTCGAGGAAATACGCGCTCTTCGACCATACATGGAGGAAACGAATAAACTACTTCAATCCTTAGATGACAAGTGGTCTACTATGGAAAACAGGGTTATGCAGATGGAACAACAAGTGGATTCTGTCCAGGTTGTGGTTAACCAAGTCCCTTCGATGAAATCTGATATTTTATTTCTCAAAAAACAAGTGGAAAATCTTGAGAACCGCAATCGAAGCAATAACTTACGAATATATGGTGTGGCAGAAGGCTTGGAAGGCTCAGACCCCATTTCATTTTTTAAGTCGTTCCTTCCACAAGTTCTTGATATTTCCAACTCCCCTGTCTTGAACATTCAAAGAGCTCATCGTTTGGGTCGTAGTCCAACTATAACGACCTCTTCAATCAAACCTAGAGGAGTCATCATATATTTCTTGGAATACACGGATTTATTGAAGGTATTACAAGCTGCTAAACTCAAGGGCCGTATCTCGTGGCAAGGTTCTAACCTCTTTTTTGCTCAAGATTATGCCAAAGGAACAGCAGATCGAAGAAAGAAATTCCTGGATATGAGACCAGCTCTTCGTTCTCTTAATGCTAGATTTGGCCTCTTCCACCCTTGCCTTTTCAAAGTCACATATAAAAACAGAACTATGAATTACGAGGATCCTGCTCTACTACAAAGATTCTTAGACCAATGCCGAGAAGACGATATGGATGTGTCTAGACTCGCTCCTGCTTAACTTTGAGGTGCCATTGGCTTAATATGCTCTTTCTCCAGGGGATTTAATTGTTTGTTCTCGTTTTGTTCTATGTTTTTTCTAGCTTCCCTATATGTTTCTCACTTGTCGTGTTTTTCTCCTCTGTTAGGTGCGGTCATTTCTCATATATGATTTGTGTCATCCCTGGTCTGCTTTGGATGATGTCCTCCCTCCCCGGTCCGCCCTGGGTTGCCCGGTTAGTTGTGCCATTTTCCTTATGTGGCTTCACCACCCTCATCCTGTTCATGTTATTTGTAGTTGGTTATTATTATGTTTTTGAAATTTATAGCTTATGTTTCTTCCTTGTTGTACTTATCTTTCCTCTTTTGTTCCATCTTTTCCATCTCCATTCCGATCCTTTTTCCATCTCCATTCCGATCCTTTTTCCTTTTCATTGATGAATTTTCCCTTTTCCTTTTCTTCCTTTTTTCTCTTCTCTTCCTTTTTTCTCTTCTCTTCCTTTCTATTTCTATATTTCTTAATTATCTTTTCCTTTTTCATAACTACTTGTTTCTATCTTTTTGCTATTAAATATTGCTGGTACGGTTCTACATACTGTTTGTTAATCACTATTACTTTTATATTATTGTCAATTTTTAGTTGTTTTAATTATTCTTATATAATGTTTATATTAACCCGATTGTTATAAATGGCTCCAAAAGTTGTTTCATGGAATGTTAAAGGTTTGGGTTCTCTGATAAAACGTCAAAGGGTACTAACTCATTTATCTAATTTAAAGTGTGATATAGCTTTATTACAGGAAACCCATGTTTTAGATAGGGAATTGCCTAAACTTAAAAGACAATGGGTAGGTAATGTTTTGCCTCTCCAGGTACAGGAAATCGGAATGGCGTAGTCATTTTATGTCATAAACGTCTCGACTTACAGATTCTCACGCAAGAGACTGATAATAGAGGTAAATGGGTCTTTGTCTCACTGTTACTTAACATTATCCCCATTTCTCTTTTTAATCTGTATGCACCTACTGCCCCAGACGTCACTTTTTGGCCTGCAATATTATCCAAGTTGATGTCCTTTCAAGATGAATTTTTATTAGTTGGTGGAGATTGTAATATGGTTATGGACCCTATTATAGATCGTAATTCTAAATCTAAATTCATTCTCTCTCCTATGTTTTCCCAGTTTACATCCACTATTCTACAGTGGTCACTAGTAGATGCTTGGCGATTATGCAATCCCACACTTCTACAGTGTACTTTCCTTTCCTCTGTACATTCCTCCCAATCTCGTATAGATTATCTGTTTACCTCAAAAGCACTCACACAACATATTACACATTCAGATATTGGTTCCATATTAATTTCTGATCACGCTCCGGTTCCTTTAAACTTGGATCTCTTTCCCCCCCATTCAAGATACCAGAAGATGGAGATTTAATAACTCTCTTCTTTTAGATTCTACTTTTACCCAGAAATTTGAAGCTTTTGCCACCACTTTCTTTCTTGAGAATGAAACTCCTTCCATGTCTCCACAGATCATCTGGGATACTTTTAAAGCAGCCTCCAGGGGCTTTATTATCTCTTTTGTATCTCATCGAAAGAAATCTTCTTTACTTAAATTACAATCTCTTACGGCACACATCAAACAATTAGAACACTCGTTTTTTTCACACTAACTCTAAGTCCTGTTTAGACAAACTTGTTCGATCTAAATTTGAATTCAACAAAATTTCTACAGAAAATGCGAATTCATTTTTACTCAAGTCTTCAGCTAAATATTATGGTGGTCAAAATAAGGCGGGAACGATTTTGGCTAATTATCTTAAAGTTAAAAAAGAACGCACGAAGATTAGCTCTATTCTTAATTCCAATAATCACATGGTTTACAAAATTGACGATATCTTATCATAATTTACTCAATTCTTTCAATCTCTTTATACTCCCGAGTCCTCTGTACCTCAAGATGATATATCTCAATATCTATCTACTACTATTCCACCTTCTTCCTCCGATCTAGATTTTTCAGTATTAGATGAAGATATTCGAGAGTCAGATATTATTAATGCTATTCGTACTATTAAGCGTGGTAAAGCCCCAGGACCTGACAGTTTCACAATTGAATTTTACTCTTACTTTTCTCGAATTCTTATTCCTAAATTACATCAATTATTTCACTTCTTTATTTCTTCTGGGAAATCCAGTGGCTCTTTTCAAGAGGCTTTGATATGCTTACTTCCCAAGGATGGTAAGGATCATACTTTGTGTAAAAATTATAGACCCATTTCTTTAATCAACTTAGACTACAAGATTTTTGCAAAAATTCCTGCTCTTCGTTTAGAGAATTTTCTACCTCTATTAATTGGTCATGAACAATGTGGTTTCATTAAAGGTAGACGTCTTTCGGATAACACTAGACTCTTTTTTAATGTCCTTACTAAGGCCAAATCGTATAAGGATTCTTTAGCAGTCATCTCTTTGGATGCTGAAAAAGCTTTTGATAGAGTTGGATGGCCCTTTATTTTTTCTACCTTGTCCTGGTTTGGTTTTGGTCATAAATTTATAAATTATATTTCCTTATTATACTCTTCTCCTGTGTCCTCCATCCTATCCAATGGTCTTATCTCACCAGCTTTTTCTTTATATCCTGGGGTACGACAAGGATGTCCTCTTTCACCACTTCTCTTTATACTTGCCCTCAAACCCTTCTTGATAAAAATGCATTCAAATTCTCAAATTACAGGTTTTAAATATGGATCTAACCAATTAAAATGATCTGTTTATGCTGATGATATTTTACTTTTTATCACAACCACAGAAGTCTTTGCCGGCTTTCTTATCTGAAGTACTTTTGTTTGCATCTGTGTCTGGTTATAAATTAAATGTTGATAAATGTGAAATCCTCCCATTGAACAAGTTATGTTTTTCAGCAGATTATATTTCTTCTGGTTTTCGATGGAACTCATATCTAGGTTTGTGGTTTAAATCTTCTATTAAAGATTCCATATTAACTAATTTAAAAGAATTACAAATTCTTTTGAAAACTACCACATCCAGATGGAACCCCATGTTTTTATCATGGTGGGGCCGTCTTGACACGATAAAAATGATGTTAGTTCCTATAATACTTTATTATATTTTCAATATCCCTATAAACATTGCTAACTCATTTTAAAATAATTTATTCTATACTATCAAAATTTTTATGGAATCATCAAAAACCTCGTATGTCTCTACTTAAACGACCTAAACATTTAGGAGGCGTTAATTTCCCAGATTTTCAATCCTATCATACTGCATTCTCTCTTAAACAATCCTCTTTATTACTCCTAGATGATGAAGATGCTTCATCTCTACCATTATGGACTACCATTGAAAAATCTTTTCTTCAACCTTTTTCCTTTCAAGAATTTTTATCTTTTACACATCGTCCTCTGTCATTGTCTCTTCCTATTTTTAATAATACTTGCAAAATACTCCAACCTTTACTTACTAATCACCTTTCTCCTAAAGATAAATTTCTGCAATCCTCAATATGGTACAATAACTATTTTAAGATTAATAATAGGGTTATTTTTTGGAAAGATTGGTTTGTTAAAGGACTTCGTTGGATCCACCTACTCTATCAGGATGATACTGGGATATCTTTTATAGTTGCCCAAACACGTTTCTCTCTACCTTCCTCATATGCATCTAAATACACCTCTTTAATCTCGCTAATACAGTCAGTTTACAATCGTTTGACACTCATATCTACCTCTTCCTCTTCACCTCCAACTGTTCTGTCAATCCTAACTCTCTCACCTTCCGCATCCCAAGTATACAAACTTTTAACACTTTTTCCACTTACTAGAGATAAAATGGAAGTGGAGCTCTCCTGGGAAACCGATCTTCAATTTTCCCTTTGAATTCCTACTTGGAATAAGGTTTGGATTAAAATGAGGAAATCTTCGAGGGCCGCTAATACCACTCAAACTTTATTTTATGTCTACAACAGACTTTTACTTACCCCTGTCTCATTAAATAAAATTAATTCTACCCTCTCCCCCTCCTGTTGGTTTTGTAATGCAACGCCATCAGACTTAAAACATATGTTATTTATGTGCTCTCACGTTCATAATTTTTGGAAACAAGTCTGGAGGCAAATTAATACCATTTTTCATACACAAATTCCCTTTTCTTTTATTAATATATTTCTAGACAGTGTATCTGATGACTGGGTTTTTCACTCACGCAATTTCCATATTATTGATCTACTCCTTGCAGTTGCTTTCCAACAGATTACCCGGGCATGGAAAGATAATACTAATATCTCCTGCCGTGCTTGGTGGTATGGGGTTTGTTACAACCATAGATTGGATAGAGCATATGTCCATCCCATTTCCCTTGCAATCAAAAGAGATTTCCTGTGGTCACCCATTACTCATTTTCTTGATGTATCTGCAAATGTATCACAAGTTCATAGCCCCCGAGTTGAAGAGGTATCTAAACCCCCATGAGTTATAATTTGTTTATTTATAATTGTATTCTTATCAATGCTATCTATTTGCCGCTTTGCTTTCTCTTTCTTTTTGATATTGACTACAAATTAGTAATTATATAAGTAGTTATGATAAAATAAGAAATAACTGAATGTCATTTCCTTCTCTTCCCCCTTTCTTCCCCCTCTTTCCCCATATTGCCTTAACAGATTGCATAGTCAAATTTTATTCTATATCTCTGTATTTTATTGCAATGTGTTTATATCGTATTAATACAATTTCTTTTTCAAAACTTAAAAAAAAAAAAATCTACCCAAGATTTCATGGCTGACATCTGACGTGGAATGTATCACTTCTGTTGGAAATACCTTATACCGATGCCCCTTTTGGTTATGCAACTTATAGTTCAAAGAAGCAGACTTCAACTTCAACTGGAAGTAGGTCTCTCTCAATGGCACCAGAGCTCATGTAATGTCAATTCTTATTTGTATTGCTCAAATGATCTCACATGTCAGATTCCAGAGGTTCTCTCACATAAGTTTCAAAAATCAAACTGCCTTATGTGTTTGAAACACATACTGTTAAATATCCAAAGATTAGCTCACATGACAGTATTACATCAGAAAAAAACCTGGATTCTAATCTTAGCTCCTCCTCAATTAAGCGCTGTGCAGTCCTGTACAGATCAGTTTACCTCCGTTTACCTTAATTGCCTTTTCTGGAAAAATTGGAAGTCGTAGGAAGCAAGCTCTATGCCAGAATAAAGCAGGACCTACAACAAAATGAAAAGTCAACACGTCAAACGTGTTAAAAGCCAGCTGTGAATGCAGACAACCCCTGTCGGTTTCTTCTTCACAATCTTGTTCATTTTTGTGCAGTAATGTGAAAATCTATTTTAAGCCCCAGTGCCTAAATGAGCCCAGGGAAGGAACAGATTCAGAATTAGGCCCCACTACAATGCACTTCACCTCCAGCCATACCAAAACAGATCAACAAGCCAATGCTTTCAGTGGTAGGTTGAGTGAGTTGCAGAGGGCATTGCCTTGCACTGTGAAAATGACTCTGGTCTACAATTTTAATAGTACTGTATGGTTGCTTCCTGGCAGGCAGCTGCACCTAAAACTGGGAACGTTTTTTCTTTTTTTTACACATGACGAGTAAAATTGATTCTTAATGATACAAAAATTGTACTAATGGCGTTGAATTACTGTAGGTAAAAACATAATTCAATCACACAAAGGGGACTTAAAATAATCATTGGCAAAGGAAACCGGTCTGGCTTTAATATGCTAATAGACATAAATACAGGCATTCACAAATGCTGTTTACAGGCATTGAATGCACGAATGTTGCTTCCTGGGTATGTTCCAACTATATAAATGCTATTGCATACAGCTGAACTCACCAATGGACAGAAAGGGCAGACCCAAAGCCGATTTACTTATATATGTATTTGTTATTTAGGATTTTATGTAGATCACAAAAGGCAGGAGAAAAAAACTAAAGCCGTTTCTAAACCAGAACTTATGAAAAGGCACTGTTTATGGAAGCCTTATAAAGCACCCAGATGAACAAGTAGAATAAAGTACACATGCAAAGAAACGTAAAGACGAAGATTATCCAGCCTATAGGAGAGATCTAAGTCTGCAAAAATATATGTATTGGAGGTAAATGCAGACAACCCCTAGGGAGACAGCATATGGTGATATGAAACACGCATTAGGGATATTATCAAGCTTTAATGGTGAAACTTAGCCTACCGCATGCCCGTTTTTGTCTGACTGGGCATGCTGGAATAAGCTTAAGTTTCTGTACAAAAACAAAAGCAGCTTTGCAACATTGCGTGTCTTGTACTTTTTCATGGCTTTCCCCACTAGTGTACTCTGAGTAGTTAGGCCTCCTGCTAAGTCAAGATAAGTGTCAAATTCTTCACATGTGGTGCAGGCATTCGAAACAAAGCAATCGATATTCGTTTTATCACAGTAAACCGAGGGCGAAAACTATGGCTTAAAAAAAAAAAGATTTAACTGTGGCATTAGAAGTGCTTCTGTATATATATATGATTTTTATGACTTTCAGAACTTCTTGCAAAATTTAGGAAATGCTTCAACCAAACAGACTAACTACAAAATAAAAAAAAGAGCAATCCACTTGCAATTTCCTCCATACAAGCACCCTCAATAACTACTTCGTATCTCATAAAATCCAACATTCGCAGAAATAGCATCTGCAGCGAAGACCTCCATACATTGAAGGGGAGGGGCATACTATGCGCAATGCCCTGCCTTCCCTTTGCTGTACATACCATATGTGTGGGAAATGATCCTTCCACTCCTGGCCCATGTCTGTTCTCCCATCAGCTGGAGAGCGGCTTTCACATGTCCCCTGGTGCGAGCTGCGCGGCTTGGTTGCTGGCCTGAAATGGCCTGCGTTTGTTCTATACCCAAACATAACTATAGGGCTCAGGCTACTTGTAATCTATCTTGGACTCTCAAACGAGTTATCAGTTGTCAGGCAACTGACTGGTGCCACTCATTCAGAGGACCCACGACGAGCAACCCACCGTGGTCCCTGAAAGCCATTCACACTTTCATGAATGAGAAAGTGGATGCGGTCACAGTGGCGTAAAGTCAGCCTTTCAGCGCACGATAGTAGGTAAATATCCATGCAGGGTTCCATGGTCACTGCCGAGTTACATATGCAATAAAATCAGCTAACATTAAGTACTGATGACAGTATTCTAATAACGAATGCTGAGCACCATACCAGTAAGATTAAAGACCAATAATTTAAGGCCTCCATAAATACATGATTGTGATAATTAGATTTAAATAACAATAGTAATTGTGAACCTCTCTGTATGTACACATTTCATATAGGGCTTTTCTGGGCGCGTCCTAGTCGCCTGAACTATTATTGCTCTTATAGTTATTGTTCTATTTTTTCATTAGTGCTGCCCCACGCATTTATCTGCCATGTGCACTAAGGCTATTGACACCCTCCATGTGAATTTTCAGGCTCAGAAATTTCAGCGGCCCTTTCTCCTGAGGGGCAGGGGAAGGAGGCAGCTCGAGCCGTGGAGAAAGCTGGCGGCCACCATGAACATCAAGTGTGGCATGCCGTTGCATAGCAAAGTTTAATTTTCAATAAAGAAATTATTTGCCCAGCCGTGCTATAAGAATGGCACTCGGCCGCCATTGTTCCAGCTGAAATGCGGTATGCCAGTGAGCCGCACATAACAAAACTAAAAAGAAGGCGTGGCCACAATTGTTAAAGGTGAGGTGGGCTTCTTAACAGTAAAGTGAAAAGCTGCGCAATTGTTGACTGTGTTGGTTTTTTGGGGCGAGGCGTGCATAACAAAAGAAACGCATGCCCGCCATTCTGGAACTTAAAGCTGAATTGCACTTGAAAAACTAACACTAAGCGCATCTTAAAAAGACGGTGCTTTAAACAAAATATATTGTGGCGTGAGCAGCCTTAACAGCGCGGCCACCATTCTTGAATCATAAAATCAGTTAAAGTGCGGGCAAGCTGTTGCAGGAAAGCATGTCGTGCGAGAAATAGGATAAAGTCATTTAACAAAATAGCCCAAAAATAAAGCGTTAGGAGAGAGAGTGTCCTGCCTGCAACAGCAGGCAGGACAAACCTGTTTGAGAAAATAGTGCTCGGAGGCTGTAATTAAAGCCTACAGAGTAACAACACACGTAACAGGGGGTGTCGCCATGGTAGGTTACAAAATGAGACAGAGCGGTACTAAGGAGGGACTACTAAGCCTATTGACAAATGAAAAGAGACAGTTTACAGTGGACAATGGCACAAGCCAATGAAAAATATGGGCGGAGAGTGGGCGGAGCTTCAAGTCCATACCTGAGTACAGCATGCCTCGCAGAGCAACACATGCGCATCCCAGGCTCGACCTAAAAGCCAACAGGTGTTAATTTCATTGAATACTAGTCAAATTGGAGAACAGCCACAAAAGGTTATCTTTGTAAGGCAAGTGAAAACCATTCTACAGAAGAATGTAATCATTTAGTATGTGTTTGCTTGCCAAATCCACTTGTTGTCTCTGAAGGTCAGTAGACGATCCACATCATGCTGAAATATAGAACATTTGACAACTTCACAAACACACCATTTCATTTCTTGGAATTGATAGTTTAAATGTTTGTAAAGTTCAAAAAGAGGTGCCATATTTACAAGGCCATGAAAAGCCACGAAAAGTTACTTTGCGTGGCCTTGTAAGCACCACTGGAGTGTCAAAAAAGTGACCCTTTGGCGGTGCTAAAGGGGCTCTAAGGGCCTCGTAAATGAGGCCCTAAGTTTTTTAACCTTAGTTTCTCAAAAACTATTGAAAGGTTTTACACCAAATCACAAAAGGAATGCTTTCTGGACCAAGATCTAGCTTTCTATCAAATGTGGTGCAATTCTGTTCTGCTATTTTTGCTGGATCACTGTTCAATCTTCCTATGGAAAGTTGGGTGGTAAAAATGTGTTTTGGACCCCGCTCCTTCTTCTCATCCTTCACTAGACGGATCACTCTGGAACTTTCCAGGCATGAGTCGAAGTGGGTGAACTTTTTTGGGGAAGTTTTATCAAACTGTGCCAAAGCTACTAGCAAACCAAAAAATGCTTTTCCTAATGGAACCTGGTCCTAACTATAACTATCCGGGGCGACGGACATATGCTATGCTGTGCGAATTTCAAAAGGGCATAGCTACCCGAAAGCTTCCCAGCGCTGATTGAAAGAGGACCTGTGCATGCACGAAACAAGTCAGGGTAGTATTAGTGGGGGTATAGCCAAGCTTTGAGCTGTTTCCTAAAGCGTGTCTCATTGTCCTGATTTCTGAGTTCTGCATGCATTGTGTTCCACGGTTTGGGCACCAGACGTGAGAAGGATCTTCCGCCCCATCTGGTCCTTCGGATTCGGGGTACCTTCAGGAGTCAGGCATTGCAAGATCTTAGTGCTCTGTTTGGGATATAGGCTGTTAGACGTGCCAAAATTGAGGACGGGCCTCTTGAGTGGAGATATATATATATCTTGCGATCACTCTGTAATATTTCAGGTTATGTGCACATACAGTCTTGTGAGTCACATATGACATTAAAACTAACCACTTTCCAAGTGTGCTTATCTAATTACGGATAGAAAACACAAACTTGAGGCCACAGATTATTTTCTAGTGATTGCAAGCTAAGTAATGCCTCTTTTGCCAAGATTCTGCATTCCAAATGTGAGTGATTAGTTCATTCAAACATTCTACCTTTAACTCTAGGTCATGTTTTGGAATAATCGCGAATTATACTTGTCATTTTCCTGCTATTTTCTGGTCGCTCTGTTTTCAATTATCTAAGCTATATAACAGTGTGCCAGCTCCTCCAAGACAAATCACAAGTTCGTTTGAGGACATCGAATAACGTTGCACATGTTGAGTGAAATTCCTTTAAATTTTTCCCACAGGATCCTTCTCACAGGACCCTCCTGGAGCTGGCAACAACGTTTGTTAAACACAAATACATACCTCTCACAACCATGTGATTTTTCATTGAAAATTACGCATTTTGAATGTCATTAACCAAAACTAGCAACTTGTATAAAATGCTTTGCAAAAACTATGCAGCAATTACTTTCGTTTTATTATCCTGAAGGCGGACTGAAACCCCTAAAAGAACTTAATTTTTTTAATTTATCTAGTCAGACATATGAAAATAAAAGGAACATGTGAGACTGCTAATGTCCAGCAAGTGTAGTAAAAAAGACATATTAACACCTTATCCTTCCTTTTCATCCCCATCCTTATCTTCGAGGGAGGCCTAGCAGTTACCTCCAAAGCACTATCCAAACATGTTTTTGTTTACTTAGCCTACCCACATGAAACCCTTCCCACAATGTCTTTTTAGGTCTCGCCTAGCGTTGCAGCGTATTGTAGTAGGGTATGTTTTAGAAGTGGAGTGGAAGCCCCGCCCATCTTTTTCATTGGCTAGCGTCATCGTCCATGGTAAATGCTGGCTTCCGATTGAAAATGAGGCTTCTTAGTCCCTCCTTGTTACCGCCCTGTCTCCTTTTGGGACCGCCCATCAGGACTGGATCGTTTACTTGCGGCGTTAGACTGTCTCCTTCAATTTAGTCGGTAAGCACTTTTTTTTTCTCAGACAGCTTGTTTAATAGTGCTGCAGCCTCAGCACTAATGACTGCCGTGCTATTCTTTTGTAACTTGCGATCGCCTACCGCAGCTGCATGCCTTTTTTTCTATTTATTTACTTTTGCTTACAATAGCGGCACCCGCGCTTTAAACATCTTAAGTTTAAATGCGGGTGCCGACACTTTGACACCTTTCTTCCGGAGTCACTACTTTGTTCCCGAGTCATACCAGTGCAGAGTCATAGCAGGCTCCTGGGATCTCGTGCCACTGTTGTGAAACATGGCCCTTTTAAAGGTTACCAATTAAAAAATTATCTCTGTTTCTGTACTAACGGATCGCGCCCCTTAACCTTTAAAGTGCCCTTAAACATTCGGTCCGTCCCTCCCGTTGTAGCAGCGGCGTCACTAGGGGGGTGCGGGGGGTGCGGACCGCACCGGGTGACACCATCAAATGGGGTGACACTGTGAGCCTCTGCTTTAAATCGCTACATAAATCAGGAGGAACCCGTTGAGTTCCTCCTGATTTATGTAGCGATTTAAAGCAGAGGCTCACGGTGACACCCCATGTGATGGTGTCACCCGCCCCGGTGCGGCCGCACCCCCGGACTCGGGAGTTACCGCACTGGGTGACACCAACCCTAGTGACGCCACTGCGTTGTAGTCATGCCTACCTACCGTGCCTTCACACTCACTGGCCCTTCGTTTCTTTTTATGTCTTTTCTTCTTCTCTCTCTTTATTTTCTCCTTCCCTTCTCTAATAGTCTAACATTGCCTCGCGCCGTTCCTTGTCAGTGCTCTGTCACGGGCATCCATTGCGTCTCTTTAGCCCCGCTCGGAGCCGTACCTTGAAGTGCGCAGTAAGTGTTTGTAAGTTCAGCACTCCTCCCGGGGCTGTGCCCTCTTTCATGGACTGACTTCGAGTTGATAGAAGTCTCCCCGCCCCTTCTCCCTTCCTCCTGCCCTCCCGTACACCCGCTGAAGCAATTAATCAAATCTTTGCACTCACTGGCCCTTCGTTTCTTTTTATGTCTTTTCTTCTTCTCTCTCTTTATTTTCTCCTTCACTTCTCTAATAGTCTAACATTGCCTCGCCCCGTTACTTGTCAGTGCTCTGTCACGGGCATCCAATGCGTCTCCTCAGCCCCGCTCGGAACCGTACCTTGAAGTGCGCAGTAAGTGTTTGCAAGTTCAGCACTCCTCCCGGGGCTGTGCCCTCTTTCATGGACTGACTTTGAGTTGATATAAGTCTCCCCACCCCTTCTCCCCTCTTCCTGCCCTCCCGTCCACTCGCTGAAGCAATTAATCAAATCTTTGACACACAGAAGGCTGCTGGGCTGACGGCTCTCAGAGGAGCCTTAAGGCTGTCACCGGCGACAGCCATGGGGCAGGGCGCAAGGCCCAGGGGAGCCTGCCGCTGGCACAGAGGCCAGGCGACCGCAGGGGCATTGTAGCTAACAGGGCACATCGACGTATGCACAACAACGGCCCTTCGCGGCACTCAGTCACCGGTCAGTTTATTACTATGACGCACGTTAGGGGTTATTTAGCCAGGGCCTCTAGAATTATGCGGTAGAAGAGGACCAAGTTATAACGCAGGGTTGATTAAATCTTGTAGCAAGAAAAACCTAATTATGCTGCGTAATGTGGCACATTTTGTTATCGTTTTACTTCATTATTTTGACATTTATACCCATGCTAACACTTCTGGGCAAAGGTTTCCCCTCATTAGTACAAGTTTCACACCCAAATATAGCAATGAGCAACAGAAAAGTGCAAGTGTAGCTGCGTTTTTAGTAACTTTTGATGCGTTTGTGCTAGAAATGAAATTTGTTTTGTTAAAATCCACAGATTATGCAGCAGGTGATGGATTATGTGGCAAAATCAGCATATCCATAATGATGCGGAAAACAGCACAGCCACATAATTGAATAATTCCAGTGTCCTAGGTTATAGCATATCCAGACACTGTTTGCAGTCTCAAGTGGAGTTAGTAGGCTCCATCTGCATGGGCCTGACTGCCCAGTTGTTTAAAGACGCACACTTTTTAGGCGGAACAGGAGGTCTTGAGAGACAACATGGCTGCTAGAGTGTGCGAGTTTGTTATGGAAATTTGGGGCATAGACACTAAAGTGATTGCCTTCCGACTCAAAAATCGTAAAGTATGGTAAGATTATGTGGCAGCAGTCAGGTGTAAAAGGGAGAAATGTATATGGGGACACCTCTGCTTCCAGATATTTGTAAGAGTTTGAGGATTTTGATTCGGGCCTTGCAACTCAGCTGAAGCGCGGAGAGGTTTATGCGGTTATCATTTCTCTTGGGGCAGATGGTGAGCCAGCTAACTGCATTCTTGGCTTCCTTAATATAAAATGTGTATTTGTAGGGGGCACCTTCATCACTTCTGCGAGCCGTGCTGTATTGGAGTATGGACTTGAAGCCCCGCCCACTCTCCGCCCATATTTGTCATTGGCTTGTCATTGTCCTTCGTAAAATGATGGCTTCTGATTCGTTAATAGGCTTGTTAGTCCCTCCTTAGTACCGCCTTGTCTTCATTTGTAACCTCCCATGAGGACTGGCCCTTTTACTTCGGTTGTTACACCGTACTCTGTAAGCACTATTTTCTTTAATGGTTTCTCCTACTGCAGGCACTACATGCTTTCCTGCAACATTCAGCGCATTCGCGCGCCATGCACAGCTTACACGGGCGCTTTTACAAAAAAAAAGCATTTGTTTGTCAACTTGACAAACAAATGCTTTATAACGCGCCCATACCGCTTTAACTTTAATAGCGGCCGCAGACCTTTCTTTAGACACGGCTTGTCTAAAGAAAGGGGCGTAGCCTCTGTTAACGTGAAAGCACAGCAAGGGACGCCTGTAAACAACAAGCATTTGCAATCCAGTAGGTCTTGTATTTTAGAAACTTTGACCTATTGGTATTGTAAATGACAATGCCTTTTATTATTGCAGGTTTTTTAAACACAAATAAAAGGCATTGTCATTTACAATGCCAATAGCTCAAAATCTCGCAATTGCGAGACCTATTGCATTTGAAATGCTTGTTTTGTTGTTGCAGCTAACACGACAGACTTGGAACTCGGTGCAAGCAATATCTATTACTTGAGCTTGTGACTCTAAGGAAGGGTGGGACGGGGTTAAGAAACGGGGGCTCTTTTCTTGAGTACACCCGTGGTTACCGGGTGGAGCAGCAACTGCAGAAAGATTGGACACACTGGAATTAGGAATTATTCCTGAAGCTGCTGTCTTCTTGTGGTATGTCTCAGTGGAGAGCTGGCATCACCACGCTGACTGCTGAGTACAGGACATGTGGTGGCCATCTTGGGTTAGGTGGGATTGGCTTCTCTTATATTTTTGGCCTGATCATGAGGCACGCAAGAGCGAGTCACACACCCTGACTTTGGCGATGATTAAAAGGGCTAAAGGTATCAGGTAGGGTGCTACTGCTTTGCTAGTTCTATTAATGTGATATATTGGCTGTATTTGTTCTGTTAATGGAGGGAGAGTGACCTGCTAAGCAGTGAAGAGAGTTTTCTCCTTCTAATGCGCTTTCTGTTAACAAAAACATTTTGGTGTCAGCAGAGGTGAGGATTTCTGACTCTCACCTTAAGACTTTGATGGCAGAGACCTTTGCAGAATAGATGGCCTAAAAAAAAAGATGGGAAGCAGGATCTTTTGATCTCCCCTGTTTTCTCCTTCTGCTTGTCCCTCTATTGTGTATGAGGTTGATTTTAAGGCTTCTGTGACTCCTAATCACAGAGCTAGGCTGGTGGACAAAGACGGTCTTTCCTTACTTTTGGGCCATGTGAAATCTAATTTGGGGAGGCATGTTAACTCGTCTAAAAAACCCTGCCCCATTTTGATTCCTTTTTTCCAATGTAGGAAACCATCCCTTAAAACTCTCCCAGATATTCCTTTTGTTAAGGAAAACTATTTTCTTTATGGGAAAGGAGATGGAAAATACATGTATTCCTCATTACCTCTCGAAAATATACTCTGTGGAAGATTCTGATTTCTCATACTCTGTAGCAGTGGACCTATTGTTTCTAATCTGGCTAGCCTTTCCATTGTCATTTCAATGGACACTTATCCAGTAGATGCTGTAGATAAGAAGTGTGATGAGATCCTTTGTAGGGCTTACTCTGGTCTTAACCTTGCTATGAGAGCCTCTACCTACACTCTCTATGCCTTTTAGAATCTAGTGAGGGAATGTCAGTCCGTGTCTCTTAGCAGTGGGGGGTTGGGCAGTTCTTCTGGTTAGAATAGAATTACAAGCCCGCTTCATGGGAGATATTTCCTTTGATATTCTCAGACTTACAGCTATTTCTTCAGGAGAAGTGTTTAGTACTTGCTGTCATGTCTGTGACTTGAGGGTTTATAGAAGTCTTCTGTCCTTTGACTGCCATTCTTGAATCATAATATTTTTGGCTTCCAGTTGGATGATATGGCCTTAAATCCTTCAAAAAGAGAAAACATGTTGATCTTTAGAGAGGGCTTCAAGAACTGTGATGTAGCAAGATCTTCTCAAAAGATCCAGTACTGAAGTCATCAATGTGCAGCCAGTTTTGCTAACTAGGGTAGTGCCAACAGGCTCACAGGAAAGAAGGAAAGAATTGGGGCCAAGCTTTTAAGGGATCTTTCAATCAGTCGGTCAAGTATTTGCATCGTTCCTGACTTCCCCACATCTCTGAGTGCAGTTCCTGTGGTGGATACAATTCAAGGATATCTGTCCTGTTGGCAAAGACCAAGCTCACATTTCTGGGTTCATGGGAATAATTCAAGAAGGAGGCAAGATCGAATTTGCCTCCCTCCTGCCAATTTAGAGGTCTAAGAACTCCTTGGCCCTCCTGAAATGTCAAGCAAGAGGTCCTCGGGAAAAGGAATTCAAGTCTTATTGGACAAAATGGCAATTGCACCGGTAACTCAGAAGGAATGGGGTATCAGGGTCTTTTCCTATATTTTATTGATGCTAAAGGTCATGGGGTTTCAGCTAAGTAATCCATTTGAAAGGTGTCAATCAGTTCATCCAGACAATTCACTTAAAAATGGACATCCTTCAGAAAATTATTCCCTTGATTATTTAGAGGAACTTCCTTGAAGCCCTGGATTTGGAATATGCCTACCTCTATATCCCAATTAACCAGAGCACAACATGTTCCTTCAGTTTGGGGTTCTGTCAGCCCATTACGAGTTTGAAGTCCTTCCTTTCAATTTGAAATTTACTCTGAGAGTGTTCTCCTTCATCCTGGCTCTGTTGGTAGCAATTCTCCTCAATCAAGGAAAAAAAATCTCTATTTATACCTAGATGACTAGCTCATTCATAGGAAGATGGAAGTAGAGACCTCAACATGATCAGTCATTGTCAGATATTAGACAAGCTAGGGTTTCTAATCAACTATGCCAAATCTGGGATCCAGGATCTTCAATTAATTCAGGACAAGAATCCAGGCAGGCATGGGCATGGTTTTGCTACCTGCGGAACATGCCAGCTGTATCAGGGACCATCAGCTGCTACAAGGGAGTTGATGCAGATCGTGAGAGATTTGGTGAGCAAGCCTTCTTTTGCGATAGGTTTTAGAGATTACAAGTTTTTAGGTCTCTTTAATTTTGTTTTTGCTGTTCCTTCAACAGAATTCGCTTGAGTCCAATGTAATGGCGGATCCCTCATCTCATCTTCAAGAGGAAGATTCCTGTGCTTTAAAAAATGAAAGAGGAAATAAATTGATAGATAGTCCTGCCCCACTTCTAAAGGAGATATCTATTGCTCTGGCCAACCCTGTGAGTTCAGACTACAGATGCTTTGAGTTACCGCTGGGGGAAACTCTGAAGTCTTACTCAGTCCAGAGTCTTTGGGAAGAGAAGAATCAAAAATGGTCCAGGTTGTCCAGAAGAAGCCAATTCTCTTGAGATCACACAACCTCATGACTAAGGCTTATGTGACTTGCCAAGGGGTGTTGAACGTGTGACATGCTTAGCCAATTTTGCCTAGCAACTTTCTATTAGCTTCTTGAAGGTCTTTGTCTTCTTTTTAGGGGATGTGATAAACAACTACTCCACATCACCCCAAGTTAGACAATGAAAATAAAAAGTTCACAGGATCGTCAGGGTAGTTTGTTGTGGATTCAAATAAATTGTCAAATTTCCAGATTCATATCTACCATCAGTGTAATTGCCTTTGGAAAGTATCAACTCTTCTTTCATCATTATCTGACATTATTGCACATTTTCATTTAATTCATTTGTTGCAAACACTGTGACTGTTATACAAAAAGACAACACATACATCCACATTGGTAGCAAGCACAAGCACCTGTTTAAGATAAGTCCAAGTCTTTGGTTTCCTTTCTCTTTCAGAGGGGTCTTTCGGCAGAGACGGATCTTCTACCATGGAGGCAATGCACATAAAAGGGTTAGACAATGTCATAGCTGATTCTTTGAGTCGTATGTTACCCTTGTCTCAAATCCCTGGCTGTCCAGTACGATTTGCACCAGATTTGTTTCAGGTTCGGCATACGATCGATAGAGCTTTTTCTGGATGCTCAGAGTCTTCTGCTTCTGAGATTTTGCTCCATATCCCATCTTCAGGAGGCATGGAGAGTGGACGCTACACTGCCCCTGGGTGGAGTGTCTTCTATTTGCCTTTCATTCTTTTCCTGTCATTTCCAGGCTGTTGACTCATCTTTTGAGGGAAAAGAGAGACATGGTTCTGGTGTCCCCTTGTCAGCCTCAGAAATCTTGGCTTCCACTCCTGTGCCGGATGTGATCTGAGCAGGAGTGGATTCTGTCAATTTCCCTATTTCCTCGGCACTCTCTTCCCCCTCTTCAGAGAATGTGCCTTGTAATTTGGAGATTGAGAGTTTGGATAGAAAAAGCTTGGGTTTTTAGAGATGTTGCTTGTGCCATTTGAGCCTCTAGGAGGTTGTCCACTTGGAAGATGTATGTCCACTACTGGGTCTCTTTTCTCATTTGGTAAGGGGATACCTTGACTCATTAATTCTACAATTCCTGAAGGATGAGTTAGATTTAGGGTTGTCTCCTGCTATCCTCAGAGCAATTCTCTTTAAGGAAAATGGACTGTATTTGAAAAAGAAAATACTTTATTTAAAGGAAATCACAGACATGGTGGTCTGCTGAACCTAGCAGGCCACCATCCCTGTGATGGGCACCATTTGAAGTGACTCAGGATTTTCGAACTACTTAATTAATATGCATGAGGTAGGTGGGATTGGGAATCAGAATTTTACAATCCAACCTATTAGTACATAGGTCCGTTCATAAAATTCCTTACTGATCGCAAATTGCAACCATTTGTTTTGCAAACAGTTTTTAGTATATCAGTCATCTAAGTGGCTAATTGTGGTCTGTAATGAAATAAAATTATGTAGATCTCTTTCATGTGGTTTGGAACCAGATATTAGTTCTAGGGATAGATGGAAAGCAAGATGGCGGCTGCCTGAGACGGCCGCAATGCAGCTCTCTGACCAGATGACAAGCTAAATAGGAAATCATCGATTATCTCGAGGAAAATGCTGTTAGAAATTGTGACAACTCTACAGACCTTGTTACCACAGTGTTCAGCTCCCTGCATGAGCTGCTGCAAGATTGCCTTGAGGCAGAGAGAGCTGCCACTTTCTTTCGAATGACTCCACGAGGCGGTGGACCATACTGATTGCGGCGGCATTCCCGCCTTGGGCCCGGATACCGGGATGGGTCCCAAGATCACTGGTGGCAATCAAAGAGGCAAAGCCACCGCTACCCCAGTGTGGAGCGGGACCACTCACATTTGGGCAGCCACGAGGTTGGGTGCAGAGTCCGCAGCAGCTACTTTATCGTGACAGACCGGGTGCCGACTGCTGCAGGCTACCCAGACGGAGACCTCAGGAGAGAGGAAGGGGAAGGGCGGGACTGCGCCCTAGCAGCACCCGCCCAGCTCATCTGTATTGGAGTTACTTCGAGACTCCCCTGGGGGACTGATGCACCTTGCATCCACGAGCAGACTACTGAGGATCTAGGCAGAGGTGAGGCATTTCCTTGAGACAAGGAGACTCTAGTCACAGCCGTGGATGAACCGCCGCCCCCAGGAGGGGGGATGGGGCGGGAATAAAAACACTCCTCGTACCGCTTGACGCAGACAAGGTAAATGCTTCTACTTGTTTGCTTTCATCTGAGGGTAATGTACGAGGCTGTGCTAAGGATATTACAAAGGATATTGTCCAAAACCATGCTCCTGAGTCTTTTGCGGATCGAGAGGGAGGTATGCTGGACAATGCAGAAATGGGCCAACACGTGGTGGTAGAGGAGAGGGATAGCTCCCCCCCAAACTCCACTAAACCCCATCAGAGGTCTAGAAGAATTTGACAGTCATTGGTACGCTCCACCGGGCTGGATAATGAGGCTAATGATCATGATCCCGAGGCAAATTACTGCTTTTTTTCTCTGTCAGATGAGACATGGTCTGTAGATGGATCAGGGTCACTCACGGAATCTAGTAAAAATTAAAGTTTACCTGTACTGGTGGGGTTGATTCAGCTGTAACAGGTGTAAAGTGGCAAGGAAGCCAGGACGACAAAACATGAATAGGGGAAAAGATCTTAAGTGGGATTATTCTCCAATGTAGCTGCTGATTTCTATTTCGATCACTGCTCCTCAAGATGCTCACAAAGCAATACCTCCTACTCTGGATACTATACTTCAATGTATATTGTGTCACCTCGAGAAACTCGGCAGGATAGCCGCCGATCCCAAGCAGTCATACGCAAAGTGCAAGGGACAGTTAGAAAAGTTGCCAAGACATGCAACGCTATCTGTGAATGGCTGATGGATCTCGACACTAGAGCGGCCGCTCTTGAGACAGATATGACTGGCACTCGAGGACAGACGGAGCCTCATGAATCTCAACTGGCAGATATCCAGTGGAAACTTGAGGACCAAGAAAATCATCAAAGACGAAATAATCTATGGGTTCTAGGGGTCCCGGAAGGCAAGGAGGGATTAGCTATCCGCACATATATGGTAGACATGCTCAGTAAAGCCTTTCCGAACCTAGAAGGCTGGAACTGGTCTCAGGAGGTGCAGCGGGCTCACCGGGTGCCTTTTATTTTAGCCAGTTAGATTGGACGTGAAGCCCTGAGCTATTGTGGAAACTTCCTTTTGAGGCAATCTATTTTTGAGAAAGCCAGACCCGAAGCCAAGCGAACTGTTGGAGACATTTAATTCTTTGTCAGGCCTGACTTTTGTCATGTAACTGACGATAGACGATGGTGATTGTGCCAAATGATCAAACCATTTCAAGACAAAGGGGCCCAGGCTTTTTTAATAAAACCAGCCCAGCAGAAAGTGATTTGGGGGGATTGTACTCGGTTCTTTACCTCCAAGATGAAAGCTAAAGAGTCTGGTGTATAAGAAATTGCCCTCTTCGTGGCTATAGCTGTTAGGTTTAAATTACCTTTATTGGGCAGGGAGGAGGATAGGTGGAGGTCCTAATGTCACAAAGGGGGCTATGCAGGTTTGCTGTGTTTTTTCTTTTTTTCCCTTTTGGTGGGGATTAAGAGTTGTTAGAATTGGTTTACTACTGGTCAGAGAGGCTGCTCTCATCTGCCACAGACTGATGCATGTTCTGATTGCTTTGACATGGTTGGGAGGGTAGGGGGGGCGGGAGGAGCTGAGTGGTTTGGGTGCAGAGGGGAAGGGGTGGGAGGTTGCATGGGGTTTGCAAATGGGGGAACAAATCCAGAGAAGGAGCAAGGAAGGTTTCTTGGAAGGATCGAACACAGAAAACTTGGGTAGTCAGCAGAATGTTATATTTCTCCTTTTATTCAAATGGGTAAAATATCCATATGTCCAGTAAACGTGGGTGGTTTAAATGACAAGGCTAAGCGGTTGAGGGTTGGGGAGATATTAAGATCCCTGGGCTCTGACATAATATGACAACAGGAGACCCATATCCCATGGGGTAAGAGGGAAACCCTGATGATTAGTGGATATAGTCTTACGGCATGCTCAACTCAGACCTCTGCTATCAGGGGGGTTGCTATTTATGTTAGAAATAATATGAGACCAGCAAAACGAGTTTTGGAGGATAAGTGGGGTAGATGGGCAGTGGTTGTATTACCCATAGGCCTGACGTTTGCACCATCAAGGGTTCGAATCCAGATGACCCCAAGGTACTGGAGGATCTGGAGGTGGAACTGGCATCCTGGCCAGATCCCCTGAAAATCTGTGGGGATTTAAATATACATCAGGAGGTGGGTGGAGCCCTAACCATTAAATATCAGGGAAGAAAACCCCAAGTTTATAGGGCATTGGTTTCATTAAGGGTTAGCCATGGTCTGGTTGATGAATGGGCTGCCAAGAAACCACTTGATCCAGGGTATACTTATTTTTTGTTCCCTCACAAAAAGTAGGTCAGACTAGATTATTTTTGGGCTTATACCACTATGCTTGGTAAGGTGGAAATTAAGAAATTACCCAAACGTCTAACAGATCGCAATCCCCTAATCTTGGATATTACGGTTCAAGGGTATACCAAGGGTCAGCCGAAATGGACATTTGACAGGAAATTACTTACTAACAATTTATGTATTAAACATATTAGGGGTTGGGTCCTAGGTTATTTTGATATCAATCGATATAGTGCCCTGAGGGGAGTGGTTTGGGATACTTTTAAAGCCAGCCTGAGGGGGGAGGTTATCAGCTTTGTGGGACAGAGGAGGAAACAACAAAGGGGTGAGATTAATCGACTGATTGAAAGGCTAGCAACATTGGAAGAAAAACACACAGCAAGGATAAGACAGAGACAGGAAGAGATACAAATACAATTACAACTAGAAGTCATGGTGGTAAAGGCAGAGATAAGTAGCTACTATAGTAAGAGGGTCGCAGAAGGATTTCAAGCTTATAAAAATGAAAACTATGAATATGGAGAGTCAGTGGGATGACTTTAGCATTACGCACAAGACAGAAGATAGCCAGAAATAATATCATTAAAATTAAAAGGAAAGACGGGCTATACGCAACGGATCATTAGGACATCCCAAGTCTATTTGAAACATTTTACAGATAACTATTTCAAGAGGATCCTCTCTGTACTGCTCGTGGGGGGGGAGAGGGCAGGGCAAGGGGGGAATTGGGAGAGATTGATTCAGTTGCAAGCCGGGAGATTGAGGCTGATATTTCACTGCAGGAAGTCACAGATGCTTTGCACCGGATGGCCTCAGGAAAAGCGGCAGACCCTGATAAAATTCCTCTGGAATTATACAAAGTGCTTCAGCCTGAGTTAGCTCCCCTACTCTTGGACCTGTTTTTAGGCATGCAGCAAAATGCACACCCTCTTCAATCTTGACAGGGTACTGACATAGTCGTTTTTCCGAAGAAAGGTAAACCTTTGATTAACCCCGCCTCATACCGACCAATTTCTGTCATAAACTCGGACGCAAAACTCTATTCTAAAATCTGAGCAGTTCGCCTGGGGAGGATCATTGCTCATACTGATAAAATCAGATGTGCTATTACCCTATTTGATATAGTAGAGGCATCAGGTGGCAAGATGGCTATGATCCTCCTTGATGCGGAAAAAGCCTTTGACCGAGTGTCATTGCAGTATTTGTGGAGAATTTCGGCACAAAATGGACTTGGCTCATGTTTTATTACTGCTATTATGGCAATGTATTTCAATCTGTATGCCAGGCTTCAAATGATGCAAAAACAACAATTGATGGACAGAATGCAGAACAATGTCATACATTCACCCCAGTACAGAGATCTGAGCCTAAATCCATCGTTTTTTTGCTCACCATGCCATTCCAGTTTGAACCCAGCCATATGCAAATCAGTCTTGACCCTGTGCCCCATGGGAACAGTCCAGCCCGAACTGCCAGGCCAGGTCCTCCCTGGACTGGAAACAAGCATCCTAGGACCGGTTTCGGGGTTTCACCCCTCTTCAGCCAGGATAGCTTGATTCCAGTGGCATGGAGAGCACGGGACCCACGTCTGGGCATACCCGTCCCACTCGGGGTGACAAATGCAAAAACAACAATTGATGGACAGAATGCAGAACAATGTCATACATTCACCCCAGTACAGAGATCTGAGCCTAAATCCATCGTTTTTTGCTCACCATGCCATTCCAGTTTGAACCCAGCCATATGCAAATCAGTCTTGACCCTGTGCCCCATGGGAACAGTCCAGCCCGAACTGCCAGGCCAGGTCCTCCCTGGACTGGAAACAAGCATCCTAGGACCGGTTTCGGGGTTTCACCCCTCTTCAGCCAGGATAGCTTGATTCCAGTGGCATGGAGAGCACGGGACCCACGTCTGGGCATACCCGTCCCACTCGGGGTGACAAATGCAAAAACAACAATTGATGGACAGAATGCAGAACAATGTCATACATTCACCCCAGTACAGAGATCTGAGCCTAAAACCATCGCTTTTTTGCTCACCATGCCATTCCAGTTTGAACCCAGCCATATGCAAATCAGTCTTGACCCTGTGCCCCATGGGAACAGTCCAGCCCGAACTGCCAGGCCAGGTCCTCCCTGGACTGGAAACAAGCATCCTAGGACCGGTTTCGGGGTTTCACCCCTCTTCAGCCAGGATAGCTTGATTCCAGTGGCATGGAGAGCACGGGACCCACGTCTGGGCATACCCGTCCCACTCGGGGTGACAAATGCAAAAACAACAATTGATGTACAGAATGCAGAACAATGTCATACATTCACCCCAGTACAGAGATCTGAGCCTAAATCCATCGTTTTTTGCTCACCATGCCATTCCAGTTTGAACCCAGCCATATGCAAATCAGTCTTGACCCTGTGCCCCATGGGAACAGTCCAGCCCGAACTGCCAGGCCAGGTCCTCCCTGGACTGGAAACAAGCATCCTAGGACCGGTTTCGGGGTTTCACCCCTCTTCAGCCAGGATAGCTTGATTCCAGTGGCATGGAGAGCACGGGACCCACGTCTGGGCATACCCGTCCCACTCGGGGTGACAAATGCAAAAACAACAATTGATGGACAGAATGCAGAACAATGTCATACATTCACCCCAGTACAGAGATCTGAGCCTAAATCCATCGTTTTTTGCTCACCATGCCATTCCAGTTTGAACCCAGCCATATGCAAATCAGTCTTGACCCTGTGCCCCATGGGAACAGTCCAGCCCGAACTGCCAGGCCAGGTCCTCCCTGGACTGGAAACAAGCATCCTAGGACCGGTTTCGGGGTTTCACCCCTCTTCAGCCAGGATAGCTTGATTCCAGTGGCATGGAGAGCACGGGACCCACGTCTGGGCATACCCGTCCCACTCGGGGTGACAAATGCAAAAACAACAATTGATGGACAGAATGCAGAACAATGTCATACATTCACCCCAGTACAGAGATCTGAGCCTAAATCCATCGTTTTTGCTCACCATGCCATTCCAGTTTGAACCCAGCCATATGCAAATCAGTCTTGACCCTGTGCCCCATGGGAACAGTCCAGCCCGAACTGCCAGGCCAGGTCCTCCCTGGACTGGAAACAAGCATCCTAGGACCGGTTTCGGGGTTTCACCCCTCTTCAGCCAGGATAGCTTGATTCCAGTGGCATGGAGAGCACGGGACCCACGTCTGGGCATACCCGTCCCACTCGGGGTGACAAATGCAAAAACAACAATTGATGGACAGAATGCAGAACAATGTCATACATTCACCCCAGTACAGAGATCTGAGCCTAAATCCATCGTTTTTTGCTCACCATGCCATTCCAGTTTGAACCCAGCCATATGCAAATCAGTCTTGACCCTGTGCCCCATGGGAACAGTCCAGCCCGAACTGCCAGGCCAGGTCCTCCCTGGACTGGAAACAAGCATCCTAGGACCGGTTTCGGGGTTTCACCCCTCTTCAGCCAGGATAGCTTGATTCCAGTGGCATGGAGAGCACGGGACCCACGTCTGGGCATACCCGTCCCACTCGGGGTGACAAATGCAAAAACAACAATTGATGGACAGAATGCAGAACAATGTCATACATTCACCCCAGTACAGAGATCTGAGCCTAAATCCATCGTTTTTGCTCACCATGCCATTCCAGTTTGAACCCAGCCATATGCAAATCAGTCTTGACCCTGTGCCCCATGGGAACAGTCCAGCCCGAACTGCCAGGCCAGGTCCTCCCTGGACTGGAAACAAGCATCCTAGGACCGGTTTCGGGGTTTCACCCCTCTTCAGCCAGGATAGCTTGATTCCAGTGGCATGGAGAGCACGGGACCCACGTCTGGGCATACCCGTCCCACTCGGGGTGACAAATGCAAAAACAACAATTGATGGACAGAATGCAGAACAATGTCATACATTCACCCCAGTACAGAGATCTGAGCCTAAATCCATCGTTTTTTGCTCACCATGCCATTCCAGTTTGAACCCAGCCATATGCAAATCAGTCTTGACCCTGTGCCCCATGGGAACAGTCCAGCCCGAACTGCCAGGCCAGGTCCTCCCTGGACTGGAAACAAGCATCCTAGGACCGGTTTCGGGGTTTCACCCCTCTTCAGCCAGGATAGCTTGATTCCAGTGGCATGGAGAGCACGGGACCCACGTCTGGGCATACCCGTCCCACTCGGGGTGACAAATGCAAAAACAACAATTGATGGACAGAATGCAGAACAATGTCATACATTCACCCCAGTACAGAGATCTGAGCCTAAATCCATCGTTTTTTGCTCACCATGCCATTCCAGTTTGAACCCAGCCATATGCAAATCAGTCTTGACCCTGTGCCCCATGGGAACAGTCCAGCCCGAACTGCCAGGCCAGGTCCTCCCTGGACTGGAAACAAGCATCCTAGGACCGGTTTCGGGGTTTCACCCCTCTTCAGCCAGGATAGCTTGATTCCAGTGGCATGGAGAGCACGGGACCCACGTCTGGGCATACCCGTCCCACTCGGGGTGACAAATGCAAAAACAACAATTGATGGACAGAATGCAGAACAATGTCATACATTCACCCCAGTACAGAGATCTGAGCCTAAATCCATCGTTTTTTTGCTCAACATGCCATTCCAGTTTGAACCCAGCCATATGCAAATCAGTCTTGACCCTGTGCCCCATGGGAACAGTCCAGCCCGAACTGCCAGGCCAGGTCCTCCCTGGACTGGAAACAAGCATCCTAGGACCGGTTTCGGGGTTTCACCCCTCTTCAGCCAGGATAGCTTGATTCCAGTGGCATGGAGAGCACGGGACCCACGTCTGGGCATACCCGTCCCACTCGGGGTGACAAATGCAAAAACAACAATTGATGGACAGAATGCAGAACAATGTCATACATTCACCCCAGTACAGAGATCTGGGCCTAAAACAATAGTTTTTTTGCTCACCATGCCATTCCAGTTTGAACCCAGCCATATGCAAATCAGACTTGACCCTGTGCCCCATGGGAACAGTCCAGCCGAACTGCCAGGCCAGGTCCTCCCTGGACTGGAAACAAGCATCCTATGATCGGTTTCGGGGTTTCACCCCTCTTCAGCCAGGATAGCTTGATTCCAGTGGCATGGAGAGCACGGGACCCACGTCTGGGCATACCCGTCCCACTCGGGGTGACAAATGCAAAAACAACAATTGATGGACAGAATGCAGAACAATGTCATACATTCACCCCAGTACAGAGATCTGAGCCTAAATCCATCGTTTTTTGCTCACCATGCCATTCCAGTTTGAACCCAGCCATATGCAAATCAGTCTTGACCCTGTGCCCCATGGGAACAGTCCAGCCCGAACTGCCAGGCCAGGTCCTCCCTGGACTGGAAACAAGCATCCTAGGACCGGTTTCGGGGTTTCACCCCTCTTCAGCCAGGATAGCTTGATTCCAGTGGCATGGAGAGCACGGGACCCACGTCTGGGCATACCCGTCCCACTCGGGGTGACAAATGCAAAAACAACAATTGATGGACAGAATGCAGAACAATGTCATACATTCACCCCAGTACAGAGATCTGAGCCTAAATCCATCGTTTTTTTGCTCACCATGCCATTCCAGTTTGAACCCAGCCATATGCAAATCAGTCTTGACCCTGTGCCCCATGGGAACAGTCCAGCCCGAACTGCCAGGCCAGGTCCTCCCTGGACTGGAAACAAGCATCCTAGGACCGGTTTCGGGGTTTCACCCCTCTTCAGCCAGGATAGCTTGATTCCAGTGGCATGGAGAGCACGGGACCCACGTCTGGGCATACCCGTCCCAAATAGTGGGCAGGGAATCTGGAAGAATAGAGGTAGCCAGAGGGACAAGGCAGGGCTACCCCTGTCCCCAGTTCTCTTTGCCCTATATCTTGACCCATTCATTAAACAAATTCTCCAAAGCCAGGCAATAAAGCTGGTCTCTGTGAATGGTTATAACACGAACGTACTGGCATACGCAGACGATATTGCCATTGTGACCCCGGACCCAGAGAGTGTGATGGCACAAGTTGAAATCTTGGTGGGGGAGTATGGGAGGAAGTCTGGGTATCTCTTGAATAGAGAGAAAACAAAGATTGTCTGTACGAAGAATATTGCTTTTCTGGATACCCGCAGGATCCATACGGCTACGTATCTTGGGGCTAGGTTAAATTGTAATGTGGACTCTATAAGGTGAGCTAATAGGGACCCTCTATAAAGCAAGATCAGTACCGACCTAAGACGTATGTATAGGCTGCATTTATCGATAATAGGTAGATGCAATGTCCTCAAAATTGTCATATTTCTGAAGGTACTTTACTTGTTTTGCTCTATCCCTATCGAGATTGAAGGTTCCATATTTAAGAAATTAGATTCCATTTTTACTAATTTATGGCAGTATAAGAAGACACGACGCTCTCTAAAATTTGTAACTCTTCCACAGGAACAGGGTGGATGGGTGGTTCCAAATCTGGTATTTTACTATTGGTCAGCTTTGCTACAACAGATGGGAGTTTTGCTCTCAGTGGGAAATAAGAATACTGAGGTTTAGGAATATGGTTCTGCCCCCCTACTATATACGTGCTGGCTACAGAAAGAGCTGCACAGGGTGGTGTTCTTCGACAACTTGAGGCCAGCTATTACAAAATAACTTGTTTTAAATGTTTAATTTCTGCCTGGAAAGTTTGCAGCAAGGTGGGTAAATGAATGAAGATACCGAAATATAACAAGTATACACCTTTGTGGCGATCCCCCCTTTTTCCGGCTCTATTCTATGATGTAATGGGTAGGCAATGGGAACAATCTGGCATTACTAACATAGGTGATATTTATTCGGTAGAACAACTGTCTTCGTTTTTAGATCTACTGCAAGATTATGGAGTACCCGCCAGGTCTTATTTTAAGTATGTACAGGTAAAGGAATTTTTTAATCAACTTGGGGTCGAATCACTTTCCCTGTACGAAATCCCCATTACTTGTGAGGACTGTAGGATAAGACACATCTATAAAATCCTCTTGGACTCTACTTCGGATGATCTAGAGAATGTCGAAGCCAATTGGGCTAGGAAGCTTGGGGAAGGGAATACGGACCTATTTATGTCTATTGCACTTGGAACGAAGATCATTCTCTCGGCTAACCTGAAGGCCCAACACCATAAAACAATTTTTAATTTATATTTTACACTGGCAAAGCTTTTTGGGTGAGGGAAAAGGGAAAATTATAAGTGCCCCAGGTGCAGAGAAGGCCCTGCTAAAGCAATACACATGTTCTATGGTTGTGAAAATTTGCAACCTTTAAAGAAAGGAATAGAAGCTTTTTTGCGGGAGGTGTTTGGGCAGTAGATCTTTATCAACCACTTATGATGCTTCTGGGATATGATAAGAAGGATGAATTGAAGTCGAATCAGACAAATTTTGATTTTTATCTTGGTTGCAGTAGCTCGGTTGCTATTAACAGCTAGATGGAAAGATTCAGACCCCTGTACGTATCAGGCTTGGTTGGCTGGTCTACTGAGTATATACAATCAAGAAAGAGCTTTATACAATTATAAGGGTGGGTGATCTAAGAGGTGGGGCACTAAGATCTGGTCCCCTATGACCACCTGGCTTATTAGGGATTTAGGGAATAGGGACTGGTTTGTTTCAGATTTTTAAGGGGGAGAAAGGGCCATTTAGGGTTACACTCTCTTATGTTATCGATTGGTAAAATCCTCCCCGAATCTGTTTTAAGGGTATGTGCATATAATGTAATGAATTGATTCTCTAGTCTGTACTCTCTGGTAATGGTGTGCTATATCCAAACTCAATTTTTTTTATCCTCAGATCAACCATGAAGCCTGCGTCTGTTTTAATTCTGTCTTAATACTACCCCGCTGTATCATGAAATATGTATAAGAAGTTGTTTAATTTATCCTCTTTTATATGTAAATTAAGGAATTGACTATCCATTTTATATTCAATTGTTATAAATGTGTAATAAGTATTTATGCTGCATTCTCTTGAAAATAAAAAATAAATAAAAAAGGAACCAGATATTAGGCACACACACAACCTGCATCTGAACTGTGATAAGGATGCTACACAAAACTGCCAAAACGGACATACTTTATTCCCGTCATAGGAACAGAAGTGACTGAATAATGTTTTTTAACTCTTTTTACTGAGTTCACTTTAATGATCCATTTTTAGTCCAGATTTATATATCTTTGGGAGGAGTGTGTCTCACAAGGACGTCGTCGACATTGTGAAGCTTGTACACTTGTGCATGGCCAAATGCACACCTTTGTGGGGAATGCCAAATATGTTTATGTTAATAATATCCAGCCAGGGCCTTGTGCACTGTTTCCCCTTTAAGCATCCACTGATTACAATAAACATGCCATTTGTTGCTGAATGTGAGAACACTCTTCAAACCCAAAATTGGACCTTCACTACTCATAAACTTGTGCCTTCTTCAGATAAGGACAGGATATGTTCCAATTACAGGCACCCATTGCTGTCACATTGTTTTTCCCTACCCAACTTGTTCTGTTCTCAGTGTGCAGATGTTGCCGCAACCGATTTAAAAAGTGTTAGACCCAGCGGTTTCTAGCTCGCTAGGATGCATCGAAGCCAGTGGGAATCCCCCATCCTAGATAAGTTGAGTACAATACACGCGTCCGATAACCTGTGCTCACCCTTGGGTAGATTGGCACAGAGCAGTCAGGCTTATCCTCAGGGTCAATGTGTAAAGTATTGGCACAACACCACCCTCGTAACACACTGCTTATGTATAAAATACTGATCTTTATATTACACACACACACATCGAAATCAACACGAAATTTACATTGAAATCAAAACGATCTGCACATTGAATATATGCGTTACAGTTATATGCAATTGTCCAACTTTTCCATTAGCTGCAGAATGTCATAACCATATATGACCTATTCAGAGGTAATCCACAACCACGACATTCTCAGTATCGCATACCCCAACATTTGCAATGTTCAAGAAATCACAGGTCTTTGACTACACCTCGTGACCCAGCCCCTCCAGTCTCTAAACTACACCAGCCAACAATACACATTGCCCCTGCTGGCGACACTGAAATTAGAATGTCAGAACACCCTAAAGCGGAAAGAAACAGTTGCTTAGTTTTGCCCATCTGGATTAGACCTCCAGGCGCCCGACAGCACCTGCACGAGTGCAGGATCGATATCCCCACGTAGACATATTGTTGTGACCTAGGCAACTGGCACTCTTCCAAGTCTCTGGAAATGTTTCCACTCAGGCAGAGGTGCCAGCTGCTGTAGCTCCCGAGAGCCAGGTGTAGGTGCCCACAAGGCACAATGAAACCCCTCGGGCCCGTCACAATGTTCTTCACAATAATGTACCTTGTGGCGTGAGTCCAGGGAGTGGGAGCCAGCGACCTCGGACAGAGGCCGCAATGTCAGGCACTTTCATCCTCCCGATCTGGAGGTCGAAGATAGTCTCAGCTCCCAGTTCAGGTCCCCGAACGCTCCTCGGACACCACACGCTCCGGAGTGCAAGCTAGCACAGGTCTCCTGGTTGCAAGTACGGTTCCCCTGGACTCTGCAAGCTTCCCATGCACTCCTCGAACTCTTCACCTCCTGGCACCTCAGATGGGCTGCTGATATTTACGAACACACTTGTTGGACTTGGCCCTTTTTGGCAGGTTCACCCCTGAACTTTTTGCCTTAAGCTCTGACATGGTGGTAGTGGTTTTAGGCCTCTGAGCACTTTCGCACTGTGGTCCAGTGGAAAGTGCGTGCGCTCTCTGTGTTACATTGGTGAGATTGGCCTGCCCTCCCATAGGAATGCATGGGGGATAAGTGTGTCCATGGTAATTCCGGGTATGAGAGGAGCAGTGTGGTCAAGTCTAGTATGTATGAACTCGTGAGGATAAATGCTGCGCAATGGTGTGCGCAGATTTATGGTGACTGGTGGAGAAATGCCACTTTTAGAAGTTGGCATTTCTGTGTGCTCTGTGTCTGCCTGCCTGATGTGAACTGCATGTCTGGCTTGTGAGTGACAGGGGCTGGGAGGTGTGTGTTGCTCCAGGAGGGGCAGGGTGAGTCAGCGCAGGGCTGAATGGAGAGATCTCCATGTAGATGGGTGGGAGGAGTTGCACCTGGGACCTGAATAGGGCTGTGCCTTCCCTCCACAATGCTGGCTCCACCTCCTGTGGTGCGTCTGATGTCCCCAGCCTACACTATGAAAGGGAAGAGGAGCTTGGCAAAACAAAGTGCTCCAAATCCCCCCTATACCAGTTCTGACTGGTATCCCCAAGCCCTGTGCTGTGACAAAGGGAAATTGTAGTATAAATATAGGGGCTGTGACCCCATGAAAATGTTCCTGTTCAGTCTTGGTGTGCTGTTCCTGCTGGGGCGTGCTGCTGCTGGGGCCCAGGGGGGGGGGGCTGCCATGAGGGCTTGCCTCCCTGGGCCCTGCATTGCCCCTTGATGCCAAAAAGGACTTTTGGGACCCATTTCTACTTCCCTTAGCAGCCCAGGACCTTCAGAACTTTGGGCAGCATTTTTGCGCCCTGGGAGTGCTTTACTTGGATTCCCCCGGTGAGCGCTTTATTTCCATTGCTGCAGAGCACTTTATTTCCATTGCTGCAGAGCGCTTTATTTGTCCTAAGGAGGAGCGCTTCTGTTCTCCCCTTGCAGCGCTGGGCTGCGATTGTCTTCGAGGGAATCCCGATGTAGGGATTCCCCCGCTCTTTCTGATGTCATAGCGGGTGCCCACCCCGCTTTATATCGTTTTTAATTATGAGGGAGCCTACCCCTCATTGCCGCCAAAAGAAGACCGCCGCCGCGATCCGCGGCCCGCCTGGTTGTGGGCGGGGCCTGACGGACGGAAGCGGGAGAGGAGTGCGACCGGAAGCGGGGCGGCGTGCTGAGGAGGACGGGAGCCTACCCCGCCTCCCCGAGTGCCGCTGACGACTCCCGGGTCCCAGGAGGGGGCCCGGGTGAAGAGGAGTGCGGCGTGGTGAGAGGGGCTCCCGTGACCTGTGGGGAGCCCCGGCGCCATCGAGAAGTGCTGCCGGTCCTGCCGCAAGAGGAGACAGCGTGAAGCCGCCAGTGAGTCCCGGTGAGTGGGGACTCAAGATGGGCGGTGTGGTGCCAGTGAGGGCACCGTGTCTGTTTCCTTGAGCGGCCCCCGCCTGATAGGGGGTCGCTCCAACGACGTGGGCCATATTTTGTTTTAGGGCCCCCGTGGGGGTCCCGAGGGCCCAGAGGGGCCCGTGCTTTCTCCAGATTTGGCCATTTTTACAGCTGCCCCGCTTGCTAGAGGGCAGCTGCAACGCTTGGGGGCAAGTTCTTTTCAGGGCATCAAAGAGCCCCAGAGGGCCCGTGTCTATGGGGGCAGATCGAGGCGCATTTTCGGCGCCTGGGCGGTCCCGCCAGAGAGCGGGCCGCCCCAACGATGGTGGCATATGTTGTAGTGCTACATGGGGTCCAGAGGGCACAGAGGTGCCGGGCCCCCCTCCTTTATGCAAAGTGCCACGAACTGGGCACAAATGAGAGAGAGTCCCTGAGAGGGACCAGAGGCACAGTGAGTGCCAGTGAGTTTCACAGCTGCCCAGCAATTAGTGGGCAGCTGCTACGTTTAGGTTTGCGCAGTGGCGCACTTTTGATTCAGCTGCTAGGCAGCAGCCCTGACATTCTGGACACAGGGCGTTTGAGCCCCTTTGGAGATGGCCAGTTGGCCAGGGAGGTTTGTAGGGCGCCAGGCCCTAATGTAATTTATGCCTCTACTATGGTCTTTCTTAGGAGACTATGTGCTAAATGTGATTTAGGTGGTGCTGGGAAATGTGATTCATGTAGTATGATTTACGCACCCTGTTTTGATACCTCTAAATGTAGTGTTATGTATGAGGTTGGTTTGCATATTATGGTTTATGCTAGTGAGATGATTCTCTACTGTGAGTTTTACCCCTAATGTGAGTTATGCTTAGGAGGTTAGGGTCTAATGCGTTTAGACTTATGGGATAATTGCATAATGTGTTTATGCTGGTGAGGTTGGCGCAGAGTGTAATTCGCGCCTAATGGGATACTGTGCATACTGTGGTTTATGTTACAGGATGATGCTGACTACAGTGGTTACCAGTGATTACTGGTTGTACGTTTATGATATGTCTTACTTTTACTAAGTTCGCTTTGTGCTGGTTCTGACAGTGGTCCAGTTGGCCCTGTCAGGTATAAATAATCCCTTGTAAATATGACCCCGTGCCAGGTGGCACGATGTATATTATGTGAGTACTATTCTAATGTGTTTTATGATAATACAAAGGCTATTTTTGATATAACCTTGCGTGGAGTTCCTTTTTGTGGTGTGCCTGGTATGTTGTTGCTGTGTGCGTGCGCAAACGCTTTACACATGGCCTCCGGGGTAAGCCTGACTGCTCGTGCCAAGCTACCAAGGGGGTGAGCAGGGGTTATCTTTGGCGTGTAACTCCCTCGCCCTGACTAGAGTGGTGGTCTCTGCCTGGCTTAGGCGCAAGCCATAGCCAACCAGAGATCCCATTTCTAACATTGGTTGTCAGCGGTGGGGATTAGGACTTGCTTTTGCGCAGTACCACAGCGACAACTGGTTGCACTACAAGCTCTGCATTTTAGATAGTCACATGGAAAGGGATTATTGTGTCTGAGTTTGTTTTAAGTGTCATTTCTTTTTGAAATGTGTTTTATGTTGCACTATGAGTTGGGGGTCCTGCCAAGGACAGAAACCAGAGAATCTGGAGGAGTGACTGCCCTTGTGCCATCGTGCTATTTCTTGGGTTGGCCTGAAGCTGAAGGAGTGACTGCCCCTGTGCTGTCTGCTGGTTCTAGGGTTGGCCTACAGTGGTAACTTAATTGGCATGGAGTAACTAGCTCGAGGGGGGTAGATTATCCCCTAAGTGCAGTTTTAGTTTCTGGTATCCCCAGTAAGGGTGGGATCCAGTGGTGGCAGCAAGATGAAGTCCAGTGCAGGAAGTCCCATTCCCAGTTCCCAGAGTATGGTACCTGGTTCCCAGTAAGTGGGGGATAGGTTGAGATTCAGGGGCAGTAAGATACTGTCTCACCAGTCTGGGGGTGGGCGTATGTGGATGAGTGGTGTGTTGCACTGGACGATTGGGTGTGAGTTCTCTGAAATAAGGAGCTTGCATGGGGGAGTGACCCTAGAGGAATGGTGCAGGTGTCTCCCAACCCGCGTGGCGGAGATGGTTCAGAGGAACACAACTAGGTACCGTTATAGTGAGGAGGTTGCAAGGCCTCACATCATGTCCTGCGAGGAAGGTGCGAGACTGGGCCGTATTCCGAGCCTCAACCTCAGTCTCCAGTACTGGATGGTTCTTAGATGGAACACCAGGAAAGGAACCTAGTCTGCCCTGTTGGACTGTTCTGTGTGGGGGACCTCCCCGTGTTAGAGGATCTGAAGAGGCATTGGGGAGTGATTCCAACAAGAGTGGCTCGGGTATCTTCCGGTCCTGTGTGGTGGAAGAGGTTCAGTGTAGCCCAGCTAGGTCCCAGTGTAGCGGGAGGGGTGTAGGGGCTCACGTCCTGTCTCAGAGGAGAAGGAGTGAGTGTGGGCTGTGTCCCAAGGTGCCCGAAACCCAGTCCCAGGGCCTGGATGGTTTCTTCAGGGAACACCAGGTCGGGGGCCTAGGCTGTACTTGTAGGCCATTTGAGGAGGATCTCCCAGTGTCTAGAGGACGTGGAGTGTCTGTAACCAGAGCTCCAGCGATCCTGGTGTCTGGCAGTGCCACTCCTAAGTGGAGGGTGCAGAAGTCCAGAGTGAGGGGTGAGAGGGGGAAAGAGTCCCCAGTGGAAGAACCAGTGGGTCAGGGGCCAGCCAGAAGGGCTGAGTCGCCAATGATTGACCATGGTGGCGCCACTTCTGTCCTGGGGGATCTTCGCGCACTGTCAGATGGACAGGGGTCGTGAGATCTGCGCCAGGCAGACTGTCACACGACACATTAGTTATGTGTCACCCTCTGGGGGGCATGCGTGCTCCCCGTGAAGTCCTGGTTCGCCGGGCATCTGACCAAAGGTTACCGTCCCTGGGTTGGGGAGCCAGGAGCAGGTGTTTCCTGACCTGGACAGCAGGGCGGCTGTAATCAGTGTCCTGGCCGGTTTGCCTTTTAGGGGGTACCACTCCAGTTGGGAGGGTATCGGACTCTGGAAGGGGGTGCAGAGGGAGGGAGTACCTGCCTCTGACCCCGGTGCATCCGGTGAATGTAGATCCCAGGTGGTAGACCAGTTGATGGAGAGAGGTCCTGAACTGGCGGGAGAGTTGTGTTCTGGAGGGTGCTTCTCCTGGGAGAGTGCGCAACCCCAGAAGTAGAGGTAGGGTGAGGAGACGCTTCGCCCGTGACCTCTGGTCAGCCTGAGGGTGCGGACCCTAGGTTGAAGGATCAGTGATAGTTTGGAACTACACTGAGAAGGGAGAGTGGAGAATGGCTATTGGATGCCAGGGGTTACTGCCCCCCACTCTGTGGATTGGCAAGGACCAGTGACGTCTGGGTGGCCTAGGGCCTGGTCCTGGCCGTGGACAACTAAGGAGTACCAGTGGGGTAGCCTAGTTGGCCCTGAGAGGTTTTTTTCCAGAGTGGCCCACATGGGTTCAGAGTGGCGAGGAACCGGAGGGTGTCCCTGCAGTGCGGGCCCGCGTCCGTGTTCTATCGCCCCAAGCAGGGAAGCCCATCACAGTGGTGATTGGTCTGCCCTGCGTTTTGGCTGGAAGGGGGTTGTGTTGGACTTGGCCCTTTTGGCAGGTTCACCCCTGAACTTTTTGCCTTAAGCTCTGACATGGTGGTAGTGGTTTTAGGCCTCTGAGCACTTTTGCACTGTGGTCCAGTGGAAAGTGCGTGCGCTCTCTGTTACATTGGTGAGATTGGCCTGCCCTCCCATAGGAATGCATGGGGGGTAAGTGTGTCCATGGTAATTCCGGGTATGAGAGGAGCAGTGTGGTCAAGTCTAGTATGAATGAACTCGTGAGGATAAATGCTGCGCAATGGTGTGCGCAGATTTATGGTGACTGGTGGAGAAATGCCACTTTTAGAAGTTGGCATTTCTCGGTGCTCTGTGTCTGCCTGCCTGATGTGAACTGCATGTCTGGCTTGTGAGTGACAGGGGTTGGGAGGTGGGTGTGGCTCCAGGAGGGGCAGGGTGAGTCAGCGCAGGGCTGAATGGAGAGATCTCCATTTAGATGGGTGGGAGGAGTTGCACCTGGGACCTGAATAGGGCTGTGCCTTCCCTCCACAATGCTGGCTCCACCTCCTGTGGTGCGTCTGATGTCCCCAGCCTACACTATGAAAGGGAAGAGGAGCTTGGCAAAACAAAGTGCTCCAAATCCCCCCTATACCAGTTCTGACTGGTATCCCCAAGCCCTGTGCTGTGACACAAAGGGAAATTGTAGTATAAATATAGGGGCTGTGACCCCATGAAAATGTTCCTGTTCAGTCTTGGTGTGCTGTTCCTGCTGGGGCGTGCTGCTGCTGGGGCCCGGGGGGGGGGGCTGCCATGAGGGCTTGCCTCCCTGGGCCCTGCATTGCCCCTTGATGCCAAAAAGGACTTTTGGGACCCATTTCTTCTTCCCTTAGCAGCCCAGGACCTTCAGAACTTTGGGCAGCATTTTTGCGCCCTGGGAGTGCTTTACTTGGATTCCCCCGGTGAGCGCTTTATTTCCATTGCTGCAGAGCGCTTTATTTCCATTGCTGCAGAGCGCTTTATTTGTCCTAAGGAGGAGCGCTTCTGTTCTCCCCTTGCAGCGCTGGGCTGCGATCGTCTTCGAGGGAATCCCGATGTAGGGATTCCCCCGCTCTTTCTGATGTCATAGCGGGTGCCCACCCCGCTTTATATTGTTTTTAATTATGAGGGAGCCTACCCCTCATTGCCGCCAAAAGAAGACCGCCGCCGCGATCCGCGGCCCGCCTGGTTGTGGGCGGGGCCTGACGGATGGAAGCGGGAGGGGAGTGCGGCCGGAAGCGGGGCGGCATGCTGAGGAGGGACGGGAGCCTACCCCGCCTCCCCGAGCGCCGCTGACGAGTCCCGGGTCCCAGGAGGGGGCCCGGGTGAAGAGGAGTGCGGCTTGGTGAGAGGGGCTCCCGTGATCTGTGGGGAGCCCCAGCGCCTTCGAGAAGTGCTACCGGTCCCGCCGCAAGAGGAGACAGCGTGAAGCCGCCAGTGAGTCCCGGTGAGTGGGGACTCAAGATGGGCGGTGTGGTGCCAGTGAGGGCACCGTGTCTGTTTCCTTGAGCGGCCCCCGCCTGATAGGGGGTCGCTCCAACGACATGGGCCATATTTTGTTTTAGGGCCCCCGTGGGGGTCCCGAGGGCCCAGAGGGGCCCGTGCTTTCTCCAGATTTGGCCATTTTTACAGCTGCCCCGCTTGCTAGAGGGCAGCTGCAACACTTGGGGGCAAGTTCTTTTCAGGGCATCAAAGAGCCCCAGAGGGCCCCGTGTCTATGGGGGCAGATCGAGGTGCATTGTCGGCGCCTGGGCGGTCCCGCCAGAGAGCGGGCCGCCCCAACGATGGTGGCATATGTTGTAGTGCTACATGGGGTCCAGAGGGCACAGAGGTGCCGGGCCCCCCTCCTTTATGCAAAGTGCCACGAACTGGGCACAAATGAGAGAGAGTCCCTGAGAGGGACCAGAGGCACAGTGAGTGCCAGTGAGTTTCACAGCTGCCCAGCAATTAGTGGGCAGCTGCTACGTTTAGGTTTGCGCAGTGGCGCACTTTTGATTCAGCTGCTAGGCAGCAGCCCTGACATTCTGGACACAGGGCGTTTGAGCCCCTTTGGAGATGGCCAGTTGGCCAGGGGGACGGGGAGGTTTGTAGGGCGCCAGGCCCTAATGTAATTTATGCCTCTACTATGGTCTTTCTTAGGAGACTATGTGCTAAATGTGATTTAGGTGGTGCTAGGAAATGTGATTCATGTAGTATGATTTACGCACCCTGTTTTGATACCTCTAAATGTAGTGTTATGTATGAGGTTGGTTTGCATATTATGGTTTATGCTAGTGAGATGATTCTCTACTGTGAGTTTTACCCCTAATGTGAGTTATGCTTAGGAGGTTAGGGTCTAATGCGTTTAGACTTATGGGATAATTGCATAATGTGTTTATGCTGGTGAGGTTGGCGCAGAGTGTAATTCGCGCCTAATGGGATACTGTGCATAATGTGGTTTATGTTACAGGATGATGCTGAGTACAGTGGTTACCAGTGATTACTGGTTGTACGTTTATGATATGTCTTACTTTTACTAAGTTCGCTTTGTGCTGGTTCTGACAGTGGTCCAGTTGGCCCTGTCAGGTGTAAATAATCCCTTGTAAATATGACCCCATGCCAGGTGGCACGATGTATATTATGTGAGTACTATTCTAATGTGTTTTATGACAATACAAAGGCTATTTTTGATATAACCTTGTGTGGAGTTCCTTTTTGTGGTGTGCCTGGTATGTTGTTGCTGTGTGCGTGCGCAAACGCTTTACACATGGCCTCCGGGATAAGCCTGACTGCTCATGCCAAGCTACCAAGGGGGTGAGCAGGGGTTATCTTTGGCATGTAACTCCCTCGCCCTGACTAGAGTGGTGGTCTCTGCCTGGCTTTGGCGCAAGCCATAGCCAACCAGAGATCCCATTTCTAACAACACTCCTCTGCACACCATGATGATGATGTACATCAGGACGGTCCTTATCCCAACCGACAATCACATCCACCCATTTCCACCGCACCTCTGCACAGTCCTTACGATCTCATGGAAATGTGGAGGTCCTTTTTGACCCTTGGATCTCTTGGACAGGAGGCCAGCCAAAATGTCCTTGGAAAGTACTGAGGGACCCAGGCCATGATAGTTGGCACTTAACTGCAGGCCAGCAACGTCCAGGCAAAATCCACCAAGTGATAGCCCCCTTCCTGGAGCACAACAAGCTCCAGGCCACCACAAGTAAGCGGATAATCCAGTTGCAGTCCCTCCTGCCCTAATGAATCCACCTGTCGATGTCCCAGCATCGAACCAGCGTAGTATGGTTCCAAACCCAAAAGCGTCTCTGACTTCTGAGGCCAGAGCCCCAGTAGTTATACCCACAATCGCCTTTGAAGATGCAATCAGTTCAAAAGGCCACCTTTGAAATGCACAAGGGTCTCTATAAATTCTGTTCTGTCTGACACCTTACCCTGAGAAGTTAGATCACTATCTTTAGCGGGCCATAACACTGCCCTTTGGAATGCAGGTGCCAATTCCTCCCCCAGGTAATTGTCCCAGAGTGGCCCCTCAGAGTCAGAGGTCTGCAGTTTCCCTTGAGCTCCTAGTTTATGGCCTTCTATCAGGAATGCACAGATGTAGCTGCACCCAGATGTGAATTGGAGACAGGCCGACAGGCACACAGAGCTCAAGCATTGAAATGCCCACTTTCTGAAAGTGACATTTCCACACGAAATGTCAAATCCACTCGCAGTACCGGAGAGGATTCACCATTACGAACTCATTGATAGCAAACACCATTACTATTCTGCACGTAGGGAATCCTGCTCAATAGTCTTTCCCTACATTTCCCCATGCTAATCCAATGCGAGAAGCAGGCCCTGTCGTACCGAAAACACCATCCAGTGCCATTCACAACCCTTGCATATAATGCACATGCCACACCTCTTCCCGACACCGCACCCTGTCACCAGGGAGAACCCTGATATAGCAAGAGACATGCAGGACGTTGGCACTTAGCTTTTTAAATGCCAAGCCGAGTAACAATAACCTGTGCACACAGGCTCCACCAAGGCACACCCGTGGCATGATTGATGAGCTACTTTTCAAGTTGCATGCCCTGGGTATATGGATCACCCCAGACAATGGATTTACCGCCAACTCCAATCAGCTAGTCATGTATACACCAATCACCAGTATGTATATGAAGAGCACGGCGCTTTCGCACTGAATGGCAGAGTCAAACGTGCTCCAAAGTCCTAAGCCCAGCACCTAGATCAGCAGAAAACTGGGAAGGAGAAAAGCAAAAAAAAGTCGAGAGAAAGCACCCTAGAAAGGGCCATTTCCAACAAAAAGACTTAAACATTCATGCAGTATCTCAACCAGTGCAGTCAGGCAAATAAAGAGATCATGGTATCATGAGAGTCACCTCAATGATGCCCTCTCCTTTTCTTGACTTCAAAGCCATCTGAAAGCCCATGTTAGCATCCTTAAACAGCCATTTGCTTTTCACACAGCATTCCTATTGCACTATTCTGGTCCCAGCTAGATAGTTTTCCTGACCCGTGTTGTGTATAATTAGAAGTGTTTAATAAGTCATCACTACACTTCGGGCCTGCCACAGACTTTAGTGTGTTATCCCATACTGCATGTTTATATTTTAGTTTAGTGATCCCAGACTATCCTCAGCAATTGGGGATATATATCCTCACACCAATCTCTGACAATGTGCCTGAGACAAAAGTAGTCCTTGACGGGCACATTAGTTATTGCTCATAGGCTGGGCAGTAAGATTCTGAGCTGAGCAACAACTCAACGTTAATGTGGGACTCTAAGCTCAGGGTCGTACCTCTGTATACCGTTGCCTTTCAAATGTGAAGTTGTGAACAGGTATTTGTGGTTTGCGAGCTCTTGCGCTTTCCAGCTAAAAACGGAGAAAAGCAAGACCAGAGGCAAACTCTACTCAGAAGTTGAGAAATAGAACAAAGAGAACAACATTATATTACGCCATTCCTGTGCTTCAGTGGTTCTTCCCTCTCAATCCGTCCATCATCAAGGACCGCTCATCTGAAAAGGAAGTGTTTAGCAGGCCTCCCTTATATATCAGCCTGTATTGTTGCTTCTGTTAACGTCTCAGCTGCTGCCACTATACGGCGTTTTTGTTCTGCTGTTTCTGTTGATATCTGGTGAACGATTGTACCTGCCACCAGTAAAAGAAGCTGCATTGATAGCCCCTGATGTGGGGTGGGGTGGTTTCTGATGGCTGGCACCCATGTACACTAGTACAACCAAGTACACATCTATGGAAGCAAAACAAGCCCTGGTGGTTTATGTTGAGGGTTTTCCAGTGCTGATGAAGTTGGGTTCCCCTGAGGTGCGTGAGGGTACAGCATAGGGGCTTGTTTGAGGTATACAGCATTGAAGGGGTGCACCCCTGAAGCCGTGAAAGACTGACGACATAGGCTAGTTAGTATTTTACAGGGGGCTTCCCCTGCATGTCAACACACATTGCTGCAACATGGAATTCGTTCTTCTGTAACTTGCACATCACAGCAGCAATTTAGGATATCTGACTATGTTGAGATAGGCACTTCACATCACGATGGGAAGTTTGGACACACGATTGGCCTTGATTTTAATGCCTACATTAGCTTAAATAAAGAGCATGAAAAAAAGCATGAGCAACAAAGTTGTATCCCATATAGGTGCTTGTTACTAATGTGGATACTTGTGTTGCCAAACAAAAATCCTTTTGTCTGACAGTCACAGTGATGTGAAACAAATGAAATGAAATGTCAGATAATTATGAAATGAAATCTCAGATTATAGTGTTGCTAAATTTCAGAAGCAATGGCACTGATGGTAGATGCGGATCTGAAAATTTGAAAACTAACTAAAACCCACAAAGTGCTTTCCTGAAGATCCTGCGAAGAGTTGTTTTCAATATCTAACTGTGGGTTATGTCGGGGAGTTGTTTATCACGTCCCCTAAAAAGAAGACAAAGACTCCCAAGAAGCTGCAAGATAGTTAGATAGTTGTTATTCAAAATTGGCTAAGCATGTTACATGCACAACAATGGTACATTTAGCTGGCTTAATGGGGCACAGGTGTACTCCAAGCGAAGTGTACATAATGGATATAATCAGGTTGAGCAAGATCTCCAATCGAAATTCAGAATGGATGAATACCATTACAAGAATGCTGAGCTTAGGTAGAATATTGGCAGTCATACTCTCTGTGAAGGGATTCAGAAGAGTGATTTCTCCAGTATAAAACTAGTTCAAATAAAAGGATGATATACTGGTATTTGGAAACTCATTTGCAGAACATAATGAAGCAACAAACGAGAGCAGCATAGCACTAGAGAATAAATGGCTGACACTAAATAGAAGCATTAGTGTTAGAAACATGACCTTAAATTCTGGGGAAAGGCGGCATATTTTTACAGAAAAATTGGAAGACTGATCCAAAGAAAGTTGTGACTTTAGAAAACAACCACTCATTTTGAGGATGCGGTAGCTGCTAGGTCATTTCTGGTAAAGGCAATCTGTTATTGTTAAAACTATGGATCTGTGCTATTCTGGTGCAGAATAAGCCTGGATAGGAGTCGGAAAGAAAGGTTGTGTCGTTTGCCATTAGGAGATTTCATGTGTTGGAGTGTACATTATGCCAACCAGCGAAGCATATAAAGGCAGTAGTGTAGGCCGATGAACATGACCACATGATTTTAGACAGCAGTTTCTTTGACCCTGTGATTGCCCATAAAGCACAATTTACTCTCTACAGAACCTCAAAGGGCAACATTCCTGGTGGAGGAATCTGATTGCTTCTCTATGATTTCAAATTATTTACTAACTGGGAAGGAGTAAAGTCCACCTCACTATATCATGACACACTTGGCGTCATTCAATGACTCGACTTAACTTGCAGAGGAGAACATACATGTTTGTGAAATCAGGTAAACTTTAAAATGAGCCCACCTTAAATGAATTGCCAACCATAGTGCAGAAGGCCCCACAGTAGAGAAATAATTGAAGCATGGCACAGCTGGCATTCATGGAAACCGTGCTAGATAATTCACTAATGAATAACATATTTGATGAGTGAATTATTCTTGATATGTTCGAGGCAGATAATGGGCCTCCATTCATATTCACAGTACTTTTCTAGTAACTAAGACTGGCGGGTAGAAAAATAAAGCCATGGTGCCCTCAAGCTTGAATGGTCGAGCTTGCCCAGTCTAAGCTTAAAAGGTTGATACACAAAAATCTCCAAACAATGCATGTGGCAACTGTGCTGGACCATGACTCGCACCCTTAATTTGACACTTCTCTTGTGCAGTACTAAGTCCAGTCTGAATGCATGGCGAGACCTGCTGTTGAATCTCCTCGGTAGAGTAACGCTGATAAAAATTATGATCCTTCCTCACTTTCTTTACATCTTGCAGAATTGCCCAATTTGTATTCCAAACGTGTGGTTGGCAGGTGTTGCATCGATGTTCCGCTTCTTCATCTGGCACGGGCGCCCCTCCCGTATAGCTCATGGCACGTGCCGTCGCTCGTTTTACGACGGTGGGATTGGGGCGGTAGACATCCGACTCTACTACTGGGCCTCCCATCTTCTGATTATCAATGATTGGTGGATGGGCGGTTGGAATGACCCATCCTATCAGTTGGAACTCGATGACTTGGGTCTAAATGGTGTCATGGACTACGTGTACGGTTGCCCGAGTGGTTTTCTTGGTAGGGAGAGCGGCCCTTCATTTTACGGGATGGAACAAGCGTCTGACTGGGATGACCCCCTTGTGGATGGGTCGCTGGTTGGTGCAGCTGGTGCCCCTCGAGGGCTTTACCCGCTGGGATCTAATTGGATCTTCCCGTTGGCCGACATCTGGCATGGGTCCACTATGTACTACTTCGCTGAACTTCAGAACTTCTTTCTCCACCACTCAATTCCATCGCTATTTACAAGGTAGACATGCCCTTACCCTTTACAAAGATGACATATGCTATCTCCCAGAATTTAACCCTCTTGAAGCCAGATTGCTTTTGGGGAGGCTGGGCAAAGGTGGGATCTCTCAACTAAATCAGGCCCTGGTAGGTAATGCACCTGGGTCACTAGAGCGGTTGCGCCAGAGGTGGGAGTGTTGGGTTGGGGAGCTGGATGAGGTGGAGTGGCGGGAGGCTTGTATGGCTCCCAGGGAACTGACGATCTCCTCCTGACAAAGATTAATTCAACTGCATTACCTCCATCAGACCAACATGACCCCTCTGAGGAAAAGTGTTCTTCTGATCGGCATCATTTGTGCCGGGACTCCATTGTTTTTCATTACCATTTCGTGTCACACACTTCCACACGACCCACCTGGTCGTTTCTGCTGATGCCTGAGGAAATTCTAACTGACACGACAAAAACCATCTTGCAGCCTGCATTTCTGCCCAGGAACTGTCGCACACCCAACCCCCTGTTCTTTGCAGTTCGACAGAAAGCCATGAGACACTCACGCCCTGTGTAAATGATTTGTTTTCCATCTCCTGCTCCCTGCCTGGTAAACATCCTTGACACCGTGATCAGGTTATCTGGACAATGGTCTGACTGCTGGGCCTTGATCAGGGTGATTGGACAATGGTTTGAATGACCGTGCTTTGATCAAGCTGAGTGAACAATGATTTGAGTACCAAGCCTTGACCAGGTCACCAACTACAAACATCGTCTGGATCTGGTTATCAACTGCAAACACTGCCCTGATTGAACAATGGACTAACAGCCAAAAGACTGGAATGAAAAAGTATAAAAGGCTTGTAAGCTGCGGAGTAAAGCAGCAGCCTCCTCTGTCTTGTTTCTAACGAGCTTGGGACTCTGTTCCATAGCCCGGGCTATTTGAATAAATCTGGGTTCCTCCTGCAGACGAAGGCTCCTGTGTCTCCTTTTACTACGTATGAAGGGTATGGAAGACTTGGGCGGTTCCCCCGCCGCCGAGACCCAGTAAGTGGGTTATTCTGGTTCCTCAAATGGCGCCCGAACAGGGACTCCATGAGTACGAAGGTCAGGCCCGGTGGTTGTGAGGAGGTGCACGGAGAGACTCCGACGGAGGCGCCCTACCCGAGGGATTCTTGCAATCCGGTAAGCCGAACGACTCGCCCGCTGTTCCTCCCCACCCGGTCTGGGCCACATGACCGCGTCCTCGCTGGAGTCCCCTAGCAAATAATTTCTGGAGCAGGACACAGCCCTACGTCTGCAGAAGAGAACTACCCCTGTAAGGTAAGGGTGGACTGATCACCCACCAAGTCTGTATGATTCTGCTGTTATTGACCTTTGCAAAAGTCAAGCAAGTGAGGTGAGTTTTTAAAACCCGCCGGTGTCTGTTATCTATTTACAAGCATGCCAGTCAGTAGTAAGTTCAAGAAATTATGTTGTTTTATGTGTACGCAGGACTCCCGGCTGGAGGCGGCTTGTCCGCTTCCTCCAGAAGGGACCCCTGGCCATACGATGTATGTTAAACATGGCCCTTCTGCCATAATGTTTTCCTCATTCTGGGTAAAATATACGAAACAAAGTAACGCGGAATTACAGTGGCCACTTTATGGCTCCTTTAATTCCCAAGTTCTCGCCAACTTAGAGGAACAAATAATGAAAAGAAAAACGCGCCCGTCTATGTTTGAATCTGTCCGATTTTGGAGGAAAGAGATAGAGCAGAGAGCTAGAAAGCAGAAGGCTCAAGAAAGAAAATAGGAACGTATGTCAATGGCCGACCACGCCAGAGAAAATTTACAAAATCAAATGACAAAATCGGTAGAAATAGCCGATAGGGAGCATGGGGCCCGGGTACAAAAATGTTATCCAGCTCGTGAGGAGAAAAGAAAGGGCCATATGGAAGGGGAGAAGAAGGTGATTCCTTGCTTGATACCATGCTAGAAAGCCCTCCTGCATATGCCCCAATGTACCCTGCCCTGACGCCTCACACCCCACATATCCCCCTGCCACCGCCCACTCCTGCCCCCACTGCCCCTCCTACTGTTCTCCCTGTCACACCAGCCCTCCCGATTTTTCCTATGACACCGACCATGCCCGCTAACCCTGTCCTCGCTGCGGGAATGACAACAAGTCTCCATCCGCCCAACCCCTACAGCTTTACCCCTACCCGCCCTTTTCCTACTTCCCCGTGGTCTACAGTTAAGCAGGATTTATATAAAATGTTGAATTCCCCCCGACTGGCCTCCTTGCGCTCTGCAGTCAGCTTTTCGTCCCTTCGAGAAAATGACCTACAGAAGCAACAGTGTGAATGTTGGATAAAGAACGGGAATATTTATGCCTTTAAAGACATATGGTCCACCTTTTCCCAGTGGACAATTATGGAACAGACCACCTGGGCTGAATACATGTGTACGCTGGTCATGCAAAAATTCGAGAATGCGCTTATGCAGATACCCACTGGATTAATGGACCTTAGGTCACAAATAAGAAGAGGCGATGTTCAGGGAGAGGGGATGTTTGGCGCTATATCTGCTTTAATGGCTTTCCGTGATACGACCGCTTTTTCCAACACCCCTCTAGAAACAGCGATGCCAATGAGAGAGACGGCCCCTGTCTTTGTTAACGCACTTACCGATGCCCAAAATAATGGCCGAGGGGTTGTTGAGGCACACTGGCGCAGGCTTTGGGTTCATGTTCCTTGGAAAAGGTCAGAAGTAATGCAGTTAAAAGAACAATTACCAGATCCCCGGAAGAATCCGGCTGCCTTTTACAGAGAATTAGGTCAGATTATATCTGCAGGTACTCTCGTTCTTGAGGATATGGATTTACTTTTTGGTACGGTTGTCCCCACTGAAATTTGGGATAAGATTCGACATACTGATCATGAAGTGGCGTTGGGAGGTAAATGGGCTGACCTAGAAGCTATGGAAGAAGCAAGGGTAGGAGGGACTAAACCAGAAGCTGCCATCCTGACTTTACCTGGTAAAATAATAACGTTTATGAAAACACTTTTGCCGGAACTGTCATTAACTGGGATAAAATAAACGCCTGTAGGCAGCGAAAAGATGAGAATGTGGCTGACTTCTTTACCCGTTTTGAGACAGAATACAAGGGACATAGTGGTTTGGATCCCCGAACCCCAGGTTCTGGCCCAGTGTTTGTCGATAAGTTTGTCAGCAACTTGCTTCCTGAGATTTCCACCAGGCTTAAGAAAGTTGAAAGTACGTGGTCTGCCCAAACTATGACTAGTATCTTGGCTATGGCACAATATCATGAGAATAGGGAGAATGAAGATAGAGACAAGGAAAGTAAGAAGGTTAGGGATCTTAAGACTAAGGCACTTCTGCAGCAGGCTTACCCTCCCCGAGGTCCCGATGCCCGCGGGAATTTCAGACCTCAGCCCCAACACCCTCCGAGGGCTCGCCAGTCTACCCCCTCCAGCCCTCAACGTACGGGAGCCCTCCAAACAGATCAGTGTGCTTATTGTAAGGGGTACGGCCATTGGATAGACGAGTGTCCCGTGTTAGCAGAAAACATCCGAACAGGGAAGACTCAGCCTCGTGCTCCCAGGGAGGGAAGGCCGACTAGGGACCAGGGCCCGCCCCATCCACAGGATAAAGAACTTAGGCCCAGGGATCACGTTCCCGTCCAGCCGCGCCCGGCCAATAGGTTTGATGGGTACGAAGCAACACGCACTTATTACAATGATGATTATGACGAAGTTGATGAGATAGGGTCCTACCAAGCATAGGACAGCCAGGAAAGGGGTATTACCAGAGTGCAAATTCCAGTGGATCAAAGGGGCCCGTATGTTCAAATGTCAGTTGTGGGGAACGGTCAGGATTTTCTTTTGGATACTGGGGCCACCAGGTCTTCTATTGCACGTCTGTCAGTCCCGGAGGCACCCCTTTCTGGCAATATAAATGTCTCCGTGGGTTTTGCAGGAACACCTGTGACGAGCCCTGTCTCTGAACCCCTCCCTCTCGATATTGGCCCTGCACATGTTGACGCTCTCTTGGTCCTTACTACAGGTTGCAGTGAAAACTTGTTAGGCATGGATTTACTGAAAGCTCTGTATGCGACCATATCATGTAGTCCCCAAGGTGTATCCCTAACAATTTCCCCCACCGCAGCTTCCTATATGTATCTGTCTGGTCCCCTCCCACCAGAATTGCAGTCTTTACCTTCCTCCCTCTGGGCATCATCAGACACTGATGTAGGGTGTCTCAACATATCCCCTCATGTGGTACTCATCCAGCCAGGTGCACTTCTCCCCCGCCTCCGGCAGTATCGACTACCCGCGGAAGGAGAAATGGCCCTTTTAACAATAATATCTGAATTAATGGACAAGGGCGTAGTGGAGGAAACACGTGGCAATATCTGTAACAGTCCCATTATTCCCGTTCTTAAAAAGACCAATGGAGATGCTCTCTCCCCTAAAATATACAGATTCGTGATTGACCTGAGAGCCCTTAACAAAATAACAATGTCCCAATATCCTGTTGTCCCCGACATTACAGCCCTCTTAACGATGGTCCCTTCTGATGCAACGCACTTTTCTGTCATAGACCTGAAGAATGCTTTTTCAGCATTCCTATACATCCTGACAGCAGACATTTTTTTGGTTTCTCCCTTGGTGGGCGGAGCTTTAGATTCTGCCGCGCCCCTCAAGGTTTCACCGAGAGCCCCAGTATCTACAGTCAAGCCCTCAAAAGTCAACTAGATTCCTTGGAACTCCCTGATAACTCCACACTATTACAATATGTAGATGACCTCCTCATTGCTGCAAATTCTGCCCCATCATGTAAAGAAGCTACTCTCTGTTTGTTACACCACCTTGCCCTCCATAATCACAAAGTCTCTTTGAAAAAGCTTCAGTTTTGTCAAGAGAAGGTGACCTATTTAGGTCATCTCCTCTCAAAGGAGGGAAGGCAGCTCACCGCTGATCGTGTAGCCATTATCAATGCTATGACGGCCCCACGAACACAAAAGCAGGTGCGAGCCTTCATAGGCCTAACCTCATACTGTAGACAGTGGATTTCCAACTTTTCGACCATGGTCAAACCTCTTCTTGCCCTCACCACTAAAGACATATCAGACAGTTCCTTTCCATGGACTAGAGAGCATGCGCAGGCCTTCCAAGATTTAAAGAGGGCTCTGTGTACTGCTCCAGTCCTCGGTACTCCTGATTATAGCAAGCAATTTTTTCTTTTTGTACATGAGACAGACGGCTGTGCATGCGCTGTCTTGACCCAGATGTTCGGAGGTCACCATCGGCCGTGTGCCTATTTTTCAGCCACCTTAGATCCTGTTGCAAGGGCTCTCCCAGGATGCCTACGGGCGACCGCTGCGGCCGCCCTCATGGTCCGTCAGAGTGCGGGGATCGTCATGAACTCCCCCCTGACTCTGATGGTCCCCCATTCTGTAGATACCCTCCTTAATAACACCAAGACACAGTACCTCACTAGCGCACGACTCACAGGATATGAACTGACATTCTTTTCCAGCCACATTAACATCAAGAGATGCACTGTACTAAACCCCGCCACATTACTCCCACTGGACACTCAGGATGCCCGCTTAGACCCACATGACTGCATATTAAGGACAGAGGAGGAGACGAAGGGACGGGTTGACTTACAGGATACCCCGATAGCAGAACCAGAAGGTACACTGTATGTGGACGGATCATGTCTCAGAGGGCCAGATGGTAACACCTCAGCCGCCTACGCCCTCACGACATTAGAGCAAGTAGTAGAAACAGCTCAGATTCCGCAGTGCTCTGCTCAAGCAGCAGAATTAGTGGCCCTCACTAGAGCCTGTGAGTTAAGCAAAGGGATGACGGTAAATATTTATACTGACAGCCAATATTCCTTCGGGGTGGCCCACAACTTCGGGAGGTTATGGAAAGAAAGGAATTTCCTTACTTCCCATGGGACCAAGATTCAACATGGCCCCCTAATTCACCGATTGTTAGACTCCCTGACACTCCCCAGAAAGGTGGCCATTATAAAATGTAAGGCCCATAAGAAAGTGACAGATGATGTTGGGAAAGGCAATGCCCTGGCTGACCAGACGGCCAGGCAAACAGCTCTTAGGAAAAGGGAAGGAATGTATGTAGGAAGTCCCGCTAGGTGGGTGGCAGACGAGGGCATGGTTGAAAACACAGTACAGAGTGTGATCGATATTCAGTCCCATACTACTCCTGAGGAACTAAGGGTGTGGAAGGAGCAATTAGCAAAGGAGGGAATTGATGGTTGCTGGGTCCGCACGACTATGGAAAGACAATGGATGTTACCTGACAGTCATGTGCTACCAGTAGTTACGATGGCCCATGGTCCTGCTCACATTAGTGCAAAAGGGATATGTAAACTGTTGGAACCTACATGGTACAACTCTAAGATACCAGCATATGCTGAAAAGCTGGTTAAAACCTGCATGATTTGCCTAATGTATAACCAAGGAAAAGGCACAGTTACTCCTAAGGGAGGATTCTCTCCTCCTACCTTCCCTTTTGAAGTCCTCCAAATGGATTACATCCAGATGGACCGATGTAACAATTTGAAATATGTCCTAGTGGTGGTCTGTACCTTCAGCCGATGGGTGGAGGCCTACCCCGTCAAAGACTGCACCGCTATCACTACCGCCAAAATGCTATTAAAAGAGTACCTCCCACGATTCGGTTTGCCCCGCTTGGTCTGGAGTGACAACGGGACACACTTTACGGCTCAAATTATGGAATATATCTGTACAGCATTGGGCATAAAACAAAAATTTCATGCAGCTAACCACCCCCAGTCAGCAGGTCTAGTGGAGGTGTACAATGGCATCATAAAAACTAAAATGGCCAAAATAGTAGCCGAGACAGGTGTCACTTGGGTTGATGCTCTGCCCTTGGCCCTATTGTCTACAAGAACAACAGCCCACACCAGGATAGGGCTATCCCCCCATGAGATTGTGTTCGGGAGGCCTGCCAATGTATGGGGTGTCCCGCGGCCTAAGAAACTGTCTGATGTTGAATACCCTGTATTAACTGATTATCTGTACAGTCTAACTAATACCTTTCGTACTCTTTATCACCAGGTGCATGAGGCCATACCTGACAAAAGCGAGGGCCCAGGGCACGTTATCCAACCTGGTGATTGGGTCTTAGTAAGGAATTTTCAACAGACTAAGAGCCTCGAACCCCGCTGGACACAGCCCCGTCAGGTGTTGCTGGCCACCCGCACCGCCGTGAAAGTAGAAGGTCGGAAGAATTGGGTGCATTCGTCCCACTGTAGGCGTGTGCCTCTGCCCTTCCCCTATGATCAGTGGGTGAGGGAAGGACAAGGAGACTCAGAAACAGAAACAGTCCCGACATTTGTCCCATTCAGCGATGCCAGACTGCATTTTACATCTACAGAAGCAGAGAGTGACAGCATACTGAAAGGAAGGGTGGAACCCTCCCTTAACTCTGCTGAACATCAAGAACAATTGTTTCCCGACCATACTGTCCCTACTTCCGACCGATATAACTTGCGCCCCCGAGGGAAGGCATGCCCTTTGACTTCGCCAAGTGCCTATAGGCTGTAGGGCTGTGATCTCCCCGGCCGAGAGTAGTGCTGGTGTGTCAGACTAAGGTACGCGATAGGGCTCTTGGCACCTGCGCCCAGTGAAGCAACCACCAATCACAGACAGCCACTAGAGGTCCCTGGCTTAGCACAATGGCTGCCGTCCAAAACACTCGAATCCAGAAACAATATGTCAGTCTCCGACATAGTAAATGCTTCATGGCCACCGTGGTGACGCTGTTTGTCTCCCTCATCCTGTCCATCCTTGGTTGGCTGTTACTAATCTACCATCCTGTTACCTCACCAACCCCTATCCCGACTCCTGCAGAGCACCAGTATTACACGCTACCAGCCCACGAATTACCCCGCCGTGCAGAATTCTTCAATAACACCTTCATCCAAATGTTGCATCATCATCAGCTGATCATGAACACTTCCAACTGCTGGGTTTGCGGACTGATGCCGCATTCCATGATACACCCTGTCCCATTCTTTCCCTACCCCTTTTCCATCTCTGGGTCTTGTCTTGCATGGTGGATGTTGATACAGGAGGCCTACACTGTCAATGGTACTGCCAATTCTGCCCTTGGAACATTTCGGGATGACTTCTGGCGGAACAGATCTGGCCATGCCAATGCTCCTTTTTGCCCGACCAGCTCATCCACATCGCTACTATCACCAGATGAACTCGGTGAGATGGTAGTATTCAACTCAACCACTCGACGAACATTCTCCAGATTCCGCACAAGAAGGATACTGCCCGATGAACGAGACACTGTGAATGTCATAAATATGCAAGGCCGTGTCTGCATCCATGGCCTAGGGACTAAGAAAGTTGGTACCAGTACTTGTGATATCACAAAATCTTTAAACTCTACATCTCCTCCAAAGCTGGTGGCATCCCCCAACACCTATTTCATCTGTGGCACTGCCGCCTACACTTGGCTCCCCCGTAACTGGTCTGTTACCTGCTATCTGGCCTTCCTCCTTCCACCAACGTATTCTACCCATGGGGGTTACCACCTGTTGATGAAGGGCGCTCTGCGTCGCTCACGTAGGGGCGTCATATCAGCCGAGGATACAGCAGGCCAGGAAACCGGGGACTTCTTTAAAGGTTTCCTTCCATTCTGGGGCCCCATGGCAAACAGTCGGGCTGTACGAGGACTGACCAGGGTCCTTGAAGCCACCATCACAGTAACAGCTGGTGCCCTCTCCAACATCACTGCAGAGCTACAGGCGGACCGCCTTATAACGCTTCAGAACCGCATGGTCCTAGACGTCATCCTTGCTGATCGTGGTGGTGTGTGTAAATTGATCGGCTCCAGCTGCTGCGTGTACATCCCAGACAACGCACCTACAGTGTACAATGCCATCCAATGTCTGCATCGCCTTTCTTCTGAAATTCATCTGGATGAAGGCAACTGGTCCCTCACAGGCTGGATCTGGGGCCTCCTTTCCTAATGGGGGTGGAGGGTCCTCATCTTCCTTGCCTTGGGAGTAACTGTCCTGGTCTCCTGCTGTTTGTGCTTTCAGTGCCTGCCAGTACTCTGTACAATGTGTGTCCAGACCATCAAGCCTCCACCCTCCAACATTCACAACACTAATATGATGATGATGCTTCAACAAGAAACCGATGGCCTTATGAACATTGACATTTCTTAAAGTATTTGCCACTCAATGGCAAAAGGAGGGTCTGAGGAAAAGTGTTCTTCTGATCGGCATCATTTGTACCGGGACTCCATTGTTTTTCATTACCATTTCTTGTCAAACACTTCCACACGACCCACCTGGTCGTTTCTGCTGATGCCTGAGGAAATTCTAACTGACACGACAAAAACCATCTTGCAGCAAGCATTGCTGCCCAGGAACTGTCGCACACCCAACCCCCTGTTCTTTGCAGTTCGACAGAAAGCCATGAGACACTCACGCCCTGTGTAAATGATTTGTTTTCCATCTCCTGCTCCCTGCCTGGTAAACATCCTTGACACCGTGATCAGGTTATCTGGACAATGGTCTGACTGCTGGGCCTTGATCAGGGTGATTGGACAATGGTTTGAATGACCGTGCTTTGATCAAGCTGAGTGAACAATGATTTGAGTACCAAGCCTTGACCAGGTCACCAACTACAAACATCGTCTGGATCTGGTTATCAACTGCAAACACTGCCCTGATTGAACAATGGACTAACAGCCAAAAGACTGGAATGAAAAAGTATAAAAGGCTTGTAAGCTGCGGAGTAAAGCAGCAGCCTCCTCTGTCTGGTTTCTAACGAGCTTGGGACTCTGTTCCATAGCCCGGGCTATTTGAATAAATCTGGGTTCCTCCTGCAGACGAAGGCTCCTGTGTCTCCTTTTACTACGTATGAAGGGTATGGAAGACTTGGGCGGTTCCCCCGCCGCCGAGACCCAGTAAGTGGGTTATTCCAGTTCCTCACCTCAGAGATCCTCTCTGATAGTAATTGGACTCCCTGGCACTCTCCAAACGCCGATTTCTTTCACATGACATGGCTGTGCCCACGGCTTACTTCATATTGGTCCCGTGTGGGCTCTACCCTTTCGGCAGTTCTGGGCATTCCCATACAATTGTTGCCTAAAGGGGCTTTGCTGGGGGTGTTGGATGGGTTGAAGGGCTCTCGTGGTGACCGCATGCTGATTTTACCAGCGACTTTGGTGGCGAAAAGAGACATTGCTCGAACTTGGAAACAACCATCCCCACTGACACTGAAACAATGGCGTACTGGCATGGATTGGTGCGCTAAATTGGAAGAACCTATCTACATTGCTAAGGGCTGCCCGGATAAAATTAATCAAATTTGGGTTAAATGGTGGGACTATTATGGCTTATCCTCCACATTGGACTCCTTGGCGAGACATGTGAGTTGAGTCTCTGGGGAGAATGGGTGGGAGGAGGGTGGGGCACGGTGACCTGAAGTACTTTTATTGTTGTTTTTGCTTTTCCTTGTCTTTTCTTATTATTGCTTTCTCTTTGAAAATCAATAAAATCTGTTTATCAAAAAAAAATATATATATATATATCGAGCTGATGCCATCCTGAGGTACTTTTTGGATAATTCATCCAGACTCAACATACTCAACTGTGATCTGAACTGCCAGAAGACAAAGAATCAACTAAAAAAATTAGACTGTAATGCTAATGATAAAATGAAAGAAAAAAAAATAATAATAATAGACACTTCCATCTGAAATCAAAACAAGTGATTCGCACTGGTGTGAAAGAAGTGGGCTAAGAAGCCTGACTCTAATTTTGATAACACGTCTGTTTGAGTTATACAGATCATTTATTACCTACAACCTTTCGCATTTCAGTATATATTATGTCCAACTCAAGTAAGCAACAAACATTGCCTGAATCTATTTTTAACTCTACATCTCTGCACCATGACAATATCAACATCATCAAGGTTCAGAGTTAAGAATGATACAACCATACTTACACATATGTGTGCTTACTTTCGTGATATTATGATATTTGATGTTCTGGCTATGATATTTTGTAGGGTGACAATTAAAACACAATATTCGGGTAAAATATCTTTAAGAAGTGGTAAACTCCATGTCTGACTCTGTAGCAAAGGGAAGAGTGCTATCATTCTTTTCAACTGACTACTAAGAATGGAGAGTTGCCCCATGCAAACGAAGGTAGAATGAAATGTTTGTTTCATCTTTATCATTCACTTTTCATTCTTCATCACCCTTCATTACCCAAGGTCAATGCATATGGAGCAACACAGCCTACCCTTTACGAGTCCTGTGGGGAATCCACTCACTTTTATCTGTCACACTGAGTCTCAATACACTCAGGTTCCATATTCACTTACACTTTGTGATCCGCTTATGTTTCGATGCCAAGAACACAGCAAACCAGCAAAAAACATAATACCTCCCAATCTGCCTCATCTACAGCATAGGAAGATCCTACCACATTCCCTATATTATGTACTGTTTTGGCTCCAAAAGATGGTTAAACTTGTTGAACACTGCAGTGCACCAATGAACTTCATTAAAAAGTATTAACCATCACATGCCTGTGGCCAACGTCCCACAAGAAGCTCTGCTTCACCCTACAATGCACAAATAGAGGGAATATCCATGCACCCACAAGTCCCTGCCCTCAAGACTCCCTCTCCCAACAACTCTCTGGATGTATAAAGAGTTTATAAACATCAAGTGAAAACTAAAGAGCTCCTGGTTCTGATCCATTTAAGCATGTAATCACACTCAATGCAGATTGAGCCACCACAGAGTGCAGGCTTACTTGTCTTGCATACACAATGGAATTACCTTATGTCCTCTACTGACAGTGCGTAATGTATAAAAGAATAAGTACAGAAGCTCAAAGTTCGGCTCGGAATCATGTGGTCAGTACTAGCGAAGATCAGGATGAATAGTCTTGATTCCGCCCCATGCCTCTTTAATTCACCACCGGACACTCCCTGTCTCTAATTCTCACTCTTTGTTGAAATATAAATGTTATGCATTCATTTTGCCAGTGTATTGCTCTATGTAAAGTTAGCATTCGCTGCACCATTTTGTTTTCAGCCGCCATTTTGAGTCGTGATCGAAGCTAAATTTCTGTCTCATCTGTCTGCCTCAGCAGAAAGCAGCTGCTATATTTTTTTTTGTATTCCTTCAAGGTTGAGTTTTGCTATACTAATGAATCGACTGTTTTTGCCATCACATATCTTTCGCACTAGATAGGCCTGCTCCCACCCTTGGAGCAGCGGGTACCGGCAGAGTAACCTTGACGCTGAGATAGCATGTACCCGGTCCTGGGATTGCAACTCATCTTTGTGTGTCTTCTTTGTTCACCAGCTACCAACTGGAAAATTCCAGTCTGGGCGTGTCTTTAGTGATTCTGAAAATGTACAATATACGTTGTCCTGGGGTTAGAAGTCAGTCCCTCTGCAGCAATCCAAGGAGGCTGGTCAGACCGGACTCCACTCGAGTGTATTACTGATAAATACTTTGGTTTGTATTCTCTACTGTCTGGCCGACTCTTCCTTTGTTAGGAAGGCTGAGAGGTGGTCATGAGTGACCCGGGTGGCCCTAATCGGGTCACTTCCTTCAGTTGGTGCCCAAACAGGGACTTCATTGGGTGGCCCATCCTTGAGTGAGGAGGTCGGGCCACGTCGGGTCAGACGGGCGGACCGGGGATCCCTGCACGAGAGAGTCTTTTACTCGCAGCTGCCCCGTCTGTCTGACCGGGCGGTGCCTCGTCCAGTGGTCATCCCGACTGGGGTCCTGAACGGCGAAACCCTTGGATCTGACCGTTTGGTCCAAAGAGTCGGCAGTGGAGAATAACTTTGCTTAAACTGTGTGCACCAGGTGAGTCTGCTTTGTTTCTTTGTGGATATGGCGCCATTTTCATTTGTAGTTGGCATGGTCTGAGGACCGTCTTTGGACAAGCGCTTGCATTTGTTTGAGTTCTTTGTGAACATGGTACCACTTTGGTTTGCATTTGATGAGGTCTGAGGACCAATTTTGGTAAGATATTTGCAAATATTTGCTCGGCATAGTGAACCTGTTTTCTTTGAAAATGCTGAGTCTTAGTAAGGTGTTTTGTTTGGGCTGTCGTTGTTGTTCTGCTGATGCTTGATTGGAAGAAAGTCAGCCTGCGCCTCCAGAAGGCACTCCAAATTTCGACATGTATGTAAAACATGGCCTTGGCCCTATTATGTTTAGTACGTTATGGCACAAATATACGAGGGACAATGCCGAGTTGCAGTGGCCATTGACGGGCACTTTTGATGAACAGAAAATGAATTTTCTACAGGATAAATTGTTTGCGAAAAGAAGTAGGCAGTCGATGTTTGATTCCCTCAGAACATGGCAAAAGGAAGCTAAACAGAGATGAATGAAAGCAGAGAAAGAGGCCCGGAAGGGGAATATGCAGACAGTAACTCAGAAAGCTGTAGCGCATGATAGAGAGAAAATAGAAAAAGGAATAGAATGTGCTGATAGGAAATTTCGATTACAATGTGAAAAGTCTTATGTTGCCCAAGAAGAAACTGATACATTTGTGGAGGAATTGTTAGATGCTCGACCTCCACCCCCATATGCCCCGCAGAAAATATATCCTGCTATCCCACAGCCTCAGTCATCTGTTTCTTCTGTCTCTGCTGCCTCTGTTTCTTCTACTATTAATCAACATGTTTTGGCCATGGCGCTTCCTGCCCTTTCTTTGGCTTCACCTTCTGCGACTACTATAACTGTCAGTCTCCCTGCTACGTCTATTGTTTTGGCATCTCTCTCACCAGCCCTCACACCCACGACACAGTCACTAGCGACATTGGTGCCTGCTCCTTCTGTTACTACTCCTTCCCTGTTCCCCCATTCCCCGACATTACTGAGTAGCGGAACGCCGGTACGAGGAATAGGGAGCACGACTGGGCGACTGCTAGGGGACGACTGGGGTGGATATTGATACAATCTGATGTGGGAGATGAAGAGAAAAGGGCGGTAGCCAATCAGGCTGCCCAGTGGGCTCGTCACCCCATTTACAGTGTGGAAGATGTGTGGAGTGTGATGAGAAATTATGAGCCGTTTGTGCAGCAGCATGCCCTCAAGCACATGTCGGCTACTTTGATTGGACTGTGGGAACAGTGTTTCAATGTTGTAGCACCCCAGATTATTTATGATATTAGGGACCATGTATATGCTGCCGATATGGCACCTAGCTAGGTTTTTAATAATGTCACGACGCTGGTCGCTTCTCGAGGTAGGCTGCTTGAGAAGAGCCCGAAGACAGTGTCCCAATTCCTGATGAGGGAAGTCCACCCCATATATCACCCTGAAATACCAGAGCTACGGGATCCGCATGAAATTGTTACTAGACCCCTGGTAGAGGCCCGGTTCCAGGAACAATGGGTTTATACTCCATGGAAAAGGAGTTCAGGTTTTGTCCCTTAAGACTCAGCTCCCTGACCCTAGGAAGAATCCTACTGCATATTATAAGGTGGTACTTGGGATCAGATTAAAGCATGGGACCAGGAGAGGAAGCCTGGTGAGAAGTCTAAAGCTGAGATACTAGCTTTGCCTGGTTGAATTATTACATATATGCACTCTCTTATACCACCGAGAAGGGTAGATTGGGACATGTTAACGGTATGTCGTCAGAAGAAAGATGAAAGTGTGTCTGATTTTTTCACTCGGTTTGAAGGTGTGTTTTTGGATTTTAGCGGACAGGACTTGTCGGTGGAAGGAGGTGTCCGATTGTTCGTTAACAGATTTGTTACAAACCTGCTTCCTGAGATCGCGACTCGGTTGCACGCCTCGGAGAGCACTTGGACTACCTCCTCCCCTTCTATAATGCTGAGTATGTCACAATATTATGAGCACAGGGAAAATGAGGAGAAGGAGAAGGTGGTGAAAAAGCATAAGGAATTGAAGACGAAGGTGTTGTTGCAACAGGTTTCTCGAGGAAATGGTAGAGGACGTGGTGGTCCGGACTGGCAGCTTCCGCGTCCTAGCAGGAACACTACGCCTGTATGGCCGAATTAGTGTTTGTACTGTAAAGAGGAGGGACACTGGTGCAGCGAGTGTCCTGTGCTTTTGCAAAAGGTGGCGGTTCCGAGGGGGCGAGGGTCTCGTGGACAGGGTCGCGGAGATGGTGGCCGGACAGGGCTCAGGCAGTTGGGTCATCAAAGGGTCGCACTGACCAGAACTACTTTGATGATCCTAGGGGCAAACAGTACTACTACGATGACTATGACATAGACGAGGTGACGGGACTGTCTCATAGCTAGGACAGCCAGGGACAGAGTGAGGGACCAGTTCAGATACCTGTAGATCAGCGCGGTCCTTACGTTACTGCACATTTGCATGGCTCAGCTAAGGAAGCTCTGGTGGATACAGGTGCAATGAATAACTCTATCTCTCATTCACTGGTCCCCGGGGCAGCTCTGTCCGGCCATAATAATGTTTCGGTAGGATTTTCTGGTGTACCGGTTGTGAGCCCCATTTCCAAACCTCTTCAACTGACTATAGGTCCTTTTACTGTGGATTCGCAGTTTTTGTTGACATCTAATTGCAGAGAAAATTTGATGGGCTTAGACTTGCTGAAGAAGTTGCATGCAACGATTCATTGTTCTCCGGAAGGAGTTTACATGACAATGGGACCGAATGTGGTCAGCTCTAAGCAGTGTATGTCTAAAGATGCACCCCTCCCTGCTGAATTTAAGGATGTGCCGCCCATGTTGTGGGCAACAGGTGACACGGACGTAGGACTATTGCAGATTCCCCCAGTTTCTATCAAAGTTAAGGACAATGCCGTTTTTGACTCGTATTCCTCAGTATAAAATACCACAAGCAGGGGAGAGAGCTTTGTTGTGGATTATACAGGATCTGATTCAGTCAGGGGTTGTCAAAGAGACGACTGCGAATGTGTGTAATAGCCCCATTCTTCCCATTCTTAAGAGGGCACCTTCAGGCTCCTCTGATGATCATCCAGATGTTTATCGTTTTGTGATTGACTTGTGCGAAGTAAATAAAATAGTGGTTCCTCAGTTCCCGGTGGTCCCTGACTCTACTGCTCTTCTAACAATGATTCCTTCTTCTGCTAAATTCTTTTCTGTCATTGATTTAAAAAACGCATTCTTTAGTATCCCGATCCATCCAGACAGCAGGCACTTGTTCGGTTTTACACTAGCTGGCAGAAGCTTTAGATTCTGTCGAGCCCCTCAGGGCTACACTGAGAGCCCTAGTATATATAGCCAAGCCTTAAAAGCCCAATTGGACTCCCTCACGCTTCCCTCAGGTAACGTATTGCTTCAATATGTAGACGACCTTCTCATCGCTTCTGAGTCACGGAAAAGGGTTGCAAAGACAGTACGGTTAAATTGTTGCTGCATTTGGCACACCACGGACATAAAGTGCCCCTTTCCAAATTTCAGTATTGTCGACAGGAGGTCACCTACTTAGGTTACCTACTGTCGAAGGAGGGTAGGAGATTGACTCCTGAACGCATCAGTACCATTGTTAAAATGCCTATCCCTCAAACTCAAAATGATGTACGCGCTTTTATTGACATTACTTCCTATTGTCGGCTCTGGATCCCTAACTGCTCGTTACTAACAAAGCCTCTGCTGGCACTAACCACTAATATGTGCATGAACCATTGCCTTGGATGCCTGAATGTCAGCAGTCTTTTGAGCAATTAAAAGTTGAGCTTTGCTCTGCGCCTGTGCTTGGTACGCCAGATTATGCGAAGCCGTTCGTGCTGTACGTACATGAAGCGGCTGGTTGCGCGCTCTCTGTTTTAACACAGGCCTTTGGAGGTAAGCAACGGCTGTGTGCTTATTTTTCTGCGCTTCTTGACCCTGTCGCAAGAGCCCTCCCGAGCTGTCTAAGAGTGGTCACGACTGTGGCGGTCTCAATAAGACAATTGGCTGGGCTCGTACTTGATACTGACCTCACAGTTATGGACCCCCCCTGCTGTGGATACCCTTTTGAATAAAACCAAGACACAGCACCTCACCAGTGCACGTCTGACCGGTTATGAGCTAACTCTCTTTGCACCGCATGTCACGATTAAAAGATGTGCCACTCTCAACCCAGCCACGTTGCTAGCCCTCCCTTCTGAGAGTGAGGAAATTGATATACATGATTGTATCTTCCGCACGGAGGAGGAGATGAAAGGACAGGTAGACTTGACTGACGTTCCCTTTTCTGAGCCCCAAGGGGAACTATATGTCGATGGCTCTTGTTTCAAGTTACCAGATGGCACTACAACAGCTGCATATGCAATCACGCCACTACACACAGTAGTTGAGACATCACGAGTTCCCTATCAATCGGCTCAAGCTGCAGAGCTGGTTGCCCTTAGTCGAGCCTGTGAGTTGAGTGAGGGACTGGCTGTCAATATCTATACTGACAGTCAGTACGCATTTGGAGTCGCCCATAATTTTGGACGACTTTGGACAGAAAGAGGGTTTCTCACTTCCCATGGGATGAAAATACAACACAGCCCCCTCATATGTAGGCTTTTATCGGCTTTGACATGCCCTAAGAAATTAGCGATAATAAAGTGCAGCACCCACAAGGCAATTACTGACAATGTGGGTAAAGGGAATGCATTCGCAAACCAGACAGCTAAGGAGACAGCCTGAACAAAGATGAAAAAGATGTTTGTAGTGGGTCCCGCTAGGTGGGCGCCCGAGGTCACCATGTTTGAGGATACGTTGGAAAATGTCAAGGAGATACAAAGTGTGGCAACTATTGAGGAATTAGCGATATGGCAGGAAAGCACAGCACGTTTGGATGAGGATGGGTGTTGGACTGATAAGTCAGGGAAACAGAGATGGAAGCTGCCAGATGCATATGTTCTTCCCGTAGTCACCATGGTGCACGGGCCAGCTCACATTAGTGCGAAAGGTATTTGTAAGTTGTTAGACCCTGTATGGCACAATGATAACATCCCAAAGACAGCCGCCCATTTAGTTAAATATTGTATGGTGTGTATGATGCACAATCCTGGAAAAGGTACCCCCACGTCCCCTGGTAATTTTGCACCTCCCACCTTTCCCTTTGAGGGCCTTCAGCTTGATTATATAGAAATGGATCGAGTCACTAATTTGAAATATGTGTTGGTGGTTGTCTGTGCATTCAGTAAGTGGGTTGAGGCTTACCCCACCAAAGAAAATACAGCCATAGCGACTGCAAAAGTACTCCTGAAGGAGTTCTTTCCTCGCTTCGGCTTGCCCCGTTTGATTTGGAGTGACAACGGAAGTCACTTCAACGCGAAGGTTATCCAGTTAGTTTGCGAGGGACTGCATATCAGACAACAATTTCACACTGCAAATCACCCCCAGTCCGCAGGTTTGGTTGAGAAGTACAATAGTACTCTCAAACTGAAACTGGCAAAGATTCAGGAGAGCACAGGGTTGCAGTGACCAGATGCTTTACCATTAGCCCTTTTGTCCACAAGAACGACAGCCCATTCTAGGACAGGATTGTCACCCTATGAGGTCGTGTTTGGGCGCCCGGCAAACGTTTGAGGTGTCCAACGACCTCGTCGATTCTCAGAAATTGAATATCCTCTATTGGTGGATTATTTGTATGAGTTAACTAAAAGTCTGTGTTCTATACACAAACAGATCCAGGAATCCCTTCCACCAGTACCTATGGGGCCAGGCCATGACATCCGGCCTGGTGACTTTGTGTTGGTCCGCAATTTCCAGAGAAAGAAGAGTCTGAAGCCGAGGTGGAAGGGGCAGTCCAGGTGCTCCTTTCCACCCGCACCGCTGTGAAGGTCACCGGCCGAAAGAATTGGATTCATTGCCTGCATTGCCGCTAAGTGCCTCTACCCTTACCCTACGATCAGTGGGTCCGTGAGGGCATTGGGGACTCCGTGAGAAAGTCCCGCGGTTCGTTCCCTTTTCGGATGCCCAACTCACGTGGACCCAAACAGAGGCTGAGAATGATGAGATCCTAAATGCGGCAGTGCCCCCGGAGATTAAGGCAATTCCAAAGTCTTCTTCCACTGGCCCCTCTGTGTCTGAACCCCTTTTTCCTGACACCTCTGTGCCTGAAGTAGCTAGGTACAATTTGCACCCCCGACGGAGGAACAGTGCACCAAAGGAAAAGTCAGATTAGCAAGAATGGACTCGACAAGTCAGGCAACAGTAGTTTAGGGAGAGGCGAGATTTGTGCATTGTTCAAACATTGTACAGGGTAAGCTGAGTGTGCTCCCCAGGATGGAAGTACATTACCCTGCAACGTGGGATACGGATCCGAGCTAGGACTCAGCAGCTCCACCACTGGTGCTCAAGAGCGCCAACGTTGATGAACAATAGGAGTCTACCAGTGAGGCTCAGACGGACACTGGCAACATTTGCCCCCCTTTTGTCATTAGTTCCATTGCATTCCTTTTTCCCTTGTTTACAATGGATCCATTTGGTCGGCCCATTACTGAGGAAGAACAGCCATTTGCACCTCCACGCCCAGAGCGGGGTTGGTCCACTAAAAGTAAAATAGTTTTCGTATCCATAATTGCAATTGCGTTGATATTTGTGTTGGGGATATCTTGGTTTTTAGAGGAAAAGTATCCTGCACGTTCTTTGATTGGGACAACACCCGTTCCCCCTGAACACGTTTGTTACTTTGGCCCCTCACAAAGGAGAACATCGGAAAACTTATGTAGACAATGTATTTTTACAAATGTTGCATCAGGCCCATGATACTTCCAATGCTACTAATTGCTGGATCTGTGGACTGCTCCCCTCAGTTACACATAAGAGTGATGTTTTGTTGTTGATGCCATTATCCTATCTAGGAAGTTGCGAGGGATGGTTTGCACTGTTTACTATGGTGCATTATCATTTTCATTTCTCTGCTATGAATATGACACCTGCTGACTCCCGCACTGTGTTAGAATATATACGTTACCATCAAGGGTATATTACCCCCAGGCTAGGAGAACAAGGGACCCCTGGTACATTGTCTCCAACAGCTTGCATGAATGTATATGAGCAAGTAAAGAACGAAACATGGCTTCGAAATGAAATGTTAGATTTCCAGGGGTTCAATGCTACTGAATATTTCCGATCTTTCCAAACACGCAATATTACAAAGGATAAAGCGATGCCAGTGCCAATGGTCAATACAACAGCTGGTTTCTGTGTTTGGGGAATTGGAAAGGTGAAAGTGGGGAAGAGTAATTGCAATTACACATATACGTTGAGCACGACTAGTAGCCCGCCTTTGCTCCCACCATATAATGTCTATTTTGTTTGCGGCTCCCAAGCTTATGTTTGGCTTCCTAGGGGGTGGTCAGGTGTATGCTATCTCTCTTTTCTTCTTTCCCCAGTGTATATAGCACCGTCCAATTACCATAAGGATCATCGATTGCAGCGTAGGAGGGCATACCTGCCCTGGGTTAGAAGGGTTATTAATACAGAGGACATAGATCAGACAGATACCACTTTGCAACAGTTCACAGACGCCATGAAAGGTATTGTACCCTTTTGGGGCCCCATGTCCAACAGCCTTAATATTCGTCAACTCACCAGAGTTGTAGAAGGGGTCATTAATATGACAGCTGGGATTCTGATGAATATCACAGCTGAGCTCCAGGCTACGAGGCTTGTTGCTTTACAAAACAGGATGGTGTTAGACGTCATCCTTGCTGACCGGGGAGGGGCCTGTCGCGTCATTGGCAGTAGCTGTTGTGTATACATCCCAGACCACGCTCCCAACGTATATGCTGCCATACAGAAGTTGCATAGACTTTCATCCGACATACACCAAGAGAATGGTACCTGGACACTCTCTGGATGGTTTTGGGGCATATTTGCGTCCTGGGGTTGGGAGATCCTTGCTTTCCTAGCGTTAGTCGCTGGTATTCTTCTCACCTGTTGCCTCTGTCTACAATGCCTCCCAGACTGTTGCACCTATTGTATCACACTCCTTACCCCAAAGCAGAAGGCGCCCATCTATGACACTAATGCTGTGATTATGACTCAGAAAGAGATAGATAGTTTTATGCAGATAGACAAGGGTATATTTGAAGACTCCTCTTCCTTTGATGCCGAAAACATGGAGTGCTCTGAACTTTGAAGTTTATTTGTTGTATACATGCTATGCTGCACCGTCCATTTTCTGAAACACAAACTGGTTAGCTCATGCTAAAAGGAGGGTCGTTTGAAATGTAAATGTTATGCATTCATTTTGCCAGTGTATTGCTCTATGTAAAGTTAGCATTCACTGCACCATTTTGTTTTCAGCCGCCATTTTGAGTCGTGATCGAAGCTAATTTCTGTCTCACTCTGTCTGCCTCAGCAGAAAGCAGCTTCTATATTTTTTTTGTATTCCTTCAAGGTTGAGTTTCGCTGTACTAATGAATAGACTGTTTTTGCCATCACATACCTTTCGCACTAGATAGGCCTGCTCCCACCCTTAGAGTGGCGGGTACGGGCAGAGTAACCTTGACGCTGAGTTAGCATGTACCCGGTACTGGGATTGCAACTCATCTTTGTGTGTCTTCTTTGTTCACTAGCTACCAACTGGAAAATTCCAGTCTGGGCGTGTCTTTAGTGATTCTGAAAATGTACAATATACGTTGTCCTGGGGTTAGAAGTCAGTCCCTCTGCAGCAATCCAAGGAGGCTGGTCAGACCGGACTCCACTTGAGTGTATTACTAATAAATAATTTGGTTTGTATTCTCTACTGTCTGGCTGACTCTTCACTTGTTAGGAAGGCTGAGAAGTGGTCACGAGTGACCCGGGTGGCCCTAATCGGGTCACTTCCTTCACTCTTACAGTTCTTGTTCTATCCCTACTTTCTCCCATTATCACTGTTTGGCATTCTTTCTCTTCTTACTTTTTCCCCCTTTTGTGTTTTTCTCTGTCTTGCTCTGGATTAATGTCTGCTGAGGAAAAATAAATGCAGGTACGCAAAAATCAGTGCTGGTGGGCCCCACCCTCAACCATCGGCTCAAATTAAGCACTGTATGACCATCTCTTACCTCCTCATGCTTACTTTATTCTTCCACAACCGTTTATCCACATATAGGGCCTTGAAGCAGCCATGTAACATTCATGACACCAAAAAAACAGTAGGCAAATCAATCCACAAGGATGAAAGGCTATGTCAGCCCTGCCACTGTTCAAGTCTGTGACTGGCAGAGTTCACACAGATCTCAATGGCGAGCACTGAGCTCACTGAGCAATCTTACCAGGGGTTATTCATCAAGTAACTTTCTTTTAACTTGAGATAGTAAAACAGTTCAATGGGACCAACATTTGTAGGATTTCATTACAATACAGATTGCTGTTTCACAAGCCAGCTACCGCCTTGATTTATTACATTTCAACACCTACATTATTAGGATGTCATTAAAGCATCTTCGTTTCAGAGGAAGAGATATCATTAGCTTTCTGTACCATTCACTTTTGAAATAAAATTAATGTGAAACTGAAACAATCTCATTAAACGGGGTCTGAAATGAAGACACAATGCCCCTAAGGATGAAGCATATCTGTTCTCTGCCAGATGTGTGAAAGTAGCATTTATGTCAAAGTGTAGCAATTTTCTATCCAGTTTGACATCATGGGGAAATCATTAGGTCTCCCATTGAGTTTGCAAACATTTTTCACGAGACACCGTTTATTAGCACAGCAAGACCCACAAAGCTATTTAGCAGTGAACTGATTAGATGCTGGGTTGGACGCCATCTTCTCAAATAAATAACTGTTTTTCCTTGTTTTGGAGCTCTCACTGTGGGATGATATAGGCTTAGGATTGAAGCCTAATGCGGCCTTTGCTTCACAAATTGCTGAGAACACGGCCAAGGCCCTGTGCTCTGTGAAAACCCATCCCCTGGGTTCTTGTGGGCCTTTTTCTGCCACCGACATGCCACTCATGCAGGACAGAAATCAAACACTCTTCTCTGTATCTGCTTATGAACTCAGACCATCTCATATCCCATTCACCTTTCTGTGAAACCCAGGAATCATAACGTATTCAGAAATAATGGAAGGAAAATAGCCATTGACAGTAGAGAAAAGAACAAAATGTGAGCTCAAAAGGGAAGTTTTTAAAATTGTTAATGTTGGATGGAGCAGTAGAAGAAAGGGAGGGTCACCGGCCAATTCAAATTTCTTTTAAAAATACTAAATGTGAATCTTGTTTATTCTTATGGATTAGAGAAGTTGGAGGTCATTTTTACCTTTTAAAGGCTTTCGGTTGAAAGCCGGTCTTAAACAACTCTTGAACTCTTTTAAGTTTTCATTTTCAGATTCACCCTGTTTTATATTGTCAATACACGGATTAAAAGAAGTTTGTCCATGTCTAGGGTCTAGAAGCTGATTCTAAATCCATGAATTGCCATGCCAGGATGTTGGGAAACCAATTTATGGCAAGTTGAATGTTTATTTTTTAAGAGCTTTAATAGGTTACTATTTGCCCCCTTCTGTTTACTTAAGAGCTCTTTTTGGCTAGAGGCACTGCGAGGTGAAAGAATGCAGGCATAAGAGTAACATTGGCGAAGAGAAGGTCAGAATCAAGCTTTCCTTAGTCCCTGCTCCAGAGATGTGGAATTTAGTTGTAAGGAAGCAGAAACATTTCAGTTTTTAGTCCCTTTATGAAACCCAGTGAGTTTGATTCTGATTTGGGGCTTGGGTTGAATGAGTTCCACAGTTTGGGTCCATGGATGTCGAAAGACATGCCTCCCTGTTTGTTGTGTTTGAAGGCTCACTGGAAGATTACATTTGTCATCACCAAAGAGCAGGTTTCAGTTGGACCTCTAGTGTGGGCCAGTCCCCACAGATAGCCCGATGCTCTAACCCAATAAGGATTTTGTATGGTATCAGATGGGAGCCTGCGGAGTTCCTTCAAGCCTGGGTTCACGTGGTTGCACTGCTACAGGTTGAGGAGCATTCTGGCTGCCTGGTTTTGGGGCCTTAGAACTTAGAAGCCTTTTGATGAGTTTCTTTGGAAGCTCAGAATAAATGGTATTCCAAAGATCTAAAGGCCAGATGTACTAAGGAATTTTGCAGTCGCAAACCTTGTGTTTCATGAAATCACAGAATCTGCTACTGCAAAATCACTTTTTCTTATATACTAAACCCATTTCATGAGAGAGTAAAGTTTTAAGGGTTTCAAAATTGTAACTGATTTACAATTTGTAAGAAACTTGTTTTGGGCGTTTGTAATGCTTTACTTGGGGGTAGTAACTGATTTGGAAAGGGAAAAGTGGTCACCTTTGGACAACTTGCCCTCTGGGAATCAGAGTGGCAACTGCAGGGAAAGTAGATAGTGGTCAATGTTACCACTGCCAACTCTCACCAAAGTTTTTCAAAACAGATTTTTTTTTAAGCAGCTTGGTTTCCTTTTTGAAAATTGGGCTTCTTTTAAAAAGGTTTTACATTTTGAAATGCAATCACAGTGATAGTTGTCTACTGTCCCTATCTGTAATCCTTACTTGTGCCTGCACCAATCATAGGAATCACAACTTGTGACCTGCCTAATTGGTATTCATTAGGCAAATCGTTGTGGGACCTCCTAAATTTCCTTATTTAGGTCGGTTCACAAAACTAGATAGTGGCTTAAAAAATCTTGTCACAATTTTCAACCACTTTTTGATACCTGTATCTTAGTACATCTGAGCTGTCTCAAAGACCTGCATGACATCCAGGGGTTGTCATTACAGAAGAGTGGGAATATCTTCATATTAGGAACAAATGCAAGGTGAGATCCATGACTACTGCATCAACCGGGGGAAACAAAGGTGAGTTTATAAGTAGAACATATTGCCAGGGTAGTACCTATATAGTCAAGAAATTTGTATTGGCTCTGTTCAGGCATTGGACAACCTATTACATCCAGAATAATATGTCGTTTAAGGAGATGGAAATATAGGCCTGATTCACCAGTAAGCTTGCTACCTTTCTTTTTTTTCTTTTTTTTAAACACATTTTATTAAGGTTTTTGGCATAGCATAGTATGATAAAACACAGGCAATGTAGCACGTATATAAGTGCATAGCAATAGCAGTTTTGATAACACCAGTGGAAAAATCCTATACATATCTATACTAAATTTTTTTACATGCTGGAGAACAATCTATATTCAAGACTGAGGTACTGAAACATAGACGTGCAAAAACAAAGCATGGTAACAGAACTCAGCAGAAAGCCAGGTATGTTTATGGGTGAAGAAAGCAATAGCAGCCAATAGGGTTAGGGAAACATCCACAACTAAACTGTCACTGAGGTGATGATTCAGTCGAGAGTAACCCATATATATTGCCTGGTGGGAGTGGTTGGGGGCACAAGGCTCGCCATTAATCATCTCTAATAGCATGTCATTGAGCTGCCCTATTCCAAATTATATTTTGAGTGTCTATGACCCAGACGGTGCTGGCACATCACTCCTGGGAGGAGTCCACGTCTACAGAGGAAGTAATTGCACTGCGTCATCTATGAGTGGGCAATCTTGCAGGCTCAAGTCTCATGCCTGTTTGTGGTTGGGACTATGCAGACCCTTTCACATCTCTGAGTTCAATAAAGCACCCTCACACTCAGCTCATCCAGTCAGCTCTGTCTCCACCCTTGGAGGGTAGGATCTGCAGAATTCCAGAACATGGAAATCTGCCCTTCATGCAAGGATAAGAGCCATATCTCTGAATCTCGTGGTCATTGAGGTAGCTTTAGGTTAGGGAAATAGCCCAGGATATTTCGTCCCGTGGCACCATTAAGAAGATTGAGCACCGTATCCCAGTAGGGAGGAAGGACTGAGCAATCCCACACCATATGGTAGAAGTCCACCCCTTTCTCCTGGCAGCGAGGGCAAGTTGCCTGTGCCCCCGGGAAAAATGTTATTGATGCGTTTGTAGGTAGCATACACCCTGTGAGGATAGTAATATTAGAATGATTCGGATCTGGGCATTACGGGACGTGCGAGGAGTATGCATTGGGATAATATTCCAGTCTATGTCAGTTAGCACTAGGCTCATTTCTAGAGCCCATCGGTCACACAGCCCAGTCAGTGAGCACCCCCTAGTTTGGGTTAGAAGTGTTCTGTAAAAGAGATTTATCACACATGTTTGACCATTCGTAGAGCAAATAACTTATAGGCAGCCATGCTTTGGGGGCTCCTCCTCCCCAAGCACAATGCATGGCTGCTGCACTGCTCCATATAGTAGGACATTACGTATTGAGGCGTGTATTCCTGGATCAAATCTGCAAAATCCGTCATAGCTGCCCATTCGCAAATCAGTCCCCAAGACTGGTCATTCCCCTTTGTTTCCAGTCACACAATTCAACCCAATTGCCCTAGTGGGGGAATTGCAGTTAAACCGATAAAGGGAGATCTTATGTGCATTGTATGGCATGGGCCCATGTAAATTTGAAGAGTATCGAGCAGGAGCCCAGTAGAGCGATCCTTCTTCTGGGTATGTGGGTTGATAAGTGATGCCAGCACTTTACAGCACGTAGGAATGAATCACTTCCATTCCTGACTTTTGGAAAATGGAGGTTACGTAGTCTGCTGGATCCACTGACCGCGTCGTGCAGCACCCTCAAGAAGAAATCAACGCCGTGTAGAAGACAGAGTGAAAACTAAAGCGACAACAAGAATAACACAATACATGAGATAAGATCCATCAACACCACTGACAGATTTCAGTCAAAGTTGGACTCTTGTTACATGCCCAAGAATTTCCCGTGTCCTACAAAAAGCTTCTCCCGCCCTGATGAAGACCTTCCGTCAAAACATCCCATGGTCCCATTATGAAGGTTGAAACGTGTTGGCACCAAATTTCAGAGGCCAAGAGTTAACATAGTTAAACATTGTGCAAAATAACAAACAGTCTAATCTGAAGAATATCGGTATAGACAAGAAGCTCCTTATTTTTTACTCTGACCTCACCAGGACCACGCAATAAAATAAGTATCGTGGAGCCAAAGCAGATAGGCCCCAACACGTAAAAGCAGAGTAGGACATATAAGCTCTATAAATGTTTTCATAAATGTATAATTTCATGTGTTTGTGATATGTCCGTAATGTTTAAATTAGCTGTGATTTATTGTTTGTGTTGTCATCCAGATGTTTAAGTCTTGTCTCCAACAATGCACAAATTGTTTTACGTTGACATGCAAAAGCGTTAAAGTGCTTTTTTACTGTTTTTCACAAAAAAGAAAATGCTTGATATAGCCAAAGGATATGGCATATGATTAAAGAGTGGTATAATCTATTTGAAGTGTTTATTCAAATTCAGTACATGGGAAAAACATACATGCGTACAAGGTGACAAAGGACATTAATTGACCAGACTCGGAGTTAATGTAAGGAACTTCCGAGGTTGAAAGATTCTTCTATCGATGGTGAGAGAGGTATCCCCTTTTGTGTATAATTTATTATAGATTCCAGCCTCTCCCTTCCTAAATCGAATCACTCCCCCATTGAGACTTCCAGCGAAATAGTACAGGAACATTCTCTTTCTAACTGTGCTCTGAGTTTCTGAACAGCCTCCATGAAGTCAGGCAGTGGCGTAGCTAGGCACTCTGCCGCCCGTGGCGGTCCCTGCCTTTTGCCGCCGAGCGCCTAAGAGCCGGGGGGGGGGGGTGCTGGCGATAAATTTACCTGCCGCCCCGAATTCTCGTGCCGCCCGGGGCGTACCGCCCCCTCCGCCCCCCCCTTGCTACGCCAGTGAAGTCAGGGAAGATCAAGACCCTCGTGTTCTTCACCAGAAAGGACCCTGCAGTGTGCACCTGTCATTGCAGAAAGTCTTGGTCTTGAAAATGCAGGAGAGGGGCCACCACTGGTCACGTCAGCGTGCCAGATGCAGATGGACGGGCCGGCACCCTGTGCGCCCTCTCTAGGGCAAATAATTCAAATAGGCCCTCTGGGGCAACCACCTCCTGTAGCCAATCCTCGTGGAAGGCGATCATGGAGCCGCGTTCGATGCATTTCAGGGAGCCCCACAATCCTGATATTATTACTTCTGGCCTGCCTGTTTGATTCTCACTCCTGGTTTCCAGAACTGTGATGTGCCCAGACATAGTTGTAAGTGTTGACGTATGTTCTTTTGAGACTGAAGGCAGGTAAGCCAGAACAGATTCCGCCCTGTGCAACCGGTCAGCCATTTTCCTGTGCTTGTCTCTCAACAATCCAAAGTCTACCACCAACGAGTCACTTTTAGTCTCCAGGGCTTCCCTTGTGGTGCCTATAGCAGCCAGTTTGGCATCCAGGTTGTCCCAAGCATGGGAGTTGAGGCCACATCCGCTGGAGATGCAGGCGGAAGTGCACCAGACTCCCCAGCTGGGGAGACAGCTGTAGGATCCTCCCACAGTTTGTGTGTGTACCCCATAGGTCAGGGAGGGCGACAGGCGGGGAATCAGTGTTGTGCGTACAGCCTCCTGCCAGGGAAACTGGAGTAGAAAAGCAATCAGGTAAGCAATGTCGCAAATGTTCTGTAGTCACGTCCAGTGTGCCAAGGGCCCTGCACAATTCAGATAATCCTCCCTTGTAATAGGAAAAGCACTTTAGCTTGGCACTCCTTCATATTACCTCAAAGAAGGGGGGAGGTGGTTCCAGTAGGTTCTCCGGTTGAGCCCCCACAGCACAGGTGGCAGCATCCTCCCGCTGAATAGCAGGAAGATTCCTGAAGTGAGGGCAGCCGATGTGTAGTAGCGGTATGTAGGGGACCTTCAATACCTGGGTCTCGGAAAACGTTGTGCAGCACCAGCATCCCCATGCAAGGTGGGGGGGTAATCAACCTTTACAACAAAACTTTTACCCCGCATACCATCACCCCGCATACCATAATAGCGCAAGTACCATTACCCCGCAATACTATTATAACGCATGGCATTACATTTTATATGCTTTTACCATGCATGCTTTTACAACGAAATTCATTGTAAATGCATGAATGGTAAAATCATATGTTTTTTATATTTAAGTTTAAGGTAAGTATATGGTTTTGGGGTTCAGGGGTATTTTAAGGGTTCAGCTTGGGTTTGGGTTATGGGGTGCACAGGGTAATTTTAGGGTATAGGCTGGGTTTGGGTTTTTGGGGTGCTTGGGTATTTTTAGGGGTTAGGGGGTATTAAGGTTTTGGGGTACAGGGGCATTTTTAGGGTTTAGGGTGGGTTTGGGTTTTGGGGTGGAGATATTTTTAGGGTTTAGGGGGTATTTAGGTTTCGGGGTACAGGGGCATTTTTAGGGTTTAGGGTGGGTTTGGGTTTTGAGGTAAAAGAGATATTTTTAGGGTTCAGGGTGGGTTTGGGTTTTGGGGTGCTTGGGTATTTTTAGGGTTTAGGGGGAATTAAGGTTTTGGGGTACAGGGGCATTTTTAGGGTTTAGGGTGGGTTTGGGTTTTGGGGTGAAGGAGATATTTTTAGGGTTTAGGTGGTATTTAGGTTTTGGGGTACAGGGGCATTTTTAGGGTTTAGTGTGGGTTTGGGTTTTGAGGTAAAGGAGATATTTTTAGGGTTCAGGGTGGGTTTGGGTTTTGGGGTGCTGAGGTATTTTTAGGGTTTAGGGGGTATTAAGGTTTTGGGGTACAGGGGCATTTTTACGGTTTAGGGTGGTTTTGGGGTGAAGGAGATATTTTTAGGGGTCAGGGTGGGTTTGGGTTTTGTTGTGCAGGAGATATTTGTAGGGTGGGTTTGGGTTTTGGGGTGCTGGGGTATTTTTAGGGTTTAGGAGGTATTAAGGTTTTGGGGTACAGGGGTAATTTTAGGGTTTAGGGTGGGTTTGGGTTTTGGGGTGCTGGGGTATTTTTAGGGGTCAGGGTGGGTTTAGGTTTTGGGGTGCAGGGATATTTTTAGGGGTAAGGGTGGGTTTAGGTTTTTGGGGTACAGGGGCATTTTTAGGGTTCAGGGTTTGTTTGGGTGTTGGGGTACAGGTGTATTTTTAGGGATAAGGGTGGGTTAGGATTTTGGGGTGCAGGGGAATTTTAAGGGATCAGAGTGAGTTTGGTTTTTAGGGTGCAAATTTAAATTTAAAAATAAATAAATTATATATATATATATATATATATATATCATCCAAAGTTTGCCCTGCAAATGAGCCCGCACTCCATGCAGATAAGTTGGAACTCCAACATTTATTTAAAGTAAAGCAAGCATTTAAGTCCGAGGCTTTTTTCCAGTTCACTGCTTGTCTCTTGCCTGACGCGTTTCAGAGAACATTTCTCCTTTTTCAAAGGCATGTGAGATTTCAATATTAAAAGCACCACAGTCACCGCTTCCTGCTCTGTTCACTTAATGAGCCTCTGGTGAGCTCCTGCCTCCGGTGTGCTATTTTCCCAAGGCATTGCGGTATTTGTAGTGTTTGCATAGTTCTTGCCCTCCAATGGGTTTCTATATTAAGCATGAGTTTTAAACATGGAAACACAGACTGAAAGTCCTGCTTTCACTTTGCTTTTTAAATACCTGCTTGTCGTTTATTTCCTGGCATAATTCCAAGACACAATCCCTTTCTCAGGGTGGTGCGTCGACTCCACGGCTGGACCTGCCGTGTATATATGTATATATATAATAAATATTTTAATTAATAATTAATTTTGATATATTTAAAAAAACATAAAATATATAACTATGCATATATATAATATATATATATATATATATATATATATATGCATATATAATATATATATTATCTACTGGCGGTCGCCAGTAGATAGTTATAGTTAGAACCTATTTTCCATAGGAAATCCGCGACATTCTATTTGAAATAACTCTCTTGCCGGTTGACGTATCTTCGCAAAATTTTCAAACTTTGTGGGGCGCTCCGGTCCGCTCCTACCCTGAAAGTCTCGGGCTGATTCGTCAAGCGGGGGCCGAGAAAAAGGGGGTCCCAAAACGCGTTTTCCCCATTCATTTTTCCATAGGAAACTTTAGACACGGCTACAGCCCGAACTGCTGAACGGAATTACACCAAATTTGGCAAAGAGGTAGTTCTTGGTTCAGAAAGAACCCTTTTTGTTAAATGGTGTAAATCCGTTCAGTAGTTGCTGAGAAAATCAAAAGTAAAAGTACATATATATCTATGGGCACGGAGGATCCGCGCACCCTGAGCGCACCCTGCGCGCACCGTCCCGATCACGAGCTGCATGTTAATTGGCTGTCAGCTGGCTGTCAACATTCCGATTCAGGAAATGTTGGCAGCCATTTTGTCCCTCGGTAGAACCGAGGGACAGAAACAAGTGCGCAAAGCGCACAAAGGGGGCAGGGTAGAAACACCCTGACCCACTAGGTCTGCTCAGGGGGTCCCATAAGGACCTCCTGGGCAGAAAAAAGCATTTTTTTTGTTTTTAAATCAGCAGGATGCGCTCAGGGTGCGCGGATCCTGCCGATAAAATAAAAAATCGAGCGCGCTCTCCCGTGCTTCGATTGTATTTTGCCCCCGGGTGGCCCAAGTCCCGGGGGCATGGTGGGGGTTAAATTTATGTATGGGGGCCTCAAAGGGCCCCCAAGCCCGGGGACCGCCACACCCGGGGCTTTCATTTTAAAATGGTGCGGGAGGGCACTCGGCCCTCCCGCAGCCCCGGGGACCACCACCTCCCCAGGGCTTCTTTTTTAAAAAAAAAAAAAATTCCTGTGTGGGAGGGCTTGAGCCCCCCCACACGCCCCGGGGACCGCCACCTCCCCGGGGCACTAAAAAATTTAAAATGGGGGTCCGTTTTGGACCCCCGAAGCCCCGGGGACCACCACCTCCCCGGGGCTGTGCAATTTAAGGGAGGGGGGCCGCGCGGCCCCCCTCCTGGAGCCCTTGATGGCCCTGGGGACCGCCACCCCCCAGGGCCGGCTCCTGCAGTGTCCCGGGGTGCCTACCCCCGGGACACTGCTGTTTGCAATGACAGGACGGGAGCCTCGCGGCTCCCGTCCTGTCATTGCAAACTGCTTTGGATTTTGGAAGAGAGAGCAGGAAACCTGCTCTCTCTTCCAATATCTAAAGCAAATTGCTTTTCCACACGGGGAGCTGCATGTCAGCAGCTCCCCATGTGGAAAAGCAATGCCGGCTCTCGAAGGACGCGGGGAGCCGGAGGGACCGTGGGGGCATTGGGGCTCCCCTCACGGTCTCCATTATTATGTATAGGCCCCGGGGGATGGGGTCCCCGGGGAGAATATAAATTAGTGGTAGGAGCTATCAAAAATTTTATGGAGAAATAAGGAGTCGCGCACCCAGCGCGCCGCTCAGCGCGGCCCCTAGTGTGAACGCGTTGGGTGCGCGACTCCCAGCGCGGCCCCCTGGTGTAAACGCGTTGGGTGCGCGACTCCAAGGTAAACGCGTTGGGTGCGCGAATCCCCCAAATATTAAAAAAAATAAAGTAAATATACATGAAGTATATATGTTTATATCTTGGGTGGCTCTAAAAAGAGCCCTTGTGTTTATTGATAGATTATGGTACCTACAAGTAAGTACCGATGCAGAGTCTAAAGTTGATGAGAAAGACTCTGTTACCCTCATCTGTAAAATGTACACCGTCTCTCCTATAGATGCCATCCATATTAAAACGCAGATTGTTGTTGAAAATGGACCCCATCCTATAATCTCTGAGATAAGCAGAAACAGCTTTATTGACATGTTTCCTAGCTTTCTCAAACTGTGGACAAAAATGATTGGACCACTGCCATTTCTGTCTTTGGCATATGTTCGAATAGACAAAGGCAGTTTGGGGGAAAAGTGACATGAATTCTGCAAAGGTGTCCTTCATAAGCATTTCCAGACCTACCCCAGTCAAAGTGCCTAGGTCATTGCCACCACAGTGCACAATTATGAGGTCAGGGTGTTGGAGATGCAAAAGGATTTAACCAATGGCATCAATTGGTGCCACTTTAATCCTCTCTGACCAATCCATTTAATGTCTACATTTGGCAAAGCTAAATCTTTGTCAATACCTCTGCTTTCAGCATACCTTTTGCACCAGAAAACATAGCTGTGTCCCACAATCCACACTGAAAGCATCTTGAAGGGATCAATGTAGGTAATAAAAAGATGTCTGTAGCTGAGGTAGGTAGGAGGGAAAATGAAATCTATCTAAAATGGTGGACAACATGCTGTTTTTAAGAAAGTAGAGATTTGATTGGCTGTTTAAGAACACTCTACATTCTAATATAGGGTGCATTTTTCTTTGTTTAGAAAGCATGTTTATTATTGGTTACAATGAAAAGTTTGAAAGGTACAGCAGAAAGGATAAGTGAATGCTTTGCAAAGCCAACCACACCTGCTGTTGTCATTTGCAACATTGTGTGGTGAACTTGTGACCTGGCAGCTAAGTTGAATGTTGCATGAGCTGTTGCTATGGAAACTGATATTCAGAACAAGGGGGAAGATGTCAGTTGAAAAGTATTATTCTCTATGACCAATGGAAATTCGTTTTACAATTTGAAAAACACTGGGAAGTCATGTGTATATGTATGAAAAATTAGAGGGAAAGTTTGCCATTACTGGTTTTATATTGGAGAGTGTGCTTATCTACATTCTGTGCGAAAAAGAAAATCCTGACTGAGTGTGTGAGATTTTTAATTCAACAGATTTATTTAATAGGTGATTTATATATTTTGGACGTTTATTTAAAAAAGATTTGATAGTTTAATGAAACTGTGTTTTTTGAAATATATTATTAAATGTACTGATGTATACTTTAATTATTTTTATTGTATTTGATGTTTGTTTTAAAAATAGTATGGGGCAGTTTTAGAAGCCTCTTGCGCCACTTTTGCGTCACTTTTAACATGGGAAAAGTGACGCAAATGTGGCGCAAGGAGCTTGTAAATCTGCCCCTTTGTATAGTAATATATATATTTTAAACTGTGTTGAAAGGTATAGTTGAATAATTATTTATTCTACTATCCTGTTGTCAAGTTTCTGTAGTATTAGAACTCAGTCACTGCTTATGGATTTGCAGAATGATTCAGGCATTCACACTACCAATGCTGTAGTGAAATGTGTAGAATGTATACAGTCACCTAACCTCTTCCAGACTAGTGCGTCTCTTTTGCTAAAGCACAGGGAATAGTTTTGGTTCTCTAGAATCACACTGTGAGTATGTGTGCACTTCTGCAACCATTGTGACAGAAGCTTGTGATTACTTTATGTCTTTGCTGACACATAACTGCTTAAAAGTCTAACCTGTTGTCAAGTTTCAGTAGTAGTATAACTTAGTTACTGCTTATGGATTTGCACAATGAGTCAGGCATTCACATTAGCAGTGCTGTAGTGAAATGTGTAGAATGTATGTAGTCACCTAAAATTCACTGAAAAAACCATAGGTTTCAGACATGTTATAGTTAGAAATTAGCATTTAAAAAACCTTTGAAATTCACTGAAAAAACCATAGGTTTCAGGCACGTTATAGTTAGAAATTAGCATTTAAAAAACCTTTGAAATTCACTGAAAAAACCATAGGTTTTAGGGACAGTTATAGTTACTTGGACATTGCACTCGTACAAAACCCGTGAAATTCCCCGTTATAGTTAGTTCAGCTAACTATAACTCGCGCCCGCAATGCACTGCTGATGACGTCACATATTACATCACTCATGACATGGTCAGTGACATCACTGATGACATCACTGATGACATCTCAAATGACATCACTGATGACATCAACCATGTGATAATTTCATGCATCTTCTCACACCCTAATATAACTTTTGATACACCCACTCTAAATTACAGACTGCCATTCTCAAAAACAAAGACACTCCAACACCAATAACTACATACCCACTCACTGATTCTTAGGTCTACACACACATCCACTCACTCACCCGTACAGTCACTCATACTTACGGTCACTCAGTACAGGACTATCATATGCACTCATACACCTATATAAACACTGACACACCGCCACTCATCCATAGAGGTACTCACACACCTAGTCAGTCATGCAAAAATTTAATCACACACCCATTTACTCACCTATACAGTTATACACACACCAGCTCACTTACTCATACAAATACTAGCACATTCTTACGCTCTTATACAATAACTGATACAAGCACACACGCATCCATACAGCCACTCTCACAATCACACACTCTCACGTATAGCCTTTTAAATACTCTAACACATATATATACTTCCTTTTACATATGTAGTTACTCGCACATGTACCACTGAGATATACATTCACTCACTAACACACCCATACACACACTCACCCACCCAAGCAGTCCATCACAGATGCACTCTTCAAATCATGCACCCAGTGAATCACCCACTCACATATCTATGTACAGAGTCGCACACACCCCACCCACACAAACACTCAGGCACCCATACAGATACTCAGACAACCAATCAATAACTCATATAGATACTCATGTAGCTATTCACAAACCCATGCAGCCACTTACACAGCAACAGACAGACGGATACAGACATTCACCCAGTTTAGTCACTAACCCATGCATTCAGTAAGATAAGTTTAATCACTCACTTATACAGTTAGTCACGCACCTACTAAATCATCCATTCAGACACTTATACACCCACTCACTCTTCAATACGCCTTTCCCTATATATATTAAACATATTTAAACTTTACAGAAACACACAGTCACTGGATGATGTCATCAGTGATGTCATCAGTGATGTCATTTGAGATGTCATCAGTGATGTCATCAGTGATGTCACTGACCATGTCATGAGTGATGTAATATGTGATGTCATCAGCAGTGCATTGCGGGGCGCAAGTTATAGTTAGCTGAACTAACTATAACGGGGAATTTCACGGGTTTTGTACGAGTGCAATGTCCAAGTAACTATAACTGTCCCTAAAACCTATGGTTTTTCAGTGAATATATATATATATCCATATATATATATATATATAGATACATATATATATATAAATATAGATACATATATATATATATATTCACTGAAAAAACCATAGGTTTCAGGCACGTTATAGTTAGAAATTAGCATTTAAAAAACCGTAGAAATTCACTGAAAAAACCATAGGTTTTAGGGACAGTTATAGTTAGTTGGACATTTCACTCATACAAAACCATAGAAATTCCCCCGTTATAGTTAGTTCAGCTAACTATAACTCACGCCCCCGCAATGCACTGCTGATGACGTCACATAGTACATCACTCATGACATGGTCAGTGACATCACTGATGACATCACTGATGACATCATCCAGTGACTCTGTGTTTCTGTAAAGTTTAAATATGTTTAATATATATAGGGAAAGGCATATTGCAGAATGACTGGGTGTATAAGTGTCTGAATGGATGATTTAGTAGGTGCGTGACTGACTCTATAAGTGAGTGATTAAACGTATCTTACTGAATGCATGGGTTAGTGACTAAACTGTGTGAATGTCTGTATCCGTCTGTCTGCTGCTGTGTAAGCGGCTGCATGGGTTTGTGAATAGCTACATGAGTGTCTACATGGGTTATTGATTGGTTGTCTGAGTATCTGTATGGGTGCCTGAGTGTTTGTGTGGGTGGGGTGTGTGTGACTCTGTGCATAGATGTGTGAGTGGGTGATTCACTGGGTGCATGGTTTCAAGAGTGCATCTGTGATGGACTGTATGGGTGGGTGAGTGTGTGTATGGGTGTGTTAGTGAGTGAATGTATATCTCAGTGGTACATGTGTGAGTAACTACATATGTGAAAGGCAGTATATATGTGTGTTGGAGTATATAAATGGCTATAAGTGAGAGTGTGTGATTGTGGCTGTATGGATGAGTGTGTACTTGTATCAGTGATTGTATAAGAGCGTGCTAGTATTTGTATGAGTAAGTGAGCTGGTGTGAGTATAACTGTATAGGTGAGTAAATGGCAGTGTGATTAATTATTTGCATGACTGACTAGGTGTGTGAGTACCTCTATGGATGAGTGGCGGTGTGTGAGTGTCTATGTAGGTGTATGAGTGCATATGATAGTCCTGTACTGAGTGACCGTAAGTATGAGTGACTGTACGGGTGAGTGAGTGGATGTGTGTGTAGACCTAAGAATCAGTGAGTGGGTATGTAGTTATTGGTGTTGGAGTGTCTATGGTTTTGAGAATGGCAGTCTGTAATTTAGAGTGGGTGTATCAAAGGTTATATTAGGGTGTGAGAAGATGCATCAAATTATCACCTGGATGATGTCATCAGTGATGTCATCATTGATGTCATTTGAGATGTCATCAGTGATGTCATCAGTGATGTCACTGCCCATGTCATGAGTGATGTAATATGTGACGTCATCAGCAGCGCATTGCGGGCGCGAGTTATAGTTAGCTGAACTAACTATAACAGGGAATTTCTATGGTTTTGTACGAGTGAAATGTCCAACTAACTATAACTGTCCCTAAAACCTATGGTTTTTCAGTGAATTTCTAAGGTTTTTTAAATGCTAATTTCTAACTATAACGTGCCTGAAACCTATGGTTTTTTCAGTGAATTTCAAAGGTTTTTTAAATGCTAATTTCTAACTATAACGTGTCTGAAACCTATGGTTTTTTCAGTGAATTTCAAAGGTTTTTTAAATGCTAATTTCTAACTATAACGTGCCTGAAACCTATAGTTTTTTAAGTGAATTTCAAAGGTTTTTTAAATGCTAGTTTCTAACTATACCTACAGAGGTAGGACATGTGAAGAAAGAAGAAAAAACGCACAGAAAGAAGCAAAAGAAATGCAGAAAGAAGCAACAGAAGTCCACAAAGACGAAGAAAAGAGCAGGAAGAAGCAAGACATGTGCAGAAAGAACCAACAGAGGAGCAGAAAGAGGCCTTGTTGCAAAATCATCCTGTGCCCACAACTTTTTCAGACGGGTACTGGTGGTAACTGACTCGGACTAACCAGGCCTAGAGCCAGTGCTATGCTAAAAGACACTTAGAATACAGTGAAAACACCTACATACACTAGGGAACACTATGCATTGGGGTACCCCTGTGATTAGCATGAACTCCTCTGTAAGGCCCTAGTACATAATAGGGCAGGGGGATTAAAACTTCCTCTTAAAACGCGACCGGGGCGCGTTTGCACAGTGGTGAAGGGAGGGGGGCCTGAGGTGACGTGTGCAAACAAGCCCTGTGGCCGTTTTAAGTTGGGAGATTAAGTCCCCTTGAATCCTGAGGGTCACTGGGGTCCAACTAGCCCACTAGGTACCTCCAGTAAGCGCCACAGAGCTGCGTTGCACAGAGGTGTAAAAAGGGGCGTGGCCTGGACCACCTCTCTGCAACGCAGCCCTGTGGCGCACACTGGAGGTACCTGGTGGGCTAGTTGGCCCCCAGGGTCCCTCAGGATTCAAGGGGAATTAATTCCCCAACTTAAAATGCGCCACAGGGCGTGTTTGCACACATGTCACCTGAGGCCCCACCCCCTCCCTTCACCACTGTGCAAACGCGCCCTGTGGAGCGTTTTAAGTTGGGGTATTAGGTCACCATGACTCCTGAGGGTCCCTGGGGCCCAACTAGCCCACCAGGTACTTCCAGTAAGCGCCACAGGCCTGCGTTGCAGAGAGGTGGTCCGAGGCCACGCCCCTTTTACACCTCTCTGCCATGCAGCTCTGTGGCGCTTACTGGAGGTACCTGGTGGGCTAGTTGGACCCCAGGGACCCTCAGGATTCAAGGGGACTTAATCCCCAACTTAAAACACGCCACAGGGCCTGTTTGCACACATGTCACCTCAGGTCCCGCCCCCTCCCTTCACCACTGTGCAAACGCGCCCCGTGGCGCATTTTAAGTTGGGGGATAAAGTCCCCTTGAATCCTGAGGGTCCCTGGGGTCCAACTAGCCCACCAGGTACCTCCAGTAAGCGCCACAGAGCTGCGTTGCAGAGAGGTGTAAAAAGGGGCGTGGCCTGCACCACCTCTCTGCAACGCAGCCCTGTGGCGCGCACTGGAGGTACCTGATGGGCTACTTGGCCCCAGGGACCCCCAGTATTCAAGGGGAATTAATGCCCCAATTTAAAACGCGCCACAGGGCGCGTTTGCAGAGTGGTGAAGGGAGGGGACGGGGCCTGAGGCACGATCGCGTCTTTTTTTTGTTGTTGATTTTTTTAGAAGGGGGCTGTGTGGCCCCCCTTCTTTTTTCCTTTTTTGGGCCCTGGGGACCCCATCCCCCAGGGCCTGACCCCTTTTTTTAATAATTTTTTTTTAAAAAACTGAACGGGAAGGGGGACGCGTGGCCCCCCTCCTGTGGCCAATTCCAGCCCCGGGGACCCCATCCCCCGGGGCATGGCCACATTTTTTAAATTTTTTAAGGAGGGGGGCTGCGTGGCCCCCCTCCTGAGGCCTCTATTGGCCCCGGGGACCCCATCCCCGGGGGCCGGACTTTTTTTTTTTTTTTTTTAAATGTTTGGGGAGGGGGGCCGCGTGGCCCCCCTCCAGGGCCACTACTAGCCCCGGGGCAGGCCCTATCCGTTGGGGACCATGGGGGGAGCCCCAATGCCCCCACGGTCCCGCCGGCTCCCCGCGTCCTGCAGGAGCCGGCGTTGCTTTTCCACATGGGGAGCTGCTAACATGCAGCTCCCCTTGTGGAAAAGCAATCTGCTTTAGATTTTGGAAGAGAGAGCAGGTTTCCTGATCTCTCTTCCAAAATCCAAAGCAAGTTTGCTATGGCAGGACGGGAGCTGCGAGGCCCCGTCCTGCCATAGCAAACAGCAGTGTCCCGGGGGTGGGCACCCCAGGACACTGCAGGAGCCGGCCCTGGGGGGTGGCGGTCCACAGGGCCATCACAGGCTCCAGGAGGGGGGCCGCGCGGCCCCCCTCCCTTCACTTGCACAGCCCCGGGGAGGTGGTGGTCCCCGGGGCGTGTGGGGGGTGCTTGAGCCCACCACACAGGTATATTTAAAAAAAATAAAAAAAGCCTGGGGGGGTGGCGGTCCCCGGGGCTGCGGGGGGGAGCAGTGTGCCCCCATGATTATAATTGATTTAAGCCCCGGGGTGGCGGTCCCGGGGTGGCGGACTCGGGGCTTGGGGGCCTTAGAGGCCCCCAAACTCTAAAAACAAGCCCCGGGGGTGGCGGTCCCGGGGCTGCGGGGGGCCGTGTGCCCCCGCAAATATTTTTGCAAAGCCCCGGGGGGTGGCGGTCCCCAGGGCAGTGTGGGGGGCATTGGGGCCCCCCACACATTTTTTTACTGCCCCTGGGACCTGGCCCACCCGGGGGCTTCAATTAAACGAAGCGCGGGAGACCGCGCTTCATTTTTTTTTATTTTCATGGCCGGATTCGCACACCCAGAGCAAATTCAACTGATTTTTTGGGCCCTGGGGGTCATTGTGGGACTCTCTGAGCAGGCCTAGGGGGTCAGGGTGTTTCTACCCTGCCCCCTTTTCTTGTTTTGCTCAGTTACCGAGGCACAAGATGGCTGCCAACACTTCCTGGTTTGGAGTGTTGACAGCCAATTAGCATGAAGCTCGTGATCGGGAGGGTGCGCGGAACCACCGCGGCCATAGATATCGAAACTTTTATTTTTTAATTTCTCAGGAACTACTGAACGGATTTACACCATTTAAAAAAAAGGGCGCTTTCTGAACCAAGCACTACCTTTTTGCCAAATTTGGTGTAATTCCGTTCAGCAGTTTTGGCTGTAACCGTGTCTAAAGTTTCCTAGGGAAATTGATTTTTTGACCTCTATTTTTTTATTTTCTCCGCAACTACTGAACGGATTTACACCATTTAAAAAAGGGCGCTTTCTGAACCAAGCACTACCTTTTTGCCAAATTTGGTGTAATTCCGTTCAGCAGTTCAGGCTGTAGCCGTGTCTAAAGTTTCCTATTGGAATTAACATGGAGAAAACACGTTTTGGACCCCCTTTTTCTCGGCCCCGCTTGCCGAATCACCCCGAAACTTTCAAGACAGGAGCTGACCGGAGCGCCCCACTAGTTTTGAAAATTTTGCGATGATTCGTCATCCGGCGCCAAAGTTATTGGGGAAACAAAAAACGCTTTCCCTATGGAAACTAGGTCCTAACTATAACTATCTACTGGCGACTGCCAGTAGATAATATATATATATATATATATATATATATATATATATATATATATATATATTATCTACTGGCGGTCGCCAGTAGATAGTTATAGTTACAACCTATTATCCATAGGAAATCCGCGACATTCTATTTGAAATAACTCTCTTGCCGGTTGACGTATCTTCGCGAAATTTTCAAACTTCGTGGGGCGCTCCGGTCCGCTCCTACCCTGAAAGTCTCGGGGTGATACGTCAAGCGGGGGCCGAGAAAAAGGGGGTCCCAAAACACGTTTTCCCCATGCATTTTCCCATAGGAAACTTTAGACACGGCTACAGCCCGAACTGCTGAACGGAATTACACCAAATTTGGCAAAGAGGTAGTTCTTGGTTCAGAAAGAACCCTTTTTGTTAAATGGTGTAAATCCGTTCAGTAGTTGCTGAGAAATCAAAAAGTAAAAGTACATATATATCTATGGGCACAGAGGATTCGCGCACCCTCCCGATCACGAGCTGCATGTTAATTGGCTGTCAGCTGGCTGTCAACATTCCGATTCAGGAAATGTTGGCAGCCATTTTGTCCCTCGGTAGAACCGAGGACAGAAACAAGTGCGCAAAGCGCACAAAGGGGGAGGGTAGAAACACCCTGACCCCTAGGTTTGCTCAGGGGTCCCACAAGGACCCCTGGGCAAAAATTTTTTTTTTTTTTAAAAATCGGCAGGATGCGCTCAGGGAGCGCGAACCCTGCCGAAAAAATCGAAGCGCGGTCTCCCGCGCTCGATGTTAATTGGCCCCGGGTGGCCCAAGTCCCGGGGGCATGCTGGGGGGGTTAATTTTATGTGTGGGGGCCTCTAAGGGCCCCCAAGCCCGGGGACCACCACCCCCGGGGCTTTATGTACAATGGTGCGGGAGGGCTCTGAGCCCTCCCGCAGCCCCGGGGACCACCACCTCCCGGGGCTTCTTTTTTATTAAAAACCTGTGTGGGGGCTCCAGCCCCCACACGCCCGGGGACCACCACCTCCCGGGGCACTAAGAAAATTACAATGGGGGTCCGTTTTGGACCCCCAGAGCCCCGGGGACCACCACCTCCCCGGGGCTGTGCACTGAATGGGAGGGGGCCGCGCGGCCCCCTCCTGGAGCCCTTGATGGCCCTGGGGACCACCACCCCCAGGGCCGGCTCCTGCAGTGTCCCGGGTGCCTACCCCGGGACACTGCTGTTTGCAATGACAGGACGGGAGCCTCGCAGCTCCCATCCTGTCATTGCAAACTTGCTTTGGATATTGGAAGAGAGAGCAGGAAACCTGCTCTCTCTTCCAATATCCAAAGCCGACTGCTTTCCACATGGGGAGCTGCATCTTAGCAGCTCCCCATGTGTAAAGCAATGCCGGCTCCCGTAGGACACGGGGAGCCGGCGGGACTGTGGGGGGATTGGGGACCCCCCACAGTCCCCAACGAGAGGGCCAGCCCCGGGGATGGGGTCCCCGGGGCAAGTAGTGGCCCGGGAGGGGGCCACGCGGCCCCCTCCCCCAAAAAAAAAAAAAACGATCGGGCCCGCAGGCCCCGCCCCCTTCCTTCACCACTCTGCAAACGCGCCCCTGGCGCGTTTGCAGAGGGGAACGAATCCCCTTGAATACTGGGGGTCCCTGAGGGCCAACTAGCCCACCAGGAACCTCCAGTATGCGCCAGGGGCTGCCTTGCAGAGAGGTGTACAGAGGCCACGCCCCTTTTACACCTCTCTGCAACGCAGCTCTATGGCGCTTTTTGGAGGTATATGGTGGGCTAGTTGGACTCCGGGGACCCTCAGGATTCAAGGGGACTTAATCCCCCAACTTAAAACGCGCCACGGGCGCGTTTGCACAGTGGTGAAGGGAGGGGCGGGGCTTGAGGTGACATGTGTGCAAACAGGCCCCGTGGCGCGTTTTAAGATGGGAATTAAATCCCCTTCAATCCTGAGGGTCCCTGGGGGCCAACTAGCCCAACAGGTACATCCAGAAAGCGCCACAGAGCTGCGTTGCAGAGAGGTGTAAAGGGGTGTGGCCTCTCTACACGTCTCTGCAACGCAGCCCCTAGCGAATATTGGAGGATCCTGGTGGTCTAGTTGGCCCCTAGGGACCCTCAGGATTCAAGGGAACTTAATCCCCCAACTTAAAACGCGCCACGGGGCGCGTTTGCAAAGATGTCACCTCAGGCCCCGCCCCTCCCTTCACCATTGTGCAAATTTTCCTCTAAAATCAGCCGAAATACGAATTCCGATTTACTCACCTGTTATAAGGAGAGACCTCAGTGCTGTATCTTTCAGCCCAGTACTGGTCCTGAAAAGTAATTTTAACCGTACTTACCGGTAACTTGAATTTCCTTCATAGGCTAACATTGACTGGTTTCACTTGGAAATTCTTCTAAGTGTGGAGTTTTGGAACTTTAAAATATTCCTCTAAAATCAGCCGAAATACGAATTCCGATTTACTCACCTGTTATCAGGAGAGACCTCAGTGCTGCATCTTTCAGCCCAGTACTGATCCTGAAAAGTAATTTTAACCGTACTTACCGGTAACTTGAATTTCCTTCATAGGCTAACATCGACTGGTTTCACTTGGAAATTCTTCTAAGTGTGGAGTTTTGGAACTTTAAAATATTCCTCTAAAATCAGCCGAAATACGAATTCCGATTTACTCACCTGTTATCAGGAGAGACCTCAGTGCTGCATCTTTCAGCCCAGTACTGATCCTGAAAAGTAATTTTAACCGTACTTACCGGTAACTTGAATTTCCTTCATAGGCTAACATTGACTGGTTTCACTTGGAAATTCTTCTAAGTGTTGATTTTGAAACATACAAATATTCCTCTAAAATCAGCCGAAATTCGAATTCTGATTTACTCACCTGTTATCAGGAGAGACCTCAGTGCTGCATCTTTCAGCCCAGTACTGGTCCTGAAAAGTAATTTTAACCGTACTTACCAGTAACTTGAATTTCCTTCCATAGGCTAACATTAACTGGTTTCACTTGGAAATTCTTCTAAGTGTGGAGTTTTGGAACTTTAAAATATTCCTCTAAAATCAGCCGAAATACGAATTCCGATTTACTCACCTGTTATCAGGAGAGACCTCAGTGCTGCATGTTTCAGCCCAGTACTGATCCTCAAAAGTAATTTTAACCGTACTTACCGGTAACTTGAATTTCCTTCATAGGCTAACATTGACTGGTTTTCAGCAAAAAAGTTTCAAAGTGTTGATTTTCACAAACTACAAATATTCCTTAAAAATCGCCTGTATGACTTAAACGCATTCTTTCAACTGTTTACAGGAGATGCACCAGTGCTGGATCCAGGATCCAACACTGAGTAAGAAAAAGTAACGATAACAGTTTTTACCTGCTAAGTGAATTTCCTTCCATAGGATAACATTGGTGATTCTATGAGAAAAAGTTTCAAAGTGTCAACTTTTAAAATACAATAATATTCCTTAAAAATCACGACTGTAACCAAAACGCTTTTACTCAACTGTTTACAGGAGATGTACCAGGACTGAATCTAGGATCCAGTCCTGTGGTTACAAAAGTAATCCATAAAGTAACTAATTGCATTTAACTAGAAATTCACATTGAGCTGAATGTTGCATTGTGTTTGAAAATGTGTTGCCCATTGCAACAACTGTAACTACTGTACTTAAAAGTCTATTGCCTATCTGCAAAGTATTTAAACTAAAGTAATTCATTCTGAGAAAGTATTTTTGTAATGTAATGTATAATGTAATTACAATGTAATTTGACAAATAAAATATGTAAAAAAAATTGTTTCTAAAAATGTAGTAAATCAGTATGAAAAAAATTAATATAACAATTAATACATTTAAAAATTGTCATTTACAAAACCTTTGAAATTCACTGAAAAAACCGTAGGTTTCAGGCACGTTATAGTTAGAAATTAGCATTTAAAAAACCTTTGAAATTCACTGAAAAAACCATAGGTTTCAGACACGTTATAGTTACAAATTAGCATTTAAAAAACCTTTGAAATTCACTGAAAAAACCATAGGTTTTAGGGACAGTTATAGTTACTTGGACATTGCACTCGTACAAAACCCGTGAAATTCCCCGTTATAGTTAGTTCAGCTAACTATAACTCGCGCCCCGCAATGCACTGCTGATGACGTCACATATTACATCACTCATGACATGGTCAGTGACATCACTGATGACATCACTGATGACATCTCAAATGACATCACTGATGACATCATCCACGTGATAATCTGATGCACCTCCTCACACCCTAATATAATCTTTGATACACCCACTCTAAATTACAGACTGCCATTCGCAAAACCATAGACACTCCAACACCAATAACTACATACCCACTCACTGATTCTTAGGTCTACACACACACATCCACTCACTCACCCGTACAGTCACTCATACTTACGGTCACTCAGTACAGGACTATCATATGCACTCTTACTCCTATATAGACACTCAAACAACGCCACTCATCCATAGAGATACTCACACACCTAGTCAGTCATGCAAATAATTAAACACACTGCCATTTACTCACCTATACAGTTATACACACACCAGCTCACTTACTCATACAAATAGTAGCACATTGTTACGCTCTTATACAATCACTGATACAAGCACACAATCATCCATACAGCCACTATCACAATCACTCACTCTTGCTTATAGCTATTTATATACTCCAACACACATATATACTGCCTTTCACATATGTAGTTACTCACACATGTACCACTGGGACATACATTCACTCACTAACACACTCTTACACACACTTACCCACCCATACAGTCTATCACAGATGCACTCTTGAAACCATCCACCCAGTGAATCACCCACTCACACATCTATGCACAGAGTTGCACACACCCTCCCACACAAACACTCAGGCACCCATACAGATACTCAGACAAGCATTCAATAACTCATATAGAAAATCATTTAGCTATTCACAAACACATGCAGCCACTTACACAGCAACAGACAGACGGATACAGACATACACCCAGTTTAGTCACTAACCCATGCATTCAGTAAGATACGTTAAATCACTCACTATCACTCACTTATAGAGTCAGTCACGCACCTACTAAATCATCCATACAGACACTTAGACACCCACTCATTCTTCAATACGTCTTTTCCTATATATTTTAAAAATATTTAAACTTTACAGAAACACACAGTCACTGGATGATGTCATCAGTGATGTCATTTGAGATGTCATCAGTGATGTCATCAGTGATGTCACTGACCATGTCATGAGTGATGTAATATGTGACGTCATCAGCAGTGCATTGCGGGGGCGCGAGTTATAGTTAGCTGAACTAACTATAACGGGGGAATTTCACGGGTTTTGTACGAGTGCAATGTCCAAGTAACTATAACTGTCCCTAAAACCTATGGTTTTTTGAGTGAATATATATATATATATATATATATTTATTTAGGTTAAGTACTTTTACTAAGTTTATGCCTTCACCACGCATGCATTTGCGTTGTAATGGCATGCGTGGTAAAGTCATATGCGGGGTAAAAGTTTGCGGGGTGATGGTATTGCGGAGTAAGTGCACCCGCGATGTAAAAAATGCGGGGTGATGGTATGCGGGGTAATTGTTTGCGGGATCACGTCATATATTCAAGGTGGGGTGGCAAATCTCCTCAGTGGCGGCTGAAGTAGGCTGTGCTGGCCCTGGGGCTGAAAGGAGACGCTCACCACAGACGCTCAACACAGACTTGAGTGTGCCATTGCCCTTAGACAGGCTGCAGTGGCCACGCATTCAAGGTTTCCACCCTTACAGCCATGTTCCACCCTTCACCAGCTATAGGAAGGGGGAGTGCGGCCCGGTCCACCATGGAGCTGCAGCAGGTGTCCACAATGGGCCGGCGATGTCTCGCGGCCCCTCTCTCTGCAGCCACAGTCTTCATGCGGCTGCCATCTTGGGCGAGGTGGAACAAAAGCTGCTGCTTTTTTGGAAAAGGGCCCATGCCACATGGGCGGTCGGGTAGAACAAATTGCATGCCAATAGAGCCATTTGTTTTAATAAGTTGAATCTCTTTTATTAATAGTCATAAGAATTTCAGACAAGGTGGAAACATCACATGCTGCTTCTTTGCTCTCAAGTGTCCATGTTCTTTTCCTTGCTCATGGTGTCTGTCAGTGGTGGTTTCACCCTTACAACTTAGGCCCTTTTACTATACCACTCTCAGCATTGCTTCACCATCTTGGTCCTGCACTAGTTTCTCTATATGTTTTATAATTACTTGCTTTCAAGTGTGACCTAATGTTGTAACCTCTCTCAATTGGCTTTATTTACATGCATTATTGATTATTTGAACTTGACTAACTATTTTTTGGACATCTGTAATGATTCTTAAATTTGAATAAACCTTTATGGTTCTGAGTTAGAATTTTGTCCTGTGAAGGTTTTCTTTAATGGCAAAGGGCTGTTATCTTTTGAGACTCACATGGCCCGATTCTGTGTCTCAATCCTTTTAATGTATTAGTAAAAATTATTGACACTCACCAGCACTCATTTTTATGCAACCGCTCTTATTTTTTCTCATAAGACTTTGAAATGGCTCAAGAGAGATAAAAACACACAAAAGGGGAAAGGAGGAAGACAAAATCAGAAAAACAATGACAAGTTGAGAAAGAAGGAAAGAAAAATAACCTGCAATTGTGAGATAATGGGTAAAAGAGTGTATGGTGGTAGATTTAAGAGGCATGTGGTAGAATCAAGACTATGAAGCACTAATATTGAGCGACCCTAACATCTGGCGTTGGTAACAGTGGATTTCTGAGAAATCTTTGGGCACCAGCACTTATTATTTTACAAATTAAGCCTAGCTCCTGCTCCACATCCCATTGCTGAATTCCACTAAAGAATTCCCTGAGACAAGACATAAGGCAGGTAAGAGGAGGAGACAGGGAAGAAATGAAAGAGAAAGAGAAAATGAGACAAAGGAAATGAGAGTGAGAGATAGATAGGAATAAGGAAAATCCATAGATATTTAAATATTAATTGAGAGGGACAGAGGGTGAAGTAGAAAGGTAAAAGGAAAAACAAATAAAACTATTGAAAGAGTGAGCTGAAGCAGAAAAACAGCTAAAGACTGTCCGAGAGCAAGAAGAGGCCATGTACAACCAAAAAGAGGCATGTGATGATGATGTCCCATAGAACAAGCTTATATGCCAGCCAAATAGCCATGTGCCACATTCTCCACATGCTTGCTTCATGCCATACCTTACCATATGGAGATCTCCACCCCTGCAGCTTAGGCTCCATTTACTAAACTGTAGGGAACATTTTAAAACGTTTTTTAACTTGAAGTTGTCTAAAATATTTTACGTTAAATATTAATGTAAATTAATTTGATATATTTATTTAAAATGTAGAAGAAAAGAAAAACATGCTACTACACTATTAACTTTATTTCAAATGTATTCTTTAATTATTTTAAATATATTAAATTAAATTAAAATTATTTTTTTGAAGTTTAAATGAAATAATAAATTCCTAACTAAAGAAAAATATGTTTCTTATACTTTAATAATTATAAAGAATTATGTATAGAGTTAATTAAAAGTCATATAATTCTATTTTAATGAACAAGAACATTTACATTCTTTTTTAAATTCAAGAATGGTTGTTAAAATATTTTTAATTAAATAATTCATATGTACTATTTTTAGATATTTTTACTGTAAATTTATTTATATCCGTAGATGGAATTTAATTTGACATTATTTTCTATGGGGTTTTATTTAAAGTCTCTACCTTATTTTCTAAGGGAGGCTTTTGTAGTACCAGTGGTTGGTCATGTATGGTGCTTGACTTACTAGTGCTTTATTTTGCAGTACTACTTTAGAAGAGTTGTTTGTGAATAGCACTTTGCAGTACATTTTGTAATACTATTGTAGTACTACAAAATGTACTACAAAATTAAATTTGTGAATCAGGCATAATATTTTTTGAACTTTCACAGGGGAAGGGTAGCAGTGTATCTTCCTATTTATGGAAGGTAAGGTAGAAGAATTTGAAGTCTTTAAATTGGGGTAGCATAATATGGTGAGGAAAACATCAAGAACTAAATATATATATATATATTTTTTCTCTGAAAAATCCAAAGGTTACAGGGACATTATAGTTAGGCTCAGATTTCACTCGTACAAAATCATTGAAATTCAGCAGTTATAGTTACCTGAGCTAACTATAACTTATGCCCCCAATGCACTGCTCATGACCTCACATATTGCATCACTCATGACATGATTTGTGACATAATTGATGACATCTCAACTGACATCACTCATGACATCATCCAGAAAACCACTCATACAACCACTCACACCCCCATACAGCCTCTCATATAACCACACAACCACTCACATATCCATTCCCAGACCGATAAAAGTAATCACACACTTACTCACTCATCCATTGAGCCACTCATACACCCAGTCACTTGCTTATACAGCCACTCATATACCGACTCACTCACCCATACAGCCGCACACACAACCACTCACTCACCCATACAGCCACTCACACAGTCACCCATACAGTCACTGACACACCCACTCACACATCCAGTCACTCGCTCTTACAGCCACTCACACACCCACTTACTCAACCATCCAGCCACTTACACAACCACTCACCCATACAGCTACTAACAGAGCTACTCACTCACCCATACAGCCACTCACACATCCATCGATAAAACCACTTACATACCTATTCACACATCCATACCTGCAATCACATGTCCACTCACTCACCTATACAGACACTCACACAGACATTTACTGAGCAAAACAGCCACTCACGCACCCACTCACTTCTCCCTATACCCACTCAAACAGCCACTTACTTACCCATATACCCACATACACACTCAGGCACTCACCCATAGAGCCATTCACTTACTCACTCAGTCACCCATACAGCTACTCAATACCCACTCACCTGCCTATAGAGCCACTCACATAGCCACTCACTCATACAGCCACTCAGACATCCATTTACTCATTCACAAAACCACTTGGATACCCATTTACACATCCATACAATCACTCACACGCCCACTGACGCACCTATACAGCCACTCACAAAGACTTACTGTACAAAACAGCCACTCACACACTCATTCATTTACCCATACACCTACTCCAACAGCCACTTGCTTACCCTTATGCCCACTTACACACCCAGTCACTCACCCATAGAGCCATTCACATACCTACTCAGTCACCCATACAGCTACCCACACACCCACTCACCCACCTATAGTGCCACTCACACAGCCACTCAGTCACCCATACTGCCACTTATACATCATTCACCCACCCATACAGCCACTCACACACCACTCACTCACCAATAAAGCCACTCACACAGCTACTCACACATCCAGTTATTCACCCATACAGCTACTCACACACCCACTCACACAAGGATACAGACAATCACACAACTACTCAGATCACATGTTAAAAATAGTATCACTTAGTAGTACAGAAAGAATAGTAATTTAACTTATGCAGTAGCTTACTATATATCTTTAAATCTCAGAAACATTTTCAAAACACCTACAGTAACTGGATGATGTAATCAGGGATGTCATTTGAGATGTAAACAGTGATGTCACTGACCATGTCATGAGTGATGTAATAAGTGAAGTCATAAGCAGTGCATCACGGGGCCGTGAGCTATAGTTAGCTCAGGTAGCTATAACTGCTGAATTTCACTGGTTTTGTACAAGTGAAATCAGAGCATAACTATAACACCCCTGCAACCTTTGTTTTTTTCTGTGAATCTTTAAGTTTAAAAAAAAATGTATTTCCTGACTAGAACGTCCCTGTAACCTTTGGTTTTTTCAGTGAATTTCAAAGGTTTTTTAATGTTAGTGGGTGCATGGATTTCTGAGATGTATACTTCTAAGATGGACGGGGCGCCCACAAATGGGCTATGCCTCCAGGTGATTTTGGACTTTTGCATAATTGTACTCATTGGAAGGGAGAAGAATGGACTATGCTCTCACTTGGAGAGGTCAAGAAAGAACCCATTCGCCACAGTCACTACTGATTGCGCTCTGATAGATGAATCCTGCATTTGCCTTTACCAAGGATATCATATTGTTTTTCAATGTGGAATTGCAGAGAAAACACACTTTGTTTGCCTTTGCGAAGCCTTGGAGGTTAGGATAATTTGCCCTTTACAGATTTGGAGCTTCAACTGGGGCACCCGCTATGTTTATATTTGTATGTGCTTTCCGTTGAGGTTTAATTTCTGTAAAATGAGCATGAGGGCCAGAAAGGAACATCTCCTGCTTGTTTATCCAACAGGAGTCCACAGTTTTGCATAAAATGTATACCCAGCTGGAGTAGTTTCTATTGGTTAATTAGTAAGTACTGCCTCGTTTGGTAAATGCCAGGGGCGTATTCTACATTATAGCTGCATAATGGTTCATGAAACAATGTCTCCAACGACCTACTCTGCATTTAAACAATGTTGTGGTTCCTCATGTGTCTTTATCCAGAAATCTGTGATAACATTAATTCTGTTATACAGAATACAACAAGTCTACAAAGAGGCGAATCTCCACCAAACAAGGGTACTTTATGCTAACTATATGAAGCAAGTGGTTCTTTGTTTGATGGAGATGTCCTCATTTTGTTGGGCCTTCAAGAACATGGCATCATTTTCTTTGGCATCAAGAAACAGATGTCCCCAGAAGATACGTATATTCCACTACCGTGGTTATACACGTATTCGACATGATTTTTAAAAAGTGTAAAAAACATATATACACATATTGTAATTAATAATTCTGATCAGTAGTTTACTAATATAACATATAAAGTGAGATTTTCCTAAAGAATTTTATGGTTGAACACAGTTTTTTCTATTTCCCGTAATCACAAATACATCGGCATTCGCGATGACGTCGCGAATATCACATGACTATGGAAGAAAAGGATTTCATTGGACAAGACACTTTTGATTATTCTAGGAAGGAGTTAACCACCCAGTTTTCTTTTCTTCAGACTTCCAGTGCTGAGATTGGAGGTTCACATTTCAGCGCCTGCCGTTTTCAATTTGAATATTGATTTGGTTTATTTTTGTGAAATTATTTCTAACTAAAATGGCATGTGGTGTCAGTGAATAACAAGAGACACACCTTGATGAAGACAGTTCTTTGGAGGAGAAGGAACCCTCGGCAAAGTGGCAATCAATTGCTTGGGAGTTTTTTACGATCCCCCTCCGTGGAGAAGAGAGTGATTGCTAAGCATGTAAAGTGCTCAATATGCAAGAAGACCCTCTCCAGGGATATGTTCAAGAAGTATTCATGCGGCACAATGAGTATGTTGTATCATCTGAAGACATACCACTTTAAGGAGTTGACCAGAGCACAGAGGCAGCGAAGTTCAGGGGATCCATCTACTTCAACTGCAACACCAATTGCTCTGGAGACCAGAACTCCAAAGAATTGCCACTTTTTGTTTGGACTACAAAAAAGTTCAAACTGTCCAGGAACAATCTGTTGCCGCACTTTTGTTTTTTGTTTTTGAATGACACTTGTTTTCCCAGTTTTCCAGTTTTTTCTTTTAAAACATTTCCCAGCTGCCATTTTATTTTTTTTAAAAACCCCACAAAATATTTATAAAAAACAAAAAAAAGTTCTGAAAAATAACAAAAAAAGGTTCTAGTTAGAACCACCTTTCTTGGTTTAAAAAAAGATAAACTGTATGTGTGTGTATGTATAAGAAAGAGTATGAGTGAGTGAGTTTCTGTGTTAGTGAGTGGCTGGGTGCATGAGTGAGTAAGTGGATGTGTAAGTGTTTGAGTGAGTGGGTATGTGTGTGAGTGGGTGTAACAGTGGCTGTATGGGTTCTGAGTGACTGTGTAAGTGTTTATATGGGTATATGGGTGGGTGCATCAGTGACTGTATTGGTGAGTGAGTGGGTGTGTGAGTGGGTATACAGCAGTGCTTAATTTGAGCCGGTGCTTTTCGGTGCTCAGCACCGGCACTTAATTGCCAGCACCGGGGCTTATGACTGTCTGCCACATGGTAGTGGTGTCTGCCAATTTAGGTATGAGCACAACAACTTCTGTTTATTATTTCAATTTAAATTTCCAATTATTTGTATTTGCCTCCAAAGCCATTCTTATAGCTTTGGGGCCCTGTAATAGTATGAATTGTCACACTTTTAAGAGTGTGATGATTAGAAGTGTGTTGGTGCTGTCATTGGCAGTGCTGCCAGGGGCAACGGATGGTACAAGCTCTAGTGTCCTCCTGTAGAGGGTCCCGGCACTAAATTTTTTACAAATTAAGCACTTGTATACAGATGCATAAATAGGTGCATGAGTGGCTGTTTGGATGTTGAAATATCTAAAGATGTACCATCCAAGCACTGTTGAAAAAGAACATAAATATAAGTCAGTATAACATTTACAAAATTCCAGAAACAAAATAGTACATATTGCTTATGGTATCATAGTATATCACATTATAATAAAATATTTAATTTTCCCCTTTTTCTGTTCTCAGCTTTTTACATGTACACCATAAATGTTGTCTTACCTCTTAAACACATAGAACCCTGCCCTATGGCCTACGTACACCCTACCTTACGGGTGACTTATATGTAGTACAAGGGAAGTTCAAAGCTTGACAAGGATTTTTAAATGTCAACTCGACCTAGCAGTAACACTGCACACGTAGGCTCTGCAGTAGCAGGCCCAACACATATTTTTAGGGCTACTTCTCTGCATGGGTGATTAGGAGTATTACTACTTCAGTACACATCTAAATTAGTATATCTGTCCCTCTCTGGGTATGTCACTGGATGTGTAAGTGACTATGTTGCTATATGACTAGCTGTCTTGGTATCTCTATGGGTCTCTATATGTTTATGCAACTGGCTGTGTGGATTGCTTACTGGCTGTATTAGTGAGCATTGAGGTATATAACAGTGTGTGCAACTGGCTCTGTTACTACTACATACATAAGTGCTGTATGGGCATGTGACTGAATGTGTAAGTGCTTCTGTCTGACTGGGTGGGTGAGTGCCTCTATGCTTTCGTTAATAGGTATGTGAGTCACAGTATGGGTGGTAAGCAGTTTAAAATGCCAACTGAACCTGGCAGTCAAACTGCATACTCAGCCTCTGCAGATGCAGGCAGGCCACATATTTAAAGGTCTGCTAGTCTGGATGAGTAACTTGGAATATCATTACTTCAGTACACATCTAAATAAGTGTATCAGTCCCTCTCTGGCTGTGTCGCTGGATGTGAAAGTAACTAAGTCACAATGTCTTTATGTCTATATAGGTGGCTGTTTATATTACTTACTGCCTCTATTACTAATTGTTAGGTTTTATAAATGTGTATGCAACTGCTTCTGTTACTGCTGCATACATAAGTTCTGTATGGGTATGTCACTGAACATTTACATGCCTCTGTCTCTCTCTTACAGGCAAGGTGAGTAACTCTGCTTTTGTAAATATGTATATAACTTGCAGTATGGGTGAAAGACTGCATATTTATTCCTAGGGGTCTCAAACTACACATGCAAATCAGTGAGACTTTAAAGTGCATGTCTAACCCTCTAAGCACATACCACCCTGCCCTGTGACTTACCTACACTCTACCTAAGGGGTAAGTAGTAGATAGTAAAACAGAAGATTAAGCTCAGCAAGGAGTTTTTAATACCAACTCGACCATGCAGTAAAACAACACACACTCTACAGTTCCAGGCCAACACATGATTAAAAGACTTCTCACACACCTACTATCAGACCCAGACAGACACTCACATACTCTCACACCCATAGAGACACTCACACACATTCATAAACCCACAAAAACACTCAAACACCCACTCACTGATTCTCTCATACACTCGCAAAACCTTTGTATACCTCATACACACTTTTATTAACTTAATCTACAGTACACACATACCTTTAAAATCATATTTTTTAAAACTACACTGTAATTCACATACTTGCAAATACAGTTGATTGATCAGGTTTTTTTATGCTCTCATTTAGACTGTAGACTCAGTGCGAATATAAAAACTAAGCATAAGAATGCCACACAACTCTTATACAAAGCAGCGATTAATGGCAACCTTTGCAACTTTGCTCTCAGTGATACACTCAAAGATAGCAAATCAGAGTGTCCCTTTCATATTTTACTATTCTTAACCCACCTCTAAATGGCCAGTGTTTCTTAACCCTTTCTTGTACTTCAGTAAAGAAGCCCAATGTGGTAGAGTTTTTGGGCGTATTTGTGAATTCTACGGGAGTCCAAAAACATATTTAGTTTTGTACTCTTCATACTTTGCAACTGCCCTAATGTTTGTTACATATATGCCACTAAGACAATAAACCCTCCTTAATAATAATGAGTGTAAACCATTGTAATTATAACAAACAGACTACAGTCTGTTTAATGCCCTTCCCCTCACACTCTCTTAGCACAGTTACCATAGCAACCCCATTTAGAACACCCTCATGAACCAGTAGGTCACAAGTTCACAACACATTCTAGAAGCAGCACATTACTTTCCAACTCAACTGCAACAGGTGTGGTTGACTGTTTGCAATTAAAAACATATCCAAGATTGAATTACATTTTTATTTTCACTAGAGCCAATCACAGATTAACTTACTTTTTCCTAAAAATCACGACCTACTTTTAACTACCTACATATTTACACCATCCAATCAAGTATGTGATTCCTTTAAAACAGGTCCTATCTTCCATTTTAACTGCCTTTCATTTTGAAAACAGTTTCATTCTGCTCCAGCCTTCTCCTGTGTGCTACTCCTCCTTGATTTCAGAATGGTTAGAGTACAGATTGTGGGTCACAGCTTTGTGCTTTGGGCTAGAGAGTGTGCTAGAAAGAGTGGTATTGACAGGGACTTGGGTTTCCCTAATGTGGATATTACTTGGATTGACCAGAGAGGGTAAAGTTGCATCAACTGCTTCCTTTGGTAAAAAGCATTGAAGACTGCCAACACCCTGATCTCATGTTAGTGCACTATTTTGGCAATGACCTAGGCACACTTACTGGAGTAGGACTGGAAATTCTAATGAAGAATACCTTTGCTCAACTAATGGTACTTTTCCCTCAGACTGCCTTGGTATTCTCCAATGTATGCCAAAGGCAGAAATGGAAGTGGAAGTGGTCAAACAAGTCCTGTCCTCGGACAGACAAAAGCCAGAAAACATGTCAATAACACTGTTTCTGCTTTCCTCATAGACCATAACCTTGGCTCTATTTACAACAACTTGCACTTTAACATGAAGGGTATATATAGAAGTGATGGAGTTCATTTCACAGAGAAAGGCAACTGGGTGTTCCTCAACAACTTAAAGCACTGCACGTGTAGTCATCATCATCTACACATAATAAACACAAAGGCTCTTCCCAGAGCCGCCCTATTTCCCTAACACAGGTTAATTTTCTTTTTAAATTCGTGAAAACGTTGCGAATACATGAAACAAAAGCAGACATTCAATAGACAGCAGCACAATTAAAATTTACAGCTATTTAACTGACTGCATCAACTGGGTATGTTAGCGTGTGAATGGGTCTGTGAATGGGTGTACAAGTGTATGAGTGAATCTGTGAGTAGATAGATGACTATCTGAGTGGGTCTAAGAGTGGGTTTGCCAGTGGGTGCATGACTCTCTGAGGGTATCTATCAGAGGATTCGTGTCTGTGTGGGTCTGTGAGTGGGTGCATGATTCTCTCAGTGGCTCTGTGAGTTGGTGTGTGAGTCTTTGACTGGGTCTGTAAGTGGGTATCTCAGTAGGTCTGTGAGTGGGTGCATGAGTCTCTGAGTGGATCTGTGAGTGGATCTGTGAGTGGGTGCATGAGGTCTTAGTGGGTCTGTGAGTGGGTGCGTAAGTCTCTGTGTTGATCTGTCAGTGGGTACATGAGTCTCTGAGTGGGTATGTGAGTGGATGCATGAGTCTTTGACTGGGTCTGTGAGTAGGTACGTCAGTGTCTCAGAAGGTCTATGAGTGAGTGCATGAGTCTTTGAGTGGGTCTGTCAGTGGGTGTGTGAGTCTCTGAGTGGGTCTGTCAGTGGGTGTGTGAGTGTCTGAGTGGGTCTGTGAGTGGGTACATGAGTGTTTGAGTGGATCTGTGAGTGGGTGTGTGAGTCTCTGAGTAGGTCTGTGAGTGGGTGTGTGAGTGTCTGAGTGGGTCTGTGAGTGGGTGCATGAGTGTCTGAGTGGCCTTTGAGTGGGTGCGTGACTGTCTGAGTAGGTCTGTGAATGTGTGTGAGTGTCTGGGTCTGTGAGTCAGAGCATGTCTGAGTGGGTCTATGAGTGGGTGTGTGTCTCTGATTGGATCTGTGAGTGGGTACATGAGCATCTGAGTTGGTCTGTGAGAGGGTGCATAAGTCTCTGAGTGGGTCTCTGAGTTTGTGTGTGAGTGTCTGATTGGGTCTGTGAGTGGGTATGTGAGTCTCTGAGTGGGTCTGTGAGTAGGTGCAGGAGTCTCTGAGTGGGTCTGTGAGCAGGTGCATGAGTCTCTGAGTGGGTCTGTCAGTGGGTGTGTGAATCTCTGAGTGGGCCTGTGAGTAAATAGATGAGTCTATTAGTGCATATGGACAGTGCAGGATGCAGAGGGGCTGTGTGGGACACACGATCTGGACTAAAACACAAGGACCATCCAATACCAAGATCCTGATAGGGATGTAAACATGGTGAATAAGACCCTCAATGAAATGGGTTTGAGGACAAACCTAAGTAGCAGAACAGACTTTAAACCTAAATCATGCTGGTTCCCTGCTCTGCCATATGATTCGATCAATGTTTTCCAGGACATAACGATTACAAAATTAAGGCTTTCTAAAGAGACAATCACTGAAAGGATGTAGGAGCAAATGGAATCTGAATTAGTCACAATACAAAACATTACAACAGCAAACCAAAAGAGATGACTGTGTGATTAAAACATCCAATAAGGTTGTGAATGTGGTCTTGTGGAACAAAGGATTGTACATAGAAGAGGCTCAAAGTCATCTAAATGATACATCCTGCTACCAGACTGTGGGCAGAGGATACCACAAAGAATTGGTGGAGAAATATCATATGAAATTATCATCCTGGTATGAGAGAGGGACACTTGAATATGAGGAATATCAGTTTCTAAAAACAAATAACCCCATAATTGCCACCTTCAATCTGCTTCCAAATGTGCACAAGGCAGGGAAAACAACCAGGAAGCCTATAGTTTTTGCTATAGGGAGTCTTTTAGAGAGAACATTGAGCTTTGTGGGCCATTTCTTATTTCTGTTTGTGGTAACACTATCATCTTATCTCAGGGACAGTACTGACTGCCTGAAAAGGATAAATCACATTCCATGTGAGGAGACATACACACTTGTTACAATAGATGTCCAAGCATTGTATACAATTATTCGCCACCGGGATGGACTGAATGAGTTATCTGATAGCCAGGCCATTGGAACTTTTTGAGCACAATGTAATGTTGTTGGACATGATCAACTTTTGTCTTAATGAGAATGTTTTTCTATTTGATGGTAAACTGTATAGACAACTCAAGGGGTTCAGCCTTGGGCACATGTTTTGCCCCCAGCTACGCCAATTTGGTGATGGGCTGGTGGGAGGCGCATGTGTCCATGGACCCTGATATGGAGAGGTTCTTTAAATGCGTAATTATTTGGTTGCATTATCTAGACGACCTCTATCTCATCTGGGATAGAACTAATGAGGACTTAAAATGTTTTACAAATTGTCTCAACAGCAATAAGCTCAATTTGCCTTTTGATACTTCCCATAGTAAAAACAAGATACATTTTTGGGATATTCATGTACAAGTGAAGGGGGATAAACTCACAACCTCGTTATTTAGGATGGAAACGGCAGGGAACATGGTCTTGCATGCTGCTAGCAGTCACCCAAAACATATGAAGTGGAAAATCCCATATGGGGAACTCATAAGGTTAAAAAGAAACTGATGCATGGAGGCCAAGTTCCATGAGGCACAGGGGGAAATGCTCAAAAGATTCAGAGCCAGAAGCTTCCCTCTGGGAGTTCTAAGAACAGCCATTGCTAAGGCAGAATCTAGTGAGAGAGAGTCTGCTGTATGGAACCAATAGAGGCAGAAGGAGGCTTTGCAGACCAAAGAAATCACACCTAAGATGGTCAGATTTATCATACCCTACAATAAAGATTCTAAAAAGGTGAATGAAATTCTCACTAAGAACTGGGCGGTCCTTGGTAATGAACCCACGATCAGAGAGTATGTAGGGCAAGTACCAAAAGTCACTTATAGAAGACCTACAAACTTAAGAGACATGCTGGTGCATAGTCATTACCAGACAGCGAGTACAGGAACATGGCCAGGTACACAGCCTCTGGATTTCTTCCTTTGCAAGAACTGCAAGGCCTGGAGAGATAGCCCTCCAAGAACAAGATATAAAGTTCCTTTCCAAGAAAAGCCCTAAGAAATATGACACTACATCAACTGTAAGATAGAATTTGTAGTGTACTGTATGGAATGTCCATGACCCTCAGATAAGTGGGAAGCACTATTTTCCCCATAAAAAAACAAGTCTTAGAATACACAAGGGCAATTAGGACCCAAAGAAACCAGTGGCACGTCACTTTCTGTCTTTTCATGGGAGTGACAGGACACTGATGACTTTTCGGGCTTGACAAAATCAAGAAACAACAAAGAGGAGGAGACTGTTGTATGACATTACGTAGGTTGGAATCTAAATATATCATCAACCTAGAAACAATGGAACCAAATGGCCTTAACATGAGCAAGGACTTAGTTGTACATTTCTACGTATGAGCATATTAGAAAAACACCTCCCTCAGCCTTTTTTTCTCCCTTCCCCAATGTCTAAGCTTCTGAACACTTCATGAGTATTTGAAGTCTCCAGCCTTTTCATTTTAATTTTAATATTTATTTTTATTTCACTTTTGTCCATCCCCTCACGTTCCTACTATAATTATTTTATTACCGCACATAAATCATTTTATGTCAATTCTAGTCTTTTCTTTGTCAATTAACATTCAGTAGATAGTATCATTGGCATTATATTTAGGAATTTTCCTATAAAATCAATTAGGAATTTTTGTTAAAACTATATAAGATAAAGAGACATTGCCCACTTGGGCTTGATGGAAATGCCGACAAAATCTGGGAAACCATTGGAATATAATATGCTGAAACCGAAAAACATGCAAAAGGTGTTTTTATTCCTGGAATTCCAAGGCAGGGCTCTTGATGCATTAATGTGAGATGACAGCTCACTAGAGCTGAAATTATGTATGATAAAATGAGGGTGATGATTGGGACAATGTAAGCACTTTATTTCTTTTTTTAAACTGCATAATATGTTCTATGATCTAGTAATCGGCATGTTATATATTCTCCATACAACCATTCTTTTGAATGCACTGTTATAAAGTATAAGCCCACTAGGGCCTGATCGGTATTTGATAAAATAGGCATGTTGTTTGAAGTGATAACAAACATTGTATCCTGAAGGGTTCTAGAACAAATGGCAGTGGTAAAGAGAGACCTAGCCAGCACCTCCGTTATGTCTTCCCCCAGTGTTATTGAGAAACTAATAGTAATCTAAGCGTGCTCAATGTAAGACACTGTGCCATTTATCAGTGTTAATCTATATGGAAAAAAATATAATCTTTTCCCATACACAATACAATTAAAAAAATTTTTTAACAGAGCACAGCCACTATATAGTATTGTAACTGACCTTGTAGTCAGTTTATTTTTAATAAGCCCAAATTATTATAAACTTTATACTAATTTGGGCTTATTAAAAATAAACTGACTACAAGGTCAGTTACAATACTATACAGTGGCTGTGCTCTGTTAAAATTTTTTGTAAACATTGTATCCTGTTTCTAGCCATTTTTAATCTGCCTTTATTGTCAGTCTTGATAAATCCTTATGATGACTTTAATTGTTATCCTCACAAAGGGTTCTGTCATTTGAACATTGTATTTATGTTACAATACATCAACAAGCACAATTGAGAAATCACGCAAAGAAAGACTACACAATTTACGAGAAGTGATTTGTTTCCTTTTGTTTGTGGAAATGTGCACATGGTCACATTGAAATGTGTGGTGGGGATGCCTACAATCATCCGTGATCAAGGCTCGTTTTTTGGAGCCAAAATGCATTGGTCTGTGGCATGCCTTACATACTGCAAAATACGGCTAATAACAGCACTTTACTTTGGCAACGAGATTGGGTGTATGGCTTTTTTTCCGGCTGGAAGCAGGACAATAGTGCGATATCACAGTCGGTGTCCGTTAACGCATGCTGAGCCCTCCCTGCGAGGGTTGGAAACCTCCTCTGAATGGAGCCATGGTATTTTATATATATATATATAACGCTCTACAAGTCGACATAACATAACATATATATGTGTGTGTGTATATATATATATATATATTCACTGAAAAAACCATAGGTTTTAGGGACAGTTTTAGTTACTTGGACATTGCACTCGTACAAAACCCGTGAAATTCCCACGTTATAGTTAGTTCAGCTAACTATAACTCGCGCCCCCGTAATGCACTGCTGATGACGTCACATATTACATCACTCATGACATGGTCAGTGACATCACTGATGACATCACTGATGAGTATCTGTATGGGTGCCTGAGTGTTTGTGTGGGAGGGGTGTGTGCAACTCTGTGCATAGATGTGTGAGTGGGTGATTCACTGGGTGGATGGTTTCAAGAGTGCATCTGTGATAGACTGTATGGGTGGGTAAGTGTGTGTAAGAGTGTGTTAGTGAGTGAATGTATGTCCCAGTGGTACATGTGTGAGTAACTACATATGTGAAAGGCAGTATATATGTGTGTTGGAGTATATAAATAGCTATAAGCAAGAGTGAGTGATTGTGATAGTGGCTGTATGGATGATTGTGTGCTTGTATCAGTGATTGTATAAGAGCGTAACAATGTGCTACTATTTGTATGAGTAAGTGAGCTGGTGTGTGTATAACTGTATAGGTGAGTAAATGGCACTGCATCACCAACGAATACCGCGAGTGTGCAATGGTAAAAGGGGCACGATTTTTTCCCAGAGTTTTGCGCACAACTACATGCATGAAAACTTCATTTATTCCGGCATTTCAGAGCGGATTACAGACCGTGAGGGGAACGGCCACTGTAAATCCTTTTTTGCCGTGAGGGGAACGGCTTTCCTTTTCTGGTTCTCCGCTTCTGCCACACAGCCGTGAGGGGAACGGCTCGGAGGAACCACAACTCCCGGCAGGCAAAAGCTGCACGCCTGCTCCTGCTACTACGCAAGCGCCAGGAGGTGCTTTTAGCCCAGCTGAGTCTCCGCTGCGCGGGACGCTTGCAGAGCGGATTACAGACCGTGAGGGGAACGGCCACTGTAAATCCTTTTTTGCCGTGAGGGGAACGGCTTTCCTTTTCTGGTTCTCCGCTTCTGCCACACAGCCGTGAGGGGAACGGCTCGAAGGAACCACAACTCCCGGCAGGCAAAAGCTGCACGCCTGCTCCTGCTACTACGCAAGAGACAGGAGGTGCTTTTAGCCCAGCTGAGTCTCCCGCTGCGCGGGACGCTTTGCAGAGCGGATTACAGACCGTGAGGGGAACGGCCACTGTAAATCCTTTTTGCCGTGAGGGGAACGGCTTTCCTTTTCTGGTTCTCCGCTTCTGCCACACAGCCGTGAGGGGAACGGCTCGAAGGAACCACAATTCCCGGCAGGCAAAAGCTGCACGCCTGCTCCTGCTACTACGCAAGCGCCAGGAGGTGCTTTTAGCCCAGCTGAGTCTCCCGCTGCGCGGGACGCTTTGCAGAGCGGATTACAGACCGTGAGGGGAACGGCCACTGTAAATCCTTTTTTGCCGTGAGGGGAACGGCTTTCCTTTTCTGGTTCTCCGCTTCTGCCACACAGCCGTGAGGGGAACGGCTCGAAGGAACCACAACTCCCGGCAGGCAAAGCTGCACGCCTGCTCCTGCTACTACGCAAGCGCCAGGAGGTGCTTTTAGCCCAGCTGAGTCTCCGCTGCGCGGGACGCGCGCGGGCCGCGCCCGGGCGAAGCCCGGGCCAAGGGCGGGCCCGTCCTTGCCCGTCATAGCCTGGAAGAGGCTGGGCTGGGCCACCTCTCTTTCCCCTAGAGTAGCTCGTGAAAGTTCCCCTTAGAGCGTATAGGACGTCGATGAGCTTACCCCTCACCAGGTACAGACGAAGTCGTATGTTTAATTTTTATCCTTCTTAACTGGAACTATTGCATTTTAACTCTCTCCCCAAGTGGTGTTGCTTTTTCGGTCTATCAGGACTTAATAGTGTTGGACAGTTCTACTTTGTCTGGACATATTTTATCTTGTACATTGTTGGCTTCTTTCTCTTTGTTGTATAAACCTATGATAGTTGTTAGGTTTTATTTTTCGCAGGTACAATAATAGTGCCGCATGTTGCTTGTTTACATTGCTTATTTTGCACAAATTGTGGGTTGCTTGAACTGCTGCTAGTTCTGTTTTTTCATAAGGACTGTATGTTTATTATACATATTGTATACACTGCTTATTTTGCACATTGAAATATTATTGGTACAAGTCCTAATCTCTGCTTTTCCCCCGGAACTGTATTATTACACCTATTATAAATTAGCTTATTTTATTAGGTGTTCGAATGTGTTCTTAATAGTGTTTTAACCGGGTTTTTTTACTTCTTGGCATTTTATGAACCTGTAGTCTTGCCAAGTCCTACTAAGCGCCAATCCTTTTGCTGCTTTGTCCTTTCCCTTGCTATACACCTTGTATTAGTCTTATCATTTTGGGAAATGAGCAAACGGAAAATGACCCCCGGTAAGAGTGTGATTGGGACCCTGGACGCATTTTTCTCAAGAGCTGAATCAGTTCTTATACATGAAATTCAGCTTACGGAAAGGAGATTATCATTAGAGCCCCTGTCTTTAGAAGATAGAACTCCTATTAAATTGGCAGCTCCCATAGTAGAAGGGATCAGGAATGCCGATCCTTCTCGGCATACTCTTCCCTTCTCTCCGGAACTAATTCCAGTCTCGACGCAAATTTTACTTAGCCCTGGCATAGAGCTGATAACTACTTCCAGCCCAGTAAAAGCCAAGACAAGAGGCCAAAAGGCCAAATTAGGACAGCTTAATAGTAGTGACCCACAGGCAAGGAAAAGAAAAGGGAAGAATGGTGGGTCCTCGAAAAGTAGTAGATTAGCCCACAAGTTAGATAGCGGTATCGAGGCGTCTTCTTCTCCCTTAGCAACAAACAGTTCGAATGACTTACCTTTACTTATCCCTAATGCATGTACGTTGCCTGGGTCTTGTTCTATTAGAGATCATGAGGACCATTTTTGGGGGAAAATGGAAATGTTGTTGTCTTCTTCTCTTGATCCAATAAGGCAGAAAATTGGGGCTATCGAGGAAGTTTTATCCAAACTTAAGGGACAGACCGGTTGTAACTGTTTAACCTCGAAAGTTGAAAATTCTAACAGGATATGTGTTACACAGACTGCTAGGGATGCAGTAGTGGGAAATGCACTGCAGGGGGATGTTGAGGCGGTCATAGACCCAATGGAATCAAATAACGATAAAATTACCACTAGTAGTTGTGGTGGAGTGATTTCTCGTTATCCATCTAGGGTAGTGACGCCTAGATTGAAGGATATGACAGGGTTAGCACTCCAGGATTCTCAATCAACTTGTCTTCCTGTAATTAACCTCCCACCTGAATCTACCCCCTATGTTGTTGTTTTAGGGGATGTTCCACCGCTTGAAATAGGGGCTACAGAGGATTTTAATCAACTAAAAAACAAATTAACACATTGGTTTGCCCAAAATACAGCTACTGGTCTGAGTATTGCTAACAACATCATTATGGCACGTAGGGTGAGTTGGGTGGGGCCATCTGCTAAAGTGGGTATTAAAGATTGTATTATTGTGAATTTCAATAACCCTAATCTAGTGGCTAGAATCCTCCATAAGGGCGCTAACCGCAATCCCCCTCAGGTGCTATCAGAACTTTCCCCTTGGGTTTTTTATAAGCCCAGGGTTTCCACATGTCCTATTGACTATAATGTAAGGACAAATACTGGACCAGGAAGGTTGCATAGTTCCGTACCAGCCGCACAGACAGTAGTTAGAATGCATCAACCACTCTTCCCGCAGGTTCAGCCGGCCACTACTCCTTTTTGGAAGTACAAAACAGATTTTCTGCATTAAGTGGATTAGAAGATTGCGACTGACTATTGCCAATAGTAATACAGGAGCCAGGGGGTGGTCACAATGCAGTGCCCTCAGTTGATGCCGTGGGGAGGTCAAGTGTAGTGGCCTCTCGCAATTTTATTTCTTGGAATATTGCTGGGCTGGCAACTAAATTTCAAGATCCCTCTTTAGTCAATTTCTTAAAACAGTTTAAGATAATCTGTCTTCAAGAAACCTGGCTGGTTGAAAGTAATCTGTTTTTAGAAGGATACAAGGCTTATTTTGTCCCCGCTACCCCGTCTTCCAGTGGGAGAGCTAAAGGGGGCTTAGTCACATATGTATCTGTGGCCTTAGACAGCCAGATCCAGGTTGTTCCCATTCGGTGTGGAGGGATATTGGTGCTACTTTTTAACACTAGAGGCACCAGATGGGGACTGGTTAATTTTTATAACGCAGTATCCAGTCCCGTACGTGATTGTAATATAACTGCCTTATGCTCCTTTTTTAGACGTCCTAACAGATTCCCAGTTTCTGATTTTTTGGTCTCTGGGGATTTTAATGCTCACCCATGTGGTAACCCTGCGGTGTCCTGTTTATCTGAACTGGGATGCCCGCGAAGGAGTGGTTTCCATTTTGATCACCACACACAAGGGGAATTGATTAACAACATGATCCAGGAGTTCAACATGGTGTGTCTGATGGCTCTCGTGGCCCCAAACATTAAATTTTTAACTCCAACCTACAAAGGGGTTAGGACAGGATCTTTTATTGACTACATATTAATTTCCTCCCCCTTGCAGTTGTGGATCACAGGTTTCTCTATTGATGAGAGTATTTTTAGCGATCATAACCCGCTTTGTGCCCATATAGCCGGACCACTCATTAGTCATATCGAAGGAGTAGCCACAAGGGGCGTTATGACTCTGACTGACAATAAACGCAGATTGAAATGGACACAGATTGACCCAAAGTTGTTTTATGACAAGGTTAATAGGTTATGTGCCCCTGAACTTTTAACATGTCAAAATTTTTGTTCGTCCCCAGATTATCTGTTGGCAGCTTTTGTGACCTTAGTAGGGAAGATGGGAGACCTTTTAAGTGCGCCGACCGTGAGGGCTAGAAATCTTGGGCCTAAATGGTTTGACTCTGATTGTACTCGAGCAGCTGGTAAGTTGAAGGCAGCTCTTGCATCTATACCTAGAATACAATCAGTGGTCTGTAACTATCGTAGAGAATATAAGGCCGCTTTAGCGGGGCGCAAGACAAAACTAAAAGATGAAGCCTGGCGGGATCTTATCGAGGCAAGTGTATTGAAAAATAGTTCCAAATTTTGGCAAGTGGTGAATCGCCCAGCCATTGGTAGGGATAGGGACCCCGTTTTAGGAGCCTTTATTACAGAAGAGGACTGGGTGTCCCATTTTAAAATTATTTTTGATTGTCCCCCTGATTGTTGTGGCCCAGAGATAATAGATTTAAATGCTCCAGCTTTATCTTTTAGTATTGATGAGGTTATTGCAGGGATTGAAGGGCTCTCTGCTAAAAAGGCCCCTGGACCAGATGGGATTCCCCCAGATTTATTTAAATCTGACCCTTCTTTTGGGCCCCCATCTTGGTTAATGTTTTTAATGCTGCAGCAAAATTTGGATGCCCCTCTTCCTGGGCTATTTCCACTATAGTCCCCGTTTTTAAAAAGGGTGACCGGGGTAGCCCCCATTGTTATAGACCCATCTCCCTTTTAGATTCAACAGTTAAGGTGGTGGGTCGGATATTATTACAGCGGCTGCAAACCTGGGCAGAGGAAACCGAAATATTGTCAGATGTCCAATATGGTTTTTGCCCCGGTCGATCCACAATTGCCCAGTGTTTAAATATTCTTATGATTTTCAGTAAATATACTATAGCACGCTCGGGGTCCATATTTTGTGCCTTTATGGATCTGTCATCAGCTTTTGATCGTGTCAACAGAACTAAACTGTGGCAGATCCTGAGGCTAACAGGTGTGGATCCTAGCCTAGTGAACTTCCTGGTGGATCTCCATAATTCTACCCAGGCAAATGTTAGGTTCGCCCAGGATTTGCGTGTTACTGAGAATTTTGATATTAAAAGGGGCGTCCGTCAAGGTTGCATTTTAGCCCCTTTTTTGTTTAATTATTATCTTAACGACTTGGAAAAGGAATTATTGGAAACCGGGGTTGATTACCCGTATGTTGGCCGTCGCGGCATCCCGATATTGCTTTATGCAGATGATGCCGTCCTTTTATCTAGAACAGAGGTTGGTTTACAATCTCTTTTAAAGGCTTTTGCGGGGTATATGGGTAAACGGGACCTGTCAATTAACAATTCCAAGTCCTATGTGCTGAGAATAGGTAAGCAACCTGTGAAGCCCTTTAAATTTGCAATTGACTCAATTGTGGTCCCTCTCACGAAAGTTTTCTCATATTTGGGGGTTCTTATTGATAACAAATTAAAATGGGGACCCCAAATTGAGAAGAAGAAGAGGGAAGTGGTTCGGGCCAATGCGGCCATTTTTAAATTCTCATCAAGAATAGGGAAAAAACCAACTGGGGCCATGTTACAAGTTTATAAGGCTAAAAGTCTTTCCATTGCCACATATGGAAGCGAGATATGGGGATATACAGCTGCAGATTCTCTGCAAGTAGTGGAAAATAATTTTTTAAAACGCCTACTGTGTGTCCCTCAAGGGACCTCCAATTTAGTAGTGCATGAAGAACTGGGGGTTCCCTATATTAGTGACATCCTTGCATTACGTCCACTGATTTTTGGCTGAAATGTTGGTTAAATCCAGATCTGTCTTTTAACCATTTATTATTAAGAGAGTGTATGCTGTTAGAACAAGCCTCACGTATCCCTTGGCTAAATTATATTCAAAAGAGTTTTAAAGGGATAGGGCGTGGCGATCTGTATAGCAAGCCAGAATGTATAGTTAAGCAGGATGTCGAATCAAGCAGAATAGCTTTTACGAGTTTGTGGAGGATGGAAAGAGAAGCGAAGGAGTTGCTGAAACCCAGTGTACGCAATTTTATATTAACGAAAACCACCTTGTCAACTGAACCCTATCTTATGGGGTGTTTGTCTTCTCATGAGAAATATCTTTTAACAAGGTTTAGGATGAATCTATATCATCTCCTGTTGGTTAGACCAAAAGACCATAAGAGGGCAAGTGTGTTACCATCCTGCGGCTGCGACGGTGTGTCTCCGCAGGATTTGTTGCACTTCATGTTTGCTTGTAGATTTTATGAAGTTCCTCGTAGGACTTTTTTGGTCCCTTATTTAAAACGATTGAATTTTAGACAGGTTCGCCCCGCACTTCTGCACCTACAGATGTTGTCAACGGAGTCATTGTTTTTTACACTTGGCTATCTAAAAGCTTGTGTTAAATCGCGATCCTTTATGGATGTTTAACTTGTTATTTTATCAATGCATTTTTATTGTTCGAATGTACACTTCTATGTTTGCACTTATACAACGTGCATAATTTATACAAATGGGGGTTGCAGTTTTTAACATTTCTGTGGACTGTACATATGTATTTATTGCACATCGCACTTTACATCTTGAATTGCACTTGGGGAGTATGATTTTAATCTGACTTTTTTACCAGTTTAAGGAGATTTGACTTATATATTTCAATGTTTTTGTGTAACTTTTATGGTTTTGTTGTTAAAACCGAATAAAGTTTATTGATGATGATGAGTAAATGGCAGTGTGTTTAATTATTTGCATGACTGACTAGGTGTGTGAGTATCTCTATGGATGAGTGGCGTTGTTTGAGTGTCTATATAGGAGTAAGAGTGCATATGATAGTCCTGTACTGAGTGACCGTAAGTATGAGTGACTGCACGGGTGAGTGAGTGGATGTGTGTGTGTAGACCTAAGAATCAGTGAGTGGGTATGTAGTTATTGGTGTTGGAGTGTCTATGGTTTTGCGAATGGCAGTCTGTAATTTAGAGTGGGTGTATCAAAGGTTATATTAGGGTGTGAGGAGGTGCATCAGATTATCACGTGGATGATGTCATCAGTGATGTCATTTGAGATGTCATCAGTGATGTCATCAGTGATGTCACTGACCATGTCATGAGTGATGTAATATGTGACGTCATCAGCAGTGCATTGCGGGGCGCGAGTTATAGTTAGCTGAACTAACTATAACGGGGGAATTTCACGGGTTTTGTACGAGTGCAATGTCCAAGTAACTATAACTGTCCCTAAAACCTATGGTTTTTTCAGTGAATTTCAAAGGTTTTTTAAATGCTAATTTGTAACTATAACGTGTCTGAAACCTATGGTTTTTTCAGTGAATTTCAAAGGTTTTTTAAATGCTAATTTGTAACTATAACGTGTCTGAAACCTATGGTTTTTTCAGTGAATTTCAAAGTTTTTTTAAATGCTAATTTCTAACTATAACGTGCCTGAAACCTACGGTTTTTTCAGTGAATTTCAAAGGTTTTGTAAATGACAATTTTTAAATGTATTAATTGTTATATTAATTTTTTTCATACTGATTTACTACATTTTTAGAAACAATTTTTTTTACATATTTTATTATTTAAATTACATTGTAATTACATTATACATTACATTACAAAAAATACTTTCTCAGAATGAATTACTTTAGTTTAAATACTTTGCACATAGGCAATAGACTTTTAAGTACAGTAGTTACAGTTGTTGCAATGTGCAACACATTTTCAAACACAATGCAACATTCAGCTCAATGTGAATTTCTAGTTAAATGCAATTAGTTACTTTATGGATTACTTTTCTAACCACAGGACTGGATCCTAGATTCAGTCCTGGCACATCTCCTGTAAACAGTTGAGTAAAAGCGTTTTGGTTACAGTCGTGATTTTTAAGGAATATTATTGTACTTTAA